>OZ014524.1:159448202-160048202 GCA_963966055.1 Lathyrus aphaca | reverse complement strand
ATAATCAAGGATTTAATGGACCCATTACACCATCCTAATAGAAGGATAATAGATGAGAACATTTAAGCTTAGGAAGGCTCCTCAACTTAATCCATGATTAGGGATTAACCTCATGACAAAACAAAGTCTTTATTAAAGTGGCTTTTAGTTAATGGTAAGATTAAGAAGTGGATTTTATGGTTTGTAAGACAACTTGAGGGGGGACTTGTCCATTAACACTAGGGTTAGTCCTTCTTAACCAATTAAGGAAGAGTTAGAACCCTAATGCAAGGCCCAAGTTACAAGCTTGATGTCTTAGTGATTATTAGATGACCTGATTAAAGGATTTAAACACATTAAGGATTTAACACTTAGGATTAAAGTTATACACTCCATCCTAATAGAAGGATGCAGGCATAAGCTTAATCACAAAGCCTTAAAACCTTTAAGGTTTAGTCCTTGATTAAGAGATGAGAAGAGAAGACACAAAGATGACACAAATGTAAAACTAATGGGGGACTAATCAAACCCTAATTGTGATCATGCTTGGTTGTTCCTAGGGTTTATGAGTCTTTCAAGAAGTCTTCAAGGAAAATCCACCAAGGAAGAAGCAGGATGAAAGGAAAAGAAGCAGAAAGAAGCAAGTCAACTTACTTCACTTAAGAAGATAAGTTGATTAGAGAAATAAAGTTAGGAGGAGCATGAATGAGCAAGCTTACTCTAATTCACAAGTAAAGTGCAGCAATGATGCATAATAGAGATGAGAAAAGATTATGAGAAGTGAAGGCAAATTCACTTCTCAAACACTTACCACCTGAAAAGTTAGCAAAAATAAATGAAATGAAATGGAAATGAGATGAGATGCAAAGATGAAAACCAAAGTCAGAAACATATTCATGATGTAAATGATGTTATGAGATGGTATGAAAGCATGCCAAGTGATATGAATGTTCATACAAGAGATGAGAATGCAAATGAGACATGTAAGAAGCATGAAAGTTCATGAATGCACATGATATCAAATGAAAGCAAAAAAATGGAAAATGAATGGTGCAATGATCAAACATGATTCTAATATGTCCTAAGATGTCTCATATGTCATGTGAATGCACAAAATGTCATGGCAAGTTCATGTATGCAAGCTTATGTAAGATGGATGCAAATGAAGATGCAAATTAGGGTTTATGCACAACATGAGATGCAAAATTCAAAATCAGAAGCAAATGATAAAATAAAAAATTGAAAATGGAATCAAAGGGGCCCTAAACCTATACAAGTTCACTGCCCAAAAGGGAATATCAGAAGCTAAACCCTAAAGGAATTATGATTTTCCTAAATTTCTAGGGTTTTAAGGGTGATCCTAAAGGGAAAATGCCAAACAAATTGAAAATGAAAGGTAAAAATGAAATAAAAATGTTTTTGGATGCTTTAAAGTATGCATAACACAATGCAAAAAGAACCATTCACAAACTCAACTTGGATCAAAAGTTATGAATTTTTGAAGTTAGGGTTAAAAATATTCAAATTAAAGAACCCTAATTCAAATGAAAATTTCCAAAGTATGATCAAAACCAAAAAGAAATTTGTGTTGTGAGTTTGTAAATGTGTCTAAATGTTTGAAAATGTTCTCTGAATTTTTTTGTGATTTTTGGAAACCTAAATGCTATTTTAATTAATTAATCTTCATTAATCAATTAAAATAAACATTTAAATATTTTAAAAATAGTCTAAAAATGTAAAAAATAAAATAATTTTTTTTTATGTTAAGAAAAATATTTAGAATAAAAATGCAGAAAGAAAATTTTTTTTTGGATTTTTTATGTATTTTAAAATAATTATGCAAAACAAATAACAAAAATATGAAATTAAATGAATTAAATGGAAAGTCAAAGGGATCAATGGCCAGCATTCAAAGTTTTTTGGAGGGAGTTGACCCGCGCGTGAATGGAGGGTTCAGATCAATTCTGGAGATTTAAATTTCCTAATCTTAATTAAATTAATTAATCCAAAATTAGGGCTAATACAAGAAACCTGGACCATTGGATACGCGCGAGAAAAGGAAATCAATGGCTCACATTCAAACTCACCTAAACCCTAACCCTAATTTAACCACTTTCAGATGACCGGAACAGTGGTTCCAGTCATCTTCTCCGGCGAGCACAAAACCTAATCTTCTTCTCTAGACAAAATCAAGAGCTCTAAAGCTCCAGATCACATCTCCTAATCACCCTGAACACGAATCAAGCATCAAAACAAATTTCTATAACCTACAACTCAAGATATGGATCAAAACATAAAATCTGGAAAAGTTTCAGAGCTTCGATACAGGCTTATTTCTCAACCATTTCAAAAAGTAAAAACATCAGAGTGATCAGCAAAGCATGAGGAACAACCTAGGAACTTAAAAACTCATTTCTAGAAAAAAAGTTCTTGAGGTACCTGAGCTTGAGCCTCCTCAGTTTGCAACTTTCTGGACAGTTCTTTGCTTCAAATCACCTCCAATGGTCCCCCTGAAGAGTTTGCAAAGCTTGGTTGGAGTTTATATGGCCTCTATTTGAAAGTCAGTGAAGCTCAGGTCAAGGGAGGTGAAAATCGTGTTTTGTGTATAGTGGCTTTTAAGGCAAAATGAAGGGTGGGAAATGATCAGTGATGAATGGTGGAAAAAGTTTCAAGTTTGGGTGGCTGAGTAGTGAGATTCGATAGAAAATGCAAGAGGGAGAGTTTCTTTGAACTATGGCAATGCTGAGGTTTCGGGTCTGGTTCTTGTGTGTGTTAAGTTGCTTTTAGTCCACTTATCAAATTGTGATAGGCCTGTGTAGTTGGTGTGGCCTATGCTGATTGGTATGGTCCCTTTTGCATAAAGTCAACAAAGTTGTCCTTTGAGGTATGGGCTCATGGCAGGTTGGTTGTGAGGCATGGCTCGAGTCAGCTGGCTTTAGGGAGTTCCATGGAAACTGATTTGAGGAGCTGGCACAAGTGGATATCAAGATTTGTGTCATTTTGCAAATTCATGAAGTTTTGGCCCCCTTTTAAATACTTGATGATCAAGGCATGAAAATGAGTGATTCCTTGGGAAATTCTGAATTTTAGGTCATGTAACATGTTTGTGTAAGGCTTAGAAGTCAATTAGAGGTCACATTTTGCCTTGACATGAGTTTTTGCAAGTTTCCCTCTTTGGTGCATAAGTGAAATTTAGTGATTTTTCCCAACTTTGCAAGGCCATAACTTGAGTTCTATGATGAATTAGATCAAGTTCTTGTACTTTTTGAAAAGGGAATGATCCAATCTACAACTTTCATGACCAAGAATTTTTCATTTGAAACATTTTTGAATCAAAAAGAGGAGGTTGAAAAACTTTCCCAAAATGGCAATTTTGCATTACAAGTCACTTTCCCAAAATGGCAACTTTGCAAATGGCTTGAAATTCTTCAATTTTGTGAACTTCTAAACTCTTCTAAGATCAAATAAAGATCATATACACCCAAAATGATGGAGAAGACCCTTTGGTTGGATGATTGGGGGCCTCAGATGCCCTGATTTTGCACTGACTTGCTCAAGAAGTCATCTATTGATCAGATGTCTTCCACATTGAATTTATTCATGAAAATTGGTGTGTATGATCATTATAACATATAGAGACCAATAGAAACAAGAATGACCAAAAAAATTTGGAGTTATGGCCTCTGAAACCAAAACCCTAATTTTAGGTCATCTGTGCAGTTAAGCTTGGCTCAGATGGCTCATGGATTACTTAGATCACAAACCCTAAATGCAGATGACTTTGAACCAATGCAGTGAAGCAAAAATGCAACATGATATGATATGGTTGAACTTATGCAAATGAAAAGATCACAAGCCATGGTGTGAACCTAGTGAGGGAAAATTTGGGGTGTTTACAGGTACCGTGTAGGTACCATATGGCGTCTCATGTGGACATAATAACACTCTCTCTGTGCGTCGTCTCTGAAGGCCACACGCATGTCGTCGGGGTTTTGCATTCTGCACAAGGATAGCAAACAAGGGTCCTGAAATCACATAAAACATTCAATCGTTAGTCCTGACAGAATAATAATGTAAACAAATTAAAATAAAGTAAAAATAAATAAAAAGTAAGTAAGATAAGAAAACCATGGGTTGCCTCCCATGCAGCGCTTGTTTAACGTCATTAGCTCGAAGACCAGATTTTATACATCATTAGAAGGATTTGGTGGATCACTCAGAGTATGGCTAGAGTATGTTGTTGGGATGTCACCTCCTTCGTAGGGCTTCATCCTTTGTCCATTGACGATGAACAGTTTACATGTTTGGTTCTTGATTTAAATAGCACCAGATCTTAGAATCTTAGATACTCCGAAAGGGCCAGTCCATCTCGAACGAAGCTTCCCTAGAAAAAGTCGTAACCTAGAATCGAACAGGAGAACATGATCGCCTATTTTGAAGTCTTTTCTTATGATTCTTTTGTCATGCCAAGCTTTTGTTCTTTCTTTGTATATGATGGCAGTTTCGTAGGCAGATTGTCTGAGCTCTTCTAATTTGCGGATATCAAGGATACGTTTTTCACCAGCAGTTAGGTAATCCAAATTCAAAGTTTTGATGGCCCAATAGGCCTTATGCTCTAACTCAAATGGTAAGTGACATGATTTTCCATAGACCAATTGATATACTGATTTCCTAAAGATGGTGGGAACGGTCCCATAAAGTCTATACCCCATACGTCGAAGAGTTCTACTTCTTGGATATTTCTTAGAGGCATTTCATTACGTCTTGAAATATTTCCTGTACGTTGGCATCTGTCACATTTGACAATGAAAGCATGTACATCACGCCACATGGTAGGCCAAAATAGGTCAGCTTGAAGAATCTTGGCGTAGGTCTTAGATGTGCTTGCATGTCCACCATAGGGTGTAGAGTGACAATGCTCAATTATATTATGTACCTCCTCTTCTGGAACGCAATGGCGGAAAATGCCATCTTTACCTCTCTTGAAAAGAAATGGTTCGTCCCAATAGAAGTTTCTCACATCACTGTAGAACTTATTCTTCCGGTGGTAATTTAGATCGGGGGGTATGATGTCAGCGGCTAGGTAATTAACAAAGTCTGCATACCAAGGTACATTACTTATAGCTAAAGATTTATGAGAATGCTCATGTGGGTCTGGGTTATCATCTTTAATAGTTTCTAGTTGGGCTATCAGTCTATCATAGGCAAAATCGTCATTTATGGGTACTGAGTCAGGTTTCAAGTATTCTAGCCTAGAAAGGTGAACAACTACTACATTATCTGTGCCTTTCTTATCACAGATATCTAAATCAAACCCTTGCAGTAATAGAATCCATCGAAGTAACCTAGGTTTGGCATCCTTTTTACTTAGTAAGTAACGAATGGCAGCATGGTCGGTGTAAACTATAATTTTGGCTCCTACTAAATAAGATCTAAATTTGTCTATGGCGAAAACTACAGCTAGGAGCTCTTTTTCGGTTGTTGCGTAGTTGAGCTGTGCAGCGTCTAGGGTTCTACTGGCATAGTAAATTACGTGTAAATTTTTATCTTTTCTCTGACCTAGAATGGATCCAACAACATAGTCACTAGCGTCACACATTATCTCAAACGGTTCTGACCAATCAGGGGGTTTCATTATAGGTGCTAAAATCAGAGCTTGCTTCAATAGATTAAATGCTTCAGTACATTTTTCATCGAAGATGAATTCAACATCTTTCATTAAAAGACCAGTTAAGGGCTTTGTTATTTTGGAGAAGTCCTTGATAAAACGTCGGTAAAATCCGGCATGTCCAAGAAAACTTCTTATCTCCCTGATAGTCTTCGGCGGTTTTAGATTCTCTATGATTTCTATTTTAGCTTTGTCTACCTCTATACCTTTTTCGGAAACTATATGTACTAAAACAATCCCTTCGGTGACCATGAAATGACACATTTCCCAATTTAGCACAAGGTTTACCTCCACACATCTTTCTAGGATTTTCTCAAGGTTGATAAGACAATTTTTGAAATCAGATCCACAAACTAAGAAATCGTCCATAAATACTTCTGTGATTCCATCTAGATAGTCTGCAAAGATAGACATCATGCAGCGCTGGAAAGTGGCAGGGGCATTACAAATTCCAAAAGGCATTCTTCTGTAGGCAAAAGTTCCAATTGGGCATGTAAAGGTAGTTTTTTCTTGATCTTCGGGGTGAATAGGTATTTGGAAGAATCCTGAATATCCATCTAGGTAACAAAAGTAAGAGTGTCTGGCTAGGCGCTCCAACATTTGGTCTATGAATGGTAATGGGAAATGGTCCTTCATAGTTGCTTTATTTAATTTTCTATAGTCTATGCACATACGCCAACCTCCATCAGTTCTTTTTGCTACAGGTCCGCCCTTCTCGTTTTGCACGACTGTGATGCCTCCCTTTTTAGGTACTACATGCAGAGGACTTACCCATTTATTGTCCGAGATCTGATATATTATACCTGCCTCTAGTAACTTAAGAACTTCAGTCTTAACTACTTCACTCATCATAGGATTTATTCTTTGTTGGTGTTCTCTGGAGGGTTTTGAATCTTCTTCAAGCAAAATCCGATGCATGCATACGGATGGGCTTATTCCTTTTAGATCTGAGATCTTATATCCTAAGGCTGAGGGGTACCTTCGTAAAACATCTAACAATTAGTTTGTTTCCTCTTGGTCCAAGGTAGCACTGACTATAATTGGACGGTCCATTTCTTCATCAAGAAATTCATATCTCAGGTTCTTAGGCAGTTCCTTAAGTTTTACGATTGGTTTCATAGGGCAAGGCATATGATCTGGGGTAAGAGATAAACATTCATGAAGGTTATCATAAATGTAGGGTTTTTTATAACTGTCATCTTCCCAAATAAGGGTTGATGTCAATTTTATAGATTCAGTTTCTTTTTCTTATTCTAATTCCCTAATGCATGCATCAATGATATATAAGGCATAACAAGCATCTCCTATTACAGGTGCCATAAGAAATTTCAAGAGTACAAATTCTATCTTCTTGTCACCTACCTCAAAGGTTAGTTTCCCTTTTTTAACATCTATTGTGGATCCAACGGTTGATAAGAACGGTCTACCTAGGAGGATTGGTATGTCGTCATCTTATTTAATGTCCATGACAACAAAATCAGTAGGTATAAACAGCTGACCTATCCTAATAGGGACGTCTTCAAGTATGCCTATAGGGTATTTAACGGATCTATCGGCTAATTGAAGTGACATCTTAATAGGTTGTAATTCTCCTAAGTTTAACCTTTCACAAACTGCTAAAGGCATTAAGCTCAAACTAGCTCCTAAGTCTAGAAAAGCTTTTTCGATGACATGATTCCCCAAAATACAAGGAATGGAAAAATTTCCGGGATCTTTATCTTTCTTTGCTAACCTATTTTTGGAAATATAATTACATTCCACGGGTTTCAGATCTTCAAGTCTACGTTTATTTGTAAGTATGTCTTTGAGAAACTTTGCGTAAGAAGGTATTTGGGTGATGGCTTCTGTAAAGGGTATTTCTACGTGAAGTTTTTCTATAACCTTAACAAAAATTTTATACTGATTATCGATCTGGGTTTGCTTAAGTATTTGAGGGTATGGTATTGGTGGTTTGTATGGCGGTGGTGGTACATTGGTTTTGTTTTTAGGTTCTTCTCCTTTTTCTTGACTTTCCGGGTTTTCAGACTCCACTGGTTCCTTCTATTTATTTCTCTCAGAAGTTTCAGAATCACTTAATCTAGGGTTAGAAGGTTCCTTATAAGCGGTTCCACTCCGTAGAGTAATGTAATTTACTTGCCCTTTCGGGTTTTGTTGAGGTTGTCCAGGGAACTGTCCTTCAGGTGTAGTCTGAGGGGCTTGGTTTAAAGCTACCTGAGAGATCTGGGTTTCAAGCATCTTATTATGAGTAATAATTTGGTCAACCTTGGTTCCTAACTGGGTAATTAGTTCATTAACATAGACGTTTTGGTTCATGAACTCTTTGTTTTGTTGTGTTTGAGCGGTGATAAAATTTTCCATAATTTTCTCAAGGCTTAGATTTGGTGGTACAGGTTGCATAGGTTGATTTGTTCTCGGGGCTTGGTAACCTTGTTGTCTCGGAGGTGCGGTATTTTGGATAGGGTTATTATTTTTATAGGAGAAGTTTGGGTGATTCCTCCATCCAGGGTTATATGTGTTTGAAAATGGGTTCCCTTGGGTGTATTTCACTTGCTCAGGGTTGGTCTCATTTAACAAATTACATTCGGCGGATTGGTGTCCTTGCGTCCCACATATCTCACAATTCGGCGAAACTGCAGCTACAATATTCGGGGTTGTACACATATGTTCGACTCTAAGGGCCAACGCGTCCATTTTAGCTTGCATCATGTCTATAGAGCTTAACTCATGTATTCCTCCTTGGGCTTCCTTCTTTTCCACTGTTGCTCTTTCTACTCCCCATGATTGATGGTTTTGGGCCATATCTTCGATAAAGGAACTAGCTTTAGGGTAAGGTTTGTTCATCAATGCGCCACCAGCGGCAGCTTCGATGGTCATCTTAGTGTTATAATGAAGTCCATTATAGAAGGTTTAAATGATTAGCCAATTCTCTAAGCCATGATGTGGGCATGCTCTTAATAGCTCTTTATATCTCTCCCAGGCTTCGAACAACGATTCTCCTTGGTTTTGGGTAAATCTGGTTATTAGGTTTCGAAGAACAACAGTCTTACTCGGGGGAAAATATCTAGCAAGGAATACTTTTCTAAGGTCTTCCCAGGTTGTTATGGAATTGGGTGGAAGGGAATCTAACCATGATAGAGCCTTATCTCTGAGGGAAAAAGGAAATAATCTTAAGCATATCGCCTCAGAAGGAGCTCCATTGGTTTTAAAGGTGTCTGCTAACTGGAGAAAGTTTTTTAAATGTTGGTTTGGGTTCTCGGTAGCAAGACCTGCGAATTGTCTCTGTTGCACTAAGTGCAGCAGGGATGGTTTAAGTTCAAAATTATTGGCTGGGATAGCGGGGTTTACTATACTGGAACTAGGTTCCTCGTTTGATGGTTGGGTGAAGTCCTTAAGAGGTCTTCGGTTTTGATCTTCATCCATATCTCTCCTAATCCTATGGAAAAATAAACGTGCGCGAGCATAACGTTCAGGTTCAACTAGAGGGTCTACTAAGCTTCCGGCACTGCGAGTCTTTCGCATTGACCGGCAGGTAACAACCTTAGTCTAATCGGTATAACTTCATGGTATGAAATTTGACGAAATTGGTCCCCGACAACGGCGCCAAAAACTTGATGCGTGTTTTTTGAAAGTGTATGAACACGTCAGAGTAATATAAAAGATTGTCAAATCCACAGAGACCAAGTGTCAATCTATTGTACCTGTTGTTATGGTGTGTATCTAAGGCAATTGAATATAATGGTTTTAAGGAGTGCGCAATAGTAAATAAAATAGTAATTTTAAACAATTAATAAAGACAGGCTCGAATGTAATTCACATAATCAATTGATAATCCGGTACTTGTTAATAGAACTACTTATGAGCAATGTTTTCCACTTTGAAAAGAGCTAATTTAAAAGGAATTGTCGCTTTCGCGTATTCAGAACCGAGTTGTATTCTCTAATCAACCCCTCTTATTGTCACGGATAAAAAGGTGCGTACTGCGTTAGAGTAGTAAACCTATTTTTAAGAAATATAGTATCTTAACTAAGTTGAAAAGTACTTTAACCTGGATTTCTTAGCAAAAAGAGGTTCTCACGAACCAGACTCTAAACTTCTTAACGCGTCCGAAAATCGTTTTAAAATCCCTTTTCTTTTTAATCTAAAAACTCCTAATGAACTAGACAAAGTGCTTTTGACTGTTTTTGAAATAGTTAAAAACAATTAAACTTAAATTGAAAGTTAAAATAGCCCTTAAGTGTTTCTACGAACAATTGTACGGATTACTGGTTCAATTACGATCCTTACATTCTAACCTTTATGGATTTAGTTAGACATGGTAAAGTAAAAGTTCTTTTTATTATTTTTCATAAAAGTAATTTGTGCGAGTGCGGAAAGTAAATAAAAGTAGTGCGAGTGCGAGAAATAAACGAAAGTAAAGCGAGTGCAGAAATAAAATAAAGTAAAGTGCGAGTGCGGATAATAAATAAAGTAAAGCAATGCGGAAAGTAAATAAAATAAAGCGAGTGCGGAAAAATAAAATACGAACTGGAATTAAAATGGCGGCAGGATTAACTTCCTCCCAGAGTGCTTCAAAACTCGATCACACAGACATATACAGACTCAATCACTTGATTGTAGTAACACCCCGATGTGAAGTGATTACTACTTAAAAAATGATATATGCCTAAGAGATTCTAATTTTGGTTGATAAAAATGAAATTCTAAAGTCCTATTTATAGACAAACATTAAATGGGAAAAGACCAGGATGCCCCCCTCCACTAAAAAGTGGAGGGAAAGCATTTAGCCTTGTGGCGCCCGCCATAGGTGTAATATGGTGAAGAAAGTGGGGATTGTGGGCTCTTGGCAGTTGTGGAGTGATCTTGAGACATGGCCACGTCATGGCTGACCCCATGGCGTCAGCCATGGTGGATGCCTTAAGTGTAAAAAGCTGAATTTCTTGATTTTCGTCCGTTTCAACTCCTTTTTCGCTCCTTTTCTTGATTTTGGCCCCGATTACATAAAAAACCTGAAAATAAAGAAAAACAAAGTAACAACATAACAAAATAGAAATAAAAACTTAGAATGCATGCGAAATCGGAGTCAGAAATACGGTTAAATTTAGTGTTATCAGTGTTTGCCTTAGCACTTTGTGCTTTGCTTATAGGCTTTCCCCTTTGTTCTTTAGAACCAACTTAACTTACTTAGGAAGTAAGTTGAGTTCTAATTCTCTCTTTTATTCTCTTCCTTTCTATTTAGGATTAGAAAACCTCACAAACCCTTAGGGCCTCCTTTTGTATGCAATAAACAATTTAGGGTTGGGTCTTAGTCCCCCTTAGTTTGTCCTTTTGCAACTTGAGTCATTCTTTCTCATCTCATAAAGCAAAAATCCAAAAGACACTTAATAAAGGATGGAAGTAGTCTCTTGTGTATAGCCTTATTCCATGGAGCACTCATATTCATTCCATCTTGGAATAGTATGGGCTTGTCTAGCATGATGTACAAGTCTGATCATGAGACTATCTTCACAAAGAAAACATAAAAGACATTTCTTAAAAAGCTACAAAAACATGTAATAAGTTCAACAAGCTAGTGAACTTAGACCCTAATCCTTGGAAACAAGTCTTGGATAAATTCTCCTTACTTGGTGTGCTTGTTCTACTATTCCATCTTGAAATGTAGTAGCAAGTATACATTCCATGGAAAAGAGTTTGAATTCACTTCCTTATGCCAAATTCATAAAAACTCTTAAAAAGCAAACAACTAACAATAAGCGACCTTCTTGTGGGAATTCTCTTCTCATCTCACTCACTCTAAACGCGAACTTGCGACGACTTGTCTCGCATGCAAGACGGTAAATGCACTCGTACCAGACGAGCATGAAACACCTGAGCATAGACACGTAGTTCCAGCGCATAAAAAACACAAACAAATAGTTCCCGCCTTAGTTAGGAGAACTACGTCGACTCTGATCCTCATTTTCCCGATGAGGTACGTAGGCAGCGAGGTAGGGCCCGTGCGAGCACATTCTTTATTTTCCCTACATTTTTCCCATATCTTTTCGTTCTCTCTTCTATAGTTCCCTTTTCCATTCCAGTTAGCGGTTTTTATTCAGCAACATCTTATTTTCTCACCCTTTGAAACAAACAATCAAGCGTGGATCCCGTCGGGTACGGCGGACGCTCTGGGTGCTAATACTTTCCAAGGTCGTAACCGAATCCCGAACCCAGATCTTTGGTTCGCAAAGCCTCGTCCTTTCCTTCTTCCTCAGGTTTGTGCAACATTACCTTTCCCGTTCCTTCGGGATAAAAATGCCTGGCTGGCGACTCTACCTTTTCCGCGCCACTTTCGCGTTTGTAGTAGGATGAAAATCCCGGGAGTGACAACTGGCGACTCTGCTGGGGACCGAACCCAGAATATTTGGTTTCCCTCGTAGAGTCAATCCTAGTGCCTGTTTGTTTTGGTTTTCTTTGGGTGTTTATATGTGTGTTTATTTATTGTTTTCATTTACAGTTTACTTTACAACATTAATTTACCGCTTTCAGTATTTATTTTCACATACATCATATACTGGACTGTGCTGGTTTCATTTTTTTCTGTGGGATGGGATTTGTTACTGTGAGATAAGCCAAATACCCGGCTTGAGTGTACCTAGGAATTAGAGTGGCTCCACTTTGGCTTCATGGCATCTTGCTATGTTGGTATTAGTGAGTTCCACGCCTTGACTTGCGACCTTCTCGGAAATATATTGATGCCATAATTTTTCTGGGGCAATACACAACCTTGACAGTTATGTGCAGTCAGGGGACCGATCATTGAAAACCTTTTTGGAAACATCCCTCTCCAGTGATGACAGTGGCATACCACATTTGTTGGCAAACCCACTCGCCTCCGAGGGCCCACTGGGAACTCGCATAGGATGGCCTAGTTCTCTCAAAGGAATCCGGTTAAAGCAAACTGTTCGTATGACGATAGTATTGTACCCTTTGGGATGAACGTACTCTTGTTTCTCGATTCAGTGCTTGAAGCTGGGGACTTATGAGGAATGCTTGTTTCCTTGGACTCAATTGAGACTTCCCTGAATGGTACATAATGCCAAAACGATTCCCTGATTTGGTCATGAGCCATTTCTCATAAATGGTGAACGTATTATTGCTATTTGGATTTGGGAGTCCGTGATGTTGACCCGAGTAGCACACCCGTGAGATTGGGAGGGGTTTACAGGTTTGCAGGAACCCTAAACTTCAACACACCCACTGTACCAGAATGACTTAGTATTGTAATATGTTCTCCTTGAACCTCTGATTAGAGAGATGATTATTTTGATGTGGTGATGTTGTGACCCTGCTCAGACACTTGCTTATATGATTGACACTACACAAACACATCATTGATCACATGTCTTTCCTTGCATAAGCATCATGACATCATTAATCATATGTGTTCTTTTTATTCTCAGGGTTCATATTACTCCCGTTTCCCGGTCACATTGCTGCTTCAAGATGGAAATTCCAAGGAAGAGGAATGTTCACTATACTTTCCCGCAACCAGAGACAAAGGGTATTCAAAAGATGATTAGTTTGATGAATGACAAGGTTCTGGATGACTTCAGAAAAGAGTATGGAAGAATCTTGGAATATGTGAATAAACCAACAGTTGACCAAAGGGACAACCTTCACTCCTTGTTACAATTCTATGATCCACAATTGCGAGTCTTTGTGTTCCCAGATTACCTTATGGCTCCTACATTGGAAGAGATCTCCAGTATCTTTAGGATTCCCATCAAAAGTGGTGCTCCTTATTATGGCTTAGAGAAGATGCCTTCATGCAGAGACATAGTTGACATTTTCCATTTGGATTTGTCCAAGGTTAGTAGAGGACTGGATTTCAATAAAGGTAAGGGATTTCTCTTGGACTTTCTTGTCAAGGAAGCTCAAGATCTAGCCTCAGAGAACAAATGGGATATGTTCAGTACATTGTTGGCTTTGATGGTATATGGGATAAACTTGTTACCAGGGGAGAAAGGTCTGATTAGCAAGGAAGCTGTTGTCATCTTCATTCAGAGAAACCCAATGCCTACACTGCTAGGTGACTTTTATTATGGGGTCCATTACCGGAACGAGAAAAGGAAAGGATATGTGAACTGTTGTGCTCATTTGTTTGCTGATTGGTTTGTAAGGAAACTCCCAAAATCAGGAACTTTCCAAGACTTGAAACAGGATTGGAAGTGGTCCCAAATATTGATGGGCTTAACCTCATATAACATATCTTGGGGATGCAATAGAGACCTAATAGGCAAATATATTATTTCTAGCTGTGGCACTTTCCCCAATGTACCTTTGTTGGGAAGAAAAGGGGGAATAAACTACAATCCTTCATTGTCCAAAAAACACTTTGGTTATCCTCTGAAGGTTCTACCATCAGTTGAAGAGGTAGTTGAGTCATTGTATTTCTCAATAGAAGGAAAAATGGAGTTATGTGTACAGATAACCAAGACTTGGGAGGTCAGGATAAGGAAAGGAAGGAAATATTTTGGGAAGGTGGACCCAAAAAGATATGATCCTTTTGCTACATGGTTGAAAGATCGTGTAGAAGTCTTACTTCTCTTGTTCTGTATGGAGTCCCCTTTGTACCTTAAGGAAGAGTTACCCTTGGATTTAGTACAACTCAAAGACTACAAGAAGTTGGAGGCCTTGGTTAAGCAACTTAGAATGAAGAATCAAGAGGCCCACAATTCATGCCAAAAGTTGAAGATTCAGAATCAGAAGTTGGAAGAAAGAGCTCACTAGGCTGAAGAGATGGTCAGGCTCAAGAAGCAGGACTTCCAGGAGAGAGAACTCTACTTCAAGAAAAGGGGGTTAGATGAAACTCACAAGGAAAGCTAGCTCCGAAAAGATAAGAAAGCTTTGAATGAAGCTAATGAAGCTATAACTTTGTGGCAGGAAAAATGGGAAGATAACCCGAAGAAGAAGAAAGAGTTGGAGGCTAAATACAAGCTGGAGATCAAAGGCCTTCAGGATTCCTTAGTTGAGAAAATGAGCTGCTCCAAAAGGCCCACCACCAAGAAAGGAGTCACCTTCAGGATTTGGCAAAGAGTCAACAGACAGTGGAAGATGCTCAGAAAGAGATAAAAGAGTTAAAGCTTCGGGCTGATGTAAAGAAGACCAAGACTGAGTCAAGTACAAGCAAAGAGAGTGAGAAGGTGTTCCTACATCAAATTGAGGAGTTACATGCTTCTTTTGATCTCAGGGATCTCCTAATCCAGAAGCTCATACAGGAACCAGATCATCCAGACATAGCCCAATTGCTCCAAGGTGTCAAGCGCCTTAGCTGAAGGTTGCAGGATGTAGAATTTCCTAGGCTCTAGTCTTGTATTCACATATCTGGATTACCCACAGACTTGTTGTGGGATTCCTCTCTTGTTGATTGCATTTTTCCTTTTGATGTATGAACTAGCACCATACGGGGACTTTGCTATTTCAGATTTTATTGATTTGCCTTAAATCTCTGGTTGTTATCTTTTGCACGTGTAAACACCCCAAATTTTCCCTCACTTATATCACACCATGGCTTGTGATCTTTCATTTTTGTTTTGGCATAAGCATTACATCTCATATTGCATATTTGTTTCATCTGCATAGTTCAAGTTCATCTGTATCTAGGGTTTGTGATATGAGCAATCCAAGATTCCATCTGAGCTATCCCAGAGGCCTCAAAGCTTTCCAAGAGGGTCCATGTGTGTTCTATAATCATATTATGCTCCTCAAAGTTCATGAAAGTTAAGGGATCACAAGAATTGGCAAAGGCATGGAAGCAGAGCTAGGGTTTTCACTACATAGATGACCAAAATTAGGGTTTTGGTTTCAGAGGCCTTAACTTCAAATTTTTGGGCCATTCTTTTTTCTAATGTTCTTAATATGTCATAAGGATCATGTGTACCAAGTTTGATGAAGAAATTCATTGTGGAAGTCATCTGTTCACTGGGTAACTTCCTGAGCAAGTTAAGTCAAAATCAGGGCATTTGAGACTCCCAACAATGGAACCAAAGGGGTATTTTCATCAAATTGAAGTTCTATTATTTTTATTTGATCTTAGAAGAGGTCGGAAGTTCACAAGATTGAATAATTTTGAGCCAATTGCAAACTTGCCAAAAATGGAAATGACTTGAAATGCAAACTTTCCATTTTGGGAAAGTTTTTCAACCTCCTCTTTCTTAACCAAAAATGCTTCAAATGAAAAATTATTGGTCATGAAAGTTGTAGATTGGGTCTTTCCCTTTTCAAAAAGTACTAGAACATGTCTTGATTCATCTTAGAACTCAAGATATGGCCTTTCAAAGTTGGCAAAAATCCTATTATTTCAAGTTTCATGTCATAGAGGGATTTTGCAAATTGGCATGTTCAAGCATTCTAATGACTTCAAATGTACACAAACACTTCAAAATATGTCAATTGAGCCTCTAAACATCAGAATTGTGCATCAAACCTAGGGTTTTCATGATTTGAACTTCAAGAAATCACAAAAGGGCCAAAACTTTCAAGTATTGCAAAATGCATTGGATTCTCTCATCCACTTGTGCCAGCTGCATCAAAACCATTCCATGGCTCTCCATGAAACTTGCTGAGGCCAGACACCCCAAGAAATCAGACCTGCCATGGCCCATACCTCAAGTACACAAATCTTGACTTTTTTGCAAATCACCTCATACCAATCAACCTGTGCCACAACAACTCTCTGGCCAATCAGCATACATTATGTGAACCCTAAGGACTCAAAAGAACACAAGATTGAAGCCTGAAACATACACACACCCAGAATCCACAAAATTTGTCAAAAACTTCCCCTCTTCGAAACTCATCACACAACCACTAAAACTTCAATCTTTCTTCACCAATCATCTCCACATGACCTAAGGATCACAAAACACCCATCACCATAGCCTGAAATACCTCACAACACAAACACGATTTCTGCATACTCAGAACCAAAACCTTCAAAATGGCCATCACAAGCTTGCTCTAAGCTCATCTTTATCATCAGGAAGATCATTGGGTTGGATTTGAACCAAGAGGGAGGCCAGAAAGCTCAAGAACACAAAGCTTCAACTCAGGTAGCTTCATGAACTTTTTTTTCCAGAACTTGTTATTTAAGTTTATAAATGAATCTACATGCTTAGCTGATCACCCTGATATGTTTATTTTTGAAAATGGTTGAGAAATGAGTATGTATTGAACTTCTGAAAGTTTTGAATATTTTCACGATTTGCTTCGAATCTTGTTTTTGATGAATGATAAATGTTGTTTGATGATGGATTCTTGCTGAGGGAGGTTAGTAGATCATTTCTGGAGAGTTAGAGGGTCTGATTTAGCCTAGGGAAAAAGATAGGTTGTTTGGCTTGCCGGAGAAGATGACCGGAGCTAGCTCCGGTCACCTGAAAGTGATTAGAACCCTAATTAGGGTTTAGTTGTCCAGTTTGAATCTCAACCCTTAGATTAGGATTAGCGCGTGTTTGGATGGTCCTGATTCATTCACTTAACCCTAATTCGTAATTAATTAATTTAATTAATTCAAATTGCCATAATCAATCTCAGCCTTCCATCTGCGCGCGCAGTCAATGCCTCATTCCCCAGTTCAAACCTCAACCATCAGATTTGCATACTTTCATTTTTATTACATTTTAATTAATTTTTATTCATTTTTCTTGCATAATTCATTTAAAATACCAAAACATTTCCAAAAAATATTTTCTTTTGCATTCTGACTTTAAATATTTTTCTCATTCCAAAAATTATTTTTATTCTATTTTTTGCATTAGAAAAGAATTTTTAAAATATTTAAATGTTATTTTTAATTAATTAAAGTCTTTTAATTAATTAAAAATACATATGTCATCAATACATGAACTTGCCATGACATTTCTTGCATTCATATGTCATCTTAGACATCTTAGGACATGTTAGAATCATGCTCAATCATTTCTTCATTCATTTTCCATGATTTTCATTCATTTCATTTCATTAACTTTCATGTGTTTTCAAACTTCAAAGCATGCCTCCTTTGCATCTCATCTTTGTATGATCACACATATGCACTTTGTATGCCTTTGCATTATCTTACATGACATTTGCATTACATAAACACTTCTGACTTTGATCATTGCATCTCATTTCACTTCATTCCCTTATGCTTTATACTTTATGCATTCATACTAACCATTTATGGAACTTTTGGTAAGTTATTTGTGAGAAGTGGATTTGCCTTCACTTCTCACTTCTTCTCATCTCTTTCATTTGCATTTTGTTTGTCTTTTAAGTGAACTTGTTCACTTGTGTTCCATCTCTCTCACTTTCTTTCTTTAAGTTACTTATCTTCTTCAATGAAGTAAGTAACTTATTCTTCTTCTTTCTCATCCTTCTTCCTTCTGCTTCTTCCATTGGTGGCTTCTTTGAAGATCTTTCTCAAGCCTTACAAACCATAGGAACATCCAAGCATGACAATAATTAGGGTTGTGATTATTCCCCCTTAGATTTTTACCTTTGAGTCCCCTTGAGTCTCTCTTCTCATCTCAATAATCAGAGACTAAACTCTTAAAGTTCTAGGACTTTGGAATTAGGGTTATGCCTGTATCATTCTCTTAGGATGGAGTGTATAACTTTAATCCTAAGTGTTAAAACTTTAATTTGTTTAAACCTCTTAATCAAATCATCTTAATAATCATCAAGACTTTATCTTGTAACTTGGGCCTTACATTAGGGTTCTAATTCTTCCTTATGGTTAAGAAGGACTAACCCTAGTGTTTAATGGACAAGTCCCCTCAAGTTGTCTTACAACCCATAAAATCACTTCTTAATCTCATCCCTTAATTAAAATCCACTTAATAAAGGTCTTTTATATAATGAATTTAATCTGTAACCATGGATTAAGTTGAGGTATCTTCCTCAGCTTAGGTGTTCTCATCTATTATCCTTCTATTAGGATGGTGTAATGAGCTCACTAATCTGTGATTAGATATTAAACTCATTACTTAACACTAAACAAAAAAACAAAAAACATCTAAATAATCACAAGTAGGTTAATGATCTTAATCCTACATCATCATGGTAATTAAGTTAAGATGCTTATCTCATACTTAAGTAGGTTCATTATCCCTAATCAGGGAGGATATCATGAGCTTACAAGCCCTTGATTTAGGCTTAAGCTCATTAACTTATGAAAAACACCAAAAACAAAAACAGGACTGAAAACACAAACACAAACAATAATCGTCTCCTTCGGGATTCTTTTCTCATCACACTCATTCACAAACGAGAACTTGCTTCTTCCGTCTAATGCAAGACAATTAGCACTCGAGCCAGACGATTCATACACTTGAGCATTGACAAGCAAGCAGTTCACAGTCAAAATCATTTCCAGTCTCTTTGAGTCGAACTACGGAGTTATGACTTCCTCATTGCACGAGAGGATACGTAGGCATAACTTAACGGTTATCGAACAAAAAGTATCTTTGTCATCCCCCTCTTTCAGCATTCTTTCTAAAGCCTCAGTTCCTGAGCAATTCACCTTTTTGCACTGACACCTGTACTTTATTTTATTAGCTTTTGCACACAGATAACACATACACCTACCCCTTTTAAACACAATCTTGTAAGCGTGGATCCTGTCGAGTACGACGGACGATCTGGGTGCTAATACCTTCCCAAGTCGTAACCAACCCCCTTTTTCAGTTTCTCTGGTTTGCAACCGTCTTATCCATCTCTTTCTAGGTTTATACAGCATTACCTTTCCTTTGGGATAAAAATGCCTAGTTGGCGACTCTATTCATCTTCCTTCATTTTCTCTCTTTTCGCCGACCGTTCGCGCTTGTACCGGGATACAAATCTTCGGGAGCGACAACTTGGCGACTCTGATGGGGAGCATATCTTGCAACCAGGGCTTCTGGTTCTTTTTGTGGGTTTCTCCTAGCGCTTGTTTGATTTGTGTTTATGGGGTGTTATGTGCTACTTGTGCTTGTTGTTTATTGCTTTATTTATTGCTTTCTGTAAAGCTTTATTTATTGCTTTTATTTACTGTTTATATGCATTTCATACTGTTACCATTATCATCTGTGTTGGATCTGTTGTTTCCTTTGGTGGGAGGGATTATTGAGTGAGTAAGGTTCCATACCATGGACCTGAGTGACACATAGGATAGAGTGGCTTCATATTCTTTCCCATTCCATTTCGGTCTAGTGCGGGAATATGAAACACAGTTCAGACATGGGTTTCTACTTGAGAACTCTGTGCTACGGATTTCCTGTAGTACTAGTGCTATCTGGGAAGCCTGCTAAGTCTGGATAACCTTTTTATGACTTTCAGCATCTGAGGTGAATTAGAGGAGGATCCTTTATGATTACTGTAAACATTGTACCTCCAGGTTAGAAGTGTTTACACTTCTCATAACTGATCCAAGTCTGAGGATCCTTGTTCTAGAACAATACATGTGAGGGGGTTGGGATGTTTACAAGTTTGCAGGAACCCTTGGCCTCATCATACCCTTGTTACTAGTTTTTTTAAGGTTATATCATTTTGGACTGTTCTTGTGAAACCCTGGACTTGTGACTCTTTATTTGAGTCCCCCACTTGGTTACTGGTTTTCTAAGCCTCCATCCGGACTTATGAACACACATGGACCCTATCAAGGCAGATAACAGATCCAACACTTGATCACAAACCCTTTGCATATTGTTGCACCCCAAAATTTGCCCTCACAATACAAGACTTTGTGAGCTAAGAAGGTTCACAAGGTTCACAAGATTCACAATGCTTTCAAGACCTTTCATGAGGTTCATGAAGTCTACAAGTCACTTCATGAAGGTTCACAAGGTTCACAAGATTCACAATGCTTTCAAGACCTTTCATGAGGTTCATGAAGTCTACAAGTCACTTCATGAAGGTTCACAAGGTTCACAAGATTCACAATGCTTTCAAAACCTTCCATGAGGTTCATGAAGTCTACAAGTCACTTTATGAGGTTCACAAGGTTCACAATGCTTCCCATGAGGTTCACAAGACATTTTATGATGGTTCACAAGGTTCACAAAGTTCACAATTGGTCAGAAGAGTTGACAATTCCCTCAGACAATGCACCTCCTAAGCAGTGCATCCAAAACTAGAGTTTTGACTTTAATCAGGCTAAATGGACTTCCAAGACTTCAAGTGAGCTTCATAGCATCTTATATGTGTGTAATAACCCCCATGACAAGTTTCAAGACTTTTCTCAAAAGTTTGCTCAGTCAGATGATCAGATAAGTCAAAATCAGTCAAAGCAGTTAAAAAGTCAAACTGAGGTCAACTGTGGTCAAATCAAAGTCAAACTTCATGATTTTTTGCCAACATCAATTATATGAAGTAAAATTCATCATTTGATCAAGGGTTGATCATGATTCATCAAAGAGATTTCAGATCATCAAGAATCAGGAGTTTCTAAATTAGGGTTTTCTTAGTAAAAGTCAACTGAACTTTGACCAGCCATAACTTTCACATGCTTCATCACCAAGTCTCCATCCAAAGCTCATTTTGAAGGAAATTGAATTCTCTACAACTTTGTGTCTCACAAGCCAATCCCAAAAATGCTTCATTTGGAAGGTATGAGCTAAGACATTATAGGTTCTTTTGAAAGTCAACAAAAAGTCAACAACTTCAAAAGGGCATAACTTGAGATTGGTAAATGATATGGACATGAAACCAGTGGGGTTGTTTAGAGGACTCTTCAAGCTTTCCAAAATGTCCAAGAAAACCCTCATAGCATTAAAATTGAAGGATATGTGCCCTCTCAAAGTTGGGAAATTTTGGGTTGGTTTATGATGAAAATGGAGGTCTAAAACCAATTTCTTCCAAATGGGCTTGCCAAATGATGACCCAATCCATACAATAACTTCATGCACGACCCAAACCATTAAAAATCAGATTTTTTATTATTTTATTTTGATTTAATTCATTAAAAATCATTTTAAATAAAAATAAAATATGAAAATGTAAGATTTGAATTGGATCAAGCTTCTAGAAAATCATAAATTTGATTAGAATTGAAGAGGAAAGAAGTCACGAGGATTAGCCAAAAATAGCAAGTGTTCATACATGAATATTTGATTTTTAAGGCATGATCATTTTGAATCTTTTCATATCAAATTTTCCACACAAGTGATCAACTTTTTGACCTAAATTCATTCTCCTATAAGTACTTAACATAACCCTAATGCAAGACACGATTTTACACAGCCTCAAGAGTAAGTTCACAACTTCAAAAAAACCTTTCAAAACTCACATTCGGTTTTCAATTTCCAAGGCATTTGAAGGTAAAATAAGGACACAGCTATGATCCTTGGACCTCCCTGATCATGAACCAATACTCATACGCATCCCATACACTCCATAATGCATAACACGGAGCTTGGTTGTTCTTGAATATATTTTTTTCGGTTTCACTAATTTACTGCATTTCAATGAATTTTGTTTGGTTAATGATGTTTGTATTGAGCTTGTGAAGGTTTCTGGGCAAAGCAATTTGAGTTTCGATGCAGGAATAGGAAACCACCATTGTTAGGGTTTCGGCCATGGATTTGGGGTTATGATCTAAACCTAATATAAACAAATTCTGAAAGCCTAGGACAACTCTATGAACCTTGGGGATCATAAAACCCTAATTATTATTGAAATTTTTTGCTGTTTTGATGCTTGTTCAAAATTCGTAGGTTTATGTATTTTGAAGTTTGCAGGAAAATGTGCAACAAAATCCCTAACTAAATTCGCAGGTAATCCAAGGAAGAAGATGACTGGCCTGGCGCGAATTTCATATTTGAAATTCTGATTTAAAATATTATTTTATCATCCTGTTTGTTTATCACACATGAGCATGTGTCCCAGTGGAAAGAAGCGTTTGTGTGTAGCTATAAGACCTTGGTTCGAGTCCTGGCTGCAGCGTTTTCATATTTTTCCCTTTTAAATATTAAACTTAAAATATAATGATTGATAATGCATATATTATCAGGTTCGCTCACCCAGCAGGATTGGTCATGTGTATGTTTGTTTGCCTAAGAGGTCCTGGGTTCGATTCTATCCCCCAGGCCTTTTGCTTGTTTTCCTTTTTTCTGATTTTTTTAGGATGAACGCATAAAATCAATTTCACTCTCTCTTTTATTGCCTGTGCGCGTGGTAGCCTGGTGGTTGTTGTTGTTGCTGGCAGGCAGGATGTCATGGGTTCAAACCCAGCCAGGTAAGTTCTTTTTTCTACTTTTTTCTGTTTTTTTTTCTATTTTATTTATTTTATAATTAAATGAATTAAAAATCATAAAAATATGTTTAGGCTATTTCTTTTTTCTATAACTTAAAATTTATTTCTTTTTCAAATAAACTTTATTAGTGAAATTATTTAAAGTTCATCTTTTATATGTAAATAATAATTAACTTATATTAGATAATTTATTTTTTCTAAACAAGTAAAAAACCCTAATTTTAGAAACCCTAGTTTATCTTTTCTAAATAATTATTAAAAATCTAATTTTATTTTCTAATTTTTGTAAATATAATTATTATGTATATATTTTATTTAATTATAATTAATCTCATTTTAATATAGAAGTATTCTATCATTGTTTATAATTAATTATATATGTAAATAATTTCTAAAATTGCAAATTTGATAATTTCTCATAATATGTTCATAATTTATTTAATTTGTTTATAATTTTAAATTTTATGATTAATTAATATAATTGTTTTTTATTTTTCTATTAAGCCCTTAAAATTTTATTTTGTTTATTATCATTACTAATCATGCTTATTACTAATCCATTTATTTTTTTTATGCTTATTATTATTATTTCACTAACCCCATTTATTTTTAATTATTATTACTAACCCCTATTATTATTGCTTATTTATTTATTTTACTTATTTATTTATTCTTGCTATTTATTTAAATTGCCTTATTTTATTATTATGTAAATGCTCCTGGATGTAAATTCTTGTAATATTTAAATTATTTAATTTGCATGCCATGGTTAGTAAAAATAGGGAGTGTAAACATGTATTATATTTAAAAATTGGATTTAGATCACTTAAATTATAAGATAAATATTAAATTGAACACTCACACACGTAAGTCGATCTTTGATCGCCATCTCACTTTCTAGGGTTGCCTCTCAATGTTGCCTAATCATAAGGTCAAGTAGGGTGTATAAAGCAAAGTCCCTTAAAAGAAAAGTCATCTAGTCCCTTAAATAATCAAAGATCAAGTCCCTTAATGGTTGCCTTTCAATATGATCTTGTCCCTTTTCGAATAATGATGACAGTCCCTCCTAAATGCTTAATACACCCTACAGTTGCCTTCATTAAACAGATGTCCCTCACTTGTCCCATACATCCAAGGTAATGACTACCTATTCCTTAATAATAGGGATAGTCTTACCATTTAAAGGATTCAAGAACAGAAAAGACTTAAACTTAGGGTAGGTTCCTCTTAGATACTTGCTCACTTTTCAAAAACATTTCCAATACTTCACACATTTTAAACAATTTTCAAAACAAAGGTTTTTTACGCATCCGTACATGGATCATTATGAAACTCTTAAGAAAATTTTTATTCACACACTTCACATTTCAAAAACATTTTAAAGTGAGCTAAGTAACTAAGAGCCCATGGATAACCATGGATGTAAAGGGTGCTAACACCTTCCCTTTACATAACCTACCCCCCGGACCCAAAAATCTTTTAAAAGGTCTTTCCTGTTCTTTTATGCCTTTCCTTTGGATAAAATAAAAGTCGGTGGCGACTCTTGCTATCCGCAACATAACTAAAGTCAGTTCTCCTACCGTGTTACACATATCATTCTGCATACATCATTTTACATCATTTAACATTTGTCTATTTGTTTTACAGGGTATCCACATCTTATCTTTGGTTTAGTTTTGACTTGTTCTGCTGCTCAGATTCCTCCAGCCTTTTGCATCAGGTACATCAGAGATTCTTTTCGGCTCTCTTCACCAACTGTCTTCATTAGAGACTCTTCTTCACCATCTTCTTCAGTGGCCTTTATCAGCAGTTACCCTCAGTCTTCTTCACCAGCATCCATTATCAGCATGGACACATCCAGGAAGAGCAATATCACCTATCATTTCTTTGAGCCCACTCTGACAGGCATTAGACAGATTCAGTCTCTCAACACTCCTGATCATGTGCCTTTTATTCAGGGAACATTATGGACATGATCATGGACCTGGATGCATCCAAGAGGAGCATGATCCACACATGTCTCCAGTTCTATGACCCTCCTCTCAGATGTTTCACTTTCCCAGATTTCCAGTTGGGACCATTGATGGAAGAATTCTCTATGTTGTTGGGTGTCCCCATCAGGAGGGGAATTCCCTTCAACCCTGAGATGGTTGCTCCCAAGAATGAAGATATAACTAAGGCTTTGCACTTGGAGCCCACCCTCATTGACCATAGCATGACCACTAAGGCTGGAATCCCAGGCCTTCACTTGGACTTTTTGGTTACTCAGGCCACCTTGCATGCTGCAGCAGGGAAGTGGGACACTGTTTGTGCTCTTCTGGCCCTCAGCATATATGGAGTCATCTTATTTGCAGACGAGCCTAAGTTTGTGAGCAAGAATGCTATCCACCTCTTCCTGTTGAGGAATCCAGTCCCAACCTTGCTTGGAGACTTTTACTACTCAGTGCATCAAGAGAATGATAAGCAAAGGGGAAGATTGGTCAGATGCTGTGCACCCCTCTTCTACTGTTGGTTGTTAAGGCACTTGCCGAAGTCAGACACTTTCTTGAATCCTCATCAGCCAAGGAACTGGGCTAAGAGATTGAATGCCCTTACATCAGAAGACATCAGATGGTGCACTCAGAGCACCAAGGGCAAATATATCATTACCAGCTGTGGGCAGTATCCCAATGTACCCCTGATTGGAGTGAAGGGTTGCATCAACTACAACCCTTTGCTTTTTAAGAGGCAGTTAGGGTATGCCTTGGTACATCCCCCGAGAGGGCAAGATTTGACAGAAACCCTCTATTGTGACATCCAGAACAACCTTGCCATTGTCAGACAGGCAGCCTGGGCCTGGGATAATATTCAGACTAAGGGGACAACTATTCTTGGCAAGTGCAACAACATAGCCTCAGCTCAATATCTTGATTAGTCTCGTGTCAGGGGACAGATCACCCGGATGCCATTCACCTTAGAGGATGTACCTGGACCATCAACAATGGAGCCTGCAGCTACTGTCAGTTTAAAGGAGTTTGAGAAATTGAAGGAAAGAAATACTCAGCTCTCTGAAGCTTTGAAGAAGACCCTCTAGGAGAGGAATGATAGTCGTCTGGATAATCAAAGGTTAGAGAGGCTCCGGATTGAGCACTTAACTAAGATTGAGAAGACGGATGACTACATCAGAAAGGCTAGAGCCGAAGAGTTAGTGTTGAAAAATGCTTGCAAGGAAGCTAAGACTCAGAAGGCCAGAGCTGAGCATTACATAGAGGAGAGTCAGGCTAGGTGGATCAGGATCACTAAGGCTCGTGCACAAGAAGATCAGAGAACCCAAGCTAGGTTAGAGCAGTTGGAGACTAGTGAGAAGAAGAATCAGGTGGCCTTGTTAGCTGCACATAAAGAGATCTCTGAGTTGAAGCTCCGGGCAGGGTTGAAGAGATCAAAGGACCAGGATAAGCACAATAAGTTGACCAGTGCCATTGCCACCAGAAACCTTCTTATCAGGACCATCACAGAGCACCCAGTTGGCCCGGTGACTGAGGCTCTCCTGAATGAAGTCAGAGAGGATGACTTTGGACTGGATGTTTGATTTCTTTGTATTTGTAGCTCCTTTTGTTTGTACTTTTGATTTTGTTGTTGTATTTTAACCCACCATGGGAACTTTATTGTAATCAAACTATGTATCTTCACGTTTTTGTAATATATGGTTTGTATTATTTCATGGGCTTTATCTCTCTGCAACATCATCATTTCCTCGAGGTCTGGAAAGGTCAAAACCAAAGAACCAAACCGGATACCCTTGGAAGACAAATAGGCATCCTGCATTGCATACTAACATCATTTCTTTGTTTTGTAGGTTTTTTGTTTTTGTTGTTTCGCATCTTGTTGTGATTTCGAAAACATTGCTCGTAGAAGAGTGTTCCCCGTCAATAGAGTGCACCGGTATCCGACAAGAAACAACCTTCCGGGATTACAAATTGATCAGGTTCAACATGATTTGACTGATGTGAGGACCCAAATGGCCAATGAAAGGACATAGATGAGGGCCCAAATGAATCAATTTATGGCAGTGATGACTGGTTTGGCTCAGAGCCAGGAGAGACTGAGAGAGTTAGTCGAGCTGAAAACTCCCGAGGAAAACCACCCAGGTACAGGGGGTACCAGCAACAACGATCACGTACAGCCTCGTACTGATACCCCAGGGTTTGGACCTCATATGAACCCAAAAATCAATGCTATAAGAAACACCCAAGGTAACGCTGAAGGGAGGGCCTTGCAGGAGGACCCTCAGGAAGAACAATTTACTGTGGTTGGAGTTGGGGACGAAGTCTACGATCGTCGGTTGGATGAAATAGAAGAAACACTAAGGTCTCTTGAATCCCAAAACTCTCTGGGTTTTGATGTCATGGATATGGGATTAGTGGAAGGGGGTTAAAATTCCTCACAAGTTCAAACCTCCCTGTTTTGAAAGATACAATGGCACATCCTTCCCACGTACCCATCTTCAGTCTTTCCTGGGGAGATTGAAAGCCTACACCAGGGATGAGAAACTGTGGATGTTTTACTTTGAGGATAGCTTGACAGGGGCATCCCGGGAGTGGTACTCTCATTTGACCAGGGCCACAGTTAGAAATTGGAAAGACTTGGCCGAAGCCTTCATTCGTCAATATCAATATAATCTGGACATGGCTCCAAACAGAACCCTTCTGATGGGAATGTCACAGTCTTCCCGAGAAAGATTTAGAGAGTACACCCAAAGATGGAGGCAATTAGCTGCTGTCGTTCAACCCCCGATGTTAGAAAGGGAAATGGTAGATATGTTCATGAACACCCTCCAGGGGACTTATATTGACAGGTTGGCTGCTTTTTCTTCCACCAGCTTTGCAGACATGGTTATAGCCGGGGAAAGAATTGAGAGCTTACTAAAGATGGGAAAGATTTCCGACAACGGTGCCAGTTCAAGCAGTGCAAGGAAGCCATTTGCAGGGCCCCGCAGATCCGGTGAAACAAATTTTGTACATATGGGAAGAGGGAGACCCCAATATCTGCCAAGATCAGTTGCCGCCGTCACTATCCCTACTCCACCTCCTCAATATACTCAACAACCACAACACTTTCCTCAACAGCCGCAGTTTCCTCAACAAAGATCCTACAACAATAATAACCAATAACCAATAATAACGCCCTTTTCAGTAGCAACCATCTCAGATCAATAGGGTGATTGACCCTATACCAATGCCATATGCCACATTGCTGCCACAACTCTTAAAGCTTAATCTTGTCGAGCTAAGGACTTTGGCTCCGCCAAATCCTCAGAACCTTCCTAGAAATTACGACGTCAACGCCATGTGCGCTTTTCATTCTAATGCACCTGGTCACTCCACAGAAAAGTTCAGGGCTCTGCACATGAAGGTCCAGGATCTGGTAGATTCAAAAGCCCTGAATTTTGCACCACCTCCTAATGTCACAAAGAATCCTATGCCCAACCATGGTGGGCCAAGGATATATGCAATAGAGGAGGGCTCACCCATGAGTTTGATTGAAGATATTGCAAGTATTCAGACACCTTTGGTAGAGGTTAAAGCTCAGCTTTTAAAATGCCAGGTGTTTCCAGGTTGTGAGGCCTGTTGTGAATCTTGCAAGGATTCCGTGAACGGGTGTGCAAGCTTGAAGAATGGCATCAATGGCTTGATCAAAGAAGGTATCCTGCAAATAACAACAACCGCTTCTACAACACCAACAACTCTTTTCTCAACAACAAATTATTCTCCTACAACTGCAAAGACAATTGTTCCTACAGACTCGTCTACAAAATCAGCAACCACCTCTTCCATTGCTTCAACAAACACCAGTTCCATTGCATCTACTTCTACAACTACAACAACCACCACCAACAACGTCTCCACCATCACTATCTATTATGACACTGCAATGGTCCCTGTTTCCAACAATTATCAACAACAATCTCAGCAACAGTTTCAACAACAATCAAGCTTCAATCAATCACCACCAACATCCACCAGAATTCCTGTCACCATCTTTTATAATCCACAAACAAAAACGGTTCCAAGCTCTACTGCAGTTCGCCCAGTCACCATCACGGTGCCAGGGCCCATTCCATATGACAAAGATAATGTTATACCATGGCACTATGGTTCAGACCTTTACTGCAACGGAGAAAGAGTCCTTCTTGATTCTTCAGTTCACACTCCACAAGTAGATAATGTCGGGGGAGGTGGAGGCTTCACCCGAAGCGGACGCCTCTTCGCGTTACAAGCACCAAGAACTAATACTGAGGCAGAGGCTGCTGCCAAAGCCAAAGGGAAAAGTGTGGCACCAGAAGAACCTGCACCAGAAGAGACTCATAAATCATCCTTTGATCAGGATGTGGATGAATTTCTGAGGATAATCAAAATAAGTGACTACAAGGTTGTGGATCAGCTCCACCAGACTCCTTCCAAGATCTCCATCTTATCCTTGCTGTTGTGTTCCGAAGCTCATCGGGATGCACTACTTAAAGTCTTGCACGCTGCCTACGTGCCAGAGAAGATCACAGTAAATCAGCTTGAGACAGTAGTGTCCAATGTTAATACTAGCCATGGGCTAGGTTTCACCAATGCTGACTTGACAACGGAAGGACGTCACCACAACAAAGCTTTACACATCACTTTGGAATGTAAAGGGGCTGTGCTCTCATGTTCTTGTTGACACTGGGTCTTCACTCAATGTCTTGCCAAAGAAAGCTCTTGTCAAGCTCGAATATGATGGTATAGCTCTCCGACCAAGCAATCTGGTGGTCAGGGCTTTTGATGGCTCCAAGAGATCTGTCCTTGGAGAGGTGGAACTGCCTCTGATAATCGGTCCGCATGTCTTTCAGACTACTTTCTATGTGATGGACATTCAGCCGACCTACAGCTGTTGTTGGGTCAACCATGGATTCACGCTACTGGCGCAGTTACATCGACCCTTCACAAGAAATTGAAATATGAGTGGGAAGGACAGCTTATCACCATTTGTGGTGAAAAGGACATCTTTGTTAGCCATATGGCTACATACATGTACATAGAGATGGATGGTGAAATCCATGAAACTATGAGCCAAGGGTTCGAAGCTCTGAACGTCAATGAGGCGACGACTGAAGTATTTGCTACATCCCAGGAGGATTGGATGGGTACTTCAATTGTCTCCTACCAGGAAGCCTGGAAGGTTGTTGAAGATGGAAATGCCCAAGGCTGGGGCAAGCTGCTACCGATGGAGAAGAAGGAGGACAGTTCGATTTAGGTTATAAACCATTCCGACAAGATCAAGCAGAGGCTGCTAAAGAGCCCAAGTTCATCAGTGGGGGGATACTCACCCCAGATGCTGTTAACAACGTGGAAGATGAGGCGGAAAGCGACCTCAACCTGGAGAGCTGGATTCTTCCAAGGATCCTGAGTCACCAAGTCCTTAACTGGTCTTCCCAGGAAATTATAAGGGTTACTCCTGTAGAGTAATTATTATTTCCTGCTTTTTTCAGCATGCATCAAGTCCTGCATCTTGCCCAAGGTGTCAGGACTCATTTTGTAATAGGGCCATATTTGTAATTTTGTGCAAATGGAATATCAATGAATATCGGACATCTTTTGTAAAACATTCTTTTATTCGCTCACTGTCTTTTCATTTTTTCACTTTTGTACAAAACAATAAAATGGCAATGTTTTCAAAATAATAACTTCATTTTACACTTTTCTAAACAAGATTAAAATTGATCACTAAAACGAACAAATCTAAACCCTTGCAGAGATTATCCTCCAGATTGCACCAACAACATCACTGCTATGACCTTGTATGACTTCAACAATCCAATTAATCAAGCTGATGAAGGGGTTGAAGAAGACTATGAGTTAACTGAAGAGTTAGCCAGGTTGTTGAGGCAAGAAGAGAAAGTGATTACTCCTCATCAGGAGGAGGTTGAAACATTTAATCTCGGTACCGAAGAGGATTTGAAAGAAGTGAAGATTGGGGCCAATCTGCAGGCCTTAGTAAAAGAACAGCTTATTGACATGCTTCGAGAATACGCCGACGTCTTTTCTTGGTCCTATCAAGACATGCCAAGTCTAGATACGGATATTGTTATGCACAAGCTGCCATTAAAATAAGATTGCCCTCCAGTGATGCAAAAGTTGCGCCGTACTCGTCCAGATATGGCCTTGAAGATTAAGGAAGAGGTACAAAAACAGTGTTGCTGTAACTAGTTACCCGCCATGGGTTGCTAACATTGTACATGTGCCTAAGAAAGATGGCAAAGTGCGGATGTGTGTAGATTACCGGGACCTGAACAGAGCTAGCTCGAAGGATGATTTCCCATTACCTCACATTGATGTATTGGTCGACAACACATCTCAGTTCTCAGTATTTTCTTTCATGGATGGTTTTTCTGGGTATAATCAGATCAAGATGTCACCCGAAGACATGGAGAAGACAACCTTCATCACACCTTGGGGCACATTTTGTTACAAAGAAATGCCATTTGGACTGAAAAATGCAGGTGCGACTTACCAACGGGCTATGGTAACGTTATTCCACGATATGATCCACAAAGAAATTGAATGCTACGTGGATGACATGATTGCCAAGTCCCTTACTGAAGAAGACCATTTGGTAAATCTGCTGAAGTTGTTCAAGCGTCTGAGAAAGTATCAGCTGAAGCTAAACCCCAACAAATGCACATTCGGGGTACGTTCCGGTAAGTTGCTGGGATTTATCGTAAGTGAAAAGGGAATTGAAGTTGATCCTGACAAAGTCAAGGCCATTCAGGAGATGCCTGCACCTAGGACTGAAAAAGAAGTTCGGGGGTTCTTAGGTAGATTGAACTACATATCAAGGTTCATATCTCACCTCACTACAACCTGTGAGCCTTTGTTCAAATTGTTAAGAAAGGAACAAACGGTCAGGTGGAACGAAGATTGTCAGAAGGCTTTTGACAAGATCAAGGAGTACCTGCAAGAACCTCCAAATCTCATGCCTCTAATTGAAGGAAGACCTCTGATAATGTACCTGACAGTATTAGAAGGATCAATGGGGTGTGTGTTGGGCCAGCATGACGAGTCTGGTCGAAAAGAGTATGCAATATACTACCTAAGCAAAAAGTTTACCGATTGTGAACAACGTTATTCATTGCTCGAGAAAAATTGTTGTGCTTTAGCGTGGGTTCTCGCCGACTAAGGCAATATATGTTGACTCACACTACATTGTTGATCTCAAGAATGGACCCCGTCAAGTACATATTTGAGAAGCCAGCACTTACCAGACAGGTTGCTAGATGGAAAATGATTCTGACAGAGTATGACATTCAGTACACATCTCAAAAGGCCATCAAAGGCAGTGTACTGTCTGACTATCTAGTTGAGCAACCTATTGATGATTACCAGCCCATGAGATTTGACTTCCCTGATGAAGACATCATGTACCTAAAAGCAAAAGATCATGAAGAGCCTGTTCACACTGAAGGGCCTAACTCAGAAGAAGAATGGACAATGATGTTTGATGGGGCTGTCAATATGAATGGTCGTGGGGTTGGTGCAGTGCTCATTACACCTAAAGGAGTTCATATGCCTTTCAAGGAAAAACTCACCTTTGCCTGCACTAACAACGAAGCTGAATACGAAGCCTATATCATGGGTCTTGAGGAAGCCATTGACCTCAGGATCAAGACTTTAAATGTATACGGAGATTCAGCTTTGGTAATCAATCAGACTAACGACAAATGGTACACTCACCAAGAGCATTTGATTCCATATCGTGACTACACGAGGAGATTATTGACTTTCTTCACAACAGTCAAACTTGAGTGCATCCCTCGAGACGAAAATAAGTTCACAGATGCTTTAGCTACCATTTCCTCCATGGTCAAGGTTCAAACTGCAAATTATGTGCCTCGGATTTCGGTATCCAAACTGGATCGACCAGCATACGTTTTCTCTGTGGACATTGCTAAAGATGACAAGCCTTGGTTCCATGACATCAAAAGCTTCTTAGAGGATCAAACATACCCACCTGGGGCATCATACAATGACAAGAAGACATTGAGAAGACTTGCCGGTAGTTTCTTCCTTAATGTTGATGGTTCATTATACAAGCGAAACTTTGACATGGTTCTGCTCAGATGTGTTGACAAGAAAGAAGCAGACTTGCTGATGCACGAGGTGCATGAAGGGTCTTTTGGTACCCATGCTGGAGGACATGCAATGGCTAAGAAATTGTTAAGGTCAGGGTACTACTGGATCACAATGGATGCAGACTGTTGTGCCTATGCCAGGAAATGCCATAAATGCCAGATCTATGCAGACAAAGTGCATGTGCCTCCAAATCCTTTGAACATGATGTCTTCACCTTGGCCCTTTTCCATGTGGGGCATTGACATGATTGGAAAGATCGAACCGACTGCTTCAAGTGGCCACAGATTCATCCTGGTAGCCATTGATTACTTCACCAAATGGTTTGAAGCAGCTTCGTATGCAAACGTCACCAGACAAGTGGTAGCCAAATTTCTGAAAAGAGACATCATCTGTAGATATGGGGTACCCGAGCGGATCATTACTGACAATGGTTCCAATTTTAACAACAAAATGATGGCAGAACTGTGTCGGGACTTCAAAATCCAACATCACAACTCTTCTCCTTACAGGCCAAAGATGAATGGCACTATTGAGGCAGCTAACAAAAACATCAAGAAGATTGTGCAAAAGATGGTGGTTACTTACAAAGACTAGATGAAATGCTACCATTTGCCTTGCATGAGTATCGAACCTCAATCAGAACGTCCACTGGGGCAATGCCTTATCAGCTTGTGTATGGTATGGAAGTTGTCCTACCTGTTGAAGTTGAGCTACCCTCCTTATGGGTAATGATGGATGTGAAGCTGGATGAAGCAGAATGGGTCCGGTCTCGGTACAATCAACTGAATCTGATCGAAGAAAAGAGGTTAGCTGCAATCTGTCATGGGCAGTTATATCAGAAAAGGATGAAGAAAGACTTCGATCAGAAAGTCATGCTTCAGGAATACCAAGTGGGAGATCTTGTGCTGAAAAGACTTTTTCCTCCTCATACAGACCACAGGGGCAAGTGGACTCCAAACTATGATGGTCCTTTCATAGTAAAGAAGGTTTTCTCTGGTGGAGCACTGATGCTCACTACTATGGATGGTGAAGATTTCTTATCCCTTGTGAATTCAGATGCAGTTAAAAAATACTTCACATGAAATGACCCGCTGGACATAAAAACAGAATGTAAGTCCAGGAAAAAATAGGGCATCCCGGCGAGTCAAAAACAGAATAAAAGACTCGGGCAAAAATAAGGGAAAATTGAAAAAAAAATGTACACCTACTGAGTTGAAAAGCCGCATTGGACAACTCAGGAAAAAATGGGTATCCCGGTGGATTGAAAACCCGAAAGGGCGATCCACGCAAAATAAGGGAATAAGCGAACAACTGCACTCTGAATTCGTCTGTATCATTCACAACACGTCAAGCTTCGAAAGGATAAAGCATTAGTCAGAATCAGCCTTCTTCAGAAAGCAAGATGAGAAGAACATCAAGGTCATACAGGTTAAAGCAAAGGAAGCTCACTGGAGCGTCGTCAACATTGCCAACACTTTTATTTTCTCAATTTATAGCAATCTCCTCATTTCAGGGGATTTGTTTCTTTGACTGTATTTGCCAATTCAGGGCACCCAGATTAATAAAATCAGAGTTTTCAGTCACACCTCGTTTTGTACATTTTTGTTTGCAAAATGTCCAATATTCATGATACAACACTCTCATAAAATAAATGAGCCATTTTTAATAAATGCTTGCAGGAAGTATATTACTGTCAGGAATATCTAACTCCTATGAAGGAATCCGGTAAGGGATACCTCGGGATACTTGTGCGTTTCTTTTGTCTTAACAGGTTGCAGATATTCAATATTTAACATGGGGCACACCAAGCATTGTATCCCCAACATGCTTCTTCCCAGAAGTTATCACCTCCCTAAGCAGTACCAGACAACTGCTTCACAGCAAGGAGAGACAGGAATTCCCTATTTCCCACCAGAGTGCCAGATCTTAGCAAGGTTAATGGAATTGTCTCCCCAAAGAGTCTCCATTCTCTCCCCAGGATAACAATGCATGCATACTTTCCCAGCGGAGTTTCTAATGTTTCTTTCTCCCCAGCTGAGTATTCTCTCCGGGCAGATCTACCAATGATCTATTTTCTCCAAGCAGAGTTCTTCCTCCTGTTAGATCTACCAATGATCTCTTCCCCAACCAGGTTATTCCTCCAAGCAGATCAGCCAGAGATTTTTCAGCAGGATCCGAATCCCGGATCAGTTTCTCTTTTGCATAATCATAGCATTTGCATCATATTCACCGAATAAGCGTAGCATTCCGTCTAATACGGAGCACTACGGCAAAAAATAAAACATTTGCATGATCACAAGTCAGGTTCGAGCCAATCACCTGCAATTACCATCACTGTTTCATCAGCAATATACAGAGTGTATCCCCTACACATAAAAGCCAAAGCGTCCCTTTGCACTCTCAGATACAGATACTTATACATGCTCTTTTTGACACTCGTCCGTGTCATCTTTCCCCAGCAAGGTCGCCCGAACGCTTTCTACAAACAAATACTTATTTATAATACACTCTTTCGACACCCTTCCGTGTCATCCTATCCCCCACAGAAAGCCAAGGCATATCCTTTACAAAGTAAATACCTGTTTATATAGTACATATTTGACACTCGTCTGTTCATGCATTCCCCAGCAAGTTGAATACTCGTCTGTATCTTGCTCATACTTCATCAATAAACCCATACTCACTCATACTTATACAAAAGTCTCTGATACTCGTCCGTATCTTGTTTATATCACTCCTCAACAGATCCGACACTCATCCGTGTTCTTTATTAACCAGTTGATGCTCGTCCGTATCATCATCTCTGAACACGCGTCAGCGTTTGTTTCTACCGATACTCGTCCGTATCATGGTCCTAAGGATACTCATCCGTATATTTAATCTATACACAGCGTCAAACATTTATACCTTTTATCCTTAAGCGTAAGCGCTCGTCCGTGTTTACCGATCCTCAGCAAGTCACCAACAAGGAAACTTTCTTATATCCGACATTCGTCCTATGTCGTGATACTTTCGGCACCCGTACCCTGCCAGGTGATCATCCTTCACCTTTGGATGACCGTCCCTCATCCTTTCCCTAGTGGAGTCCCTATTAGTGGAACCTTTTTCTATCCGACATTCGTCCTATGTCGTGATAAAGAGTAGCCGTCCCATGCTAGGTGATCGTCCTTCACCTTTTGATGACCGTCCTTCATCATTTTCATCCGATGACTGTCCCCATCGTTGATCTTGTTATCCGACATTCGTCCTATGTCGTGATAAACCCCGAGAGCAGTCGTACCCTGCTAGGTGATTGTCCTTCACCTCTTGATGACCGTCCTTCATCATGCTTATCCGATGGCCGTCCCCATCGTCGACCTTTTTTATCCGACATTCATCCTATGTCGTGATAAAGAGCAGCCGTCCCCTGCTAGGTGATCGTCCTTCACCTTTGATGACCGTCCCTCATCATTTATTTCATTTATTATTTGAACCTATGGTCGTCCCCATCGTTGTTTACTTTACTTTGCAAACCTGATGGCCGTCCCCATCATTGCCTTTACTTTAATCCCCAGAGAATCTTGTTTCTTTACCTGATGGCCGTCCCCATCATGATCTCTTTATTTCCCCAGCTTGTCGGCCGTCCCCGTCATTGCTTTACTCATTGCTTTATCTCCAGCAGTTGTCCTATGCTCGATGGTCGTCCTCCATCGCCTTCATTTGATAATCATACTATACTACCTTTTACAATTTATATCCCTTTTCTTCTTCTATCCAGCGAGTGCAAATTTTGGACTGTCTTTGGTATTCAATCACAAGTTATCTTGTCTGTCTGTTAAGCCAGGCGCTTACATCCTGCACAACAAACTCATGCTTGAATAGGGGCAACTGTAAACACCCAAAATTTGCCCTCACTTATATCACACCATGGCTTGTGATCTTTCATTTTTGTTTTGGCATAAGCATTACATCTCATATTGCATATTTGTTTCATCTGCAAAGTTCAAGTTCATCTGCATCTAGGGTTTGTGATCTGAGCAATCCAAGATTCAATCTGAGCCATCCCAAAGGCCTTAAAGCTTTCAAAGAGGGTCAATGTGTGTTCTATCATCATATTATGCTCCTCAAAGTTCATTAAAGTCAAGGGATCACAAGAATTGGCAAAGGCATGGAAGTAGAGCTAGGGTTTTCACTACACAAATGACCAAAATTAGGGTTTTGGTTTCAGAGGCCTTAACTTCAAATTTTTGGGCCATTATTTTTTCTAATGTTCTTAATATGTCATAAGGATCATGTGTACCAAGTTTGATGAAGAAATTCATTGTGGAAGTCATATGTTCACTGGGTAACTTCCTGAGCAAGTTAAGTCAAAATCAGGGCATCTGAGGCCCCCGACAATGGAACCAGAGGGGTATTTTCATCAAATTGAAGTTCTATGATCTTTATTTGATCTTATAAGAGGTTGGAAGTTCACAAGACTGAAGAATTTTGAGCCAATTGCAAACTTGCCAAAAATGGAAATGACTTGAAATGCACACTTTCCATTTTGGGAAAGTTTTTCAACCTCTTCTTTCTTAACCAAAAATGCTTCAAATGAAAAATTATTGGTCATGAAAGTTGTAGATTGGGTCTTTCCCTTTTCAAAAATTACTAGAACATGTCTTGATTCATCTTAGAACTCAAGATATGGCCTTTCAAAGTTGGCAAAAATCCTATAATTTCATATTTCATGTCAAAGAGGGATTTTGCAAATTGGCATGTTCAAGCATTCTAATGACTTCAAATGTATACAAACACTTCACAATATGTCAATTAAGCCTCTAAACATCAGAATTGTGCATCAAACCTAGGGTTTTCATGATTTGAACTTCAATAAATCACAAAAGGGCCAAAACTTTCAAGAATTGCAAAATGTATTGGATTCTCTCATTCACTTGAGCCAACTGCATCAAAACCATTCCATGGCTCTCCATGAAACTTGTTGAGGCCAGACACCCCAAGAAATTAGACCTGCCATGGCCCATACCTATCAACCTGTGCCACAACAACTCTCTGGCTAATTAACATACATTATGTGAACCCTAAGGACTCAAAAGAACACAAGATTGAAGCCTGAAACATACACACACTCAGAATCCACAAAATTTGTCAAAAACTTCCCCTCTTCGAAACTCATCACACAACCACTGAAACTTCAATCTTTGTTCACCAATCATCTCCACATGACCTACGGATCACAAAACACCCATCACCATAGCCAGAAACACCTCACAACACAAACACGATTTCTGCATACTCAGAATCAAAACCTTCAAAATGGCCATCACAAGCTTGCTCTAAGCTCATCTTCATCATCAGGAAGATCATTGGGGTGGATTTGAACCAAGAGGGAGGCCAGAAAGCTCAAGAACACAAAGCTTCAACTCAGGTAGCTTCATGAACTTTTTTTTCCAGAACTTCCTATTTAAGTTTCTAAATGAATCTACATGTTTAGCTGATCACCCTGATATGTTTATTTTCGAAAATGGTTGAGAAATGAGTATGTATTGAACTTCTGAAAGTTTTGAATATTTTCATGATTTGCTTCAAATCTTGTTTTTTTTATGAATGATAAATGTTGTTTGATGATGGATTCTTGCTGAGGGAGGTTAGTAGATCATTTCTGGAGAGTTAGAGGGTCTGATTTAGCCTAGGGAAGAAGATAGGTTGTTTGGCTTGCCGGAGAAGATGACCGGAGCTAGCTCCGGTCACCTGAAAGTGATTAGAACCCTAATTAGGGTTTCGTTTCCCAGTTTGAATCTCAGCCCTTAGATTAGGATTAGCGCGTGTTTGGATGGTCCTGATTCATTCACTTAACCTTAGTTCGTAATTAATTAATTTAATTAATTCAAATTGCCAGAATTAATCTCAGCCTTCCATCTGTGCGCGCAGTCAATGCCTCATTCCCCAGTTCAAACCTCAACCATCAGATTTGCATACTTTCATTTTTATTACATTTTAATTCATTTTAATTCATTTTTCTTGCATAATTCATTTAAAATACCAAAACATTTCCAAAAAATATTTTCTTTTGTATTCTGACTTTAAATATTTTTCTCATTCCAAAAATGATTTTTATTCTATTTTTTGCATTAGAAAAGCATTTTTAAAATATTTAAATGTTATTTTTAATTAATTAAAGTCTTTTAATTAATTAAAAATACATTTAGGTTTCTAAATATCACCAAAAAAATCATGAAACATCCCAATGCATTTAGAAACATTTTCAAACTCTTCACACAAATTTCCTTTTAGGTTTGATCATAGTTTGTCATTTTTCTTTGAATAAAAGGTCATTAAAATCATATTTTTGAACCTTAACTTTGAAACATCATTTCTGCCTAACCAAGAAGAGTTTGAAGTTGATTCTTTTTGCATTGTGTCAAATATTGCATGTAGTTTATAGGTCTTTTTCCTCATAAATTTATCTTGCATTTTCAATTTGATTTTCATTTTTCCCTTTGAACCACCCAAAAACCCTAGAAAACTTAGGAAAATCATAACTTTTGGTAGGTTAGGCTTCTGACCTTCTCCTTTGGGGTGTGACCTAATATGGGATTAGGGTTTGTTTGAGCTTGATTGCAAATTTTTATCATGTCATATGCTTCTGTTTTGTTCATTTGCATCTCATACTTCCATATAACCCTAATTTCTCATGTTAACTTGCATTCACCTTGCATATGTATCAATACATGAACTTTCCATGACATTTCTTGCATTCATATGTCATCTTAGACATCTTAGGACATGTTAGAATCATGCTCAATCATTTCTTCATTCATTTGCCATGATTTTCATTCATTTCATTTCATTAACTTTCATGTGTTTTCAAACTTCAAAGCATGCCTCCTTTGCATCTCATCTTTGTATGATCACACATATGCACTTTGTATGCCTTTGCATCATCTTACATGACATTTGCATTGCATAAACACTTCTGACTTTTATCATTGCATCTCATTTCACTTTATTCCCTTATGCTTTATACTTTTTGCATTCATACTAACCATTTCAGGAACTTTTGGTAAGTTATTTGTGAGAAGTGGATTTGCCTTCACTTCTCACTTCTTCTCATCTCTTTCATTTGCATTTTGTTTGTCTCTTAAGTGAACTTGTTCACTTGTGTTCCATCTCTCTCACTTTCTTTCTTTAAGTTACTTATCTTCTTCAATGAAGTAAGTAACTTATTCTTCTTCTTTCTCATCCTTCTTCCTTCTGCTTCTTCCATTGGTGGCTTCTTTGAAGATCTTTATCAAGCCTTACAAACCATAGTAACATCCAAGCATGCCAATAATTAGGGTTGTTATTAGTGCCCCTTAGATTTTTACCTTTGATTCTCCTTGAGTCTCTCTTCTCATCTCAATAATCAGAGACTAAACTCTTAAAGTTATAGGACTTTGGAATTAGGATTATGCATGCATCCCTCTCTTAGGATGGAGTGTATAACTTTAATCCTAAGTGTTAAACCTTTAATTTGTTTAAACCTCTTAATCAAATCATCTTAATAATCATCAAGACTTTATCTTGTAACTTGGGCCTTACATTAGGGTTCTAATTCTTCCTTATGGTTAAGAAGGACTAACCCTAGTGTTTAATGGACAAGTCCCCCTCAAGTTGTCTTACAAACCATAAAATCCACTTCTTAATCTCATCCCTTAATTAAAATCCACTTAATAAAGGCTTGTTATATAATGAATTTAATCCCTAACCATGGATTAAGTTGAGGTATCTTCCTCAACTTAGGTGTTCTCATCTATTATCCTTCTATTAGGATGGTGTAATAAGCTCACTAATCTGTGATTAGAGATTAAAGTCATTACTTAACACTAAACAAAAAAACAAAAAACATCTAAATAATCACAAGTAGGTTAATGATCTTAATCCTACATCATCATGGTAATTAAGTTGAGATGCTTATCTCATACTTAAGTTGGTTCATTATCCCTAATCAGGGAGGATATAATGAGCTTACAAGCCCTTGATTTAGGCTTAAGCTCATTAACTTATGCAAAACACCAAAAAAAAATAACAAAACTGAAAACACAAAAACAAACAATAATCGTCTCCTTCGGGATTCTTTTCTCATCACACTCATTCACAAACGAGAACTTGCTTCTTCCGTCTAATGCAAGACAGTTAGCACTCGAGCCAGACGAGTCATACACTTGAGCATTGACAAGCAAGCATTTCACAGTCAAAATCATTTCCAGTCTCTTTGAGTCGAACTACGGTGTTCTAACTTCCTCATTGCACGAGAGGATACGTAGGCATAACTTAATGGTTATCTAACAAAAGTCTCTTTGTCATCCCCCTCTTTCAGCATTCTTTTTGCACTGGCACCTGTACTTTCTTTTCTTAGCTTTTGCACACAGATAGCACATACACCTACCCCTTTTAAACACAATCTTGTAATCATGGATCCCGTCAATTACGACGGACGATCTTGGTGCTAATACCTTCCTAGGTCGTAACCAACCCCCTTTCTATGTTTCTCTGGTTCGCAACCGTCTTATCCATCTCTTTCTAGGTTTATGCAACATTACCTTTCCTTCGAGATAAAAATGCTTAGTTGGCGACTCTATTCATCTTCCTTTATTTTCTCTCTTTTCACCGACCGTTCGCGCTTCTACTGGGATGCAAATCTTCGGGAGCGACAACACGGACACATGATAATAAATGCTACCTCTTCACATCTGAATGTCACACGAGATCTTCCTTCAAAGGCTATTCTCTTAGTACCAGAATGGAAAAGTAAAACAGAACCCTTGAGGATAAAAGGAACACATCATTGCATACATATCATTATAATTTTCTTTCTTTTGCAGGTTTCTTCAGGGGACTTAACTTATCCGTTTTCAGGTAAAGATTGCGAGAGCATCCATGACCCGTCATCCCAGACAGAGCATTCCTCACCGGTACGCTACCCGAACAATCAAAGAAACATCATGGACACTGTGCAGACAGAACTCAATGAACTCCGCACCCGAATGGGGGAGTTTATGGTTATGTTGTAAGGCATGGCCCAAGGGTAGCAAGATTTGAGGAATGGCATGCAAAGGCTTACTCCTCCCCAAACTGACCCTCCAGTGGTTACTCCAGATGCTCAGGGAAATCCACCCAACAACAACAGAGGAAATGGACCTCCAGGTCCAGAAACTGGCATACCTTCTTTTATCCCTATGAAAGACCGTCAGGAGGATCAATTTCCTCCTACTAATGATGATATGGGTTTTGGCATGGGAGGAAACTTTCAAGATTTTCTGTTGCTGGCTGAGAAGGTTAAGGATCTGGAATGTAGGGACACTATTCGAATTGACGTATCTGATATAAGTTTGGTTTTCGGAGTGGTCATTCCTCCTAAGTTCAGACCTCCGAGCTTTGATAAGTACAATGGCAATTCCTGCCCCAAGACACATCTACAGGCCTTCTACCGAAAAATAGCTGCTCACACTAGAGACGAAAAACTCTGGATGTACTATTTTCAGGACAAACTCTCTGGGGGCTCACTGGAATGGTATATGAAGCTAGAAAAGAACTCTGTCCGAAGCTGGAAAGAGCTTGGGGAAGCTTTCCTTAAGCAGTATCAGTATAACATTGATATGGCACCTAGCCGTACTCAACTCCAGAGTTTATCTCAGAAGAATTTAGAAAGCTTCAAGGACTATGCTCAAAGATGGCGTGAGGTTGCCTCTAGGGTACAACCACCTTTGCTGGAGAGAGAAATGGTGGATCTTTTCATGGATACCCTTTCGGGGAATTTCATGGAAAGATTAGCAGGTTGTCATCTAGTGGGTTTTCAGACATTATCCTGACAGGTGAGAGGATAGAAAGATGGATTAAGCAAGGCAAAATCCAGAATAGTGGAGCATCAGCCTCTAATATATAGAAACCATTTATGAAGTGCCGAGAGGGAAAAACGGGGGCTGTGTACACCCAGAATAGGAGAGGGAATCAGAATATGTATCATCAAGCAGCTCCAGTTACCATTGTTGCTCCAGCAAACCAACCACCGGTTCAACAACAACATCGTCAACCAAACTACCAATAACAAAGGGATCCTAGGCCATATTATCCTTCTCGAACAAAAGACAGGAATCTTGAAACACCACCCATGTCATATTCCCAGCTCCTCCAAAATCTTTTACAATTGCAAATGGTCCAGTTAAGGACCCTACAACCTCCAAGACCAGGGAAAATACCTGAAAGGTATGATGCCAATGCTCGTTGTGAGTTCCATTATGGGGCTCCTGGTCACAACACGGAGAATTGTAAATCTTTGAAGCACGTTGTCCAGGACTTGATTGATTCCAAGGCAATTAATTTCTCTCTTACTCCGAATGTAATCCAAAATCCTATGCCTCCTCATGGGAGGACTATGGGGGCCATTGATAGTGGTGAAGGTTTGAACTTGATATCTGATGTCAATGAATTGAAAACTCCACTGATGGCAGTAAAAGCTTGCTTGGCCAAGAAAGACTTGTTCTCGGGTTATGGAGAGAATTACCCAGATTGTGTTAGTTCCCTTGATGGTTACGATCAGCTGAGATCTGGGATACAAAGAATGATCAACGAAGGCAGTATACAGTTTGATAAAGTTGTGAAGAGTGAGGATATATCAATTGTTACCATCTATTATAACCCAGCTCAGGTTCCTGCTGCAGCAAGAGTGGCACCCAAACCATTACCACTGCTGGTCCTATCTCGTACCATAGTGACAGAGTTATTCCTTGGAATTATGGGGGTGAAGTGTACTATAATGGTCATAAGCAAGATTTGGTTGCATCCACTTCTTCTTCGTGCCAAATTTAAAATGTTGGAGTTGGAGGGTTTACCAGAAGCGATAGGTTATTTGCTCCAGAAACTTTGAGGGGTAATACGGTGCCATCAAAAGATACTGTTGAGGCTCAAGCAAAAGCCAGGGGCAAACAACCCATGACTAATGATGCACCTGCACCTTCAGCAGATCCTGACATCACTTTTGATAAGGATGTAGAGGAATTCTTAAGAATTATTAAGAAAAGTGACTACAAGATCGTAGACCACTTACATCAGACTCCCTCGAAGATCTCGATCTTATCCTTATTAATGTGTTCGGATTCGCATAGTAAAGCCCTATTGAAGATCCTGAACAACGCGTATGTACCGCGGGATATATCGGTAAATCAGTTGGAAACAATGGTGGCAAGTGTAAAATCTAGCCATGGCTTGGGCTTCACAGATATGGATTTATCATCCAAGGGACTCAGTCACAACCGCGCCTTGCATATCTCCATGGAATGCAAGGGGACTGTACTCTCCCACGTGCTGGTTGACACTAGATCATCGTTGAATGTATTGCCAAAGAAAGCCCTCATGAAGTTGAACTATGATGGGGTCATGCTGAGGCCAAGCGACTTAGTTGTACGAGCATTCAATGGCTCAAGGAGGTCAGTGTTCGAAGAAGTGGAGTTGCCTATCAAGGCGGGACCACAAGTCTTCAATGCTACTTTCTACGTGATGGACATTCAGCCTGCTTATAGTTGTTTATTGGGGAGACCATGGATCCATTCAGCAGTTGCAGTATCCTCCACTCTTCATCAAAAGCTAAAGTTCGTGTGGGAAGGGCAAATTGTAACAGTGTTAGGAGAAGAAGACATCTTTATCAGCCACCTATCCTCATTCAAATATGTGGAAATGGATGGAGAAATCGTCGAGACTCCTTGCCAAGATTTTGAACCCGTCAAATCTGAGAATGCATCAGCTGCTTTATCCGAAGACTCGAAGAAACGAGTTTCTATAACTTCTTACAAGTAGGCCTTAGAAGTAGTAGAGTCAGGTGCGAAAGAAGGTTGGGGCAGGACGATCGAGATCCCAGAAAAGAAAGACATGTTCGGAGTTGGCTATCAGCCAAGTCTGTCAAAGCCTGGACAAAATGCTAGTGGTCGGAAAATCCCAATCACCTTCACCAGTGCTGGTTGGATTGATTATGGAAACATTTGTGCTGCACAAGAGGATGCGGCTGACAGTGATTGTTATATTGATGAGTGGGTCAAGCCTTATGCTCCAAGGACACATCTAAATAACTGGTAGTCGGAAAAGCTCATCACTATCACTCACCTTGAAGAGTAATATTTTTTTTTATGTTTTGTTTTCCTGTATTCAAGCCCTACGCCTTACCTAGGGCGTAAGGACTCATTGTAAAGGTTCTTTTGTTCATAATGTGATTTCATAATCATCAATAAAACAAACGTTTTTGCATTCATGACATGTTGTTCCCTGTCATTCATTTTTGTTTTTGTTTTCAAAATAAATGGCAATGTTTTTGCGTCTCAAATGGCTTCTAAATCTAGCATGAATCATCATCATGCAGATGCTCATCCTCGGGTCTCATCAGTGACGACTTTCCTATGGCTCAGTATGACTTCGACAATCCAATTTACCTAGCCGAAGAGGAAGGTGAAAAAGATTGTGAACTACCCGAAGAACTGGCCAGGTTACTTAAACAAGAGGAGAAGATGATTCAGCCACATGAGGAGGTTATTGAAGTGATAAATCTGGGTACCGAAGAAGACAAGAGAGAGGTAAAGATCGGGGCTGCGTTAGAAGAATCTATCAAGAGTCGTCTAATTGCCATGCTTCGAGAGTATGTGGATGTCTTCGCCTGGTCTTATCAAGACATGCCTGGATTGGACACTGATATCGTGGTGCACAAAATACCTCTCAGGGAAGAGTGCCCACCTGTAAAGCAAAAGTTGAGACGTACACGCCCTGACATGGCCATTAAAATTAAAGAGGAGGTGCAGAAACAGTTTGACGCCAGATTCTTGGCCATAACCAGTTATCCCCCATGAGTTGCAAATATCGTACCAGTCCCTAAAAAGGATGGTAAGGTTAGGATATGTGTGGACTATAGGGATTTGAATTGGGTCAGCCCTAAAGATGATTTCCCGTTGCCTCACATTGACATGTTAGTTGACAACACTGCTCAGTTTTCCGTATTCTCTTTCATGGACGGCTTCTCGGGCTATAATCAGATTAAAATGGCGCCAGAGGACATGGAAAAGACTACGTTCATTACGCCCTGGGGCACCTTCTGTTATAAAGTTATGCCGTTTAGTTTGAAGAATGCCGGTGCAACTTACCAGCATGCAATGGTGACACTATTCCATGATATGATTCATCACGAGATTGAGGTCTACGTTGATGATATGATAGCGAAGTCACAGACAAAAGAAGAGCATCTAGTTAACTTAGCCAAGTTGTTTGACAGGCTTTGGAAATTCAGACTAAGGTTGAATCCGAACAAATGCACCTTTGCGGTATGTTCCGGTAAGCTGTTAGGCTTCATTGTCAATGAACGGGGAATCGAGGTTAACCTGACAAAAGTAAAAGCCATCCAAGAGATGCCTGAACAACGAAGTGAAAAAGAAGTACTCAGTTTCTTAGGGAGGTTGAACTACATTGCATGGTTCATCTCGCACCTAACAGCCACGTGCGAGCCTATTTTCAAGCTTCTAAGGAAGAATCAGGCTATCAAGTGGAATGATGACTGCCAACAGGCTTTCAAACGAATCAAGGAATACATGCAAGAACTTCCAATTCTCATGCCTCCAGTGCCTGGGAGACCCTTAATCATGTACCTCACTGTTCTTGAGGGGTCAATGGGATGTGTGATGGGTCAGTAGGATGAGTCTGTTTGAAAAGAGCATGTCATTTATTACCTTAGCAAAAAGTTTACCAACTATGAAACACGTTACTCATTACTCGAGAAAACTTGTTGCGCTTTGGCATGGGCTGCTCGCTGTAACGCCCCAAATTATATTTTTATTATTTAAGTAAATTATCATGTGGTTATGTGAAAGAATAGTATGTGGTTGGTTTTACTATTAATTTGAAGAATAATGTTGTTGTTACTAATAAATTAAATAATAAGAATAATAAGAGGTGGAGGGGCAAGGTGGTCAATTAATTAAATCGGTGAGGGTAAAGGAGGAAGTTAATAGGTTGGGTCTTGAGGGTTAAGTGGGAATAAGGAATAGAAAGAGAGGGGGAGAATCGTGAAAAAAAGAGAACAAGATAACGATCGGTAGAAGTTGAGAGAAGAGAAAGGTGAAGGCAAGAACGTGAAAAAGGAACTGCGAAGAAGGAAGATTTCTCGTCAATTACAAGGTAAGGGTGGGATCTCTTTCATCTTTAAGGGTTTTATAATGGGGTTTGGGTAGGTTGTGATGTAGAGATTGGGGAATGGGATAAGAATCATATGTAACGAATTGGAATAGATAAATTGAAGAATTAGAATGATCATAATGGTTAGGTGTTGAAATATGAATGTTATTTAATAAGTTTGATGCAAGTTTTCCATTTGAATGACTGAATTGGGGGTTTTTGAACACAAAATCACAGCAGAAAATGATAGAAAGAAAAGAGGATTTTGATCGTAGCCTGACACGGGCCGTGTCCTGGGACACTGGTGGCCGTGTCAGCTCCCTGGATGGAGGAAAACCCAATTTTGATGACAGTGGGCCTGACACGGGCCGTGTCATGCGACACGGGAGGCCGTGTCAAACCACTGTAGATGATTTTTGAGTGAGGTTTTTGAAACCCTGGGCGCGCGTCTGTGACACGGGCCATGTCCCATGACACGGGAGCCCGTGTCAGCCCTCTGTAATTATAGTTTTTGATGATGTTAATGGACCGAAGTGATTTATTAGTCGAGGTTATTAATAGGGAAGTTGTACGTGCAATGAATAAGACCGGTAACATAATTTAAGCTAAACATAAGGGTTATAGTAGTAGCTTAGTATTGATATGATGAGATATGTAGAGGTATAATTGTTAATAACTTATAGTTATATGTGGTATGTGGTCGTTGCCTATGATGTATAAAAAGATGATTGATGTTAGTATATGCTAAGGTATGCATGATACTGATAATAACTGATGATGTTGTGAAGTGAAATGTAGTGTAGTGATATATGTATGTCATTAGCGTTGATTAACATGTTGCAAAATGTTTAACATACTACAGTGGTGTATGTCGTTGATGTGATGTTAGTGCGGTCATGAAATAGGGATCGTACATGGTCATGAAATAGGGACCGGGGGTGTGACCATGAAATAGGGGTCATACTGGACCACGAAAGAGGGGTTGAGAGTTCCGACGGGAACTGGATCTTGAAATAGAGATCGAAGTTGGTACCGCATGCATAGAGTCAAGTTGTGTTGCATAATGCGTGTTGTTGTGAAGATGTGGTTGATGATTATACATTGGATGATTGTGTATATGAGAAGTGATATTGTGATTAATAGATGATGCTTTGTTGTTTAATGCTTCTCATCCCCTATTATATTATCCTTTGCCATGTAAGTTATCTAACCCCTTCTATTTAATGTTACCCTTCGTGGGTAATGTGCAGGTGAGCCAGATGAGTCGAGTGGTGGTCAGTGAAGTCGGTGTGCTTCGCGTCTTAGAATGTCAGCTCTGATACGTCGCTTTGGGTGTCGGGACGACGTTCCATTAGTTGCTTTCTTTTATGAAACATGTTGAAAAAGAATATTTTATGTTATGTTTAATTCCGCTGCAAGTTTAATAATTTTGTTTAAAGACTTATCATTGAGTTTATATTGAAGTTAGTTGAAATGTGACACTCAAATATTTAATTAAAACTTTTACTCTGATTTTATCATTATTATCGCGGGTGTAATTTGGGTGTTACAAAGTGGTATCAGAGTAGGTCGGTCCGTCCGGCCAAGCAGTGGAGTCGTCGAGTCATTGAGTAGAGAGTTATGATGTTGTTGTAAGTATGAATGTTGTGGTTGTTGTTATTAATTCTAAACCATCGTTGGATTGTTGTTGTATGACAGATTTAGAATGGCTGGAAGAAACGATGCTGCACTTGCCTCTGCTATGCAAGCGATGGCACAAGCTGTCCAAAATCCAAGGAATGATGGGGATCACGAGAATGAGGAGTTCAGGAAGAATGATCCACCAACATTCACGGGGCAGTATGATCCAGATGGAGCATAGGATTGGCTCAAGGAGATTGAGAGAATTTTCAGAGTCATGGAGTGTTAGGAAGGCAGCAAGGTGCGATTGGGTGCACACAAACTGGTAGCTGAGGCTGATGACTGGTGGGTTGGCACTCGTCAACGATTAGACGCGATTGATGAGGCTGTCACTTGGGTCGTGTTTAAGAGGGAATTTCTGAGGAAGTACTTTCCTGAAGATGTTCGGGGAAAGAAGGAGATTGAGTTCCTAGAGCTGAAGCAAGGCAACATGACAGTGACCAAGTATGCTGCTAAGTTTACCGATCTGGTGAAGTTCTACCCGCATTATAGTGAGGTGACTGCTGATTTCTCGAAATGCGTCAAGTTCGAGAATGGTTTGAGGCCTGAGATTAAGCAGGCAATTTGTTATCAGAGGATCCGAAGATTTCTGAATTTAGTAGATTGCTGCAGAATTTTCGAGGAAGACAGTAAGGCTCGATCTGAGCACTTCAGAGGTCTAGCTGAGAGGAGAGGGAAGCAACCAATACATCGTGGAAAACCTTATGCAACCCCTGCTGATAAGGGTAAGCAGAAACAAATGGAAGGTAAAAGGCCAAGTGGGGGAGGTGCTCCTGCTTTGCTTAAATGCTATAGATGTGGTGAGATGGGTCATCGTGTCAGTGAGTGCACGAGCGACGTGAAGAAATGTTTCAAGTATGGTCAGCCTGGACACTTGATTGCTGAATGCAAGACGAATATGGTTACTTGCTACAACTGTGGAGAGCAAGGTCACATCAGTACGCATTGTCCGAAGCCCAAGAAAGTTGCATCGGGAGGAAGGGTGTTCGCTCTGACAGGGACACAAACTTCCAGCGAAGATTGTTTAATCAGAGTTATTTGTCATATTAATAATGTTTCTTTGATTGCTATGATTGACACTGGTGCAACACACTGTTTCATTTCGATTGATTGTGTGAGGCGACTAGGAATTGTTGTTTCTCCAATGAACGGAGAGATGACTATTGAGACTCCTGCTGATGGGTCATTAACTACTTCCCTAGTATGTTTGAGCTGCCCGCTGTCTATTTATGGTAAGGACTTTGGTGTGGATTTGGTTTGCTTGCAGTTGAAAGGAATGGATGTGATTTTAGGTATGAATTGGTTGGAGTACAACCATGTTCATATTGACTGCTTCAGTAAGTCGGTTCGGTTTCTTACTCCTGGAGAAGAGGAAGAAGAAGCTGGTTATTTGTCTGCACAAGGATTAAAAGAAATTATGGATGATGAGGCGCAAGTTCTGGCACTATTTGCTTCATTGTCGATGGAGAATAGTATAGCGATTAGTGAAATGCAAGTGGTGAGAGATTTTCCTGAAGTGTTTCCAGATGATGTTATGGATGTGCCGCCAGAAAGAGAGGTGGAATTTAATATCGACCTTGTGCCAGGAACAAGGCCTATTTCAATGGCACCTTATCGTATGTCGACTTCTGAATTATCTGAGTTGAAGAAACAGTTAGAAGAACTGTTAGAGAAGAAATTTGTGCGACCGAGCGTGTCACCGTGGGAAGCACCGGTACTATTAGTGAAGAAGAAGGATGGTAGCATGAGACTGTGCATTGACTACGAACAATTGAATAAAGTTACAATCAAGAATAAGTATCCGCTTCCAAGGATAGATGATCTGATGGATCAGTTTGTGAGTGCTCGCGTATTTAGTAAAATCGATTTGAGATCGGGTTACCATCAAATAAGAGTGAAAGATGAAGATATTCAGAAGACTGCCTTTAGGACTCGTTATGGACACTATGAGTATGTTGTGATGCCATTTGGAGTTACTAATGCACCAGGTGTATTCATGGAGTATATGAATCGGATCTTCCACGAATATCTGGACCATTTTGTTGTTGTTTTCATAGATGACATCCTGATTTACTCTAAGTCAGAAGAAGAGGACGCAAAACATTTGCGAATAGTGTTGCAGGTATTGAAAGAGAAGAAATTGTATGCTAAATTATCGAAGTGTGAATTCTGGTTGAAAGAGGTGAGTTTCCTTGGTCATGTAATTTCGGAAAAAGGGATTGTTGTAGATCCATCCAAAGTAGATGCAGTACTTCAATGGGAGACTCCAAAGTCGGTGACGGAAATTAGAAGTTTCTCAGGATTGGCAGGTTATTATCGAAGATTTATTGAGGGGTTTTCGAAATTGGCACTTCCATTGACCCAGTTGACTTGTAAGAATAAAGCTTTTGTGTGGGACTCTCAGTGTGAGAAGAGTTTTGTTGAGTTAAAGAAGAGGTTGACTACTGCGCCGGTTTTGATTTTGCCAAAGGCAGATGAAACATTTGTAGTTTATTGTGATGCTTGTTTGATGGGCTTAGGTGGAGTATTAATGTAGAATGGTTAGGTTGTGGTGTATGCTTCGCTCCAGTTGAGAGTTCATGAGAAGAATTATCCTACGCACGATTTGGAACTAGCAGCTGTGGTATTTGTGTTAAAAAGTTGGAGACACTATTTGTATGGTTCAAGGTTCGAGGTATATAGTGATCATAAGAGTTTGAAATATTTATTTGATCAGAGAGAACTGAATATGAGACAGAGACGCTGGTTGGAATTTTTGAAGGATTACGATTTTAGTTTGAATTACCACCCAGGTAAGGCTAATGTGGTAGCTGATGCCTTGAGTTGAAGGACGTTGCATATGTCAGCTATGATGGCGAGAGAGTTGGATTTAATTGAACAATTTCAGGATATGAGTTTGGTTTATGAACAAACATCTCATAGTGTGATGTTGGGTATGCTGAAGGTCAACAATGATTTTCTGGATCGTGTCCGAGAGGGACAGAAGTCAGATGTGAAATTGGTAGATCTAATGGTTAGTAATGAGCGAGTTGGGAATAACGAGTTCCGAGTCGATGAACAGGGACTACTTAGATTTCGGGATCGTCCTTGTATCCCTGATGACCTTGATATGAAGAGAATGATTATAGAAGAAGGTCACATGAGTGGTTTGAGCATTCACCCAGGAGCGACGAAAATGTATCATGATTTAAAGAAGATATTTTGGTGGCCTGGTATGAAGCGCGATGTGGCTCAGTTTGTGTATGCGTGCTTGACTTGTTAGAAATCGAAAGTGGAACATCAAAAACCTACTGGTTTAATGCAACCATTGAATATTCCCGAGTGGAAATGGGATAGTATTTCAATGGACTTTGTTACGGGGTTGCCTAATACTCCAAAAGGGCATAATGCTATTTGGGTGGTCGTTGACAGGTTGACAAAGTCAGCGCATTTTATACCGATTGACATTACCTATTCTTTGCAGAAGTTAGCAGAAATATATGTCGGTGTGATTGTGATGTTGCACGGGATACCTTTGAATATTGTATCGGATAGAGATCCGCGGTTCACTTCAAGGTTTTGGGAGAGTTTGCAGGAATCATTAGGTTCGAAGTTAAAGTTGAGTTCAGCTTATCATCCTCAGACTGACGGACAGACAGAGAGGACGATACAATCCTTAAAGGACTTGTTGAGGGCTTGTGTACTTGAACAAGGGGGTGCTTGGGATAGTCACTTGCCATTGATTGAATTTACTTATAATAATAGTTATCATTCCAGTATCAGAATGGCACCGTTTGAAGCTCTATATGGACGAAGATGTAGGACACCTTTGTGTTGGCATGAATCAGGTGAAAGTGTAGTACTTGGACCTGATATTGTTCAACAGACTACAAAAATGGTGAAGTTGATTCGGGATAAGATGAAGACTTCACAGAGTAGGCAAAAGAGTTATCATGATAAGAGAAGGAAAGACCTTGAATTTCAAGAAGGAGAGCAGGTATTTTTGAGAGTTACTCCAGTGATGGGTGTAGGAAGAGCTTTGAAGTCCAGAAAGCTTACTCCTAAGTTTATCGGACCGTACCAGATTTCGGCAAGAGTTGGACCTGTCGCTTATAAAGTAGCGTTGCCACCAAGACTATCTAATTTGCATGATGTGTTTCATGTTTCACAGCTTCGGAAGTATGTTCCGGATCCGTCGCATGTGATACCGACAGATGAAGTGGAAGTAAGGGATAACCTTACGGTTGAAACTTTACCCGAACGAATTAAGGATCGAGAGGTAAAACAGTTGCGAGGAAAGGAGATAGCTCTTGTGAAGGTAGTTTGGGGAGCAGTTGTCGGTGGGCATATGACTTGGGAATTGGAAAGCAAGATGAGGGAGTCTTATCCGAATCTCTTTACTTGAGGTAAGTTTTCGAGGACGAAAACCTTTATAATGGGGGAGAGTTGTAACGCCCCAAATTATATTTTTATTATTTAAGTAAATTATAATGTGGTTATGTGAAAGAATAGTATGTGGTTGGTTTTACTATTAATTTGAAGAATAATGTTGTTGTTACTAATAAATTAAATAATAAGAATAATAAGAGGTGGAGGGGCAAGGTGGTCAATTAATGAAATCAGTGAGGGTAAAGGAGGAAGTTAATAGGTTGGGTCTTGAGGGTTAAGTGGGAATAAGGAATAGAAAGAGAGGGAGAGAATCGTGAAAAAGAGAGAACAAGATAACGATCGGTAGAAGTTGAGAGAAGAGAAAGGTGAAGGCAAGAACGTGAAAGAGGAACCGCGAAGAAGGAACATTTCTCGTCAATTACCAGGTAAGGGTGGGATCTCTTTCATCTTTAAGGGTTTTATAATGGAGTTTGGGTAGGTTGTGATGTAGAGATTGGGGAATGGGATAAGAATCATATGCAACGAATTGGAATAGATAAATTGAAGAATTAGAATAATCATAATGGTTAGGTGTTGAAATATGAATGTTATTTAATAAGTTTGATGCAAGTTTTCCATTTGAATGACTGAATTGGGGGTTTTTGAACACAAAATCGCAGCAGAAAATGATAGAAAGAAAAGAGGATTTTGGTTGTAGCCTGACACGGGCCGTGTCCTGGGACACTGGTGGCCGTGTCAGCTCCCTGGAATGGAGGAAAACCCTATTTTGGTGACAGTGGGCCTGACACGGGCCGTGTCATGAGACACGGGCGGCCGTGTCAGACCACTGTAGATGATTTTTGAGTGAGGTTTTTGGGACCCTGGGCGTGCGTCTGTGACACGGGCCGTGTCCCATGACACGGGAGCCCGTGTCAGCCCTCTGTAATTATAGTTTTTGATGATGTTAATGGACCTAAGTGATTTATTAGTCGAGGTTATTGATAGGGAAGTTGTATGTGCAATGAATAAGACCGGTAGCATAATTTAAGCTAAACATAAGGGTTATAGTAGTATCTTAGTATTGATATGATGAGATATGTAGAGGTATAATTGTTAATAACTTATGGTTATATGTGGTATGTGGTCGTTGCCTATGATGTATAAAAAGTTGATTGATGTTAGTATATGCTAAGGTATGCATGATACTGATAATAACTGATGATGTTGTGAAGTGAAATGTAGTGTAGTGATATATGTATGTCATTAGCGTTGATTAACATCTTGCAAAATGTTTAACATACTACAGTGGTGTATGTCGTTGATGTGATGTTGGTGCGGTCATGAAATAGGGATCGTACGTGGTCATGAAATAGGGACCGGGGGTGTGACCATGAAATAGGGGTCATACTGGACCACGAAAGAGGGGTCGAGAGTTCCGACGGGAACTAGATCTTGAAATAGAGATCGAAGTCGGTACCGCATGCATAGAGTCAAGTTGTGTTGCATAATGTGTGTTGTTGTAAAGATGTGGTTAATGATTATACATTGGATGATTGTGTATATGAGAAGTGATATTGTGATTAATAGATGATGCTTTGTTGTTTAATGCTTCTCATCCCCTATTATATTTTCCTTTGCCATGTAAGTTATTTCACCCCTTCTGTTTAATGTTACCCTTCGTGGGTAATGTGCAGGTGAGCCAGATGAGTCGAGTGGTGGTCAGTGAAGTCGGTGTGCTTCGCGTCTTAGGATGTCAGCTCTGATACGTCGCATTGGGTGTCGGGACGACGTTCCATTAGTTGCTTTCTTTTATGAAACGTGTTAAAAAAGAATACTTTATGTTATGTTGAATTCCGCTGCAAGTTTAATAATTTTGTTTAAAGACGTATCATTGAGTTTATATTGAAGTTAGTTGAAATGTGACACTCAAATATTTAATTAAAACTTTTACTCTGATTTTATAATTATTATCGCGGGTGTAATTTGGGTGTTACACTCGCCGACTAAGACAGTACATGCTGACTCACACTACTTTCCTAATTTCCAAGATGGACCCTATAAAATATATCTTCGAGAAGCCAGTTCTAACAGGAAGGGTAGCTCGATGGCAGATGATTCTGACAGAATATGATATCCAATATACTTCTCAAAAAGCCATTAAGGGGAGTGTATTGTCAGAATACCTGGCCCATAAGCCAATCAATGATTATCAGCCCATGAAATTTGAGTTTCCGGATGAAGACATCATGTTCCTCAAGTCTAAGGACGGTGAAGAACCACTTCCAAAGGAGGGGCCAGACCCCGAATCCAAATGGAAATTGATGTTTGACGGAGCTGGGAACATAAATGGAAGCGGAGTAGGTGTTGTCATCATCTCACCAGAGGGGGTTCATATACCTTTCACTACTCGATTGACATTTGAATGTACCAACAACGAAGCAGAGTATGAAGCCTGCATTATAGGGGTCGAGGAGGCAATCAACTTGAGAATCAAGAACCTCGAGATCTTCAGAGATTTTGGTCTGGTTGTGAACCAAGTCAATGTCAAGTGGTTAGTTCATCAACCTCACTTGATTCCTTATAGGGACTATCCCAGGAGATTGCTAACTTTCTTCACCAAGGTCAAGCTGAATTATATTCCACGAGATGAGGATCAGTTTGCTGATGCTCTAGCAACTTTATCATCCATGATTAAAGTTTATTAAGAGAATTATGTGCCTCGAATCATGGTATCTCGTTGTAACACACCAAATTTGCCCTCTTCTTTCTAACATCATCATCATATCATAATCATCATAAGCATGTGTCGCTCCCGTTAAAAGACACCGGGTCAGATAGGGTACAGACGCGAACGGTCGGTGAGAGGAGAAGATGAATGAAGGTGAAAAGAGTCACCAGCTAGGCATTTTTATCCCGAAGGAAAGTTAATGCTGCATAAACCTAGAAAGATATGGATAAGACGGTCGCGAACCAGAGAAACTGAGAAAGGGGGTTGGTTACAACCTGGGAAGGTATTAGCACCCAGATTATCCGTCGTACTCGACGGGATCCACGCTTAAAAGTTTGTGTTTAAAGGGGTAGTGTCTGTGCTATCTGTGTGCAAAAGCTGGAAGAGAATGTACAAGTGTCAGTGCAGGAAAGTGAAGTGAAGTGCTCAGGGATGAGGCTTAAAAAGAATGCTGGAAGAAGGGGGAAGACACATAGACTTTTGTTCAATAACAGTTAAGTTATGCCTACGTATCCTCTCGTGCAATGAGGAAGTCAGAACATCGTAGTTCGACTCAAAGAGACTGAAAGATGAATTGACAGATGAACTGCCTGCTTGTCTATGCTCAAGTGTATGACTTGTCTGGCCCAAGTGCTAACTGTCTTGCATTAGACGGAAGAAGTGAGTTCTCGTTTGTGAGTGAAGATGGTGAGAAAAGAATCCCGAAGGAGACGATTATTGTTTGTTTTTGTATTTTCAGTCTTTTATTTGTTTTTTTATGTTTGTCATAAGTTAATGAGCTTAAGCCTAAACCAAGGGTTAGTAAACTCATCATATCCTCCCTTTGATTAGGGATAATGAGAATACCTTAAGTATGAGATAAACACCTCAAACTTAATTACCATGATGATGTAGGATTAAGATCATTAACCTACTTGTGATTATTTAGATGTTTTTTTTGGATTTTTGTTTAGTGTTAAGTAATGAGTTTAAGCCATAATCAAGGATTAGTGAACCCATTACACCATCCTAATAGAAGGATAATAGATGAGCACACTTAAGCGGAGGAAGATACCTCAACTTATCCCATGATTAGGGATTAACCTCATGACAAAACAAACCCTTATTAAAGTGGATTTTAATTAATGGTGTGATTAAGAAGTGAATTTTATGATTTGTAAGACAACTTGAGGGGGACTTGTCCATTAACACTAGGGTTTGTCCTTCTTAACCAATAATGGAAGAATTAGAACCCTAATGCAAGGCCCAAGTTACAAGCTATTGTCTTAGTGATTATTAAGATGGATTGATTAAGAGATTTAAACACATTAAGGGTTTAACACTTAGGATTAAAGTTATACACTCCATCCTAAGAGAAGGATGCAGGCATAACCCTAATCACAAAGTTTTAAAACCTTAAAGGTTTAGTCTCTAATGATGAGGTAAGAAGAGAGACACAAAGAAGACACAAAGGTAAAAAATAAAGGGGGACTAATCAAAACCCTAATTGTTTTCATGCTTGGATGTTCCTATGGTCTGTGAGGTCTGAGAGAGATCTTCAGAGAAACCACCAATGGAAGAAGCAGATGAAAGGAGGAGAAGCAGAAGAAACAAGTTACTTACTTCACTGAAGAAGATAAGTAACTTGGAGAAAGAAGGTGGATGATAAACATGAATGAACAACCTCACTCTAAAGAAAATGAAAATGCAGCAAGGATGCATAAGAAGAATGAGAAGAGAGATGAGAAGTGAAAGCAAATTTACTTCTCAAATTACTTACCACCTGAAAAGGTTAGCATAAAGGAAAGAAATGAAATGAAAATGAAACATATGCAAAGGCAAAACCAAAACCAGAAGCAAACACATGATGCAAATGATGCTATGAGATGATGCAAAAGCATGTCAAGTGCTATGAATGTTCATACAAGAGATTGGATGCAAATGAAGCATGCTTTGAAGTTTGAAAATTCATGAAAGTTCATGGAATGAAATGAATGCACATCATGGAAAATGAATGAAGAAATGATCAAGCATGATTATAATATGCCCTAATATGTCTTAGATGCCATATGAATTCAAGAAATGTCATGGCAAGTTCATGTATGGATGCATATGCAAGATGAATGCAAATGAACATGTAAAATTAGGGTTTTAAGGCAACATGAGATGCATAAGATCAAAACAGAAGCAAATCATAAGATAAAAAATTGCAAATGAACTCAAAGGAAACCTAACCCCATATGATATCACACCCCAAAGGAGAAGGTCTAACACTTAACCTAAAGAAAGTTGTGAATTTTCTAAGTTAGCTAGGGTTTTAAGGTACCTTAAGAGGAAAAATGCAAATCAAATGGAAAATGCAAGATAAATTTGTGACAAACATATGCTAGATACTACATGCCATATTAAGATCAATGCAAAAAGAACCAATGTCAAACTCTTCATAGTTAGGAAGAAAAGAATTCTTAAAGTTAGGGTTCAAAAATGGGATTTTTATGAACCCTAAATTCAAGAAAAATGTCAAAGTTGAATCAAAACCAAAAAGAAATTTGTATGAAAGGTTTGACAATGTTTCTAAATGTCCTAAGATGCAATGTGAATTTTCTTGGAATTTTTAGAAACCTAAATGATATTTTAATTAATTAATTTCCATTAATTAATTAAAATAAACATTTAAATATTTTTAAAATGATTTTTAAATTCAAAAAATAAAAATAAAAATGTTATTGGGTGAATAAAAATATTTGAAATCAAAATGCAGAAGAAAAATATTTTTGGAATTTTCTAAGTATTTTAAATAAATTATGCAAGAAAAATGATAAAAAATGAAATAAAAATTGAATTAAAGGGAAAGTCAGCTGATCCAAGGGTTTAGATTTGAACTGGGAATGGAGGGAAAGACTGGCGCGTGATCTAACAGTTCAAATTCAAATCTACCTAATTAAAATTAATTTTGATTAATTAAATTAATTAAGTGGATTAGGGTTTAATGAACTCATCTCAGCCATCCAATACGCGCGCGAAGACAAAATCCAAGGGCTCACATTTAAACCTAGCTAATTACACTGATTATGCCCTAATCACACTCAGGTGGCCGGAGAAGACCTTCGGGCATCTTCTCCGGCGAGACCCCTCCCCTGAATCCCTCAAAACTCCACAAAAACGTGTCAAACTCTCCAGAAATGATCACTAAGCAACATTAAACAAGAATCTAGCCATGAAATTTTTTTATCACGCATCAAACATGAGAATCAAGCAAGAACATAAATTAGGTCAAAAATTTCAGAAGCTTCATACATGCTTAATACTCAATCATTTTCAAAACCAATAAGTGCAGTGTGATCAGTGAAGCATGGGTAACATTTCTATAACATGAAAAACAAGTTTTGGAAATTTTGTTCTTGAGGTATACCTGAGATGGAGCTTCCTGGTTCTGAGCTTTCAAGCCTTCTCTTTGATGCAAAAAGTCTCCAATGATCCTCCTGGTGATGTTGCAATGCCTAGAACAAGCTGAAATGAGCTAGTTTGAGAGAATGAACCCATGCTGCACCAGAATCGTGTTTTGGTTTTGCTTGCTTTCAGGCTTGTTTAATGGTTGGGAAAGGTTCTATGGATGATGGTGAGTTGAATGATGAAGTTTGTTTGAAGTTTTGATGGTTGTATTGTTCAAATCGAAGAAGGGAAGTTTGGAGGTGATTTTGTGAATGCTGAGTTCTTGGAGGTTTCAGGCTTGTGTGTGTTATGAAATGAGCTCCTTGAGGCATGCTTGTAAAGTCCTGATAGGCAAGAGAGTGGGTGGTGGCCTGTGGTGATTGGTATGGGCTCTCTTGCAAAAAGTCAACAAAACTTGTACTTGAGGTATGGGCTCATGTTGCAGCTGGCTTTTGGCTTGTCCTGGCTCAACAAGGATCAAGGAGAACCATGGGACATGTTTTGTGGTGATTCAGCAAGTGTATGAAAGGTTTTGTATCATTTTGCAATTTTGAGGAAGTTTGGCCCCTTTTGAAATTCTTGAAGTTCAAGACATGAAATGGCATGATTCTTTGGGAAATTTTAGTCACAAAGCATTGCATTATGTTGGTATGATGCCTAGAAGTGTATTAGAAGCCACAAAATGACTTGGTTTGTGAATTTGCAAAAAATCCTCTTTGGTGTGAAAGTGAAAATTATAGGATTTTTGCCAACTTTGCCAAGCCATAACTTGAGTTCCATAATGAATTAGAACTTGTTCTTGTACTTTTTGAAAAGGGAATGATCCAATCTACAACTTTCATGACCAACAATTTTTCATTTGAAGCATTTTTGGTTGAGAAAGAGGAGGTTGAAATACTTTCCCAAAATGGAAAGTTTCCATTACAAGTCATTTCCATTTTTGGCAACTTTTGGCTTAGCTCAATTTTCTTCAGTTTTGTGAACTTCCAAGCACTTCAATGATCAAATAAAGATCATATAACTTCAATTTGATGAAAAATCCACTTTGGTTCCATTGTTGGGGGCCTCAGATGCCCTGATTTTGCTCTGACTTGCTCAAGAAGTTACTCAGTGAACAGATGACTTTCACAATGAATTTCTTCATAAAACTTGGTACACATGATCCTTATAACATATTGAGACTATTAAAAACAAGAAAGACCAAAAAATTTGGAGTTATGGCCTCTGAAACCAAAACCCTAATTTCAGGTCATCTGTGCAGTGAAACCCTAGCTCTGCTTCCATGCTTTGCCAGTTCTTGTGATTTCTTGACTTCCTTGATCTTTAAGGGATATAAAATGATGATAGAACATACATGGACCCTCTTGGAATGATTGGAGACCTTTGGAGTAGCTCAGATGGATCCTTGGATTGCTCAAATCACAAACCCTAGATGCAGGTGAACTTGAACTATGCAGATGAAACAAATATGCAATATGATGTGATATGCTTAAACTAATGCAAATATGGAAGATCACAAGCCATGGTGTGAACTTAGTGAGGGAAAATTTGGGGTGTTTACAGCATGTCACATCCTTAACATTTTGCATAGAAAGATGAAGCATAGCACTCGCATGTTCCAGCATAAGGCATATGATCAATCATCTGAGAACTCGTGATCTTACAAGGAAAAATAAAGAGCAAGGTGACCTAACAGGAAGCTCACAGGACCTTTTGTACAAGTTTGGTATCGTGGTCAAAGCCCTAAAAGGATTGAGGATCAGGATCAGATTGGACTGGTTGCCGCCGGGTTATTATGGGAGTTTCCCACCAAAAGGAGGGAGAATTTAAAATTTGCTTGCGTTAACCAGTTAACGCTTTGTTAACCGATTAACGGCTGCGAATTTTGAATTCCAACAGCAAGTTCAACATGTGTTTTGGCTCCAATTTCTCATATTTCTGATTTTTATTCATTTTGAATTATGGAGAAGGATATAGATAATTTATCCAAGCCTAATTCCAAGGCTAGATCCTAATCACTTTCTAAGCTAATTCCAAACCATCTTTTTTGGATCCCAAACCAAAATTTTGGGCCCCAAACCTAAATTATATTTATTTCATTTCCCTCCAAACCAAGAGGGAGCTCTTTCATAATTCACTTCTCTTTTTTCTGAATTTTCAATCTCTCTCACCATTCTCTTATTTTTCTCTCCCAATTTTCCAAATCACTCAAAGTTCCTCTTTGAAGATCACAAAACTTTGCATTAAAGTTTGTAGATCTTGGAACCAGACCTCCATCCATAGCTTCTTTGCATCAATTTGCTGGTTTCTCTACTTGGTTCAGATCTGATTTGGTGGTTAGAAGTGATTTTGGAGCCAAGTTCTTCATCAAGATCCTTTGCTTGCATTTATTTTGCATGATGTGTGAAGATTAGCACCGGATCTTCGAAGTTTTCTGCGCGATTCCTCATTTCCATCTCAAACAACATTTACCAAATCATACCTCAGCTTTGTAGGTTGGTTAAATTCAGATCTAGCTCTGTTTTTTAGCTTATTTGCATGCTTGTGCTTAGATCCACCATATGCTTGTGATTTGCTTGTCTTGCTTGAATTGTTTGGTTGATTTGCGATCAGATCTATGTGTTAATGTTCATAAGCTTAATGATATTGATTAATGTGAATTGATCCTACTATTTCATGCTTAATTGATTGTTGGATTGTTGGTGGATTATGGGGATTAAGCTGGTTTGAGCTGAGTTTTCTGCAGGAATTGTTGTTGTTTTCACAGTGTTAACCGGTTAACGCTTTGGTTAACCGGTTAACACATCTGTCTTTTGTGTTATTTTCTGCAGGTTTGAACTGGTTAACCGGTTAACGCTTTGGTTAACCAGTTAACACTGAAGCAGAATGCCATGTTTGAGCTGTTTTGAGCTTGTTTGATTCCCTTACTTGCTTTAATCACCATGGATCATTGTATGATCATTTGGTATGCGAGTTTAGGGTGATTTGCTTACTGGTTGATGTATTCCTTCATGTTCACGACACGTAAATTCATGTATTTGCAAAGCTTGGCATGTTGTTTGATTTTGTCTTTTTGAACTTTGAGCATGTTTATTCCATGAATTATGTTGATGTATATGTGCTGGAATTTTGCTAACAATTGTAGGTGCATTGGTAAGTGAAGTGTGGATGTTTATCCACATTTCAACTCTTCATCTCTTCTTTTTTTACTTTGCTTTCTACTTTGTGATTTTTGATGAGCCTTATGCCATCATGTGATTCAACTCTTCATCTTCCCCCCCTTAGAAGCAACTTATCTCCTTTAGAGGAGTAAGTTATTCTCTAGCTTTCCTCCCCTCTCCTTTTCTTCTCCTTTGATCTTTTTTCATTAGGATAGAGTTTCAAACCGCACTAACCTTAGGACCACTTTTTGCATGATAACTTTAGGTTTAGTCTTTCCCCATTAGACTTTTGCCTTTTGCTCCTTTGGTTCTTTCTCTTCTCATCTCAAAACAAAAACCTATAAAACATTAATAAAGAAAGAAGTGACTTCTTGTGTATAGCCTTATTCCATGGGGCACTCATATTCATTCCATCTTGGAATATTGTGGTATTGTCTAGCATGATGCACAAGTCGGATCATGATGTCATCTTCATCAAGGAAAATCCTAAAAAAAATACTTCTTCATTTTAATCACTAAGATACTTAATAAATTCAACAAGTCAATGAACTTAGGCCCTTGCCCTTGGAAACAAGTCTTGGATAAATTATCCTTACTTGGTGTGCTTGTTCTATTATTCCATCTTGGAATGTAGTAGCAAGTACACATTCCATGGAAAAGAGTTTGAGTTCATTCTCTTGTGCCACACTCATAAAAGACTTCTAAAAAACACAAACAAACAATAAGCGTCTCTCCTTCAGAACGTATTTTCTCATCTCCTTCGCTCCGTACGCGAACTTGCTCCTACTTGTTACTTTGTAAGACGGTTACGCACACATCGTCTGAGCCTGTAACACCTGAGCATTGACATAGTCAGTTCAAGCCTTAAGACACAAGCAATCTTTCTACCCCTAGCTAGGGGAACTACGACGACTCTGATCCTCATGTCCAGATGAGGTACATAGGCAGCGGGATAGGGCCCGTTCGAGCACTCTTTTATTTTCCCTACATTTCCCCCCCTTTCTTTTCTTTCTTATCCAGTTTCAGTTTCAGTTTTGCAGCAGCTTTCATTTCTTCACCCTTTGAAACAGTTCCTTTGCAAGCGTGGATCCCGTCGGGTACGACGGACGATTTGGGGTGCTAATACCTTCCCAAGTCGTAACCGACTCCCGAGCCCAGTCTCTTTGGTTCGCAGGACCTTTGTCCTTCCTTTCTTTTCTCCGGTTTGTGCAACATTACCATTCCTGTTCCTTCGGGATAAAAATGCCTGGCTGACGACTCTTCCTCTTTTCGCGCCACTTTCGCGTTTGTACCAGGATGAAAATCTTGGGAGCGACACTTGTCTCAAAAGACCTGCCTACGTCTTCACAGTTGACGGTGTTGAAGATGATAAACCTTGGTATCATGATATCAAGTAATTCCTGAAGTCTCAAGAATACCCGTCTGGGGCGTCCAGTAAAGATAAGAAGACTCTCAGGAGGCTAGTAGGTGGATTCTTCTTGAATCAAGATGATGTGCTATACAAGTGGAACTTCGACATGGTCCTGCTCAGATGCGTGGATAGACACGAAGCAGACCTGTTGATGAAAGAGGTTCATGAAGGCTCCTTTGGTACCTATGCTGGAGGACAGACTATGGCCAAGAAGATTCTTAAGTCGGGATATTATTGGATCACCATGGAATCTGATTGCTGTAAATATTCCCGTAAATGCCACAAGTGTTAGATCTATGCTGATAAGTTCCATGTACCTCCAAATCCATTGAGCGCCATGTCTTCACCTTGGGCGTTCTCCATGTGGGGCATTGACATGATTGGCAAGATTGAGCCAACGGCTTCCAACGGTCACCGCTTCATCCTGGTTGCTATAGACTACTTCACAAAGTGGGTCGAAGCGGCATCTTATGCCAATGTTACCAAACAAATGGTAGCCCAATTTATCAAAAGAGATATCATTTGCCAGTATGGAATTCCTGAGAGGATCATTACTGATAATGGTTCTAACCTCAATAATAAGATGATGACTGACTTGTGCGGGGACTTTAAAATTGAGCATCACTACTCTTCGTCGTACCGCCTGAAGATGAACGACGTCGTCGAGGCAACCAACAAGAACATCAAGAAAATCATTCAGAAGATGGTTGTGACATATAAATATTGGCTTGAGATACTGCCATTTGCACTACGTACCAGACGTATGTGCGTACTTCAACAGGGGCAACCCCGTTCTCACTGGTGTATGGTATGGAGGCAGTCCTGTCGGTCGAAGTTGAGATCCCCTCATTGAGAATAATGATGGATGTCAACCTAGATGAAGCTGAATGGCTCCGAGCCAGGTACAATCAATTGAGCCTCATTGAAGAGAAACGCCTAACATCTGTATGCCATGGACAATTATATCAACAACGAATGAAACAGGCTTTCGATAAGAAAGTACAACCTCAACGGTACATACTAGGTGACCTGGTGCTGAAAAGGATTCTTCCTCCTAACAACGATCACAGGGGCAAGTGGACACCCAATTATGAAGGTCCATTAGTGGTTAAAAAGGTCTTCTCAGGAGGAGCCTTGATGCTAACCACCATGGATGGCGAAGACTTTCATTCCCCCGTCAACGTAGATGCAGTAAGAAAATACTTCGTGTAAAAAGACCCTCCGGATAAAAACAGAATAAACATCCAGGCAAAAATGGGCATCCCGGCAAGGCAAAAACAGAATAAAAGGCTCGGGAAAAAATTAGGGAAATATTGAAAAAAATGTACACCCGCTGAGCTGAAAAGCCACATTGGACAGCTCAGGCAAAAAAGCGTATCCCGGTGGATTGAAAACTTGAATGGGCGATTCACGCAAAAAAGGGACTAACACGAATGACTGCGGTCTGCGATTTGTGATCCATTTTCAACTAAAGGCATTCCAAGGGTTGAAGACCAATTCAATCATTTTCTTCAAAGGCGAAGCAAGCGGAGAGTCATGAAGATATACGAGTCATAGCCGGGTCGGAGCTTGATGAGATCCATTATTCACATTGCCAATAGGATAATTTGTTTTCCTTTTGAGCGATTTCCTCTTTCCAGGGATTGCTTCATGATGTAATTCCTATTCAGAGCCATTCTCCAATGAAAAAAATTCAATTTCAGTCAAATCTATGACAATATGTTTTTGTTTTTCATCTAACATTGACTGATTGCCAAAAACGTCCAGCAAATTGTGATTTAAAGTTGTATTATGAACATTTGAATGCTTTCTAACTCATGCAGGAGGACATAAACATTTAACGCAACTTTAAAAGCGTTGAGTGACCGGGATGATGACTTATACCATAAGCCCGTGGCATAAAGGCCAAACTAACTCTCTATGTTGTAGGCACTGTCAGTTGTGTTTATGCAGGTGCATGTACAGGTGTTGTTGGTAGAGCTAGACTTTCAGGAGGAATCCCTCAACAGATTCTTGAGCAGGATCCTTCAACAAGTGTATTTCCGAATGTCTTCCATTACCCCCAGTAGAGTGGAAATTGAAACTTTCCCTAACAGTGGTGAAAGAAGATTAATAGTCTCCCCAAACAGAGATTTTCCTTCAACACGAGAACACTCCCCAACAGTACAAGGAGTTCCTTCCTCCCCAGTAGGTTTCTTCCTCAGCAGAGTATCAGCTCATACATCTGATTCCCCAACCAAGTCAGAAGGTTGTCACTTCATCGACGGAGTTCAACGGGTAGCGTACCTTGCAAGATGAGTTCATCCCCAACCAGATCCTGGCTCTCCAATCTCAAAGTCCAATTTATTTTTTGGCAATGGCGGGAATTCAGAGCCGGTGTATCATTAACAATACCCCCTGCAGAGATGCTTTCTCCTTACAAGGATTAACCAGATCAGTGCAGTGATCATCATTTCTCCCCATGCAAGCCACCTGGGATACATGTTATCTCCATATCAGGAGATCCCTTTGCATTTGCATGTGCATAATCATCATTACATTTGCATCCTCAAACGCGTAGCACTTCCATCATCATGGAGCATTATGCCATAACAAAATTCAAGCATGTGCATGCCAGCATGGGCCAGTTTTGGGGTATATTACATAAAGACCCATAACATATTTTCAACCTGAAGTACTCCCCACAGAGGATACCTATTTTATTTTCCAAGCATCGTTGTCTTTCCAATTCAATGCTTGTCCTCACCAGTGAGTCTTGTTTCGGTACAACAACCTCATTGTTTCCGCGTCTCCGTTTAAGTACAACGGTAGTGTCGTGGGCTTTCATTTAAGTACAATGATCCCTCTACTTTTAGGTGTTATGTTTAAGTACAACAATTCCCCAGTTGAGTCTTGTTTCAGTACAACAGTCTCGTTTTTCGCGTCTTGTTTCAGTACGACGGTCGCGTCACAGGTCATCGTTTAAGTACAATGATCTTGTTCCAATGACGTCATTTAAGTACAATGATTTCATTTCTACGACTCCATTTCAGTACAATGGTTTCGTATTCGTCGAGTTTCGTTTAAGTACAATGGTCTCGTCTTTAATCCCTATTTAAGTACAATAGGCTCAGTTTTCACATCTCGTTTCAGTACAACGGTGTCGTGTTGGGCTTTCGTTTCAGTACGACGATCCCATTTCTTTGACTTCATATAAGTACAATGAGTTCAACATCTCAATTCCATTTAAGTACAATGGTTTCATTCTTGAGTCATGTTTACGTACAACAACCTCATTTTCTCGCGTCTTGTTTAAGTACAATAGTCGCATCGCGGGTCATCGTTTAACTACAACGATCTCGTTCCTTTCGAGTTTGGTTTAAGTACAATGGTCTCATTGTCAAGGCCTATTTAAGTACAACAAGCTCCTTCTTTTCGCGTCTTGTTTCAGTACAATGGTTGCGTTGTGGGTAATCATTTAAGTACAATGATCCCATTCTTTCTGATTCCATTTCAGTATAATGGTTTTATCCTCGAGTCCGTCTAAGTACGATGGTCTTGTGCCCTTCGAGTTATCATCTAAGTACGATGAGCTCATTACCTTTTGTCCTATCCAAGGTCAGCAAAAAAAAAACAAGAACAAAATGGCATTCTCACCGTCTCATTTATGTTAGAGTATAAATTTTTAATGATTTATTCGAGTATTCAATCACTGCATGCCTTGAATGTTTAAAAGTCATTGCAATTATTCATTCAGGTCTGCAGATGATTGAATAGGGGCAGCTATAATACCTCAAAATTTCCCTATCTTTTTTCATGGAATTTAGTATATCACTTTGCATACTCAAATTCATAGCATGACCCAAAACATTGCATCATAACCACCATGACAAGGGCATAGGCTTGTGATCAATGATTGAAGCAGTTGATGACTATCCAATGACAATAAAGGGGCAATAGGACTTCACAACATTGTGAAAAGGGTTCACAACATCTCACAAGTCTTCATTGGAGGCCACAAGTCCCAGAGAGAAGTGAATTGATCAGAGGAGTCAAGCAATGTAACATCTCTTGACAAAACAAGGCCAAATTAGGGTTTATGATTAACTGGGCTTCCTAAGGAAATGTTGTTTCAAACTTGATTTCATTGTTTTCTACATGATATCGGGTACCTAGGTTTGAAATTTCATCCCTTGAATCATTTTGGAGGAGGTTCAATTGGTCAGTTGATTGAAAATCAGGAAATTAGGGAAAAGTCAACCAGGTTGAGTAAAAAGTCAACTCCTGACTTTTTGAGATCAAATTCATGAAATTAGGGTTACAAGGATACTATGGACCAAATTTTATCAATAAATGATGGAGGAATCATGAAAAATCAAGAAAACCAAAACTTACCATTTTTGGAAAATTAGGGTTTCCAAAAATGGCAAGTTTAGGCCATTTTTGCAGCCACTTCAAGAGAGACCTTCTCCCAAAATAAAAAGCAAATGAAAATTCCACTTGGTCTGTTTGAAAGAGGGCATCTTAATCAAATCCATAGGTGGAACACTTTCATAGCATTCAAATTGAGAGAGTTATGATCTTTCAAAGATTGAGAAAATCAAGGCAAAAAACTAGGGCATGGGCCAGACAAGGCAGGCCAGATGCGCGCGCCCTGCCAGGCATTGTATCAAACAGGTGATGTGAAATAAGTATGGGTTAATTACTCTATGAATATGACCTTAAGTGAAATTTTTGCCAACATCAAACTTGTTCATTATTGCATTATCTACAACTTCCATGTTGGAGGATTTTTTACATGATCATTTGTTTGTGAGTTATGAAGGGTCAAAGTCATGTCCCAAACCTGATCAAGTCACAACGCATTTGGTACAAGGCAAGGCAAATCATGTAGGCCCATTATGCATTCTCATGAGGAGAGTTTCAATGATCAATTTGAATGCCTTACAAGCTTCATCTTCATTTGACATAGACATCAAACATGTGGTATGAAGATTGATCTTCATTTTAAGCACAAGAATGTTATAGTTGGGTAGCTTGGGCTTGAAGAAATCATCAATGGAAGTTCAATATATCAAACTTTCTTGCTTGCTGCATAAGGCATTGTATTGTGAAATGTTTCTAAGTGCAGTCATCTGATACACATTGGAACATAGTGATATCATATGGTAGTGCATTCAAACAAGTTCAAAGGATCTCATGGCTGCATGATCATGGTAGTTGTCATGCACTTCATGAGAATCAAGCAAATGATGATACACTCTCAAGCATTTGAACTCAAGCTGCATTGGATTGCTTCATCACATATCAACAAGATTGCATCACCATAGTTGTCATAAGCATCACCACATTGGATTCAGCTCGAGCAAAAACAAATTCAGCTGCAAACTTTATTCAACTCACTCCAATACACCATAACAAACTTGACTCAGCCATAACATACTTAACTCAGTTAACCAGGGTTCTAGCCCTGGTTCTAACTGTTAACTATGAGGGTTAAGCTCCTTATAAAGGCATGAGATCTAACTAAATGGAAGGCTTGGCTTCATTTTTCTCGAATCACATCACAAGTTCATCAATCTTTCTCTGATTTTTCTCTGCAAATTCAATTCAGTTTGAGTGAAAAAAGCTTCATATCTCATCTCCAAGATCCTTCATCCTTCAGTGAGTATCATCATCATCATTGCAGAGCTCCATTTCCATGGCTGCATTCAAGTGAATTTCTCAAATTGCACCACTGCAAATCTCTGCATTTTGCCCCCAATTCTCATTGCTCTCAATCTCCAGTATTGCAATCATCATCAGATCAACTTCATCTTCATCACAAGAATGAATTTCATGGTTGTATTGGCTTGAAGCATCAAGAATCAGCTCTACAACATCACTGCATCATATCATTTTTCTTCAAGATTCTACACCTATTGAGTGTTTATTTCACTCTGAAGCATTCAAGATCAAGCATATAGTGCATTGGAGCCACGTCTCTGGATTTCTTCATCTAACAACATATCTGCATTTCCAGGTTTTTGCCATAATTCATCTTGCACAATTTGACTTTTCTTTGATTGGTTTGTGATGTTTGGAGCTTATTAGAAGCAATTCTACCAGTGGCTAGTTGATAGGCCTCTTACAGACTTAGATTCATTTTTAGGTGTGATTTGTTTGGTTTCAATTTGCTCTATTCCTGAACTTAAAATGGATTCTAAGCCTGGATTATGAACATATGGAGTGAGACGAGTGTTTCTGTGTCATTAGATTTCATTTTCATGGAAGTTTGGAGTGAGCCCTAGCCAGGGGTCACCGAAGAAGACAACCGGAAATGTCCTCCGGTGACCAGTACAGGAACCCTAGCATTTAATATCAGTTTAAATCCCAACCCTTGATTTTCTTAGATCCAACACCTCTCAATTTGCCAGCATATAAATGAAGATGTGGTCTGGCTCGTGCCATTTTAGTGAGTCTGAGTAATCTTGCGCATGCCATCCACCTGGTTACCACGTGTCTTCCTTGGTCAACTATAGGATTGGTGTACTTTGACTTTGGTCTTTCCTATCAGATTCATCCAATAGCCCTCATTGAGTCAAAACTTTGACCTCAGGTCCACTATAAGCCTGGGAATTCAGCGTTCCTATGGTTGGCCTTACCCTTCTATTCACACCCCCACCTCATAAAGGCCCAATCCATTTCGGTGTATTTTCTTTCTTAACATACCCCTGCGTCATCTTTCATTTTGTTAAGATTTTAATTTTTATTTCATCCTCATTTGGATTTTGTAAAAATGCTAAATGTCCACCAAAAATTCCAAATAAATTCATACATAATATATGGAATTTTTCCTAATTTTCTATAATTTTCTATTCTATTTTTCTTTTATTTTTCAACCAGAATTAATTCTCCAATTAATTTCTTCTCATTTCTCTCCTTTTTGAACACATTATTTTGTCCATTTTTGTTCTCCCAAACCATAATTGATCTTGATCCCATTCTTCTTTCCTTATTCAGAGAATACATTGAATACCCCAAAAATAGTTTTGTTACAATTTTTAGGTCATTTTTGGTACCATTTTGTGTCATCCTTTTGAACTTCATCCCTTAAGACCCTAATTCACTTCTAGCTTCCATTTGAATGAGTTAGAATAGGAATTTTCAAGAGATATTTTAGAGGTAGGTCACCTTCTGGAGTATATATTCCATTGTCCATTTTCATAATTGTTCAATGTCATTTGCTATTTTTCCATGTATTTGGTACCATAGGTCATATTTTGGTCCTTCTTCCTTCTCCTTTTGTTCAAATTTGGTAAGGCATTTATGTCATTCATTTGAGGTCTTAAATTGGAGTCTCCTAGGGTCCATTAGAGGTCATTGAATGTTGAGAATCCATTTTAGGTCATTGTGTTTTGATCTGTGTTGATTACTTGAGCCATAAGTCACGTATACCTTCTTTTGCCCTAATTCTTCTTCTTCTTTCATCTTAACACCTTAAAACCCACTTTGTGATCATGTCATTCTTGTTAAACCATTGTTATACATCTCATAAGTGTTTCATACTCATTTTTATGTACTCACTTCAAGTCTTTGGTCTTTGTGCTTCATGTAGTGTCATATGCCTTCTTAAGACTTCAAAACTTAACATTTTGGTTCCTTAACCCCAATGCCATTCACTCCATGTCCTTTGTGACCAATTTTTGTGTTTAAACCACATCTTAAATTTTCACCAAGCCCATGGTTTTTGTATGGGGATTTCAAATCCCATTATTTATGATTGACTTTTTCCTTCTAAGTCTTTTTCTTACTTTGAGAATTGTTCATCCATTCTTTCATCCTCCACTCTTGTGTTTGCATCTCTCTAACTTGAATCTCTTCATTCATATTTTGTTTTTTACATCTTAGGATGATTTCATTAAGTTTATCTCTTGGATTTTCCATTCACCTTTGACTTCATACAAGTTTAGCATGCTTACTCACTTAAGTTCCTCATGTAACTTCACTTTAACTCCTATTATGGTTTAGCTTCATTTTAGGGCATATTTTGAAGTAGTTCATTCTTATAACCTTAGGATACTTAAATGTGAGTTAGATATTGACTTTAGAATCTTGTTCTCATATAGGATCCATTATGCCTAGGTCTTTGCCTTAGAAGTTCATTAATAGTTTTCCTTAGCTAGTTTGAGGTTTCCTTGAGTTTTGCCATGCTTTATATGTTCAAATTGCTTCATCATGCTAAATCTTGTTTTGTAGGGGGAATATTGAGGTAAGCATCAATTTATTCTCATCTCTTTATATTTTCTAAGTGTGTTTGTCTTAGCACTTTGTGCTTTGTTTATAGGCTTTCCCATTTGTTCTTTAGAACCAACATAACTTCCTTAGAAAGTAAGTTGAGTTCTAATTCTCTCTTTTCTTCTCTTCCTTTCTCTTTAGGATTAGAAAACCTCACAAACCCTTAGTGCCTCCTTTTGTATGCAATAAACAATTTAGGGTTGCGTCTTAGTCCCCCTTAGTTTGTCCTTTTGCAACTTGAGTCATTCTTTCTCATCTCATAAAGCAAAAATCCAAAAGACACTTAATAAAGGATGGAAGTAGTCTCTTGTGTATAGCCTTATTCCATGGGGCACTCATATTCATTCCATCTTGGAATATTATGGGCTTTTCTAGCATGATGTACAAGTCTGATCATGAGATTATCTTCACAAAGAAAACATAAAAGACATTTCTTCAAAAGCTACATAAACATGTAATAAGTTTAATAAGCTAGTGAACTTAGACCTTTATCCTTGGTAACAAGTCTTGGATAAATTCTCCTTACTTGGTGTGCTTGTTCTACTATTCCATCTTGGAATATAGTAGAAAGTATACATTCCATGGAAAAGAGTTTGAATTCACTTCCTTGTGCCAAATTCATAAAAACTCTTAAAAAGTAAACAAAAAACAATAAGCGGCCTTCCTACGGGAATTCTCTTCTCATCTCACTCACTCTAAACGCGAACTTGTGACGACTTGTCTTGCATGCAAGACGGTAAATACACTCGTACTAGACGAGCATGCAACACCTGAGCATAGACATACACAGTTCCAGCACATAAAAAACACAAACAAATAGTTCCCGCCTTAGTTAGGCGAACTACGTCGACTCTGATCCTCATTTTCCCGATGAGGTACGTAGGCAGCGGGGTAGGGCCCGTGCGAGCACATTATTTATTTTCCCTACATTTTCCCCATATCTTTTTGTTCTCTCTTCTCTAGTTCCATTTTCCATTCCAGTTAGCGTTTTTTATTCAGCACCCTCTTATTTTCTAACCCTTTGAAATAAACAAGCAAGCGTGGATCCCGTCAGGTACGGCTGACAATCTGGGTGCTAATACCTTCCCAGGTCGTAGCCGACTCCCGAACCCAGATCTTTGGTTCACAAGGCCTCGTCCTTTCATTCTTCCTCAGGTTTGTGCAACATTACTTTTCCCTTTCCTTCGGGATAAAAATGTCTGGCTGACGACTCTACCTTTTCCGCGCCACTTTTTCGTTTGTACTAGGATGAAAATCCCGGGAGCGACAATATCATCATAAATCAGTATACCCACAAATAAGATTAAAAATCATAGTTAGGCTTAGAAAATCATGATACATAATACATTAAGACTTTTTTTGTTCTTGCAAGCCTTTAAACCATCTGTAAGTCACTGTCCTACAGTATTATTGATATCATCACAATAGATCCATCTAAAGAGATTGAATATCAAAGATTCAAAATAGAAAACAACATAAAACAAAATCAACTGGGTAAGCCAAGTATTGAACCATGTACCTCAAGGTTACAAGACGCTCCACACTTCACTGGGCTACCACACAATTTCTGTTTAATGTTTGTTTCTGCTTGTATATATTATATAAAACTATTTAAATAATTTTTATGAAATTAATTTAAACTATATTACTACAGTATATTTATTAAAACTATTTAAACAATTTTTATGAAATTAATTTTATATTCCTACAGTATTTATAAAAAGTATTTAAATTACAGTATTTAAATTAATTTTTATAAAAAATATTTAAATTAATTTTTATAAAAAGTATTCCTACAGTATTTATCAAAACTATTATAACTATTTAAACTATATTACTACAGTATTTTTATTTAAATATTGTAAATATACTTCCTTAAATTAATTTTTTAACTAAAATTATTTATAAAAAGTAGTTTTAAATTACAACGTTATTATAAAACCTTTTAATAAAATTTTATAAAACTTGTTAATAAAACGTTATTGATAAAATGTTATTATAAAACTTGTTAATATCCTCATTTTCCTGATGAGGTACGTAGGCAGAGGGGTAGAGCCCGTGCGAGCACATTCTTTATTTTCCCTACATTTTTTCCATATCTTTTCGTTATCTCTTCTCCAGTTCCCTTTTCCATTCCAGTTAGTGGTTTTTATTCAGCATCATCTTATTTTCTCACCCTTTGAAACAAACAAGCAAGCGTGGATCCCGTTAGGTACGGCGAACGATCTGGGTGTTAATACCTTCCCAGGTCGTAACCGACTCCCGAACCCAAATCTTTGGTTCGCAAGACCTCGTCCTTTCCTTCTTCCCCAGGTTTGTGCAATATTACCTTTCTCGTTCCTTCGGGATAAAAATGTCTAGCTGGAGACTCTACCTTTTCCGCCTCGCCCTTTCATTCTTCCTCAGGTTTATGCAGTATTACTTTTCTCGTTCCTTCAGGATAAAAATGTCTGGCTGGCGACTCTACCTTTTCCGCGTCACTTTCGCGTTTGTACTAGGATGAAAATCCCGGGAGCGACAATATCATCATAAATCAGTATACCCACAAATAAGATTAAAAATCATAGTTAGGCTTAGAAAATCATGATACATAATACATTATGACTTTTTTTGTTCTTGCACGCCTTTAAACCATCTGTAAGTCACTGTCCTATAATATTATTGGTATCATCATAATAGATCCATCTAAAGAGATTGAATATCAAAGAGTCAAAATAGAAAACAACATAAAAAAAATCAACTGGGTAAGCCAAGTATTGAACCATGTACCTCAAGGTTGCAAGACGCTCCACACTTCACTAGGCTACCACACAATTTATGTTTAATGTTTGTTTCTGCTTATATATATTATATAAAACTATTTAAACAATTTTTATGAAATTAATTTAAACTATATTACTACAATATATTTATTAGAATTATTTAAACAATTTTTATGAAATTAATTTTATATTCCTACAGTATTTATAAAAAGTATTTAAATTAATTTTTACAAAAAGTATTTAAATTAATTTTTATAAGAAGTATTCCTACAGTATTTATCAAAACTATTATAACTATTTAAACTATATTACTACAGTATTTTTATTTAAATATTGTTAATATACTTCCTTAAATTAATTTTTTAACTAAAATTATTTTTAAAAGGAGTTTTAAATTACAACGTTATTATAAAACTTTTTAATAAAATTTTATAAAACGTTATTAATAAAACGTTATTATAAAACTTGTTAATATCCTCATTTTCCCGATGAGGTTCGTAAATATCGGGGTAGGGCCCGTGCAAGCACATTCTTTATTTTCCCTACATTTTTCCCATATCTTTTCGTTCTCTCTTCTCCAGTTCACTTTTCCATTTCAGTTAGCGGTTTTTATTCAGCATCCTCTTATTTTCTCACCCTTTGAAACAAACAAGCAAGCGTGGATCCCATTGGGTACGACGGACGATCTGGGTGCTAATACCTCCCCAGGTCGTAACCGACTCCCGACCCCAGATCTTTGGTTCGCATGGCCTCGTCTTTTCCTTCTTCCACAAGTTTGTGCAACATTACCTTTCGCGTTCCTTCGAGATAAAAATGTCTGGCTAACGAATCTACCTTTTCCGTGTCACTTTCGCGTTTGTACTATGATGAAAATCCCGGGAGCGACAATATCATCATAAATCAGTATACCCACAAATAAGATTAAGATTAAAAATCATAGTCAGGCTTAGAAAATCATGATACATAATACATTAAGACTTTTTTTTTGTTCTTGCACGCCTTTAAACTATCTGTAAGTCACTGTCCTACAGTATTATTGGTATCATCACAATAGATCCATCTTAAGAGATTGAATATCAAAGATTCAAAATAGAAAACAACATAAAACAAAATCAACTAGGTAAGCCAAGTATTGAACCATGTACCTCAAGGTTGCAAGATGCTCCACACTTCACTAGGCTACCACACAATTTTTTAATGTTTATTTCTGCTTGTATATATTATATAAAACTATTTAAACAATTTTTATCAAATTAATTTAAACTATATTACTACAGTATATTTATTAAAACTATTTAAACAATATTTATGACATTAATTTTATATTCCTACAGTATTTATAAAAAGTATTTAAATTAATTTTTATAAAAAGTATTTAAATTAATTTTTATAAAAAGTATTCCTACAGTATTTATCAAAACTATTACAACTATTTAAACTATATTACTACAATATTTTATTTAAATATTGTTAATATACTTCCTTAAATTAATTTTTTAACTAAAATTATTTATAAAAAGTAGTTTTAAATTACAACATTATTATAAAACTTTTTAATAAAATTTTATAAAACTTGTTAATAAAACGTTATTATAAAACTTTTTAATAAAAATTGTTTTAATAAAAAATGTTAATAAAAAACGTTATTAATATACTTTCTTAAATTATTAAAATGTAATATAGAATACTATTTAATATAGTTTTAATAAATATATTAATTTATTAAAACAAATTTTTAATTTACAATATTAATATACGTTATTAAACAATTTTTTAATATAATAGTATATGAAATTAATTTATTAAAACAAATTTTATTAAAAAGTTTTATTTTTTCATTTAAAACTATTTATTAGTTAAATAGTTACAATATATGACATTAAATAGTTAAATAGTTAAACAATATAATAGAAATATACTAAATAATATAAAAAATAAAATTAGTTTTAATAAATTAATTTCATATCCTATTGCATTTAAAAATTGTTTAAATATACTGTAATAATATAATAATAAACATTAAATAAAATTAATAAATAATTAAATACTAAATAATATAAAATAATTAGATTAAATTAAAATAGTTAGATCAAAATGGTTTATATACGTATGTTTCAAATATAAAACACAAGTTGCGTTGTGGCCCAATGGTTTTCTCTGCAATCAGTTAGGAATATAAGGCACTACAGTTTACAGTAAATTTTGCATAAGAAAATGTAACTAAATATGTAGATCTACCACCACGATATCACATATCGCTGTAAAATTATCGGAAATGTCGTATTCATCTTCCCCATTTTATAATACACAAATTAAACCCCATAAATATAAATCTAAAAAATAATAAATTTTGCATAAGAAAATGTAACCAAATAGTAGATCTACCACCGCGATATCACATATCGCTGTAAAATTGTCGGTAACGTCGTCGCCATTTTCCCCATTCATGGAACACCAACAATCAGATGTCAAAACAAAATAACATAAACCCTAAAAAAATATGGATTTCTCTATTTTTGTAAATCGCTCCAAAACCAGGTTGCTTTTGTTGAAGAAAACAAAGAAAAAAGTTGAGGAAATAAGGTTTATACTTGAAAAATCAAACATACAAAAAAAAAGATGATGATGGAGATGATTTGAAACAACAAATAAAGATGATGATGGAGATGTAAAGCACCTCCATGAGAAGAAGAAAGAAAAAGAAAAAGAATAGGAAGAAGAAAGAAAAAGAGGGAGAAAGAAGAAGAAAAAGGGAGAAGAAAGAAGTAGAGAAAGAGAAAAGATCGAGAGATAGGAAGAAGGAAAAGGAAGTTCAGATAAATCAGAATAAAAGAGTTAAAAATAAAAATTGTAGAGTGAAATAGAAGCGACACGTGTCCAAAGGGCATAATGATAACATTGGTGGACTCATCTTTTCTTATATGGTAGATGTTACACAAGACATATATTTTTTTACAACAAATTAGATAAAATTAAAAACAAAAAATAATAATATCATTGCCATAAAAATGAGTACAATTATAATATATTAACCATATTTTTCACACTTTAATTTCTTCTTTTTTTTATAAAAATAAGTCACTAAGAAAGTCCTTAACATTTACTACGATTCATATATTGAAAGAGTATTCATGAAAAATTACTTGACATGTATTTTTCATTGAATAAGGCAAAAAAAAATCAGATAAATTGTCTTTTTTTTTTGAAATAAAATACTTTATTAAATAAATAAAAAACTCATCAAGTACAAGCGACCCCAATCGAATTCAGCCACTAACTAATAACCAATAGACTAAGAAGGAAATAACTTAAATAAATAAATGTCTATCACCCTTCTATAATTAAGATACCTATATATTTTCTAAGTTTCATTTTATTCCAACTCCTGTATATCAATGTATCTATAATATTTTTTCCTACTATTGCGGTATCAACCATTTCATCAAAGATTTTCTTGTTTCTAATCTTCCAAAGCTCATAAATCGTTTCAGATACTGCCATTTAAATGATTGCAACCCGAGCCCCATTTCCCTCTATTTGTTGTGTAAGTCATTCAGTCTCCTCATGCCACTCTCCAGGGATATGGGAAACTTGCGCCCAACTCAGAAATTCCTTCCAAACCTTCTTCATAGTTTTACATTCAAAGAATAAATGCTTCATTGATTCTTTCTTCATACAAAAACAACATTTTGTATCATTAATCAGTCCATACTTAGATAATCTGTCTTTTGTTGCCAACCTTTCATGACACGCAAGCCAAAAGATAAAGTTGGCTCGGGGTCTCGCATTGTTCCCATACAATAATTCCCTCCATTCTACCTTTTGACCATAGTCTTGTAAACTTTTGTAGAGTTTACCCATATTGAACTTTCCAACTAGAATTTCCACTTTTTGAAGGTCATCTCGTTGGTTAAGCATTGCCTTCAAAATCCATGAGTCGTTGAGAGAAAAGTGAGAGAGATGAAGTGAAATTTGGAAAATGAAGTTGAAGTTTTTGGTTTGGTGTGAAGTGGGCTTATATAGAAGCTAAGTTTGGCATGAGTCTTGTGTTAGGAATTATGTTGGCCACTAGGTTTGGAAAATGTAGTTAGGAACTAGGCTTGGAGTTAGTTAAAGTTAGTTGGGGTTTCTAGAATATTCCTTGGAATATTCCTTGGAAGGTGGTATAAGGATCTAGAAAATGTTTAGGAATTCAAGGTAAAGTGAAGTGGGAAAATAGAGTATAATGCAAGGTGAAAAAATGAGGGGAAAAGAGGTAAAACCAACTGAGTTTTGAAATTTTCATTCAAATTTCGCAGTCGTTAACCTGTTAACCCCTAGCATTAACCGGTTAACAAATGAAAAATATGAATTTTTCTTTCCTTTGATGGGCCAACTTGGAAATGAGCTGCGTTATTTTTGTGATATTATTTTCCATCTCAAGCTCCAAAGATTGACAAGAAACACTTGATTACAAGCCTCATGTATATGCCAATGATGAATGATTTCACTGATTATTTTTATTTATTTTTCAGATGCAATGTAATGTATGGATAAACACGCAAAAATGACGAAGCATAAACCACTTGAGTTTGGCAAAAAATAAGAGGGCAAATTTTTTGGTGTTACAGCTGCCCCTATTCAATCATCTGTAGACCTGAATGGATGATTGCAATGGCTTTCATAGTTTCAAGGTATGGAGTGATTGAATACTCGAATAAACCAGAAAATTTGTACTCTGTGAGAAATGAAATGTAGTTGGGAAAAAGATGTCACTCATGGATGACGACTCAAAACATGGAATTGACCTCAAACCGGACAAAAGGGAATGAGCTTATCGACTTAGATGATAACTCAAAGGAAACGAGACCATCATACTCAGAAGGAACGGGATCGTTGTACTTAAACGATAACCCGACACGTGACCGTTGTACTTAAACGAGAACGAGAAAAATGAGACCATTGTACTTAAACGAGACTCACAGAGATGAGATCATTGTACTTAAATGGGATCAAAGAAATGAAATCATCGTACTTAGATGAAATCACAGACACGGGATCATTGTAATTAAAAGAAAACCCGATATGCGACCATTATACTTAAACGGAGAAGCGAAAAATGAGACTGTTGTACTGAAACGAGACTCAAAGATGAAACCATTATACTGAAATGGGATCGAGGAGATGAAATCATCGTACTTAGATGAAATCACAGAAATGGGATCATTGTACTTAAATGAAAACCCGATAAGCGATCGTTGTACTAAAACGGAGACGAGGAAAAAATGAGACCGTTGTACTTAAACGAGACTCAAAGACGAGACCATTGTACTGAAATGGAATCGAAGAAATGAAATCATTGTATTTAGATGAAATCACAGAAACAAGATCATTTTACTTAAATGAAAACCCAACACGAAACCGTTGTACTGAAACGGAAACGAGGAAAGAATGAGATCGTTGTACTTAAATGAGACTCAAAGACGACACCATTATACTGAAATAGAATCAAAGAAATGAAATCATCGTACTTAGATGAAATCACAGAAACAGGATCATTGTACTTAAATGAAAACTCGATACGCGACCGTTGTACTTAAACGGAGAAGCAAAAAATGAGACCGTTGTACTGAAACGAGACTCAAAGACGAAACCATTGTACTGAAATGGGATCAAGGAGATGAAATCATCGTACTTAGATGAAATCACAGAAACGGGATCATTGTACTGAAATGAAAACCCGATACGCGACCATTGTACTGAAACAGAGATGAGGAAAAAACGAGACTGTTGTACTTAAATGAGACTCAAAGACGAGACCATTGTACTGAAATGGAATCGAAGAAATGAAATCACAGAAATCATCGTTTTTTGAGGATACAAATATAATTATGATTACTAAATGCAAATGCAAAGGGATCTCCTGATGAGGAGATGACAAGTATCCTAGGTAGCTTTATTGGGGAAGAAATAATCACTACATTGATGTAATGAATCCTTGTGGGGAAAAGTAACTCTGCGAGGAGAGTGTTAATGATACACCGGCTCTGAACTGCCATCATTGCCAAAAATAAATTGGACTTTAAGATTGGAGAGAAAATACCATGTTGGGGATGAACTTGATTTGAGAGGTATGCTACCCGTTGAACTCCGTTGGGGAAGTGATATCCTTTTAACTCGGCTAGGGAATCATATATATATTGGTAATTTGCTGAGGAAGAAATATGCCGTGGAATTCCTCAAATACAGGATCTTCTGCTTGGGGAAGAGATGCCAATAAGGATTGGACTTTGATTAGCGACTTTACTGGGAGAGTTGTGAACACCATTGTGCAAGAAGGAAAACCATCATGTTTCTCACTACCTTCACCACTTCTAGGGTGTAACGAATCTTCATGTACTGCTAGGGATAAGAAGACTCTGGAGAGGGATATTTTTTCGTTGAATGAAGACTTTCTGCTTAGGGAGAACACCAGCCTTCTATTACCTTGTCGGGGAAGATTTCAATTTCCAAATCTACAGGGGATAATGGAAAACATCAAAGAGGATGTTCATGAGGAATCTTGCTCAATAATCCGCTGAGGAAGGCTCCCTGAAGTTCTGTGCTGGCGATGGCTAAGCTATCAACACCTGTACCTGCATGAACACGATTGATAGTGCCTGCAAAATGGAGAGTTAGTTTGGCCTGCATGCCTCGGGTTCATGGTCTGAACCACCATCCCATTCACCCAACACATCAAATATGTGTCAAATGTTTTTATTCTCCTGCATGTATTATAAGGTATTCATGTACTCGTAACACAATATTTATCACAATTTGTTGGACGTTTTTGCAATCAATTAATGGTAGATGAAAAACAAAAACATATGGAAGCAAATTTGAATGAAATTGCACTTTTATTGATTGGAGAATGGCCATGAACAAGCATTACACCGGGAAGAAATCCCTAGAAAGAGGAAATTGCACAACAGGAAAATAAACTATCCTAATGGCAATATGAAGATCAGATATCATCAAGCTCTGACCCGACTATAACTGGTATATCTTCAAGACTTTCCGTATGCTTCGCTTTTGAGGAAGGATATTGAATTGATTTTCAACCCTTGGATTACCTTTGATTGCAAATGACGAATCACAGATCTTGCAGAGCGCAATTGTTCGTTTTAGTCCTTCTTTTGTGTGGATCTCTCTTTCTAGTTTTCAATCCACCGGGATACCCTTTTTTGCCTGAGTTGTCCAATGTGGCTTTTCAACTTAGCGGGTGTACATTTTTTCAAATATTTCCCTAACTTTTGCCCGAGCCTTTTATTCTGTTTTTAGCTCGCCGGGATGCCCTTTTTTGCCTGGACCTGTATTTTGTTTTTGTCCAGTGGGTCTCTTTATACGACGTATTTTCTAAATGTATCTGCGTTGACAGGGGATTGGAAGTCCTCGCAATCCATGGTTGTTAACATTAAGGCTCCACCCTGTTGCACCCCAAAATTTGCCCTCACTTAGACAATACATTGTGTACTAAGGTGTTCCAAGAGGTTCACAAGGTTCACAATTAGTCAGAAAGTTTGACAATCCCTCAAACAAAGCATCCTCCTAAGCAATGCATCCTAAACTAGGGTTTTGAGTTTCATCAGGCTGAATGGACTTCCAAGGCTTTAAGTGAGATTCATAGCATCCTATATGTCTTCAAGAATCCCTATGTCAAGTTTCAAGGCTTTCCCAAAAGGTTTGCTCAGTCAGATGATCATATATGCAAAAATCAGTCAAAGTAGTTAAAAAGTCAAACTGAGGTCAACTGTGGTCAAACCAAAGTCAAACTTCATGATTTTTTGCCAACATCAAGTATATGAAGTAAAATTCATCATTTGATCAAGGGTTGATCATGATTCGTCAAGGAGATTTCAGATCATCAGGAATCAGGAGTTTCTAAATTAGGGTTTTCATAGGAAAAGTCAACTGAACTTTGACCAGCCATAACTTTCACATTCTTCATAAAAAAAATTCCATCCAAAGCTCATATTTAAGGAAATTGAATTCTCTACAACTTTGTGTCTCACAAGCCAAGCCCAAAAATGCTTCATTTGGAAGGTATGAGCTAAGACATTATAGGTCATTTTAAAAGTCAACAAAAAGTCAACATCTTCTAAAGGGCATAATTTGAAAATGGTAAAGGATATGGACATGAGACCAAAGAGGTTGGTTAGAGGACTCTCTAAGATTTCTAAAATGTCCAAGAACACCTTCATAGCCTTAAAATTGAAGGATTTGTGCCTTTGTAAAGTTGGGAAATGTTTGAGAGGTTTATTGAGCAAATGGGGTCTTAGAACCAATTCTTTCCACATGGGCTTGCAATTTTATGACCCAATCTCTACCATGACATCATGCATGATTCAAATATCATTTATTCAGATTTTTATAGTTTATTTTTTATTTATTTTGATTTTATTCATTAAAAATCAATTTAAATTAAAATAAAATATGAAAACTCAATATTTAAATTTGATTCTTGTTCTAGAAGGTCATAAACATCATTTAGAGATGATTGATCTTATTCAAATTCGTGCTAGAACAGATTGGTATGCAAAGATTTGATTTTTTACATATTTTGATCATGAGGTTTCTTCACATTCAAGTCATTCAAAAAAGCCCACAAATCTGCAGACTCTTGACCTAATTTGCATCACCATATATACACAAACCTATTACAAGCACAAGGGACGAATTTCCATCCTCCAAGAACATCATTCAATCTTCAACTTTTCAAAGAAAAGTCACATTCGGATTTTGAGTTAGAGACCTTTTCAAGGCAAAACAAAGGTTGCAATACCTTCCTGGGTGTTCATTGAAGCTATTTGCATCATTATCATCATCTAAAACATCACCATATGCCCTAACCGAATCGTTTTTATTCAAGAATTATGTCTTTTTCGATTTCATATTTTGATGCATTGTTAATTCATTCTAATGATTGGTTTGTGTTTGTAGTGACCTTAGGATACTTTCTGGACAATTAGATTGAAGGTTCATGACCTGAATCATAAACTGCCATTGTTAGGGTTAAAGCTCTCAAATTGGGGACTCACGATTTACCTAATATAAATGAATAATGAGACCAGGGTTAGACTGTATACATTGCAAGGATTATGTCTGTGTGTTTAATTTGATGAAATTTTGCATATTATAAAGGATACGAATTTCGCAGGTTCTTAAAATTAGAAATTCGCAGGAATGGTTGTAAGTAAATTCGCAGGTATTCGCGCAGGTAAGAGGAAGAAGATGAAGTTATTGGCGCCATCTGGGAATTCAAATATTTAACTTAATATTTTATTGAATTGTTTCTATATTATCTCAACAAATGTTGCTTGGCCCAGTGGTGTTGGCGTGCGTGTGTGATGGCTATAACTTGTGTTCGATCCTTGGTGACACCATATTTTGTTCAATTTTTCAATTATTCAACTAACTTAATATATAATCATTGTTTGTTGTTCAGTTTGCAGACGCGCCCCATGTGGCTCAGTTGGTTGAAGTGTTTGGTTGTTGTTGTGATGGTCATGAGTTCGAATCTGGCCGCAGGCCATTTTGTTTAAATTTCATTTGTTTTTGCAGGTTTACAATATGATGAATGTGTTGCCCTTGGATGACACCAGCGCGTGCTGGCTCAGTTGGTTTTGTATGTTATTGTTGAGGTAAGGGACCTGGGTTCAAATCTCAAGTCCTATCTTTTTAGTGATTTTCTTTGTTTTGTTTATTTTCTATTTGTTTTATTTATTTTGTTTTTAATAATATAATTAAACTATTTTCTAAATTAATAACCAATAGTATTTTTATAAATCTCATATTTTCTAAAAAATCATAAATTATTTTCTTAATGTTAATTATTTGTATTAATTTTATAATATGTTTATATATAATTATTATAGATTTTGTAAATAAATAAATAATGTATTTTAATTATAATTAAAAACCCTAATTTTTTTAAATTTAAATACTAACCCTAATTTTTCTTCTAACCCTAAAAATTAACTTAATTTTTCTAAACCCTAATTATTAATCTTAATTTTTATTAATATGTAAATAATTTATTATTTTGTTTATTATCATTAAATTTATTATCTTTTCTTAATTAACCTTTAAAATTTTCTAATATTTGTTTAACCCAAAAATAATTTTTCTTTTGAATTTTTATTCTCTTTATTTATTATTCTAACCATTATTTTTATTATTATTATTACTAATATTTTGTGATTCATTTATTATTCTTATTATATTTATTATTATCATTATTATTTTTATTATTATGTAACTGCTAAAGCCATGTAATATTTGTAAGTTTACTTTATATCTTTATTTTATTTTGTAAATATTTTACTGTATGGTTAGTAAATAGGGTGTGAAAACCTAATTGTGATTAAATAAAATTAGATAATTAATTAAAAAAGATTAAATACTTGAATATAAACACTCACACACGTAAGTCAATCTTTGATCGCCATCTTGCACTTCCTAGGTTACCCCTCTTGGTTGCCTTTTAATGGTCAAGTCCCTCGAATATAGGGGTGTCTTAAGCAAAGTCCCTTCATAAAATCATCAAGTCCCTACAGATTTAAAAGATCAAGTCCCTTCGAGGTTGCCTATGATAAAGATCTTGTCCCTTCGAATAAATGATGATAGTCCATACGAATTGCTAAAGACATCCCTTAATGTTGCCTTCTATGACCATACGATGACCCTACGCTTTATCCCTTATACACATCCAAGGTAATGACTACCTATTCCTTAATAATAGGGATAGTCTTACCATTGAAAGAACATACGAGAACACGAAAGACTTAATCTAGGGTAGGTACCTCATAGTTACTTGCTCACACTTTTCAAAATTACATTTACACCTCAAAATTTCTAAACTAGGCTTTGTATACACCCATACGAGGGTCATTACAAAGTACTTAAAGAAATTTTTCTAATCACACACTACACTCTTCAAAAACAATTTAAGTGAGCTAAGTAACTAAGAGCACATGGATAACCATGGATATAAAGGGTGTTAACACCTTCCCTTTGTATAACCTACCCCCCGAACTCAAGTCTTTTAAAATAGGTCTTTCGTGTTCTTTTATGTCCTTTCCTTATGGATAAAATAAAAGTCAGTGGCAACTCTTGCTATCCGCAACATGACTAAAAGTCAGTTCTCCCACCGTGTTACAGAACTGGCGACTCTGCTGGGGATTTAATTAGATAGGGGTACCCTTAGGAATTAGATCACTGAAATTGTTTGCTTTGTTTGCTTTATATTACTTGTTGGGCTTTATGTGTGAAAGATCCTAACCCGGATCTAGTGTACCCTAGGTAAATGGCAATAAACCAAGGAAACTGTACGGCGTATACCGATATGGTTGATCTGGTGGCCATAGTTAGTGTGACTTCTTGGTTGGTGCTTATGTTCCTTAAGTAAGTTAAGGATAATATGGGGCTGCCATATGTTGTCAACACACTAACTGATGTTTAGAACCTTAGTCATCCCATCTTGGCCTTTAGAAATGTAGTGAGATAACCGGCTTTGGTGAAGACTGAAGTTGGTTGATACTCGATACTATGCTCATTGAGATCCTAAACTTGGAGGGTTTTGGTTGGCAAGTAAGTTGCCTACTGTAAACACCCCAAATTTGCCCTCACCCATTCACACCATGGTTTGTGATCATTCTCATAGGCATAAACACAATCATACCATCTCACATCTTATTTTTTATTCACTGCATAGTTTCTAAGTCATCTGCACCTAGGGTTTGTGATCTGAGCAATCTCAAAGCTTCTTGAGCCATTCCAAAGGCAATCAGTCACTTCAAAGGGGTCCACATGTGTTCATCTATCATATTACATCTTCTCAAAGTCAAGATTTCAAAAGAATCACAAGAAATAGGGTTTGGATGGATGCAGAGCCAAGTTTGACTGCACAGTTGACTGAAAATTAGGGTTTTGGTTTCAGAGGCCATAACTCCAAATTTTTTTGGTCATTCTTGTTTCTATTGGTCTCTATATGGTATAGGGAGTATGCATATCAATTTTCATGAAGAAATTCCATGGGGAAGTCATCTGATCAAGAGTTGACTTTTCAGACAAGTCAGTGCAAAATCAGGGCATCTGAGGCCCCCAATGACCCAACCAATGGGTGATCTTCATCATTTTGAGTGTATATGATCTTTATTTGATCATGAAAGAAGGTTGAAGTTCATAAAAATCAAGAATTTAGGGTTTTTGCAAATGTTGACTTTTTGGGCATAGTTGACTTTTCAAGAATGCTTCATTTTAGGTCATTTTTCAAGCCTTGATTATTGATCCAAAAATGTTTCAAATGGAAAAACTTTGGTCATGAAAGTTGTAGATCTCATCTTTCCCTTTTCAAAAAGTACAAGAACATGATCAAACTCTTCTTGGATCAAAATTTATGGTGTGACAAAGTTGGCAAAAATCATTGATTTTCAAGGCATGCTTCAAATGAGAATTTTGCAAAACCATGAACTAATGCCTTTTGTAACCTCTAGTTCACTTCAAACCAGCACACAAACATTCTCTAAGCCATAAAAATCAGAATTGAACCAAGAATGCCCATGTTTTATGGTTTGTTGGACAAGGAAATCACATGTGAACCAAAGTTGCAACAACTTGCAAAACCACTCATCATGCTTCCTACAACTTGTGACATTGGATGCTGACTTTGGCTAGCCTTTCCCCTCACCCTTGCTGCGCAGCCCCATGCCTTGTACTTGCCTAGATCATGAGCCATACCTCTCTTACACAAAAGGTGGACTTTGAGCAAAAGCAAACTTACCAATCACTATAGGCCAGGTCACATCATCTGACCTATAGGATTATAATACAATATCCCTTGGCAAGCCAAAGATATGAAGAAGCAAGGCTGAAACCATTCACAACAATACATACACCAAAACACTCCATATTGCATTTCTCTTCGAATTTGTTTCCTCAGCTTGCAAACACAAAAACCATTTCCATAGATCAAATCCCCTTGCTTCACTGAGTAGAAACCAACAAGACTTGGGCCTGAAACAAGCAAGAACACACCACTGCCATTCTTCACCCCAACTTGCAGTTCCATTCGAATCACCTTCCACAGCTTACAAACATACAAACAAACACCACAGACCTTCTCCACTCATTGTTCTGATCACATGGAACCATTTACACTGCCTGAAGCTGCCTATTTCACCATAGCCATTTTCAACTGAGTTGAAGCAGAAGCTGTCGAAACTCATCAACCAGCCAACATAAATTGCTCTAAAGCATTCAAACATCATCAAGAGGTCCTAAGGAGGAGATTGCACAAGGAGAGGTGGCCAGAAAGTCATCAGAGTGAAAGCTTCGAATCTCAGGTAGCTTGAAAATTATTTTTCCAGAAATCGTTTTTCATGTTATAAACTTGTTCTCTATGATTCACTGAGTATCCTGGTGCTTTTGGTTTTTGAAATGGTGAAGGAATGAACATTTAATTGATCTCTGAAACTAGTTTGCCCTAAAATTTGTTTTGTTCGATTCATGAATTCCAGGAAGAATAAATTGGTTTTGAGTGAGGGTTATGATTCGTGAGTGATTGGGATTCATCTCCATGTGTTTAGATTTCATTTTTGGTACGTTTTGATGGAGTTTGGAGATTTTCAGGTGGACTCCCCACCGGAGAAGACGACCGGAGGTCTTCTCCGGCCACCTGAAAACAATTAGGGCATAACCCCTGTAATTAGTGTAGTTTGAATTTCGTCCGTAGGATCCCTTTGACCGGTTGACTCCCCGCGCGAATGAAAGGCCCAGATCACCTTGCTTAGCCCTAATCCACGTGTTAGTTTAATTAACCCATAATTAAATTAATTTAATCTGAATCAACCTGAACCCTTGGATAGCGCGCGCGGTCAAGCAATTCAAACCCAGACTTCATCCTGGCCCTTCCTTCTGTTGACTTTTCCTTTTTTCTTATTTTTATTTCATTTTATTTTCATTTAACTTGCATAATTATTTTAAAATATTAAAAAAGGTTTAAAAATTATGAAACTTTTTCCTCTGAGTTTTATTAATTTTGTAAACACAAAAATATTTTTATTTTTATTTTTATCATTGAAAAAGTATTTTTAAATATTTAAAAGATTATTTTTAATTGATTAATGGAAATTAATTAATTAAAAATACTTTTGAGTATTTAAAAATCACCAAAAAATTCATGAAATGTTCTAAGACATTTAGAAACATTGTCCAACTTTCAAACCAAATTTCTTTTTTGATCTTGATGCATTTTGAGAATTTTTCATTGAGTTAAATCATTTTTTATGCATTAATTTGATCCTAAGTTCAAAAATTCATTTCTGCCTATCTAAGAAGAGTTGGACATTGATTCTTTTTGCTTTGTTTTGTGTTTAGCATGTAGTTTCTAGGATTAAATGGCCATGTTTTGTTTCCTCATTTTCAATTTGCTTGGCATTTCTTGTGTTAGGAACCCTAAAAAACCCTAATAACTTAGAAAAATCATAACTTAAGATTGGTTAAGAGTTGAGACCTCCCCTTTGGACATTGGTTTAGTATAGGATTAGGGTTTCTTTGGGTGGCATTTTCCATTTTTTTATCTTAGGGTTTGTTTCTGTTTTGGGTTTTTGTTTGTTGTTTGATCCATTAACCCTAATTTGGGCTTTCTCTTGCATCCTTCTTGCATTCTCTTGCATAACTTGACTTGCCTTTGCATTTTATGCATTCTTGTGATTCATTTGACATCATAAGACATATAGAAAGCATGTTTGATCATTGCATCACATATTTGCCATGTCATTTGTCTTGTATGATTCATAACTTTTCATGTGCATTCATGCTCCTTAGCTTGCATCATTTGCATCCATGATCTTGTATGAACACCTCCATGCCTTGATTCATACTTGTAGCATCTCATAGCATCATTATCATCATCAACATGCTTCTGGTTTGGTTTCTCATCATGTCATCTCATCCCATTTTGCATTGCATTGCATTTCTTTCTAACATTTCAGGTGGTAAGTAAACTCGAGAAGTGAATTTGCCTTCACTTCTCATAACTTTTCTTCTCATCTCTCTTGCATCCATTGCTGCATTTTTGTTTGTGTTTGAGTTTGAGCTTGCTCATTCTTGTTCCTCCCACTTTCTTTCTTCAAGTGACTTGACTTCTTGAATGAAGCAAGTCACTTTGCTTCTCTTGATCCTATTCTCTGCTTCCTGGTGGCTCCTTTGAAGATCTTCTTGTTGAAACCTCACAAACCTTAGGACCAACCAAGTATGACAATGAATTAGGGTTTTGATTAGTCTCCCATCATAGTTTTTACCTTTGTGTCTCTCTTTGAGTCTTCTCTCCTCACCTCATAATCAGGGACTAAACCCTAAAGGCTTTAAGGCTTTGTGATTAAGCTTATGCCTGCATCCTTCTCTTAGGATGGAGTGTATAACTTTAATCCTAAGTGTTAAACCCTTAATGTGTTTAAATCTCTTAATCAACTCACTTAATAAGTATCAAGACATCACACTTGTAACTTGGGCCTTGCATTAGGGTTCTAATTCTTCCTTAACTGGTTAAGAAGGACTAACCCTAGTGTTAATGGACAAGTCCCCCTCAAGTTGTCTTACAAATCATAAAAAACACTTCTTCATCATACCATTAAATAAAATCCACTTAATCAAAGGCTTGTTTTGTCATGAGTTTAATCCCTAATCATGGATTAAGTTGAGGAGCTTTCCCCAGCTTAAACACCCTCATCTATTATCCTTCTATTAGGATGGTGTAATGAGTCTGTTTAATCCTTGATTATGGCTTAACCTCATTACTTAACACTAAACAAAAACACCAAAAACATTCAAATAATCACAAGTAGGTTAATGATCTTAATCCTACATCATGGTGATTAAGTGTGAGAATCTGACTTCACACTTAAGGTATTCTCATTACCCCTAATCAGAGGGAAGATGTGATGAGTTTACTAAATCCATTGGTTTAGGCTTAAGCTCATTAACTTATGACAAACTTTCAAAAGCAATAAAAGACTGAAAACTCAAAAACAAACGATAATCGTCTCCTCCGGGATTCTTTTCTCATCACCTTCACTCACAACCGAGAACTTGCTTCTTCCGTCTAATGCAAGACAGTTTGCATCTGTGCCAGACAGATCATGCACTTGAGCATAGGCAAGCAAGCAGTTCACAAGTCAATTCACCTTTCAGTCTCTTTGAGTCGAACTACGGTGTTCTGACTTCCTCATTGCACGAGAGGATACGTAGGCATAACTTAACAGTTATCGAACAAAAGTCTCTGTACACTCCCCCTCCTTCCAACTTCATTCTTTAGCCTCATATTCTTGAGCAATTCATTCTCATTCTTTCACTGACACATCATTTATACATATCACACTTCACACTTTTCTTACACTGACACCTGTACATCCTTTCCAGCTATTTTATACACAGATTGCACTGACACTACCCCTTTAAAACACAAATCTTTTAAGCGTGGATCCCGTCGAGTACGACGGACAATCTGGGTGCTAATACCTTCCCAGGTTGTAACCGACCCCCTTTCTCAGTCTCTCTGGTTCGCAAACCGTCTTATCCATCTTTTTCTAGGCCTATGCAGCATTGCCTTTCCTCCGGGATAAAAATGCCTAGCTGGCGACTCTATTCATCTCCAGTGAGTTCACGGCTGTGTGTTCTCATTGTCCCTTTCGCCGACCGTTCGCGTCTGTACCTTCATCTGATCCATTTTCATTTGTCGGGAGCGACACCTACTGAACAATCACCCTTATGAAGGATCAATGATATTGAGGTCCCTTAGAACCTAGTTACTTTATAGGACAGGATGAACCATCTAAACTTCAGGGGAGGGTACTTACCTTTAAACCTCATGCAAGCCTTCAAACCCAGGGCTATTGTGTGACTTGTTTGTGTGTGCCACATGTTTGTGATTGAGCATAACATCATAGCATCATCATGCATCATAAGCATAGCATTTTCACTAACCATTTCAAGGACCAAAGGATTTATCTTTGTTCTTTGTTGCAGGTCATGGCTTCTGCTCGTAGGAATACTATCCGAATCAACTTTGTAGAAATACCTCCTAAGCTTAAGGAATTGGTCTCTCAAGTTCCTGAAAACTCCCAATTCATCAAGAGGCATGGTCACCTACTGGATCTAGTCACTTCAGGTTTCAATGAAGACATGATGAGTGTCCTATTTCAGTTCTTTGATCCTAAACATCATTGCTTCACATTCCCCGACTATCAGCTGGTTCCTACAATGGAAGAGTTCTCCAAGCTACTAGGTATACCTATCCTTGATCAGAGACCCTTCACAGGCTTAGAGAAAGAGCCTAAACCTGAAGTCATTGTTGCAGCCCTACATTTGAAGAAATCAGACATTGTCCTAGAAACGAGAAGTGGAGTTAAGGGTATCCTTGCCAAGGTATTGAGGGAGAAAGCTTAAGTATTCTTGAAGGCTATGAGTTATGATGCTTTTGAGGAAATCTTAGCCCTATTAATCTATGGCTTGGTGTTGTTCCCTAATCCAGACCAGTTCATAGACGTACATGCCATCAACATATTTCTGACTCATAATCCAGTGCCTACATTACTTGGAGACATCTTACACTCTCTTCATACCCGTACTACGAAGGCACGAGAAACTCTGATGTGTTGTATACCTTTACTATCTAGGTGGTTTATTTCTCACCTTCCTCGATTAGTGATGAAGAATGAACAAGGGTTCAGGTGGTCTAAGAGGATCATGTCACTTTCTCATTCAGACATTCATTGGTGCTCTCGATCTATGGAGAATGTTACTATCATCGACTGTTGTGGAGAGTTCCCTAATGTGCCACTCCTTGGCATAAGAGGGGGAATTACCTACAATCCTTCTTTAGCTCTACGTCAGTTTGGTTAGGCTCGGAGTGATGGTCCTCATGACATGCTTATTCAGGGTATTATGTTCGACTACGACAATGATTTGCAAAGTTACCGGCAAAGGTTTATACGAGCTTGGGGTAAAGTGAACAAGGTTTACAACAAGACTCTGGAACCAAAGTACTCCATTCCTATGGAACCTTATCTCAGATGGGTACGAGCACGTGCTCAGACTATTATGATGCCATATCCTGCTATCCTGGCAGTTACCACGGAGCCTGTTGCTGAAGGAGATACTCCTTATATCATTCTTCATCCAGACATGCCCACTGACATGGAAGAGTTGCAGAGGTCCTGGATCCAGTTGAAGGAACAAAGGGATACTTTTGAGACTCATTTCAAAGCTAGTCAAGAGAGAATCCTGGAGCTGACAAAACAACTTCACGAGGAGCAGCATCTCAACACATACCTCAATACAAAGAGGAAGCATCCATGGGAGACTTAAAACCCCATCTTTGTATCTATTTCATTTTATTGTAAGCCCAAGGGGCAAACAAGTTTATTGCTTACTAATAAAAGTTTACTTTCTGGTTGTTTAAATAAATTTAAATCCTGCGGTCCTTGAAAACATTGCATATGCATTTACATATCATATCATTGCATCACAAGTTTCTTATGAACAGGTATCTTATCTTTTCGCTGTTTATTTCAGTAGAAATGGCTCTCGAACAAAATGTTAAGGATCTCTAGGCTCAGAATGCACAATTTCAAGAACTGATCCTGAACTTGTCCGAGGGACAAGATGAGCTGAAGGCACTTCTGACTAAGAAGAAGAAGACTAGAAAATCAGGGGGCCTCATCAACCTGGGTAGAAGATTCAGAGGTCCTGTTAAGACAAAAGAAGAGGCTGAGGATTTTGAGTCTAAAAATTCTGAGAAAGAAGGAGGTAGTCTTCATGGTACTGTGGAAGATTCTGATTCTGAGGAGAACTATTATCATGATCCTGCTAGTGAGGAGAAGTACAAGATGTTGGTAGACAGAATGAACGCTATGGAACTACAAAAATCTTCTGGGCTCGATTTTGAAGATTTGAGTTTAGTTTTTGGAGTGGTTATACCTATTGGCTTCAAAGTTCCTATTTTTGTGGTGTACGATGGTGTTTCATGTCCTAAACTGCACTTGAGGTCCTATGTCCGAAGGATTCAACCACATACTGCTGACAAGAAACTGTGGATTCATTTCTTCCAAGAGAGTTTATCTGGAGCTCAATTGGAATGGTACTATCAACTTGAAAGTGTTAATATTCGTGATTGGAATGATCTTGCTGAGGCTTTCTATAGGCAATACCAATATAATGTTGATTTAGCACCAACTCGCATGCAGCTCCAAAGCATGTCTATGGGTGCTAAGGAGAGTTTCAAAGAGTATGCCCAGAAATGGAGAGACCTGGATGGCAGAGTTCAACCTCCTCTGACTGATAGGGAGCTGGTGGATATGTTTATGAGTATGCTGAATGGTCCTTTTTATAGCCACCTCATTGGAAGCTCATCATCTGGTTTCACTGAGCTGATAATGACTGGGGAATGTGTGGAAAGTGGGATAAGAAGTGGTAAGATACAGGTGAGTGCCTCTTCATCAAACACTGCTAAGAAGCCCCCTAGTGGAAAGAAGGAGTCTAATGTTGTGTATGGTCAACATAGTCCGAACAGGAGTCACCAATCTGTGGGAGCAGTTCACATCTCCAATCCTTCCCCTACAGCACCAGAGCAACAACAGAACAATCAACAGAAGCCTAGAAGACAGTTCACCAAGATCAACATGTCACTGGCCCAAGCCTTGCAACACATGTTGAAAGGGGAGCTAATTACTTTAAGGGATCCTCCTCAGAATCCTAATACATCCTCTCATCGGTACAATCCTAATGCAAGATGTGCATATCATTCTAATAGTCCGGGACATGACACCAACAACTGTTGGGTGTTGAAAAACAAGAATCAAGACATGATTGAAGCTGGAAAAATTGAATTTGACCCTCCTGGGACCCCAAATGTGATCACTGCTCCTATGACCAATCATGAGAAGGCTGTTAATGATGTTGATGAGGTTTCCTATGTTTCCTCAGTAGCAGATGTGACTACTCCCCTATCCATTATCAAGAAGAAGCTGATGCAGGTTGGGTTCTTTCCAGGTTGCAATGAAGACTGTTTTTACTGTGCCTATAAACCTGATAGTTGCTGGAAGTTGAAGGATGGTATTCAACGCCTCATGGACAATTACACTATATTGTTTGAAAGGACTCCTTCTGTTGAAAGTATATGTTGTAAGATCAAAGTGCGCCTAAGAGGGGGGTGAATTAAGTGTTATCAAATTTTTTGATTCTTTTTCTTCGATGGATGAATTTTTCTTTTTACGGTTTAAAGAATAAAAATGGCAAAGCAGGAAAGTAAAGATGACACAGAGAGTTATCCTTGTTCCCTTCACAATCCGAAGGTACATCCAGTCCCCTTTCAACACGAAAGAGATTTCCACTAGTTTCTTTGGAACAGTACAACCTATCACACCTTCAATGGTGAGGCATACTTTCTAACAAACTATACAACCAAGTGTGCAAGAACAATCCTCTTGCCACACTTACCCTTATGTCCAAACAATCCTTGGAACACAAGTCACAAATAGAAAACACTTTCTATAATTTTTGTTTGAGTGAGAATACAATGAATGATATCAATAACAATTGATCTTCTCCTATATTCAAAAGTCACTACTTAAGATTCAACACAAGTGTTCAAGACAAATATAAAAATGATGAACTTATGAACACTTTTGAAAATATGAAAATTATTTGAATTTAGTGATTTTGATTGTATGATAATATTTGAAAAATTCTAGGAGGTGTTTATGAATTTGAAATTTTAAGAATTTATAATAGTTGAAACACCTATTCAAAAAGGTATGAGAATTTAAAAAGAAATTCTTTGAAAAGATGTAAAAGAAATTATGAAATAAAATCATGAAGAGGTATAACACTTAACAAAATATTTGAATTTGAAGAGAAACAATTTTTCAAAATTTCTTCAGTGTTAACCGGTTAACCATATGGGTTAATCGGTTAACGCCCAGAAACGTTACCACAGAATTGAAAAATTGAGACCGTTAACCGGTTAACCCATATGGTTAACCGGTTAACATTGTTAAAACACAGAAAAATATTTCTGTTTAAAGTGTTAAAACCAGTTCCAATACTTTTCAAAATGATGCACATGCATTAAAAATTATGATGAATATTTTGAACACTTGTATATCATATTAAGGAGTAAATTTTGATATACCTAAGCCTTGAGACGAGTGTTGAAAGTGTTGCACAAAAGCTTGAAACGATCGGAAGCATTTCATTGAAGATGCATAGCCATGATCTTGATCGTTGTTGTCATCTCGACTTTTTGCAATCTGGAATGAGCTTGAATAATGTTGACGTCATCAAAAACATTGAGCTTGAAGTATGCTTTTACATTCTCCCCCTTTTTGATGATGACAACCAAACGAATTTTGCGTACAAGCTTTGATCGATTGATGTTGTTCTAGGCTTGCTTCTCCCCTTATGTCCAGCAACTCCCCCTATCTAAACAGAGGCAAAATTCTGCACAGAGAGATATTAGAAACCAAGCTCTTCTCCCCCTTTGGCATTAGCAAAAAGGAAGAGTGGATCAAGCATAAACATGAAAAATACAACATAAAATTCAGCATGATGCAACTTAGCATGAAAACATACACGAAAGCACAAATAGAACAAAAACATAATTTGATTAAGACGGAAAAGAGTACGGAAACATAACCGAAACGAAATCAAAATTGCCTAACAAACTTAGGACTTATAACAGAATTTTAAAACAAAATAAAACTACAAAAGCAACAAGACATGCATGTTCATTCCTCTTCCGACATATCATCACTTTCATCTTCACCATCTTCACCATCTTCACTACCAACTTCACTTTCATCATCCTCTTCGGTTTGGTTGTGAGAACCGATAATCAATTTCCGAAGACTTTTGAGAGTGCGTTGGGTTTCATGGTGGTTTTGTTGAGCTTCTCGGTGGTGTGTCATGATGTTGGTGTAAAGGAAGTCATTGGTTATGCCACCTTCGGGAATAGGAAAGGATGGAGCGGAGGAACCATCGGCATATTCATAAGAACCATCGTTGCGTAAAACAATTTTGGTATTCTTGACAATTGTAATCTCATTTATTTCATTCGTCGTAGCCTTCATGGCGATAAAAGGTTCCCTACCAATAACCAAGTCGGTTTGCTCAATGATTCGAGAAATGAGCCTAGCATACGAAAGTCTTGTCTTTAAAGAGAGTTGTTGCTTCAAATGATACATCATTGTGAGCATCCAATTAATCTTTACCCTTTTCTTGATAGCAAACAACACTTGCATCTCCAAGTCATTGATTTGAGAGTGGTTCGCATAGCATAGAGTTCTTGAAGTGCGATGTCCCGATGTCACAACATCCTTCGGAAAACGGCAGATTGAGTAATAATACTCCATTTTGTTGTAGCCGGACCAAACATCATCAATGTGATTCACGCCTTTGCAGAGAAACACACCGGAAAATGGAATGTTCAAGGATGCAGCCAAAGCACCTAAATCCTCCTTAATTTCACAATTTCTAACAAGAGTATGCAACTTATGTTTACCATGCCTATCCATGTTGAGAGAAAAGTTATGCATAAAGGATTGGACCAAATCATGGTAAACTCTCCCGTTGTCAGCAACAAAATCAAGCATCCCTTGAAATTCTAGTAATGCAGGAAATTTAAAGGTTAGAGGTTTGAAAGATTTCAGTAGAACATATTTACCCTTAAGCAGTGGTCTGACTCTGACTTTGAAATCCAGTCTCCTCTTCTTGGTGGATTCCATTGTTTCTGCAGCTGGAGCTTCTTTTGACACTGAAGTCGGTTCCTTTCCTTTCCTTTGGGGTGCCATGAACAATGATGGAGTTAGGGTTTTTGGAAGAGATGATATTTTCGGATTTGATGTGTGGTGAGTTGAGTGTAGTTTGAAGAGTGTTATAAAGATGAAGAGATAGTGGGTTTTAATGGGGTTTTAAGTTGTTGAAGGTTGGAAGTTGGAAGAGGATGATAAATAGAGTTTATGGTAGTCAAAGAGTTTGAATAGTTAAGACATGTGGAAGTGAATGAACCAAACATGCAATACAATGTACTTGAAGAATATATTAAAAACATAGTAAAACAAAAATTAAAAAAATAATATAAAAAAAAACACAGAGTCTGAAATCTGCGTTGGAAATCCAAGTTTTGGATGTGTTAACCGGTTAACCTATTACGTTAACCGGTTAACGGTTAAAAAATTTGAATTTTTTGAAAAATCCAGCAGCATGTTTTATACCAAAAATAACCACTTTTTCATATAAAAAATTCCATAAAGTGTTAGCACTCATCAAAACGCAACTTTCGATTAAAAAAGTTTTTGAAACCGATTATTTTCGGGTATACGAAAGTGAGAAAAACGAAAAACGGCGAAATGGAAGTGCTAGCATTTTATGACTAAAAAGTGAACAACCATACATATAATGCAATAAAAATATACAATAAGCAATTTTAAGGTTAACGTTAGATGTCACCTTCATTGAGAATACCAAGTTCTCGTTGAATCTTGTAAAATTGCTCTTTAGCCAACAGTTTAGTGAATATATCGGCGAGTTGATTGTGTGTATCCACGAATGTAACATCGACATCTCCATTTAGAACATGATCTCGAAGGAAGTGATGTCGGATATCTATGTGCTTTGTTCTTGAATGCATGACCGGGTTCTTTGTGATATTGATGGCACTTGTGTTGTCACACCGGAGAGGGATACAACTGAGGTCTATACTGAAATCGAGGAGTTGTTGTTTAATCCATAAGATTTGAGCACAACAACTTCCTGATGCGATGTACTCCGCTTCGGCCGTGCTAAGTGCAACACATGCTTGCTTCTTCCATGCCCACGACACTAGTGCATTCCCGAGAATGTGACAAGTAACACTTGTACTTTTTCTGTCGGTCTTACATCCTGCATAATCAGCGTCAGAATAACCAATTAAAGAACAAGTACTACCTTTAGGATACCATAATCCGACGTGCGTTGTTCCTTTGAGATACTTTATGATCCTCTTCACGGTGGTGAGATGTGATTCCTTCGGATTAGCTTGAAAGCGGGCACACAAACAAACACTAAACATAATTTCAGGACGGCTTGCCGTCAAATATAAAAGTGAACCGATCATACCTCGATACTTTGTAATATCTATTGAAGTACCGGAAAGATCTTGATCGACATACGTTCCGGATCCCATTGGAGTAGACATTTCTTTGCAATTGTCCATATCAAATATTTTCAATAATTCCTTGCAATACTTGGATTGGTTGATGAAGATGCCATCCTTTGTTTGCTTGATTTGTAAACCAAAGAAGTAGTTCATCTTTCCCATCATGGACATCTTGAATTCGCCTTGCATCATAAGAGAGAATTCTTCGCAAAGATCTTTGTTCGTTGAACCGAAGATGATGTCGTCGACATAGACTTGAACAAGTAGGGTGTTTCCCTTGAGATTCTTGATGAACAAAGTCTTGTCAACCTTTCCTTTCGTAAAACCTTTCTCACATAGGAAGTTGCTAAGGTGATCATACCAAGCCCTTGGTGCTTGCTTTAAGCCATAAAGAGCCTTCTTCAACTTGTAGACATGAGAGGGATTCTTGAAGTCTTCAAAACCCGGAGGTTGTTTGACGTAGACTTCTTCATTTATGTAGCCATTTAGGAAAGCGCTTTTGACATCCATCTAGTACAACTGAAAATTCATTGAACAAGTGTAAGCAAGTAATAATCTAATAGCTTCTAACCTTGCTACCGGAGCGAATGTTTCATCAAAGTCGATTCCTTCTTCTTGGTTGTAGCCTTGTACGACCAATCTTGCTTTGTTACGAACTATGATCCCATTCTCGTCAAGTTTGTTCTTGAACACCCATCTTGTGCCTATGATATGTTTGTTGTCCGGTCTTGGTACAAGAGTCCAAACTTGGTTCCTTTCGAATTGGTTGAGTTCTTCTTGCATATCTATTATCCATTGATCTTCGCCTAAGGCTTCATCGATTTTTATTGGTTCAATTTGAGACATGAACGCCATGTTGAGACAAGCATCCTTGAGATTGAGTCGAGTTGCAACGCCTTGGCTAATATCACCAATCACTTTATCTATCAGGTGATCTCTATGAGTTCTCCATTCTTTTGGAAGATCTTGATGTTCTTCAATGGTTGGTGAGTCATCTTCTTGTGATATTGCTTGTTCTTTTGAAGTCTCCTTTTGTTGTTGTGATAGATCTACTACATCATCATCATCATCATCCACAATGATATTATCCTCTTTCGAGGGATTAGTCTCATCAAACGAAACATGTATAGATTCTTCAATAGTAAGTGTTCGTTTATTGAAAATTCTAAAAGCTTTACTTGATAGAGAATAGCCAATAAATATACCTTCATCGGATTTCTCATCAAACTTACCAAGGTTGTCCTTGCCGTTGTTGAGAATAAAGCATTTGCATCTGAATATGTGGAAGAAGGATATGTTGGGTTTCCTTCCCTTGAACAACTCATATGGGGTCTTCTTGAGAATAGGTCGAATATTGACACGGTTACTTACAGCAAGCCGTGCTAACCGCATCCTCCCAAAAGTATTTAGGAATATTTGAGTCGCTAAGCATTGTCCTTGCAAGTTCCACTAATGCCCTATTATTCCTCTCTACGACACCATTTTGTTGAGGAGTCCTTGGGGCAGAGAAATTGTGAGAGATACCATGTTCTTCACAAAAATCTTCAAATGATGAATTTTGAAATTCGCCACCATGGTCGCTTCTTATGGAAACTATGGAGAGTGACTTCTCATTTTGAATTTGCTTGGCATACTTCTTGAATGCTTTAAAGGCATCACTTTTCTGCACTAAAAACAAAGTCCAAGTGTATCTAGAGAAATCATCAACAATAACTAGTGCAAAAACGTTACCTCCGAAGCTTTTTGTCCTTGATGGACCGAAGAGATCCATATGTAACAATTGTAGTGGTCTTGAAGTAGATATCACGTTCTTCGTCTTGAAGGATGTTTTGGTTTTTAAAACAATTACGGAAAATCTTTAGTTAGTTCTACCGATACTTAAACGAAACACTAACAATACATTAATGCCACAAGCAACAAGCTATGTCACGAACTTCCTATTTTAAACAAGTTTGTCCAATATTTCCATTATAACTTCACCTAGAGTCTTTGTACCTATTTCGCACGGTTTTGTTCTAGCGCAATCACATTAAGCCCTTTGCCTTTTCACGCACGTGGTGGAGTAGCCGGTTAGTGACTTTGATCCTTTTTAGCATCGGGTCTGGTACACGAATATGGCAAACTTATTTATCTAATCCAGTTTGGAGGTTGTGGGGGATCGAGCAATAGCACGCCCTACCGAGTTCAGAACCAGATACCTCTGAACCAACCAACAATGGATTCCTTCATTATTTGTTCATCTCTTATATGCGACCATATAATTTGGTGCAAAATTTTCATTTATTGGCATCGAGATAAGAAGGATTCTTATGATGAGGCATCAAACACTTATATTCATCGATTCTCCACTTGGTTTGTGTCAAGACGGTGCTGACTGCTAGTATAAAATACTGGGGGTTACTCTAGAACTAAAACTTAAGATAAAGGTATAACAGTAAATGAAACAGATTTCTCTTAAGTAGGAAGTCCAAAGTGTCAGAACTGTATTGATCTTGTTAAATATTTCACGGCTTCCTAACTAAGATTTCATTAAGGTAGATATGTCGAGCTATGCGTAGATAAAGAAAAAAATTCGGTATGGCTAAATAGAATGAAGGAGATTGAAATTGAAAACAAATCATATATAATACTAGTTTAAAGGAAAATGCGGAAAGGAAAAATACAAGAATTGGAAAGGTATCTCTCCCACACTATATCAGACATTGTCCTCAATGTTGTGATATAATAGCAGGGAAATACAACACAACGATGCGGGAAAGGGAAATGCAAATAAGAGATATAAGAACTAAAACTATTGAGTATCGCGTCTTCGGCTCCTGGTGCGAGCTCTTCTGGTGGGTGTTGCTTCGACATCAGAGTCTTGGGTGCTCAGGTAGTTGACATCTATCCTTAACGCGCCTATCTCACTCAAAACTTAGGTGAATATTTTGTCCATCTTTTGTTGAGCGCTTAAAACCTGAGCATTCTGAGCATATAGGTTATCATATTGCTCCTTTTGCTTCCTTTCAAGTGCTGCTGCCATTTGATTTTGCTGGTGAATGGACGAAGGACGTCTTTGAGAGTGATATTAGATGGAGGTGGCTGTCTGGATGAAGTCTCTGGAATGTCAGGAGCGGGAGCGGTACTTTCCATTTCTTCTTCTATTTCTTCTGCCGGTGCATTGTGGTGCTCATCATTAATAGGAATGTCGCCCTCAGGAGCTTCTAGATTTAAAAGCCAATTGATTTGGTGTTAAGGATCAATGCGGCCCCTACAAGGTAGAACAATGTTATGGAAAACCTCATTTCGGATCACCGGATTGAATTTTCCCTCTTCACGCTCATGAATCAGGTGTGCGAACTTGATGTGCTCCAAGGTAAGGAATGTTGGTGCTATGGAGGACAGATTAGTGAGGTTGGCACCTAAATTCAGACCCAAAACGATAGTAGTGACAATCCCTCCGAAATAGAAAGGTTTGTCGCCTCTTTCGCAGATGGATTGAATGTGGGCCAAGAGGAATGGAGCAGTATTGATCTTTTCACCCTTTAAGGTGTAATGAATGAAAAAGAGCTCCTTTGAGTTCAACTTATGATTGTTGTCCTGGGTAAAAATGGTGTTGCCAAGAATGCGGTGGAAGTATCTGATGGCAGGATTATAAATGAAAGTGGCGTTGAGGCTCTCGTAAGCAGATGCATGGATGTTTGACAACTGGTGCCAAAAAGTGAAAGCAGTTTCATTGAAAGCATTAGGCACACGACTATGAACACCATCACCGTTATTGAAACTAAGCAACTGTGCCATCTCTTTTTGAGTGAATCGATATTCGATGTCGAAAAAGCGGAATGAAGTCACACTAGTGAGTTGGCTAGTAGCGCCTTCCGGAGTCATGTAAGCATATGAACTTAGAAACTCAAGTGTGAGAGTATCGTAAACCGGTTGAGGATGACTGCACAATTTCCACAAGCCAACATTCTCCAATAGTTTCCAGACACTTTGAAGCAATCCCAAGGTTCTCAAGCATTCAACATCGACATACCGAGTCGGTTGGAGACCTCGGTGTTGGAATTTTTGAAATTTTGTGCGTTGAGCTTCACCTTGCTCACCGTCTCTGAAAATGATGTTGGGGCTTTGTCTCTGATTGTTTGCCATAACATGCAAAAAGGTTTGAGCGTGATAAGTTATGAGGAGTATTCAGATAAATAGTGAGAATGGGAATGTGGGAAGTTTGGATTTTTAGAGAAGTTATGAGAAATTAGTGGAGTAATGGGTGGTTAAGGAAATGAATTTTTTAGGGGGTTATGGAAGGTCGTGGGAGAAGAAGAGACAAATGAGAGAAGAAAGAAAGGTTTATGCAGTTACAGAGAACGTGTTCTCAGGAGTCGTAACGGTTATCACAGAGGCATTACGATCGTAACGCGGGTAAGAGCGCATTACGCTCATCAGGGAATCCTTACGACCATCACTGCTACAAAAACTGGGATTTCTAGCAGAGTTACAATATTAGCAGTCCTAAACCATTAATTTTCATCATGATAAATAAAAGGCATATAATAGCAGTCATGATAATGCGTATAAGGCATATAGAAGCAGTGCTTTATATATTAGTCACCAAATCAAAATGAAATCATCGCAACAACAATATCAGTAATCATTTATATTGCAGGATAGCAAAATTGAAATAACATGCAATAACTTGTTTCCAAAATAAAACTAAATGGACTTGCATTGAATTGAAATTTTGTTCTTGAACATAAATGAAAAATTTGCATAAAGTAAAATCTTGCTGAAATGGATTGAACTGATTAATGTAAATTGGAACTTAAATTGCAAAAAGGGAAACTAAGAGTTTCCTAGAAAAAGAAAGTAAATAAAATTTTGCGGAATGCTACTTCATCATGGTAGTCTTTTCTTTAAGTCTTCCAAAACTGAATTCATGTAGTAAAATTGATCCATTGTTATATCTGTTAAGCTTATGATATCTTGTCGCATTCTTTTCAGTTCATCTTTAATTCCATTGATCTCAACTTGGTAAACATCCAAAGTGTTGAGGATATTATTCAAACTTTCAGTGTACTCTCCTTCATCCATCTTAGGGACATCAGTATCCTCATCGATGTGATTTAGTTCATAATAATTAGGAGGGGTCTCAGGATCAATCTCAAAATCGAACATATTTTCATCAAGAACTTGATAAGCTAGTGGTGTATCAGGTGATGATGGTGTTATAAGTGGGTTCAGTTCATAGAGCCAGTTGTCACAATTATGGACACTTACTTTTGCATGGTTCGTGTCGCTCCCCGGATTTTCATCCTGGTGCAAACGCGAACCGTCGGCGATGTTGGAGGTTGAGGTTGAATAGAGTCGCCAGCTAGGCATTTTTATCTCGAAGGAAAGGTAATGCTGCATAAACCTGGAAAGATATGGATAAGACGGTTGCGAACCAAAGAGACTGAGTAAGGGGGTAGGTTACGACATGGGAAGGTATTAGCACCCGGATCGTCCGTCGTACTCGATGGGATCCATGCTTACTTTATTGTGTTTAAAAGGGAGATAGTGTATGTGCTAAACTGTGCATAAAAATCTCGGGAGAAAAGGATGTACAAAGTGTCAGTGCAAGAAGAAAGTGAGTGCTCAAAACTGAGGCTAAGGAAAAAGAACTGGGAGGAAGAGAGGGGGGAGACAATGAGACTTTTGTTCGATAACTGTTAAGTTATGCCTACGTATCCTCTCGTGCAATGAGGAAGTCAGAACACCGTAGTTTGACTCAAAGAGACTGGTTGCTTTTGGTGTGAACTGCTTGCTTGTCTATGCTCAAGTGTATGACTCGTCTGGCTCGAGTGCTAACTGTCTTGCATTAGACGGAAGAAGCGAGTCCTCGTTTTCAGAGTGAGTGTGATGAGAGAAGAATCCCGGAGGAGACGTTTATTGTTTGTTTTTGCGTTTTCAGTTTTTCATTGTTTTTGGTGTTTTGCATAAGATAATGAGCTTAAGCCTTAATCAAGGGTCATAAACTCATTATATCACCCCTGATTAGGGATAATGAGTCTACTTAAGTATGAGATGAAAATCTCAACTTAATTACCCTAATGATGTAGGAGTAAGATCATTAACCTACTTGCGATTATTAAGTGTTTTTTGGATTTTGTTTTGTGTTAAGTAATGTGTTTAATCTCTAATCAGGGATTAGTGAACTCATTACACCATCCTAAGAGAAGGATAATAGATGAGAACACTTAAGACGAGGAAGATACCTCAACTTAATCCATGGTTAGGGATTAAAATCATTATATAACAAGCCTTTATTAAATTGGATTTTAATTAGAGATTAGATTAAGAAATGGATTTTATGTTTGTAAGACTAAACCGGAGGGGGACTTGTCCATTAAACACTAGGGTTAGTCCCTCTGAACCAACAGGCAGAGATGTAACCCTAATATAAGGCCCAAGTTACAAGCTTAAGTATTAGTGATTATTAGGTGTTTTGATTAGAAGGTGAAAACAACTTAAAGGTTTAACACTAAGTATTAAAGTTATACACTTCATCCTAAGATAAGGATACATGCATAACCCTAATACAAAGTCTTAAAACATTAACTGTTTATCCTTGATTATGAGATGAGAAGAAGAGACTCAAGGAGACTCAAAGGTAAAAAACTAGGGGAGACTATGTACAACCCTAAAGTTATCATGCTTGGGTATTCCTATGGTTTGTGAGGCTTAGAGAAAGATCTTCAGAAAGTCTTCAGATGGCCACCAAGGAAGAAGAAGCAGATGAAAAGATAAGAGGAAGAAGAATAGGTTACTTACTTCCTGAAGAAGTTAAGTAACCTAAGAGAAATAAAGGGAGCAAGAGGGAGCATAAGTGATTCAAACTCACTTCAAAGACAAATAAGATGCAAATGAAAAGATAAGAAGAGATTGGAAGTGGAGGCAAATCCACATCCTGATCAACTTACCATAAGCCCATGCAATGGTTAGTATGAATGCATAAGGTGAAACAAAATGCAATGATGCAAAGATGAAGATGCAATAATGCCAACCAGAAGTGAATACATGATGTAAATGTGTCATAGAGAGATGCAAAGTCATATACAATACATATGTATGATCATACAATTAATGGATGCAAAAACAAGCATGTTAGAAACTTAAGAACACATGAACATACATAAGATGTAATGGATGCAAAACATACCAAATGGATGCAACAAAGATCAACCAATCTTCATACATGTCCTAAGGTGTCTAAGATTACATACAAATGCATGAGATGTCATGATAAGTTTATATGATGAAGGTATGCAAAGATGTATGCAAATGAACATGGCAAATTAGGGTTTTAAGAAAGTATGAGATGCATATGATCAAAACAGAAGCAAGACACATGATAAAAAATTGAAATTGCAACCAAATGAACTCTAAACACACATAATATCACACCCCAAGTCGTTGCTAAAAAAGCCATAAGCATTGCTCTCATGCGAGAAACTCCCGAGGGGAAAAAGCGAATCTATTTCACGAGCAAAGCCCTACAAGGGCCCGAACTTAGGTATCAACAAATTGAAAAGGTTGTCCTGGCACTCCTCCATACAGCAAGGAGACTTAGACATTATTTCCATGCGCACTCGATCGTACTGCGTACTGACCATCCTATCAGACAACTTCTCGGTCAACCTGATATGGTTGGGAGAATGCTCAAGTGGTCACTGGAACTATCTAAATTCGATATCCGGTACGAGGGCATAGCAGCTGTCCAAGCGTAGGCCCTTGCCGATTTTGTAGACAAAATAACCGCCCCGAAAAGCTAAATATGCGCGTCCAAAAGATGGACCATTTTTGTGGATGGCGCTTAGAGCTCAATGGGAAGCGGTGCAGGAATCATCTTAGAAAATTAAGAGGGAATCCTGATCGAAGTATCCCTCACCTTATCATTCCCCACGTCCAAAAACAAGGTAGAATACGAAGCATTTCTTGCAGGTCTGAGGCTCACTGACGACCTTGGAGCGGAAGAGATGATTATCTGCATAGACTTCCAACTCGTAGCCATGCAGGTCAAAGGCGAATACCAGGTCAAAAATGACAATTTGTCTGAATACTTAGCCCTAGTCAAGGAAAGGATTGCAAAATTCACATCCGTGGAAGTTAAACACGTACCCCGCGAGAACAATATACGAGCAGATGTGCTCTCGAAACTTGTGAGCACAAAGAAGAAATAAGGTAATAAATTCATCATTCAAGAAATACTTCCTCATCCCAGTATTGGAAAGATAACCCCGACGGTAGACATAAACGTCATTGGTGATGTCAACTGCTGGATGACCCCAGTATACAAATACCTAACCAATGATGAACTACCCGAAGATCCAAAAGAAGTTGGTATCGTCAAGCGAAGACCCTGTTCGTATGTCTTGGTCGAAGGAAAACTATACCGACAAGGATTCTCCATTCCCCTCCTCAAGTGCGTCGAGGAGGAAATGATTTCCCACATCCTTTGCGAGATCCATGAAGGCATCTGTTGCACCCCAAAATTTGCCCTCACAATACAAGACTTTGTGTGCTAAGAAGGTTCACAAGGTTCACAAGATTCACAATGCTTACAAGACCTTTCATGAGGTTCATGAAGTCTATAAGTCACTTTATGAGGTTCACAAGGTTCACAAGATTCACAATGCTTACAAGACCTTTCATGAGGTTCATGAAGTCCACAAGATACTTTATGAGGTTCACAAGGTTCACAATACCAACCATGAGGTTCACAAGTCATCTCATGAGGTTCACAAGATTCACAATTAGTCAGAAAGCCTGACAATTCCCTCAGACAATGCACCTCCTAAGCAGTGCATCCAAAACTAGGGTTTTGACTTTAATCAGGATAAATGAACTTTCAAGACTTTAAGTGAGCTTCATAACATCTTATATGTGTGTAAGAACCCCCATGAAAAGTTTCAAGACTTTCCTCAAAGGTTTGCTCAGTCAGATGATCAGATAGGTCAAAATCAGTCAAAGCAGTTAAAAAGTCAAACTGAGGTCAACTGTGGTCAAACCAAAGTCAAACTTCATGATTTTTTGCCAAAATCAAGTATATGAAGTAAAATTCATCATTTGATCAAGGGTTGATCATGATTCATCAAAGAGATTCCAGATCATCAAGAATCAGGAGTTTCTAAATTAAGGTTTCCTTAGTAAAAGTCAACTGAACTTTGACCAGCCATAACATTCACATGCTTCATCACCAAGTCTCCATCCAAAGCTCATTTTGAAGGAAATTGAATTCTCTACAACTTTGTGTCTCACAAGCCAAGCCCAAAAATGCTTCATTTGGAAGGTATGAGCTAAGACATTATAGGTCCTTTTGAAAGTCAACAAAAAGTCAACAACTTCAAAAGGGCATAACTTGAGAATGGTAAATGATATGGACATGAAACCAGTGGGGTTGGTTAGAGGACTCTTCAAGATTTCCAAAATGTCCAAGAACACCCTCATAGCATTAAAATTGAAGGATATGTGCCCTTGCAAAGTTGGGAAATTTTTGGTTGGTTTATGAAGAAAATGGAGGTCTAAAACCAATTTCTTCCAATTGGGCTTGCCATATGATAACCCAATCCATGCTATAACCTCATGCACGACCCAAGTCAATAAAAATCAGATTTTGTATCATTTTATTTTTATTTATTTTGATTTAATTCATTAAAAATCATTTTAAATTAAAATAAAATATAAAAATCTAATATTTAAAAAAGATCAAGCTTCTAGAAATTCATAAATATGATTTGAATTGAAGTGGAAAGAGGATCACATTGATTGGCTTGAAATAGAAAGTGTGGATGCAAAAATATTGAAATTTCAAAGCTTATCTTTTTGAATCCTTTTGGATCAAATCTTCCACACAAGTATCCAATTTTTCTGACCTAATGCAATGCTATATAAGTACATGATTGAATCCTAACACAAGGCCACGAATTTTCCAGCCCCAAGTGTAAGTTGCATATTTCAAAAAACCTCTCAAAACTTCAAATTCGGTTTCAATCTTCCAGTGCGTTTGAAGGTAATTTGAGAACACAACCATGATCACTAGACATCATTGAGTGGAAACCAACTCTCATTTGCATCCAAAACCACTCATATGACATGAACCGAGCCATACATGTTCTTCATACATTTTTTTTTCGATTCATCATATTTACTTATTGATAATGAATTTTAGTGATATATTGATGTTTGTTATTGGCTATAGATGATTTCTGGATAGTTTGGTGAAGAGTTATGGCTGAATCATGAACATACCATGTTTAGGGTTTGAAGCTCTAAATTAGGGTTCTTTGATTTACACAACATAAATGAATTTTGTTGGTATAATTGGATTGTACAGGTTGCAAGGAATTCAAAGATGTCTTTAATTTGATAAAATTGTGCTGTTTGAGTGTGGTTTGAAAAACACAGGTTTAGGACGCATGAAAATTCGCAGGTGTTTTCCCAGATAATTTCGTAGGAAAACCTGCGAATTCAAGGAAGAAGATGAAGCTGGTCTGTGCGCGAATTTCAAATTTAAATTTTTGTTTTAAAATATTATGAATTGCTTGCTGTTTTATTTCACAAATGCTGGCTAGCTCAGTTGGTTGCGTAGGCGCGCGTATTGTTGAAGGGTCAGGGGTTCGATTCTTGAACCAGACCATCTTTTTTTTTGTTTTTTCCATTTAATTAGCAGGTTTAATATATAATTCATTATAGCCACCATGTTAATAGATTCGCTCACCCAGCAGGAATGGTAACGTGTTTGTGTATTTGCTTGAAAGGTCCTGGGTTCGATTCCCCCCAGGCCTTTTGTTTTGTTCATTTTTTTCATGATTTTCAGGGTTAACGCACAAAAGCAAAAGAAGCTTTGTTTCTAACACCAATGCATGCGTGGCCCAGTGGCTGGAGGCTGTTTCCAGGTATTGGGAGGTCCTGGGTTCAAATCCAGGCCTCCCCATTTTTTTTAACCTAATTATTTTCCTATTTCTTTTCTCTTTTCTTGTTCTTTATTTTAATTAAATATTATATAATAAATTAGTAATAATAATATAATATATTTTCATAGGATAAAATTGTATATGATTAAAATCAATATTTTATTTTCTCAAATATAATTTATTTGTATGTCTATATTATTATCCTACATAATTTATTTTGTTAAAAAATTGAATTAGTAATGTAAATTAAAATATAAACCCTAATTTATTTTTCTTAAAAAAAAATCTCTAATCTTGATATTTTTATTAAAACCCTAAAATTCAATTCTATTTTATTATTTACTTTAATTATGTACACATTTCTATAATTTATTTATAATCTAAATTTTGTATATAAATAATTTTTAAATATATGTTTAGAAATAATTAAATCTATGCTAATTTAATTTTGTAATTATAATTTTTATAATATGTTTATAATTAATTTAGCTTTTATAAGTTACATATAATTTAAAACTTTATAATAATTAATATAGTTATTCATATTTTCTTAATTAATCTTAAATCATTGTTTATATAAAATTTGATCTTTTAATTATTTTAATATTTTTTCTTATTATTATTATTAATTATGTTTATATGATTATTACTAATCCCAATTGTTATTATTATTATTATTACTAACCCAATTATAATTACTTATTTTGCTTATTGCTTATTTATTTATTTTGATTAATTATTTAAATTGCTTTATTATTATTATGTAATTGCTCCTGGATGTAATATTTTGTAATATTTAAATTATTTATTTTTATGTCATGGTTAGTAAAAATAGGGAGTGAAAACATGTATATTATTTAAAATTAATTTAGATCACCTAATTCAAAAGATAAATATTAAATTGAACACTCACACACGTAAGTCGATCTTGGATCGCCATCTCACTTTCTAAGGTTACCTCTCATTGTTGCCTAATCAAAAGGTCAAGTAGGGTGTATAAAGCAAAAGTCCCTCAAAATAAAGTCATCTAGTCCCTTAATAAAAGATCAAGTCCCTCTTCGAATGTTGCCTTCATAATGATCTTGTCCCTTTCGAATAAAGATGACAGTCCCTCCAAAATTGCTTAATACACCCCACAGTTGCCTTCATTAAACAGATGTCCCTTTACTTGTCCCACACATCCAAGGTAATGACTACCTATTCCTTAATAATAGGGATAGTCTTACCATTTAAAGGATTCAAGAACAGAAAGACTTAAACTTTAGGGTAGGTTTCTCATAGTTACTTGCTCACTATTCAAAAAATTTTCTCAAACACTTCACAATTTCAAACACAAGTTTTTTACGCATCCGTACATGGATCATTATCAAACTCTTATGAAAATTTCTATTCACACACTTCACATTTTCAAAAACATTTTAAAGTGAGCTAAGTAACTAAGAGCCCATGGATAACCATGGATGTAAAGGGTGCTAACACCTTCCCTTTACATAACCTACCCCCCGGACCCAAAAATCTTTTAAAAGGTCTTTCCTGTTCTTTTATGCCCTTTCCTTTGGATAAAATAAAATTCGGTGGCGACTCTTGCTATCCGCAACATAACTAAAGTCAGTTCTCCCACCGTGTTACAGAACTGGCGACTCTGCTGGGGACTTGTATATTAAAGAGGGGTACCCTTAGGAATTAGATCACTTTAAAATTGTTTGCCTTGTTTGCTTTATACTTACTTGTTGGGCTCTTATGTGTGAAAGATCCTAACCCGGATCTAGTGTACCTTAGGTAAATGGCAATAGACCAAGGAAATTGTACGGCGTATACCGATATGGTTGATCTGGTGGCCATAGTTAGTGTGACTTCTTGGTTGGTGCTTATGTTCCTTAAGTCAAGTTGAGGATAATATGAGGCGGCCATATGTTGTCAATGCACTAACTAACTTTTAGAACCCTAGTTAACTCATCTTGGCCTTTAGAAAGTAGTGAGATAACCGGCTTTGGTGCAGACTGAAGTTGGTTGATACTCGATACTACGCTCATTGAGATTCTAAGCTTCGAGGGTTTTGGTTAGCAAGTAAGTTGCCTACTGAACAACCACCCTTGTGAAGGATCAATGATATTGAGATCCCTTAGAACCTGGTTACTTTTGTAGGACAGGATGAACCATCTAAACTTCAGGGGAGGGTACTTACCTTTGAACTTCATGCAAGCCTTTAAACCTAGGGCTATTGTGTGACTTGCTTGTGTGTGCTACATGTTTGTGATTGAGCATAACATCATGACATCATCATGCATCATAAGCATAGCATTTTCACTAACCATTTCAAGGACCAAGGGATTTATCTTTGTTCTTTGTTGCAGGTCATGGCTTCAGCTCGTAGAAACACCATCAGGATCAACTTTGTGGGCATACCTGCTAAGCTTAAAGAGTTGGTTTCTCAAGTGTCTAATCATTCCCAGTTCATCAAGAGACATGGCCATCTATTGGATCTAGTCACCTCAGGGTTCAATGAAGACATGATGAGTGTCCTGTTTCAGTTCTTTGACCCTAAGCACCATTGCTTCACATTCCCCGACTACCAGCTGGTTCCAACCATGGAAGAGTTCTCTAAACTTCTGGGCATACCTGTTCTTGATCAGAAACCATTCACAGGCTTGGAGAAAGAACCTAAACCTGAGATTATTGTTGCAGCTCTACATCTGAAGAAGGCTGACATTGTTCTAGAAACGAGAAGCGGAGTTAAGGGTATTCTTGCTAAGGTGTTGATAGAGAAGGCTCAAGTGTTCTTGAAGGCCATGAGTTATGATGCTTTTGAGGATATCTTAGCCTTGCTGATATATGGCTTAGTATTGTTCCCCAATCCAGATCAGTTCATAGATGTTCATGCCATCAACATTTTCCTGAGTCACAATCCAGTGCCTACATTGCTTGGAGACATTCTACATTCTCTTCACACCCGTACTACAAGGGCAAGAGGAACTTTGATGTGCTGCATACCTTTGCTTTCTAAGTGGTTTATTTCTCACCTTCCTCGCTCAGTAATGAAGAATGAGCAAGGGTTCAGATGGTCCAAAAGGATCATGTCACTCTCGCATTCAGATATCCATTGGTGTTCCAGTTCTATGGAGAATGTCACTATCATTGACCGTTGTGGGGAGTTTCCTAATGTGCCACTTCTAGGCATAAGAGGAGGCATCACCTACAACCCCTCTCTAGCTTTACGACAGTTTGGTTACGCTCGGAGTGATGGTCCACATGACATGTTGATTCAGGGCATTGTGTTTGATTACGACAACGATCTTCAAGGTTACCGTCAGAGATTCATACGAGCATGGGGAAAAGTAAACAAGGTTGACAGCAAGACTCTGGAGCCTAAGTACACTATTCCTATGGAGGCTTATCTCAGATGGGTGCGATCTCGTGCTCAGACTCTCATGATGCCATATCCTGCTATCCTGCCAGTTACCATGGAACCTGTTGCTGAAGGAGACACTGCTTATACCATCCTTCACCCAGACATGCCTACTGACAGGGAAGATTTACAGAGATCCTGGATCCAGTTGAAGGAGCAAAGGGATACTTTTGAGGCTCATTACAAAGCAAGCCAAGAAAGAATTCTGGAACTAACAAAGCAACTTCACGAGGAGCGGAATCTCAACTCATACCTCAACACAAAGAGGAAACGTCCATGGGAGACTTAAAACCCCCATCTCTTGTATTTATTACATTTCATTTTCTGTAAGCCCAAGAGGCAAAACAAATTTATTACTAATAAAGGTTTACCTTCTTGTTTGTCTAAGCAAATTTAAATCTTGCGGTCCTTGAAAACATTGCATACGCATTAAAACATCATATCATTGCATCACAGGTTTATTTGTGCACAGGTTTCTCATCTTCTCGCTGTTTATTTCAGCAATGGCTCTTGAACAAACAGTTAAGGATCTCCAGGCACAGAATGCACAGTTCCAAGAGCTGATCCTGAACTTGTCCAAGGGGCAAGATGAATTGAAGACACTGCTGGCCAAGAAGACTAAGAAGACTAGAAGGTCAGGTGGCCTGATCAACATGGAAAGAAGGTTCAGAGGTCCTGTCAAGACCAAAGAACAGGTTGAAAACTATGAATCTGAAGAATCTGAGAAAGAGGGAGGCAGTCTCCACAACACAATGAGGGACTCTGATTCTGAGGCTAATTACTACCATGATCCTAATGAAGACAAATTCAAGATGTTGGTGGATAGAATGGATGCTATGGAGTTGCAGAAATCTTCTGGGCTGGATTTTGAAGATTTGAGTCTGATATCTGGGGTTGTCATACCCATTGGTTTCAAGGTTCCTACCTTTGTTGTTTATGATGGGGTCTCTTGTCCCAAGCTGCATCTGAGGTCTTATGTCAGAAGAATCCAACCTCACACTGCTGACAAGAAGTTGTGGATCCATTTTTTTCAAGAGAGCTTATCTGGAGCTCAATTGGAGTGGTATTATCAATTGGAAAGTGTCAACATCAGGGAGTGGAATGATCTTGTTGAAGCTTTCTATAAGCAGTATCAATACAATGCTGACTTAGCTCCCACTCGCATGCAGCTGCAAAGCATGTCTATGGGTGCCAAAGAAAGTTTCAAGGAGTATGCTCAGAAGTGGAGAGATTTAGCTGGAAGAGTACAACCCCCTTTAACTGACAGGGAGTTGGTTGATATGTTCATGTGTATGCTGAATGGTCTGTTTTACAGTCATCTCATTGGAAGCTCATCATCTGGCTTCACTGAGTTGATAATGACAGGAGAGCGAGTGGAAAATGGTATAAAGAATGGCAAGATCCAAGTGGGTACTTCTTCATCAGGTGCTGCAAAGAAGCCTCCCACTGGGAAGAAAGAGTCAAATGTTGTTTATGGTCAACCTGGTCGTAATAGAAGGCATCAGTCTGTGAGTGCAGTTCACATCTCAAATCCAACTCCTATGACACCAGAGCAGCCACAGGGCAACCAACAGAGGGCTAGAAGGCAGTTCACTAAGATCAACATGTCAATGGCTCAGGCATTGCAACACTTGTTGAAGGCTGAACTTATCACTCTGAAAGAGGCTCCTCAGAATCCCAATGTTACCTCTCCCAGGTACAATCCCAATGCACGATGTGCATATCATTCAAACTGCAAGGGACATGATACTAATAACTGCTGGGTTTTGAAGAACAAAATTCAAGATATGATTGAGGCTGGAGAGATTGAGTTTGACCCTCCGGGTACTCCAAATGTGATTACTGCTCCCATGCCGAATCATGAGAAGACTGTCAATGCCATTGATGAAGATTTACATATCTATTCAGTTGCAGAGTTGACCACACCATTGTCTGTTATCAAGAAAAAGTTAGTACAAGCTGGGCTCTTTCCAGGTTGTCGTGAAGATTGTTTGTATTGTACCTATAAGCCGGATAGTTGCTGGAGATTGAGTGATGGAATTCAGCGTCTCATGGATAAGTATACCATAGTTTTTGAAAGGACTCCATCGTCTGTAGAGAGTATGGTGGATCATATTACTCAAGGTAGGAAGATTGAAGAGGTTGATATGGTTGATAGAGTACCAGTAAGGATCACTTCAAAGGGACCTGTTAAAATCACTCATAAGGGTCCAATTAAGATTACTGCTGAAGGCCCTGTGAAGGTTGTTGCTGAAGCCAGAGTGGCTCCTATGGTCATTACTACTCCTGGTCCTATTCCGTATACATCTGATAAAGCTGTGCCTTGGCATTATGGGTCTGATGTTTATATCCATGGTGTTAAGCAGGAACCCTTAGCTGATATGCCTGTTGATGTTGACAATATTGCTGGATCTAGTAAGATCACACGAAGCGGAAGAGTGTTCTCTCCTCCAATCACCTCCAAGAATGCAGTCACTCCTGCTGCTACCTCCACCACTGATGCTCGGGGCAAAGGTCCTGTTATTGAGCCTATACCTACTGATGTGCCAGCTGCTGATGATCTCTCTAAGCAGATGGAAGAAGTATTGAAAATCATTCGCAAGAGTGATTATGACATTGTTAATCAATTGGGGCATACTCCCTCTAAGATTTCTATGTTGTCCTTGTTGTTATGTTCTGAAGCTCATGCAAAAGCTTTGATCAAGTTTCTGAAGACTGCTCATGTACCCGATGCAATTTCTGTTGACCAGTTTGAGAATTGTGTTGCCCACTTGACTTATGATAATGGGTTAGGGTTTTCTGATGCTGATTTGACCCCTGCCAAGAGGGATCATAACAGGGCTCTGCATATCTCAATTGAATGCAGGGGCACTACCCTGTCACATGTATTGATAGACAATGGTTCCTCTCTGAATGTGTTGCCCAAAGAAGTCCTGAGTAAGCTGAGTCCTGAAGATGCTGTGCTGAAGCCCAGTAATATAGTGGTGAAGGCTTTTGATGGTTCTAGAAGAGTGGTGCATGGAGAGATTGACTTGCCCATCAAAGTTGGTTCTCAGATTTTTAATGCTACATTTTATGTGATGGATATTCGTCCTTCGTACTCTTGTCTGCTTGGTCGTCCCTGGATCCATGGGGCAGGTGCTGTAACCTCTACATTACATCAGAAGTTGAGATATCCGGTAGAAGGAAAGGTTGTTACTGTCTATGGAGAGGAAGAATATTTTGTTAGCCATGTGAACACCTTCAAGTTTCTGGAAGTGGAAGGTGAATATGTTGAAACTCCGTGTCAGACATTTGAAGTGGTCCCTTGGATTGTTAATGATTATGTAGCTCCTCCGGTTGTCAAGAAAGTTCCTGTGGTCACCAGAATACCTCCAACAATGGCCTCCCTTAAAGATGCTAGAGCTGTAGTGGATGAAGGTGGTTGTACTATTTGGGGTCAGCTTCCTGATATCCCATACAAGTCTGACAAGTTTGGTTTGGGTTTCACTGCAGAGTCCCAGAAGGTTGTTCGTCGTGCTCGTGCTGTTCGTATCACCAATCAAGGGGTTATGAAAGATCAGATCAATGATGTGGGAGACTATGATGAAGGCTACAACTTGGATGCTTGGATTTTTCCTACTGTGGGTGCTGGACTCAATAACTGGAAAGCTGAAGATGTCATCCCTATCTCCTTTAGTCAGGAGTAAATACTATTACTGTGTTGTTGCTTTTTTAAGTTTGTAATTTCTGGAACAATTAAAACTTTCAAGCCTTGTGCCTTACCCGGGGTACAATGGTGTGCTTGTTACGGGCTGTCATTTCATTTGCATACTTCATTCAATAAAATCAGTGGACGTTTCGTTTTAGTAAATATTGTGTTCCTTGTCTTTCTTTTCTTTTATTTTTGCTTTATCAGCTATGTGTTCTTACACACACCCACATCACTAAAATGCAGATCCTCATCCACTCTGGATCTTGTTGATAACAGTTCTACTAATGCCAATTATAATTTCGAGAATCCGATCTATCAAACTGAAGACGGAAATGAGGACGATTGTGAAGTACCTGTAGAGCTTGCTAGGTTGTTACAACAAGAAGAGAAAGCCATACAGCCACATGAAGAGCCAGTCGAAGTTGTGAATTTGGGAACTGAGGAAAACAGGAAAGAAGTCAAGATAGGGGCTGATTTAGAGGATAGTGTCAAGAGCAGGTTGATTCAGATGTTACGTGACTATGTGGAGATCTTTGCTTGGTCTTATGAAGATATGCCAGGGTTGGATACAGACATTGTGGTTCACCGTTTACCAGTGAAAGAAGATTGTCGTCCAAAGAAGCAGAAGGTTCGTCGTATGCGTCCTGAGATGTCAGAAAAGATCAAGGCAGAGGTAATGAAACAGTTCAATGCAGGGTTCTTAGCTGTGACTTCTTATCCTCAATGGGTTGCAAATGTGGTGCCAGTACCTAAGAAAGATTGTAAGGTACGTATGTGTGTAGACTACAGGGATTTGAACAAGGCCAGCCCCAAAGATGACTTTCCACTTCCCCATATTGATGTTCTGGTAGACAACACTGCTCAGCACAAAGTATTCTCTTTTATGGATGGTTTCTCTGGTTACAATCAAATCAAGATGGCACCTGAAGATATGGAGAATACAACATTTGTTACACAGTGGGGCACTTTTTGTTATAAGGTGATGCCATTTGGTTTGAAGAATGCAGGGGCAACATATCAGCGTGCTATGGTGGCTTTGTTTCATGATATGATTCATCATGAGATAGAGGTATATGTGGATGATATGATAGCCAGGTCCCAGAATGAAGAACAACATCTTGATCATTTGCATAAATTGTTTGAGAGGTTGAAGAAATACAAGTTGAGATTGAACCCAAATAAGTGTACTTTTGGAGTTAGATCCGGTAAACTTATGGGTTTCATAGTCAGTGGAAAAGGTATTGAAGTGGATCCTGCAAAAGTGAAAGCTATACGAGAGATGCCAGCTCCCCGTACTGAGAAGGAGGTTAGAGGTTTCTTGGGACGACTGAATTACATTGCAAGATTTATTTCTCAATTAACTGCCATCTGTGAGCCAATCTTCAAGTTGTTGAAGAAAAATCAGGTAATGGAGTGGAATGATGAGTGCCAGACTACCTTTGATGAAATCAAGAGATATCTGCTAGAACCACCAATTTTGATGCCACCAGTTGATGGAAGACCCTTGATTATGTACTTAACAGTGTTAGACAACTCAATGGGGTGTGTGTTGGGGCAACATGACGAGTCTGGTCGAAAAGAGCAGGCAATATACTACCTTAGCAAAAAGTTTACCGACTGTGAAACAAGATACTCACTGCTCGAGAAAACTTGTTGCGCTTTGGCATGGGCTGCTCGCCGACTAAGACAGTATATGTTGACCCATACTACCTTGTTGATTTCGAAGATGGATCCAATCAAGTACATATTTGAGAAACCTGCTCTCTCCGGAAGAATTGCAAGATGGCAAATGATCTTGACAGAATATGATATACAGTATACCACTCAGAAGGCCATTAAAGGGAGTGTTGTAGCTGATCATTTGGCTCATCAAGCAGTGGATGATTATCAGTCAATGAGTTTTGAGTTCCCTGATGAAGACATTATGATTATTACCAAAGAACCTGGACAATATGATGGACCTGAACAAGGATCCCGATGGACTATGGTTTTTGATGGTGCCTCCAATGCACTTGGTAAAGGTGTTGGTGTTGTGATTAGTTCCCCTAAAGGTTGTCATACCCCGATTACTGCCAGACTTTGTTTCTATTGTACTAATAACATGGCTGAGTATGAGGCATGTATCCTGGGTATTAAAGCTGCTATTGATATGAAGATTCAGTTCCTTGATGTGTATGGAGATTCAGCCCTGGTAGTAAGTCAAATTAAAGGAGATTGGGATACCAAGCATGATAATCTCATTCCTTACAGAGAGCATGTGTTGTCTTTAATCCCACATTTTAAAGAGATTACCTTTGGACATATTCCACGGAGAGAGAATCAGTTGGCAGATGCCTTGGCCACCATGGCATCCATGTTTGAGATCAGCTGGGATGATGAAGCTCCCAAGATTACCATTGATAGATTTGAGAAGCCTGCATACTGCAATGAGATTGGTACTGAAGAAGTAGAGGAGAAGCCTTGGTTCTATGAAGTGAAAAGATATCTTGAAGCTCAGGAGTTCCCTGAAGGGGCATCTGTCAAAGATAGGAAATTTCTGAGAAGGTTTTCTGCTAAGTTCTTTCTGAGTAATGGGATTTTGTACAAGCGTAATCATGATTCAACTTTGCTTCGTTGTGTGGATAAGAAGGAAGCAACTGAGTTTATGGAAGACATGCATGATGGGATCTTTGGCACTCATTCTAGTGGCCATACTATGGCAAAGAAGATATTGATAGCAGGTTACTATTGGTCTACCATGGAAGCTGAGTGCTATCAACACTCCAGAACATGTCACAAGTGTCAAATCTATGCTGACAAAGTACATGTACCTCCATCACCCTTGAATGTGTTGACTGCTCCTTGGCCTTTTGCCATGTGGGGCATTGATATGATTGGTGAGATCAAGCCTACTGCTTTTAATGGGCATCGTTTCATCCTGGTTGCTATTGATTATTTCACAAAGTGGGTGGAGGCAGCTTCATTTGCATTTGTTACCAAGAATGTTGTGGCTCGATTCATTAAGAATAATCTCATATGTAGGTATGGCATCCCCGAAAGGATTATTACTGACAATGGCTCTAATCTGAACAACACTATGATTACTGATCTCTGCACGCAGTTCAAGATTAAGCATCACAACTCTTCTCCGTATCGCCCGAAGATGAATGGGGCAGTTGAAGCTGCTAATAAGAACATCAAGAAGATTGTACAGAAGATGACTGTTACTTACAAGGATTGGCATGAGATGTTACCATTTGCTCTTCATGGTTATCGTACTACAATACGTACTTCAACAGGGGCAACCCCATTCTCTTTGGTCTATGGTATGGAAGCAGTTCTGCCCATTGAAGTTCAGATTCCTTCCTTAAGAATTATGAAGGATGCAGGCTTGGATGAAGATGAGTGGATTCAGACTCGACTGGACCAGATAAATTTGATTGATGAGAAGAGGCTAGCAGCAGTTTGTCATGGCCAGATGTACCAGAAATGAATGATCAAAGCTTTTAACAAGAAGGTTAAACCAAAAGTATATCAGGCTGGTGACTTGGTAATCAAGCGTATCATATTACCACAGGGTGATCCTAGGGGCAAATGGACTCCTACATATGAAGGACCATTCGTAGTCAGGACAGTATTTTCAGGAGGTGCCATGATACTTACTACTACGGATGGTGAAGACTTCCCACAGCCTGTAAACGCAGACATAGTTAAAAAATACTACGCATGAAAAGAGACCCGCTAGGTTGACAGGCTTAGGCAAAAATAAGGGCATCCCGGCAAACCAAAAGGGTTTGGGCAAAAATTAGGGATATATATAAAAAAAGATGTACACCCGGCAAGTCGAAAACCTGAAAAGGCGGCTTGGGCAAAAAAGGGTATCCCGGTGGATTGAAAACCTGAAAGGGCAATCCAGGCAAAAGTTAGGGATTAAAGCGTATGACTATGACTCGTTTGGATCACCCATGAAACTGCAACCAGTTGTGCTACTTACTCAAGTTTGAACAGACATAGCTCAATCCAATCGTTTCCCGTCTCAAACAGCAAGAAGATGATATACTTGAAGATAATGGCAATAGTAGAATTGAAACTCAATAGGATTATTTTTTCACATAGCTGATTTTCCTTGTTTTGTAAAAACTTTATGACAAAATCCTCTTACTAGGGTTTATGTCTCCTTGTACAAACTTACCCATGTATGGGTCACTCTTTGATATAAATAAAATTCCATTTTTGAATCCAGATTTACTTTTACCCTATTTACATAAGCGAAACGTCCATTGGTTGTGTTTGAATGTATTATGCTTTTGAATATGATTGATGTTTACCAGAAATGCATGTATGCTTAATATGATTGATGTTTACCAGAAATGCATGAAAATGCAGTAATAGTATTTACTAAGGACGAACGAGGGAAGGATTTCAACGAAGCTTCGCCGGTTCATCTTTACAAGACAGTTACAAAATCTCAGTAGGACAAATCCATCTTCATAAAGTCACATCTCCCCTGGAATTTATATCCATCTCTTTTATCCTCATACGGATATTCGGGAATTTACTTTCCAATAGGAGTACGACGAACGAAGATGGGAGGTTATATATATCTTGCTATCCCCAGCAGACAGGAGGTTATATATACCTTGCTATCCCCAGCAGACGGGAGGTTATATATACCTTGCTATCCCCAGCAGACAGGAGGTCATGTATACCTTATTATCAAAACAAGACAGGAACAAGTTCCTCATATTCTTCAGCAACGAATCGGGATTTATTTTCCCTGGCCAGCAGCAGTTGTTATACGAAGATATCCAGACGCTTCAGGCAGCATCATATCATACATACATCATTTACATTATACCATAACATACATATCCATAGATACATAATACATCACTTAAGTGCATCATATTACACATGCATACATAATACATAAGCTAATATTATCATACATAATGCTACCTTATTTTCAGGTTAATTCTCCAGCAGACAAATTTCATCAACAAATTGTGACTATTGGGCCGTTGTTTATCTTCCCAAAAGTTATTATTACCTCAGGACTGCTTTATCCTCCTGAAAGCATATTATTACCTCAGGACTGCTTTATCCTCCTGAAAGCATACTATTATCTCAGGGCTGCTTTATCCTCCTGAAAACCTCTTATACCTCAGGATTGCTTTATCCTCCTGAAAGCATATTATTACCACAGGATTGCTTTATCCTCCTGAATTATTACCTCAGGACTGCTTTATCCTCCTGAAAGCATATCACTACCTCAGGACTGCTTTATCCTCCTGAATTATTACCTCAGGACTGCTTTATCCTCCTGAAGGCATATCACTACCCCAGGATTGCTTTATCCTCCTGAAAGCTATCATTATATCTTCATATTTTGGACTGCTTTATCCTCCAAGAAATGTATCTGAAGAACTTTTATCCAAGTGGCATCTTTAAGCCCACTCAAGCATATTCAACTAGTCATCAGTATCACTCTACGCACCGGTGAGTGCAAATTTTTGGGCTTTTGTGTTCAATCCCCTTCAACCTTCCAGGTCACAACTAGCAAATATACCAATCTAACCCCTCAGGTTTCAGAAAATTGAACAGGGGCAGCTGTTGCACCCCAAAATTTGCCCTCACAATACAAGACTTTGTGTGCTAAGAAGGTTCACAAGGTTCACAAGATTCACAATGCTTACAAGACCTTTCATGAGGTTCATGAAGTCTACAAGTCACTTTATGAGGTTCACAAGGTTCACAAGATTCACAATGCTTACAAGACCTTTCATGAGGTTCATGAAGTCCACAAGATACTTTATGAGGTTCACAAGGTTCACAAGGTTCACAATACCTCCCATGAGGTTCACAAGACATCTCATGAGGTTCACAAGATTCACAATTAGTCAGAAAGCCTGACAATTCCCTCAGACAATGCACCTCCTAAGCAGTGCATCCAAAACTAGGGTTTTGACTTTAATCAGGCTAAATGAACTTTCAAGACTTTAAGTGAGCTTCATAACATCTTATATGTGTGTAAGAACCCCCATGACAAGTTTCAAGACTTTTCTCAAAGGTTTGCTCAGTCAGATGATCAGATAGGTCAAAATCAGTCAAAGCAGTTAAAAAGTCAAACTGAGGTCAACTGTGGTCAAACCAAAGTCAAACTTCATGATTTTTTGCCAACATCAAGTATATGAAGTAAAATTCATCATTTGATCAAGGGTTGATCATGATTCATCAAAGAGATTCCAGATCATCAAGAATCAGGAGTTTCTAAATTAGGGTTTCCTTAGTAAAAGTCAACTGAACTTTGACCAGCCATAACTTTCACATGCTTCATCACCAAGTCTCCATCCAAAGCTCATTTTGAAGGAAATTGAATTCTATACAACTTTGTGTCTCACAAGCCAAGCCCAAAAATGCTTCATTTGGAAGGTATGAGCTAAGACATTATAGGTCCTTTTGAAAGTCAACAAAAAGTCAACAACTTCAAAAGGGCATAACTTGAGAATGGTAAATGATATGGACATGAAACCAGTGGGGTTGGTTAGAGGACTCTTCAAACTTTCCAAAATGTCCAATAACACACTCATAGCATTAAAATTGAAGGATATGTGCCCTTGCAAAGTTGGGAAATTTTTGGTTGGTTTATGAAGAAAATGGAGGTCTAAAACCAATTTCTTCCAATTGGGCTTGCCATATGATAACCCAATCCATGCTATAACCTCATGCACGACCCAAGTCAATAAAAATCAGATTTTTTATCATTTTATTTTTATTTATTTTGATTTAATTCATTAAAAATCATTTTAAATTAAAATAAAATATAAAAATCTAATATTTAAAAAAGATCAAGCTTCTAGAAATTCATAAATATGATTTGAATTGAAGTGGAAAGAGGATCACATTGATTGGCTTGAAATAGAAAGTGTGGATGCAAAAATATTGAAATTTCAAAGCTTATCTTTTTGAATCCTTTTGGATCAAATCTTCCACACAAGTATCCAATTTTTCTGACCTAATGCAATGCTCTATAAGTACATGATTGAATCCTAACACAAGGCCACGAATTTTCCAGCCCCAAGTGTAAGTTGCATATTTCAAAAAACCTCTCAAAACTTCAAATTCGGTTTCAATCTTCCAGTGCGTTTGAAGGTAATTTGAGAACACAGCCATGATCACTAGACATCATTGAGTGGAAACCAACTCTCATTTGCATCCAAAACCACTCATATGACATGAACCGAGCCATACATGTTCTTCATACATTTTTTTTCGATTCATCATATTTACTTATTGATAATGAATTTTAGTGATATATTGATGTTTGTTATTGGCTATAGATGATTTCTGGATAGTTTGGTGAAGAGTTATGGTCGAATCATGAACATACCATGTTTAGGGTTTGAAGCTCTAAATTAGGGTTCTTTGATTTACACAACATAAATGAATTTTGTTGGTATAATTGGATTGTACAGGTTGCAAGGAATTCAAAGATGTCTTTCATTTGATAAAATTGTGCTGTTTGAGTGTGGTTTGAAAAACACAGGTTTAGGACGCATGAAAATTCGCAGGTGTTTTCCCAGATAATTTCGCAGGAAAACCTGCGAATTCAAGGAAGAAGATGAAGCTGGTCTGCGCGCGAATTTCAAATTTAAATTTCTGTTTTAAAATATTATGAATTGCTTGCTGTTTTATTTCACAAATGCTGGCTAGCTCAGTTGGTTGCGTAGGCGCGCGTATTGCTGAAGGGTCAGGGGTTCGATTCTTGAACCAGACCATCTTTTTTTTTGTTTTTTCCATTTAATTAGCAGGTTTAATATATAACTCATTATAGCCACCATGTTAACAGATTCGCTCACCCAGCAGGAATGGTAACGTGTTTGTGTGTTTGCTTGAAAGGTCCTGGGTTCGATTCCCCCCAGGCCTTTTGTTTTGTTCATTTTTTTCATGATTTTCAGGGTTAACGCACAAAAGCAAAAGAAGCTTTGTTTCTAACACCAATGCATGCGTGGCCCAGTGGCTGGAGGCTGTTTCCAGGTATTGGGAGGTCCTGGGTTCAAATCCAGGCCTCCCCATTTTTTTTAACCTAATTATTTTCCTATTTCTTTTCTCTTTTCTTGTTCTTTATTTTAATTAAATATTATATAATAAATTAGTAATAATAATATAATATATTTTCATAGGATAAAATTGTATATGATTAAAATCAATATTTTATTTTCTCAAATATAATTTATTTGTATGTCTATATTATTATCCTACATAATTTATTTTGTTAAAAAATTGAATTAGTAATGTAAATTAAAATATAAACCCTAATTTATTTTTCTTAAAAAAAATCTCTAATCTTGATATTTTTATTAAAACCCTAAAATTCAATTCTATTTTATTATTTACTTTAATTATGTACATATTTCTATAATTTATTTATAATCTAAATTTTGTATATAAATAATTTTTAAATATATGTTTAGAAATAATTAAATCTATGCTAATTTAATTTTGTAATTATAATTTTTATAATATGTTTATAATTAATTTAGCTTTTATAAGTTACATATAATTTAAAACTTTATAATAATTAATATAGTTATTCATATTTTCTTAATTAATCTTAAATCATTGTTTATATAAAATTTGATCTTTTAATTATTTTAATATTTTTGCTTATTATTATTATTAATTATGTTTATATGATTATTACTAATCCCAATTGTTATTATTATTATTACTAACCCAATTATAATTACTTATTTTGCTTATTGCTTATTTATTTATTTTGATTAATTATTTAAATTGCTTTATTATTATTATGTAATTGCTCCTGGATGTAATATTTTGTAATATTTAAATTATTTATTTTTATGTCATGGTTAGTAAAAATAGGGAGTGAAAACATGTATGTTATTTAAAATTAATTTAGATCACCTAATTCAAAAGATAAATATTAAATTGAACACTCACACACGTAAGTCGATCTTGGATCGCCATCTCACTTTCTAAGGTTACCTCTCATTGTTGCCTAATCAAAAGGTCAAGTAGGGTGTATAAAGCAAAAGTCCCTCAAAATAAAGCCATCTAGTCCCTTAATAAAAGATCAAGTCCCTCTTCGAATGTTGCCTTCATAATGATCTTGTCCCTTTCGAATAAAGATGATAGTCCCTCCAAAATTGCTTAATACACCCCACAGTTGCCTTCATTAAACAGATGTCCCTTTACTTGTCCCACACATCCAAGGTAATGACTACCTATTCCTTAATAATAGGGATAGTCTTACCATTTAAAGGATTCAAGAACAGAAAGACTTAAACTTTAGGGTAGGTTTCTCATAGTTACTTGCTCACTATTCAAAAAAATTTCTCAAACACTTCACAATTTCAAACACAAGTTTTTTACGCATCCGTACATGGATCATTATCAAACTCTTATGAAAATTTCTATTCACACACTTCACATTTTCAAAAACATTTTAAAGTGAGCTAAGTAACTAAGAGCCCATGGATAACCATGGATGTAAAGGGTGCTAACACCTTCCCTTTACATAACCTACCCCCCGGACCCAAAAATCTTTTAAAAGGTCTTTCCTGTTCTTTTATGCCCTTTCCTTTGGATAAAATAAAAGTCGGTGGCGACTCTTGCTATCCACAACATAACTAAAGTCAGTTCTCCCACCGTGTTACAGCATCAACGTCCAACATTTGGCCGGAAGATCCCTCGCAAGGAAAGCCCTTCGGGCAAGATATTACTGGCCCACTATGCAGAACGACGCCAAAGAGCATGTGAGAAAATGAGATAAATGTCAAAGGCATGGAGACATACACCTCGCACCACCCAACGAGCTCAAAACAATGTCATCCCCATGGCCATTCGCATGGTGGGGCCTGGATATCCTCGGGTCTTTCATCGTCGGTTCAAACAAAAACAAATACTTAATTGTCGTAGTTGACTACTTCACAAAATGGATTGAAGCTTAACCTCTAGCCAAAATCACAACCCTCAACATATTGTGTTTCTTCAAACGTAACATTCTCGCTCGCTTTGGAATACCCCAAGATATCGTTACCGACAACGACACCCAATTCACCGATAAGAATTTCAAAGAATTTTTCGCCAACATAGGAACCAAACAACACTTTGTATCTATCAAACACCCACAAACCAACGAGCAAGTTGAAGCGGCAAACATGGTCATCCTCCGAGGACTCAAGCGAAGGATGGACGGGATCAAGAGACGATGGGTCGAGGAACTGCACAACATCTTGTGGGCATACCGAACTACCCCCCATTCGACCACTGGGGAAACCATGTTTCGACTAGCATATGGGACCGAGGTCGTTATCCCCATAGAGATGCATGTCCCGTCCAGGAGAACAGAAGCCCCAATGGACAAGGATACCAATTCAGAGATATTACACGAAGAACTCGACATGGTCGAAGAAGTTAGATCAGAGGCAGCCTTATGTGAGGCATCTCTTAAACAAAAGATCACCATAAGACGTGATTCCAAAGTCATAAAACGAGTGTTCGCAGACGGCAGCCTCGTCCTCATGAGAAACCACAAGGACTCTAGAGAAGGAAAACTAGCCGCGAACTGGGATGGTCCATACCGGGTCCAGGCAAAAACGAACAATAGGGCATATTACTTAGAAAATTTGAATGGGGAAGAACTTGCACATCCTTGGAACGCTAAGAAACTCAAACAATACTAAAATTAGGCGTCAGCCCACATCATTACTGGCCTAACATGCGTACCTAGGTACAAGTATCGGATACCAAACTTACATTCCCATGAGATCCTCTTCAAGAACGAGGAAGATCATCATCACACGATTGGATCCTCAAACAAGTCCATCGTCGTCTTCATACCACGACCAGGCAGAACACCCACCTCACGATGGGACATTCATGCCACGAAGCACGGATTGTTAACATGCTCCAAGCTTCATTCACCAGCCAAACATAAGATGGCATTCTGCCCGATTCTCTAAATCGACAGACAAAAAAATCGAGCATCATTTCCCAAACTTATAAACATAACTCAAGTCCCACGCGAGCATATAAAAAGAACATTGCACGCGCATGCCAAGCTAACATCATTACATCCAAACATTTCAAAAATACTTAGTGAAAATATTAAATAAAGTATGTCCTCCGATGGACATACAAGCACTCACAACAACCAAATAAGTAAACGACCACCAAGGTCGCAAAAGATACTACATTAAAAGGTGTGCCCATGAGAACCGACTTGTTCTCATTTTACAAAAAAGGGGGAACAAATCCCCCCGCCAAAAATAAAAGCCATGGCACGCAGGTCGGCTGACAAACTACAAAAGCATATCAAACCTCAAGGATTAACATTAGTTTCGGGATGGACGTCACCAGGGGTCCCGTGGTCTTCTTCCGTGTCGACATCACCTTCCTCTGGCTGTTTGAGGTAGTCATGAATGAGGATCACACCATCCTTGGCCTTGTACAGGAAGTTGGTACCTTCCTCGTTGAAAGTCAACCCGGGATTAACTATTTTCAGTTGGTCCACTGTGTTCTTGAACTTCGCGCTCTCCATCTCCTCGAGATCCTCCTCCCCTTCCTCAATCTTCACGACCAGCTCAACTCGAGATTTCAAAGACCTTAGCTCCTCAGGTTCGTCTACAGCAGGAGCCCAATCAGCCTTAATATAGGAAATCTCCTTGGCGGCAGACTTCTTATCGGCATCCACGGAATCTTCCAATACCTTAATCCTCTTGGAGGCCTCCTTCAAGGATTTCGTAGAAGTCTTGGCCATATCCTCGGAGGTAGATAATTTAGCTTTCAACTGCTGGATCTCTTACTCTTGAGTAACAGTAACCTACGCGAACATTGAGGCCATGGCAAGAACCCGTATCACTGAGCTTGTATCCCGAGCTAGCCAAGAAGACCTATCTTGTCGACTCGACCCCTCTAACTAGAGTGTTTCCTCTCTATGGACTTGGAGGGAGTGCTCCTCGAAGAAAGTGGGTTTCAGGAAGAACGTAGGGAGCTCGAAGGAAGGTTTTGGAGAAGCGTTCGCCAGATTCACAACATCCTCGGCTCTGGACCTCTTCCCTGCCTTGGAAGTCCCCCCGGGTGAACCATGGGAGGCTGGTGAAGAAGTACCCGAGCCCGTGACCATTCGCTCGTTGAGATGGGTCTGCTTCAACTTCTTTGGTTGTCGCCGCTTGGCCGTGTTAGCCATCAATTTATCTTGCACATCCACCATTGAATCTGAAAAAGACAAAGGTTAAAATACTCAGAGCATAAAATATAGACGGGCATAATACGAAACACGGGAAAACAAATACTAAATCTACCAAGGTATTGAGAAACGTCCTCGTCCATTTCGCAAGTTAGGAGCTTGGACACCTCTATAAACCTAGGAGTCACCTTGGCACCCCCCATCCTTGTCCAAGATTGCATGACCATACTCATCAACATGCACGGTCATAGTGATCCGCAAAACATTATTCATTAAGGCCTCATAGCTGGCCTGGTCGCTCTCACTCAGTTTGGAGGAGATTTCTAAGAATTCATTTGTCCCATGCAAGAAATGATCACACGACCAGGAAAAGTGAAATCTTAACAGCAAATGGGGAACCTCTTTCCCGTCCTTATCCAAAATAATGTTCCCCTCGTCGTCGGTGTCCACCCCCACAATTTTCAAGAATGCACTACGCGCTCAGAAACTGGTTCGACCGGATAGAAATGATCTTTAAAGTCTCCGATCGATTCAGAGTAGGCCTTGAAGATCTTCTTTTGCTTCAAGGAGACCCATCCAAATTTCCCTTGCACCACCTGTCATTGAAGATGGAAAATATGAAAAACAAAGGGAGAGTTTCCCCTATTTTTAGGTAGTCGCAAGTCATCTTGAAGGCCCAAATAAAGGCTAACGAGTTTGGATGAAGCTGAGAAGGAGCAACCTCCAGGTGCACGAAGACGGACTGCTGGAAATCCGAGAAGGGGAGCCTGAAATCTCATGACCGGAAATCTCATGACCCAGTCTTTAGGACTCCCAACCTCAGGATTTGGGCCCTCCAGATCCTTAGAGTAAGCGGACGCGTTACTCACCGGCTCCTCGGCAGCCCATTCCTCGATTGGAGTATCTTTATTCTCTTCATCTCCCTCCTCGGAGTCAGCGAAGCTAGCTTCCATCGAAGTAGTTTCCTCCGAACCGCTAGAAGACGAAGAACTCTTCTCCGACGACGATTCCTCCGAATGGGTCAAAGATGATGCAGTATCGCTCGATAGGTTCACAACTTCCATGTTTATATGCTCGTTGTTGGACATCACGACACCTGAAAAGAAGTGAAAGTAATTGTGAATTCGATGAGTTAAATCAAATCCACCCTTCCATCGTTGATCAAGTGAAAGGGCGCGCTAGGAAAAGTCAAATTCGTAGTAACGACCAGAAAGTAACGCGAGGAAGGAAGGAATATTGACGTGGTGAAGCTATCATTTCACAGACATGAGCATGTTATTGTCCAGAACTCTGGTTGAAGTTCAACCGGAATCGCAAAACAAATCTGCCGCAGATGGCGAGTACAAACCCTAAGCATCACATCAGTAATGGTGTCAACATAAAAACCACCGCACAGAGGCGGAAGACACCATACCAGAACCTCATAAGTTCAAAAAATCGGTCCTATTAACCCTAAAAATCACCCTAACCGCATGCAACTACTCTAGATACCAGAATTAGAAGCTTAATCAAACAAATAAGAGCGAAACTTACAAGTTTAAGGGAGGTTCTTGCATGTTCGGTTGGTCTCCTCGGGAAGTACGGTGGCTGACGATGGTTGGCGGCTGAGTTCGAGCACTTCGTTACAGCGAGTAACAAAGCAAAAAGAAAAAAGTGTGAAAATGAAGCTTAATTCCATATTCATAGCCTCCTCCATCACGTGAAGTCTATGAAACTATAAACGATGCACTCATTACATAGGGACAGCCGTATAGTAGCCATCATTATGCATTAAATGCATATGTTTCCCCATACGCAGGCGTGACACAATATTTTTACTAAATGATTGGGATCCTCATTCAAACGATCACGTTATAACGACCAAACAATCACAGTTGGCCACCCTTAAGTCATCACTTCTATGACCAGAAGCAACGACTTGAGGGGCTCTTGTTCCTGACTGGGCCAACGACTAGGCGTGACCCAATCCTCTCATACTCATTAAACGACCCAATAACCCAAACATCAAAGGGACCCACCAGATTGATGCTCGCTCAACGACCATGGTTCGTCGACCATATTTGAACATGGTCGATTCCATCTTCTCGCTCTTGATCTCTGCTTGACATAGGCGGGGATCACCCAAATTCGGTCAGGATATCACCCGCTCGAATATGCATGCTCGACACATCTTCATCACGACTAGGGTTGCTCCTATAATGGTCAGGATCAGGAAGTTACCTATTTTTGGGGGATTCGCGATCCAGGCCCAAAAATAGGAACCGTTAACCACGCGCTGGGGGCTCTCTATATAAACCCTCTCACATGAGAGGGTCAAGGATCAAAAATTCATTCCCTGAACACTTTTACTTGTGTTATTCCCTTTATGAGTGCACTTTTTTTATGAGTGCACTTTTTTTATCTTGTGTCTCCATTTTCCCTTTATGAGTGCACTTTTTATGGTGAGTGTGTTATTCCCTTTATGAGTGCACTTTTTTTATCTTGTGTCTCCATTTTCCCTTCAACGGTTTTGAAATAGAGGTTTAGAATCATTTGATGATTTTCCCCTCACAACTAAAACATATGACTATTATGGAGGGAAGTCATCGTTATACCTTTTTACAGCTTTTAGGGTACAATGTAGCTCATCAAACCACACATATGGACATGGGATAATTACATTGGCACAAGTTACCATTTATTTTGAAGCATTATCTAATGGTGTGAAGCCTTTCAAAGTTTGGAGATTAGTGCATTTTCATGCACATTCATTCACTATTATGTTGAAACTATTCTAGAGTATCTTTTCTAATTTTTATTATTTTAGTGTGTTTCCTTATCATAGTTTATTGTTGCATTTTTTTATAATTTTGCATGGTATTTTCGGAATAAACAGTTGTTTACACCCTCTCACCTTACAAGTCATAACATGGACTGCGAGAATCGGATTGACGCATTCTAATAGGATTTCGAAAGATTAGACGATAAGCTATAATTTTCATATTGAAGTCAAAAGCATATTAGGAGTTTAGAAGCCTCGAAAAAATCGTTTTAGTTTCAGACTTTAAAAAGTAATTAGTTTTTGGTCGGTTTTCGGCCAATTTTTATGTTTTCCTAGCCGGTTATGATTATAACCCTAATGCCTTGTTTCCTTTAACAACAATCAGATGCGGTATTATTCATCACCTATTGTAAACACCCCAAATTTGCCCTCACTCATCCACACCATGGCTTGTGATCTTTTCATATGCATAAAGTTCAATCATACCATTTTCATATTGCATTTTTGATTCACTGCATTGCTTCTAAGTCATATGCATTTAGGGTTTGTGATCTGAGCTATTCCTGAGCCATTTGAGCCACTCCAAAGGTCATCAATCATTTCAAAGGGGTCCATGTATTTCCAAGCATCATATTATATCCCCACAAAGTCAAGAAAGTCAAAGAATCACAAGAACTGAGAATGGCATGGAAGCAGAGCCAGGTTTAACTGCACAGATGACCTAGAATTAGGGTTTTGGTTTCAAAGGCCATAACTCCAAATTTTTTGGTCATTCTTGTTTCTATTGGTCTCTATATGTCATAAGGATCATGCATATCAATTTTCATGAAGAAATTCCATAGGAAAGGCATCTGATCAAGAGTTGACTTCTTGAGCAAGTCAGTGTAAAATCAGGGCATCTGAGGCCCCCAATGACCCAACCAAAGGGTGTTCATCATCATTTTGATTATGTATGATCTTTATTTGATCATAGAAGGTGTTGGAAGTCCACAAAATTGAAGAATTTCAAGCCATTTGCAAAGTTGCCTTTTTGGGAAAATGACTTGTAATGGAAACTTGCCATTTTGGGAAAGTTTTTCAACCTCCTCTTTCTTAACCAAAAATGCTTCAAATGAGAAAATTTTGGTCATAAAAGTTGTAGAATGGATCATTCCCTTTTCAAAAAGTACAAGAACTTGTCCTAATTCATCTTGGATCAAAATTTATAGCTTGTCAAAGTTGGGGAAAATCACATAATTTCAAGTTTTGCACCAAAGAGGCAAAGGTGCAAAACCTCTTGCCAAGGTAAATTGTAACTTCAAATGGACTTCTAAGCTTTGCACAAACATAAACCAATGCCTAAAGATCATATTGCACCAAAGAATTGCCCATTTTCATGACTTGTGCATCAAGGAACTTCAAAAGGGCCAAGACTTTGTGAAATTGCAAAAACCATCACAAACCCTAATCCACTTGCTGCATTGCCTCTAATCCATTTCCATGGTTATCCCTGATCTCAGCTGAGCCAAGCCATGCCCCTATCACAGCCTCCCACTTGCCCATACCTCAAGTACACTTAGACTTGACTTTATGCAAAATGGCCCATACCAATCCCACAGTGCCACACCAACTATTCTGACCAATCAAGACTTTACAAACACACTTCAAGCAAGCCATTTCATAACATCTTGGAGCCTGAAACACCCCACAAGTCAGCATACACAAAAATCCCTCCCTTTGCATTTTCTATCGAATCTCCCAACTCAGCCACCCATTCTTCAAATTTCTTCCACCATCCATCTCAAAACACTCCACTGTTCATCCCTGACCCTTCACCTTGCCTTGAAACCCCCTGAAACTGAAATACGATTTCTTCCCCTCTCTGAACAGAACTCAATCAATCTCACAAACTAGCCAAAATAAACTCCAAACAAGCTTTGCAAACACTTGAGGGAGGTCAGTAGAGGTGATTGGAAGCAAAGAGGCAGGCTGAAAGCTCCAAACTGAAAGCTTCACCTCAGGTAGCTTCGAAATTTATTTTTTCCAGAAGCTCTATTTTAAGTTCTCAACTTGTTAAGTTTGATCCCCTGAGTTCATTGAACTTTTTATTTTTGAAAATGATGAAGAATTGAGAGTGTATTGTTTGCCTGAAATTTCTGCCATTTTTGTTCATAGCTTCGAATCTGGTTAATGGTGAGAAATAAATTCCATTTGAGGGCAGGGATGAGTTTAGGAAGGTGAGAAGAAGTGATCTGGAGCTTTAGAGCTCCAGAAATGACCTAGAGAATGAGATTGAAAATTTCAGGGAAGGATGTCACCGGAGAAGACGACCGGAGCTCTTCTCCGGTGACCTGAATGTCATTAAGTCTTTAATTACGATTAGGGTTTGGTTTGAATATAGGCCATAGATCCAGTTGACTTGCATTGACCCACGCGCAAACGAATGGCTCAGATCCATCACTTAAGCCCTAATCCACGTCATTAGTTTAATTAATTAGGTTTTTAAATTAATCTGGTCAGTTTGAATTGCAGCCGTTGGATGACGCGCCAGTCAATTCCCTCCTTTTCCATTTGAATGTCAGCCTTCAGATTTGCATACTTTTCATTATTCTCATTTTTATTTCATTTTCTTTTCATTTTATTTATACGAATTATTTTAAATAGCTAAAATCATTTAAAAATTATGAAATTTTTTGTCAAAGATTTCATTAATTTTTAAAACCCAAAAAAAATTTTATTTTTATTTTTTGCACTGAAAATTATTTTTAAATCATTTAAATGTTTATTTTTAAATATTTAATGAAAATTAATTAATTAAAAATGCATTTAAGTATCTAAAAATCACAAAAAAATTCACATTGCACTTAGAAACATTTAGAAACATTGTCCAACTCTCAAACCAAATTTCTTTTTTGTTCTTGATGCCTTTTGATCCTTTTCATTGGAATTAATCTCATTTTAAGGCAATATTTTGGTTCAATCTTCAAAAATTTCATTCTGCCTAACCATTGAGAGTTGGATGATGATTCTTCTTGCATTGCACTCTTCATAGCATGTAGTTTATAGTATAAATTTGGTTTGAATTGATCTTGCATTTTCAACTTGTTTAGCATTTTTCTTGATGAGGTACCCCAAAACCCTAGCAATCTTAGGAAATTCATAACTTACACTAGGTTAAGAATTGGTTCCTCTCCTTTGGGCAGTGAGCTTATATAGGTTTAGGGTATATTTGATTGCATCTTCAAATTTTTATCATGTCATTTGCTTCTGGTTTTTAATTTTTGCTTTGTGTGTTGATCATAAACCCTAATTTGTGACTTCTTTGGCATCCATTTCTCATTTGCTTGCATCCAATGACTTGCCATGACATTTTGTGCATCCACATGATTCATGATACATCTTAGGACATATTAGAATCATATTTGATCATTGCATCTTTCATTTGCCATGTTATATATCCATTGCATTTCATAACTTTTCTTGAACTTTCATGGTTTAAAACATGCTTCATTTGCATCCATTGCCTTGTATGATCATTCTCATGTCTTGCCTCATGTTTGCATCCTATCTTAGCATCATTAACTTCATGTCTATGCTTCTGACTTTGTCTTGCATCATGCCATTTCATCTCATTTTCATTGCATTTCATTTCTTTTGCTAACTTTTCAGATGGTAAGTTGCTTTGAGAAGTGAATTTTCCTTCACTTCTCACAATCTCTTTTCATCTCTTTCATACTTTCTTTTCTGCCTTTTGTATGTGTATTAGAGTGAGCTCTCTCATTCATGTTCATCTCTTACTTTCTTCCTTCAAGCAACTTGTCTTCTTAAGTGAAGCAAGTTGTTTTGCTTCTTCCTCCTTTCATCTGATTCCTTCCTGGTGGTTTCTCTGAAGATCTTCTTGTAAACCTCATTAACCCTAGGAATACCCAATCATGATCACAATTAGGGTTTGATTATTCCCCCCATTTAGCTTTTACCTTTGTGTCATCTTTGAGTCTTCTCTTCTCATCTCATAATCAGGGACTAAACCCTAAAGGCTTTAAGGCTTTGTGATTAAGCTTATGCCTGCATCCTTATATTAGGATGGAGTGTATAACTATAATCCTAAGTGTTAAACCCTTAATGTGTTTAAATCCTTTAAGCAATTCACCTAATAATCATCAAGACATCAAGCTTGTAACTTGGGCCTTGCATTAGGGTTCTATTTCTTCCTTAATTGGTTAAGAAGGACTAACCCTAATGTTAATGGACAAGTCCCCCTCAAGTTGTCTTACAAATCATAAAAATCATTTCTTCATCTTATCATTAATTAAAATCCATTTAATAAAGGCTTTGTTTTGTCATGAGGTTAATCCCTAATCATGGATTAAGTTGAGGAGTCTTCATCGGCTTAAATGTTCTCATCTATTATCCTTCTATTAGGATGGTGTAATGAGTCCATTAAATCCTTGATTATGGCTTAAACTCATTACTTAACGCTAAACAAAGACACCAAAAACATCTAAATAATCACAAGTAGGTTAATGATCTTAATCCTACATCATGGTGATTAAGTGTGAGGTGCTTACTTCACACTTAAGGTATTCTCATTACCCCTAATCAGAGGGAGGATGTGATGAGTTTACTAACCCATTGGTTTAGGCTTAAGCTCATTTTTCCTATGACAAACTCCAAAAAGCAATAAAAGACTGAAAACACAAAAACAAACAATAATCGTCTCCTCCAGGATTCTTTTCTCACCACCCTCACTCACAAACGAGAACTTGCTTCTTCCGTCTAAATGCAAGACAGTTTGCACCTGAGCCAGACAGGTCATACACTTGAGCATAGACATGTAAGCAGTTCATCAGTCAATTTATCTTTTAGTCTCTTTGAGTCGAACTACGGTGTTCTGACTTCCTCATTGCACGATAGGATACGTAGGCATAACTTAACAGTTATCGAACAAAAGTCTCTGTATATTCCCCCTATTTCAGTATCATTCTTTAAGCCTCATAGTCTTGAGCTTCATTCATTTCTTACACTGACACTTCTTCACTTCACTTCACATTTATTTTACACTGACACTCGCATTCTTTTTCCAGCTTTTGTACACAAATTGCACTGACACTACCCCTTTAAAACACAAATCTTTTAAGCGTGGATCCTGTCGAGTACGATAGACAATCTAGGTGCTAATACCTTCCCAGGTTGTAACCAACCCCCTTTCTCAGTCTCTCTGGTTCGTAACCGTCTTATCCATATCTTCTTCTAGGTTTATGCAGCATTACCTTTCCTTCGGGATAAAAATGCCTAGCTGGCGACTCTTTTCAGTTCATTCATGTCCTCTCCTTTCGCCGACCGTTCGCGTCTGTACCCCATTTGACTTAGCCTCATTTGGTGGGAGCGACAGCTTGGCGACTCTGCTGGGGACCCTTATACTGTAACCAGGGCTTCTGGTTCTTTTTGTGGGTTCCTCCTAGCGCTTGATTGATTTGTGTTTACTGAGGTGTTATGTGCTATATGTGTATGTATTTATTTTTTGCTTTATGTACAGTCTTGTTTACTGCTTTCCTTACAGTTTTATACATCATACTGTCATCTTGCTGGATCTGGATTTCTGTTTTGGTGGGTGGGGTTTCATTGAGAGTTTAAGGTCCTATACCTGGGACCTGAGTGACACCTAGGCTAGAGTGGTTCATGTTCTTTCCCATTCCATTTCGGTCTAGTGCGGGAATATGAAACACGGTTCAGATGTGGGTTTCTTCTTGAGAACTCTGTGCTACAGATTTCTGTAGTGCTAGGGCTATCTGGGAAGCCTACTAAGTCTGGATGACCTTTATTATGACCTTCAGAAACTGAGGTGAATTAGAGGATGATCTTTTATGGTTATTGTAAACATTGTACCTCCGGGTTAGAAGTGTTTACACTTCTCATAACTGATCCAAGTCTGAGGATCCTTGTTTTAGAACACCACCTGTGAGGGAGTTGGGCTGTTTACAGGTTTGCAGGTACCTTTGGCCACATCATACCCTGATACTTGTTTTGTTTAAGAATGCTTCACTTTGGACAGTTCTTGTGATTTAACCCTGGACATGTGACTCTTTATTTGAGTCCCCCACCTTGGTTACTGGATTTCTGAACCTCCATCTGGACTTCTTGAACATACATGGACTTATATCAAAGCAGTAATCAGATCCAACTAGATCACAAACCCTTGCATATCATTTTCATACTCATCATTTGCATCATTTAACATTGGTTTATTTGTTTTTCAAGGTATCCACATTACATTTGGCTTGGTTTTGACCCCTTCATCTGCAGAGACCTCTGTTTCACCAGTTATCTACTTCAGCTACCTCCGTCACCAGCATCAGCCTATCAGTGGCTCATCTCCAGTATTGACTTTGATCATTATCAGCACTTGTCTTCAGCTCTTCATCAGCACTCATGTCTGCACCCAAGAAAAGCAACATTTCATACCATTTCTTTGAGCCTGTGTTGACTGGTATCAGGCAGGTCCAGGCACTTATCACTCCAGACCACATCCCATTATTCAGAGAGTATTATGGAGGCATCCTTGATATGGTTATGGACCTGGACCCTTCTCAGAGGAGTATGATCCACACCTGCCTACAGTTTTATGACCCTCCTTTGAGATGCTTCACTTTCCAGAAGTTTCAGTTAGGACCTCTGCTGGAGGAGTTCTCATCATTGATTGGAGTACCTGTCAGGGGTGGTGTCCCCTTCAACCCAGAGATGATTTCTCCCAGCAATGGAGAAGTGGCAAAGGCACTGTACCTAGAGCCTATATTGATTGAGTAGAACATGACAACAAAGGCTGGGATCCCTGGTTTGCACTTAGACTTTCTGACTTCTCAGGCCATCCTGAAGGCCTCCTTGGGAGAATGGATGGCAGTTTGTGCATTGTTAGCCCTCAGTATATATGGGGTTATACTATTTGCAGATGAGCCCAAGTTTATCAGCAAGAATGCCATTCATCTTTTCCTTCTGAGGAACCCAGTGCCCACCTTGCTGGGAGATTTCTATTATTCCATTCATCAGAGGAATGAGAAGCAAAGAGGAAAGTTGGTGAGATGATGTGCTCCTCTATTTCACACCTGGATGCTCAAACACTTACCTAGGACTGATGCCTTCCTGAATCCTCACCAACAGAAGAATTGGGCTAAGAGACTTATTTCTTTGACTTCAGATGACATCAGATGGTGCACCCAGAGCACCAAAGGCAGGGACATAATCACTAGTTGTGGGCAGTACCCCAATGTACCTCTAGTAGGAGTGAAGGGTTGCATCAACTACAATCCTTTTCTGTTTAAGAGACAATTGGGCTATGCTTTGGTCCACCCCCCTAGAGTGCAAGATTTAGCTGAAACCCTGTATTGTGAGATAAAGCCTAATCTAGTTGTTGTCATGCAAGCATCATGGGCTTGGGACAACATCCAGACCAAAGGGATGGCTATTCTTGGGAGGTGCAATAATGTGGCTTCAGCTCAGTACTATGAATGGTCTCATGCTAGAGCTCAGATTTCTGGGATGCCCTTCACCATTGAAGATATACCTGGACCATCCACAGTACAGCCACCAGTCACTGTCAGCCTGGAAAAATTTGAGAAGCTGAAGGAAAGCAATGAGAATCTGTCTCAAGCTCTGAAGAAGACCCTCTGGGAGAGGAGTGATGGCCGTCTGGACATTGAGAGGTTCGAGAAGCTTAAGGTGGAGCATCTGGCCATGATTGAGAAAGCAGAAGACTATATCAAGAAATCAAGAGCTGGGGAGCAAATATTGAAGAATGCCTGTAAAGAGGCCAAGTTCCAGAAGGCTAGGACTGATCTCTATCTGCAAGAAAGTCAAGCTAGGTGGGTCAGGATCACTGAAGCTCGTACTCAAGAAGATAAGAGAACTCAAGCCAGGTTTGAGCAGTTAGAGGCCAATGAAAAGAAACAACAGGAAGCTTTGCTGGCAGCCCAAAAGGAGATTTCAGAGTTGAAGCTTAGGGCTGGTCTGAAGAGGTCAAAGGACCAAGACAGGCACAAGAAGCTGACCACTGCTATTGCCACCAGGAACCTTCTTATCAGGACTATTACAGAGCATCCGGCTGGTCCTGTAACTGAGGCACTCTTGAAGGAGGTTAAGGAGGATGAGTTTGGATTAGATGTTTGACTTCTTTGCTTGTTGTTCATTTCCATTTCATGTACTTTTCCTTTTATGTTGTATTTTGACCCTTCAGGGGCATATGTCGTAAAAACAAACTATGTATGATTCACTATTTTTGTAATATATTTTAGTTTGTTTCTATTTTGGGGTTTCTTTTCTCAACAAAGTCAAAAGCATCTTCCTTGGGGTCTGGAAAGGTCAAAACCAGGAGCCAAGCCGGATACCTTGGAAAACAAATAAGCATACTACATTGCATACTAACTTTTGTTTGTTTTGTAGGTTTTGTCATTATTTTGTCTGTTTCTAACTCTGTTGTGCCCCAGGAATTATTGCTCGCCGCCGGGTGTTCCCTCTCAACCGTCTGCACCGGTATCCTACTCGGAACAACCTTCCTGGTATTCAAATGGATCAAGTACAGCAGGACCTGACAGAGGTCAGAACTCAGATGGCTAACGAAAGAGTGGAGATGAGGAACCAAATGGCCCAATTCATGACTGTAATGACCATCTTGGCCCAAAGTCAAGAGAGGTTAAGGGCATTGGTAGAAAGACAAAACCCTGAGGAACCTCATCCTGGCACTGGAGGAACCAGCAACAATGAGGGAGGTCAGCCTCATGTTAACCCACCAGTATTTGGACCTCATCTAGATCCAGAAGTCAACATCCCAAGAAATGTACCGGGCAATACTGCTGCAGGCAGGATCTTGCAGGAAGATCCTCAAGAGGAGCAGTTTACTGTAATGGGAGCTAGGGATGAAGTCTATGATAGGAGGTTTGATGAAATTGCTGAGAAGTTGAGATCTCTGGAGTCTCAAAACTCCTTAGGCTTCGATGTAATGGATATGGGGTTAGTGGATGGGGTGAGGATTCCCCACAAGTTTAAACCCCCGTACTTCGAGAAGTACAATGGAACTTCCTGTCCACGAACTCACCTACAGTCTTTTCTGGGGAGACTTAAGGCATACACCATGGATGAAAAACTGTGGATGTTTTACTTTGAAGACAGTTTGACCGGGGCTTCCAGGGAGTGGTATTCACACTTAACCAGAGCTACTATCAGATGCTGGAAGGACCTAGCTGAAGCCTTCATCAGGCAGTACCAATACAATCTGGACATGGCTCCTAACAGGACCCTCTTGATGGGAATGTCTCAATCCTCCAGGGAAAGCTTCAGGGATTATGCCCAAAGGTGGAGAAAGCTTGCTGCTGCTGTCCAGCCACCCATGTCGGAAAGAGAAATGGCCGACATGTTCATGAATACCTTGCAAGGAACATATATTTATAGGCTAGCTGCCTTTTCTTCCACCAGTTTCACTGACGTAGTTATAGCTGGGGAAAGGATTGAAAGCCTTTTGAAGATGGGTAAGATTTCTGATAATGGTGCAAGTTCGTTCAGTAACTCCAGGAAACCTTTTGTGGGACCTAGAAGGACCGGTGAGACAAATGCCATTCATGCCAACAGGGGCAGACCTCAGTATGTCCACAGATCAGTAGCAGCTGTCACTATTCTAGCTCCGATTCCTCAGCAACCAGTATATCAACCACCACAACAACCCCACTATCAACAGCAAGTTCAGTATCCGCCACAGAGAACCTACAACAACAATAACAGCAATCAACAGCAAAGACCCTTTCAGCAAAGACCATCACAGGCAAATAGGGTGATTGACCCTATCCCTATGCCTTATGCTGCCTTATTGCCACAACTCCTGAAACTCAACTTGGTTGAATTAAGGACATTGGCACCACTAGATCCCTCCAATCTTCCAAGAAATTATGATGTCAACGCCAGGTGTGCTTTTCATTCCAATGCACCTGGCCACAATACTGAGAAATGCAGGGCTTTACAAATGAAAGTACAAGATCTGGTGGATTCTAAAGCCCTCAACTTTGCACCCCCTTCAAATGTCAACAAGAATCCCATGCCCAATCATGGAGGGCCAAGAATTAACGCCATTGAGGAAGACAAGCCATCTTTCTTGATAACCAGTGTTGGATAGATTCGGACACCTCTGGTCGAAATTAAAGCTCAGCTTCTAGAGTACCAGATGTTCCCCGGATGTGAGCTCGGTTGTGGGTATTGAAACATTGCAGTCAATGGGTGTGATAACTTGAGAAGCGGCATAGATGGTCTTATCAAAGATGGCATACTTCAGATCACAACAACGATGCCTACAAATCCAGCAATCCCTTTGACAACATTTCCTGATTCTTCTACAACAACAGCAACAATCATTCCTACCGATTCATCAATATCATCAGTAATGGCTCCGTCCATCACTTCAACAAATCAAGTTTCAGCAACCATCTCTTCTACAACATCAGCATCCATTTATTCAGCAGAATCTTCTACAACACCAACAGAAACTAATGAAGATATCTCAGCGGTCACCATCTACTATGATCCATCAGATGTTCCTCCAAACAACAACTTTCAACAACAAACAGTGGCACCTCCTGCCAGGTCACCGGTCACAATTTACTACGATCCGTACACCATTTCAGTACCCTCATCTGCTGCAGTCAGTCCAGTTACTATCACGGTACCTGGACCAGTTCCATATGAAAGCAGTAATGCCATACCTTGGCATTATGGCTCTGACCTCTACTGCAATGGGGAGAAAATCACTTTGGATTCTTCCACCTCTTCTCCACAAATTGATAATGTTGGGGGAGGCGGAGGCTTCACCAGAAGCGGACGCCTTTTTGCCTCACAAGTGCAAAGACCTAATGCCGAAGCAGAAGTTGCTGCCAAAGCAAAGGGAACGAGTGTGATATCTGAAGAGCCGATTATCAAGGAAACTCAGAAGAAATCTTTTGAACAAGATGTAGACTCCCTCAAAAATCTCCATACTATCCCTGTTGATGTGTTCAGAAGCTCACAGGAATGCATTACTGAAAGTCATGCATGCAGCATACGTGCCAGAGGAGATCACCGTTAATCAACTAGAAACCGTAGTAGCAAATGTCAATACCAGTCATGGACTGGGTTTTACCAATGCTGACTTAACAACTGAGGGACGTAACCACAACAAGGCTTTACATATCACCTTGGAATGCAAGGGTGTTGTTCTATCTCATGTACTGGTAGACACTGGGTCCTCGCTCAATGTCCTACCAAAGAAAGCCTTGGTGAAGCTGGAGTATGATGGCTTGGCATTGCATCCGAGTAATTTGGTGGTGAGAGCATTTGATGGCTCTAAGAGATCAGTGCTTGGGGAGATTGATCTGCCTGTGATGATTGGCCCGCAGACTTTTAAAATTACCTTCTATGTGATGGACATTCAGCCGGCCTACAGCTGTTTGTTGGGTAGACCCTGGATCCATGCCGCTGGCGCTGTTACGTCTACCCTTCACCAGAAGTTGAAATTCGAGTGGGAAGGCCAGATCATCACCATCTGTGAGGAAGAAGACATCTTTGTTAGCCATCTGGCTACGTATAAGTACATAGAAATGGATGGAGAGATCCATGAAACTATGAGCCAGGGGTTTGAGGCCCTGAACATTAATGAAGCATCTGCTGTACTAGGAACCTCCATAACGTCTTATCAGCAAGCCCGGAAGGTTGTTGAAGAGGGTACTGCCCAAGGCTGGGGCAAGCTGTTGCCCGTAGAAAAGAAAGAAGACAGATTTGGGTTGGGTTACAGACCAACTCAACAAGATCAATCAGAGGATGCCAAGAAGCCCAATTTTGTCAGCGGGGGAATGCTCACCCCGGATGCTGTAAACAACTTGGAAGACGAGGAGGAAAGCGACCGCAACCTGGAGAGCTGGATACGTCCAAGGATCTCGGGGAGCCAAGTCCTTAACTGGTCTTCCTAGGAAATTATAAGGGTTACTCCTGCAGAGTAATTATTATTTCCTGTATTTTTAAGCATGCATCAAGTCTTGCATCTTTCCCAAGATGTCAAGACTCATTTTGTAATCGGGCCATCTTGTAATTTTGTGCAAACAGATCAATCAATGAATATCGGACATCTTTTGCAAATGAGTCTTTTTCTTTTCCGCTCACTGCATTTCCATTTTTCTTTTTGTACAAAAATAAAATGGCAATGTTTTCCAAAATGATAACTTCATTTCACTTTTTCTAGACAAGATTAAAATCGATCACTAAAATGAACAATCTAAACCCTTGCAGAGAGTGCCTTTCAGACTGCACCGACAACAACACAGCTATGACTTCGTATGACTTTGACAATCCGATCAATCAAGCTGATGAAGGGGTTGAAGAAGATTATGAGCTTCCTGAAGAGCTAGCCAGGTTGTTAAGGCAAGAGGAGAAGGTTATCACTCCTCATCAGGAGGAGGTTGAAACGGTTAATCTTGGTACAGAAGAAGAAGTAAAAGAAGTTAAGACCGGGGCCTGCTTACAAGATTCAGTAAAGGAGCAACTGATTGACATGTTTCGGGAGTATGTGGATGTCTTTGCTTGGTCTTATCAGGATATTCCAGGGTTGGACACCGATATTGTCATGCACAAGCTGCCTTTAAAAGAAGACTGCCCACCAGTGAAACAGAAACTGCGCCGTACTCGCCCAGATATGGCAATGAAGATTAAGGAAGAGGTACAAAAGCAGTGGGACGCTGGGTTCCTTGCTGTAACTAGATATCCACCATGGGTTGCTAATATTGTGCCTGTGCCTAAGAAAGACGGCAAGGTGAGGATGTGTGTAGATTACCGGGATCTGAACAGAGCCAGCCCTAAAGATGACTTCCCATTACCTCACATTGATGTATTGGTTGATAATACGGCTCAGTTCTCGGTGTTCTCCTTCATGGACGGATTTTCGGGATACAATCAGATCAAAATGTCATCTGAAGACATGGAGAAGACAACTTTCATCACACCCTGGGGCACATTCTGTTACAAGGTGATGCCATTCGGACTGAAGAATGCGGGTGCAACGTATCAACGGGCTATGGTAACATTATTCCATGACATGATCCATAAAGAAATAGAATGTTATGTGGATGACATGATTGCCAAGTTCGTCACAGAAGAAGACCACCTGGTAAATCTGTTGAAGTTATTCAAGCGTCTGAGGAAGTACCAACTGAAGTTAAACCCCAACAAATGCACATTCGGGGTGCGATCCGGTAAGTTGCTAGGATTTATTGTAAGTGAGAAGGGGATTGAAGTTGACCCTGATAAAGTTAAAGCCATTCAAGAAATGCCTGCACCGAAGACTGAGAAAGAAGTTCGGGGGTTTCTAGGTAGATTGAACTACATTTCAAGGTTCATATCTCACCTTACAGCAACCTGCGAGCCTTTGTTCAAGCTGTTAAGAAAAGAACAAACGGTCAGGTGGAACGAAGACTGCCAGAAGGCTTTTGACAAAATCAAGGAGTACTTACAAGAGCCTCCAATCCTTATGCCTCCAGTTGAAGGAAGACCTCTAATCATGTACTTGACAGTATTAGAAGAATCAATGGGGTGTGTGTTGGGCCAGCATGACGAGTCTGGTCGAAAAGAGTATGCAATATACTACCTAAGCAAAAAGTTTACCAACTGTGAACAACGTTATTCACTGCTTGAGAAAACTTTCTGTGCTTTAGCGTGGGCTGCTCGCCGACTAAGACAGTATATGTTGACCCACACTACTTTATTGATTTCAAAGATGGACCCAGTCAAATACATTTTTGAGAAGCCAGCACTTACCGGACGGGTTGCAAGATGGCAAATGATCCTCACAGAATATGACATTCAATACACATCTCAAAAAGCCATCAAGGGCAGTGTATTGTCTGATTATCTTGTTGAGCAACCCATTGATGATTACCAGCCTATGAGATTTGACTTCCCTGATGAAGACATCATGTTCATAAAAGCAAAAGATCATGAAGAGCCTGTTCACACCGAAGGGCCTGACCCGGAAGAAGGTGTTGGAAGTCCACAAAATTGAAGAATTTCAAGCCATTTGCAAAGTTGCCTTTTTGGGAAAATGACTTGTAATGGAAACTTGCCATTTTGGGAAAGTTCTTCAACCTCCTCTTTCTTAACCAAAAATGCTTCAAATGAGAAAACTCTGGTCATAAAAGTTGTAGAATGGATCATTCCCTTTTCAAAAAGTACAAGAACTTGTCCTAATTCATCTTGGATCAAAAGTTATAGCTTGTCATAGTTAGGAAAAATCACATAATTTCAAGTTTTGCACCAAAGAGGCAAAGGTGCAAAACCTCTTGCCAAGGTAAATTGTAACTTCAAATGGACTTCTAATCTTTGCACAAACATAAACCAATGCCTAAAGATCAGATTGCACCAAAGAATTGCCCATTTTCATGACTTGTGCATCAAGGAACTTCAAAAGGGCCAAGACTTTGTGAAATTGCAAAAACCATCACAAACCCTAATCCACTTGCTGCATTGCCTCTAATCCATTTCCATGGTTATCCCTGATCCCAGCTGAGCCAAGCCATGCCCTTATCACAGCCTCCCACTTGCCCATACCTCAAGTACACTTAGACTTGACTTTATGCAAAATGGCCCATACCAATCCCACAGTTCCACACCAACTATTCTGACCAATCAAGACTTTACAAACACACTTCAAGCAAGCCATTTCATAACATCTTGGAGCCTGAAACACCCCACAAGTCAGCATACACAAAAATCCCTCCCTTTGCATTTTCTATCGAATCTCCCAACTCAGCCACCCATTCTTCAAATTTCTTCCACCATCCATCTCAAAACACTCCACTGATCATCCCTGGCCCTTCACCTTGCCTTGAAACCCCCTGAACTGAAATACGATTTCTTCCCCTCTCTGAACAGAACTCAATCAATCTCACAAACTAGCCAAAATAAACTCCAAACAAGCTTTGCAAACACTTGAGGGAGGTCAGTAGAGGTGATTGGAAGCAAAGAGGCAGGCTGAAAGCTCCAAACTGAAAGCTTCACCTCAGGTAGCTTCGAAATTTATTTTTTCCAGAAGCTCTATTTTAAGTTCTCAACTTGTTAAGTTTGATCCCCTGAGTTCATTGAACTTTTTATTTTTGAAAATGATGAAGAATTGAGAGTGTATTATTTGCCTGAAATTTCTGCCATTTTTGTTCATAGCTTCGAATCTGGTTAATGGTGAGAAATAAATTCCATTTGAGGGCAGGGATGAGTTTAGGAAGGTGAGAAGAAGTGATCTAGAGCTTTAGAGCTCCAGAAATGACCTAGAGAATGAGATTGAAAATTTCAGGGAAGGATGTCACCGGAGAAGACGACCGGAGCTCTTCTCCGGTGACCTGAATGTCATTAAGTCTTTAATTACGATTAGGGTTTGGTTTGAATATAGGCCATAGATCCAGTTGACTTGCATTGACCCGCGCGCAAACGAATGGCTCAGATCCATCACTTAAGCCATAATCCACGTCATTAGTTTAATTAATTAGGTTTTTAAATTAATCTGGTCAGTTTAAATTGCAGCCGTTGGATGACGCGCCAGTCAATTCCCTCCTTTTCCATTTGAATGTCAGCCTTCAGATTTGCATACTTTTCATTATTCTCATTTTTATTTCATTTTCTTTTCATTTTATTTATACGAATTATTTTAAATAGCTAAAATCATTTAAAAATTATGAAATTTTTTGTCAAAGATTTCATTAATTTTTAAAACCCAAAAATATTTTTATTTTTATTTTTTGCACTGAAAATTATTTTTAAATCATTTAAATGTTTATTTTTAATTAGTTAATGAAAATTAATTAATTAAAAATGCATTTAAGTATCTAAAAATCACAAAAAAATTCACATTGCACTTAGAAACATTTAGAAACATTGTCCAACTCTCAAACCAAATTTATTTTTTGTTCTTGATGCCTTTTGATCCTTTTCATTGGAATTAATCTCATTTTAAGGCAATATTTTGGTTCAATCTTCAAAAATTTCATTCTGCCTAACCATTGAGAGTTGGATGATGATTCTTCTTGCATTGCACTCTTCATAGCATGTAGTTTATAGGATAAATTTGGTTTGAGTTGATCTTGCATTTTCAATTTGTTTAGAATTTTTCTTGATGAGGTACCCCAAAACCCTAGCAATCTTAGGAAATTCATAACTTACACTAGGTTAAGAATTGGTTCCTCTCCTTTGGGCAGTGAGCTTATATAGGTTTAGGGTATCTTTGATTGAATCTTCAAATTTTTATCATGCCATTTGCTTCTGGTTTTGGATTTTTGCTTTGTGTGTTGATCATAAACCCTAATTTGTGACTTCTTTGGCATCCATTTCTCATTTGCTTGCATCCAATGACTTGCCATGACATTTTGTGCATCCACATGATTCATGATACATCTTAGGACATATTAGAATCATATTTGATCATTGCATCTTTCATTTTCCATTTTATATGTCCATTGCATTTCATAACTTTTCTTGAACTTTCATGGTTTAAAACATGCTTCATTTGCATCCATTGCCTTGTATGATCATTCTCATGTCTTGCCTCATGTTTGCATCCTATCTTAGCATCATTAACTTCATGTCTATGCTTCTGACTTTGTCTTGCATCATGTCATTTCATCTCATTTGCATTGTATTTCATTTCTTTTGCTAACTTTTCAGATGGTAAGTTGCTCTGAGAAGTGAATTTGCCTTCACTTCTCACAATCTCTTTTCATCTCTTTCATACTTTCTTTGCTTCCTTTTGTATGTGTATTAGAGTGAGCTTGCTCATTCATGTTCATCTCTTACTTTCTTCCTTCAAGCAACTTGTCTTCTTAAGTGAAGCAAGTTGTTTTGCTTCTTCCTTCTTTCATCTGCTTCCTTCCTGGTGGTTTCTCTGAAGATCTTCTTGTAAACCTCATTAACCCTAGGAATACCCAATCATGATCATAATTAGGGTTTGATTATTCCCCCCATTTAGCTTTTACCTTTGTGTCATCTTTGAGTCTTTTCTTCTCATCTCATAATCAGGGAATAAACCCTAAAGGCTTTAAGGCTTTGTGATTAAGCTTATGCCTGCATCCTTATATTAGGATGGAGTGTATAACTTTAATCCTAAGTGTTAAACCCTTAATGTGTTTAAATCCTTTAAGCAATTCACCTAATAATCATCAAGACATCAAGCTTGTAACTTGGGCCTTGCATTAGGGTTTTATTTCTTCCTTAATTGGTTAAGAAGGACTAACCCTAATGTTAATGGACAAGTCCCCCTCAAGTTGTCTTACAAATCATAAAAATCATTTCTTCATCTTATCATTAATTAAAATCCATTTAATAAAGGCTTTGTTTTGTCATGAGGTTAATCCCTAATCATGGATTAAGTTGAGGAGTCTTCATCGGCTTAAATGTTCTCATCTATTATCCTTCTATTAGGATGGTGTAATGAGTCCATTAAATCCTTGATTATGGCTTAAACTCATTACTTAACGCTAAACAAAGACACCAAAAACATCTAAATAATCACAAGTAGGTTAATGATCTTAATCCTACATCATGGTGATTAAGTGTGAGGTGCTTACTTCACACTTAAGGTATTCTCATTACCCCTAATCAGAGGGAGGATGTGATGAGTTTACTAACCCATTGGTTTAGGCTTAAGCTCATTTTTCCTATGACAAACTCCAAAAAGCAATAAAAGACTGAAAACACAAAAACAAACAATAATCGTCTCCTCCAGGATTCTTTTCTCACCACCCTCACTCACAAACGAGAACTTGCTTCTTCCGTCTAAATGCAAGACAGTTTGCACCTGAGCCAGACAGGTCATACACTTGAGCATAGACAAGTAAGCAGTTCATCAGTCAATTTATCTTTCAGTCTCTTTGAGTCGAACTACGGTGTTCTGACTTCCTCATTGCACGAGAGGATACGTAGGCATAACTTAACAGTTATCGAACAAAAGTCTCTGTATATTCCCCCTCTTTCAGTATCATTCTTTAAGCCTCATAGTCTTGAGCTTCATTCATTTCTTACACTGACACTTCTTCACTTCATTTCACATTTATTTTACACTGACACTCGCATTCTTTTTCCAGCTTTTGTACACAAATTGCACTGACACTACCCCTTTAAAACACAAATCTTTTAAGCGTGGATCTCGTCGAGTACGACGGACAATCTGGGTGCTAATACCTTCCCAGGTTGTAACCAACCCCCTTTCTCAGTCTCTCTGGTTCGTAACCGTCTTATCCATATCTTCTTCTAGGTTTATGCAGCATTACCTTTCCTTCGGGATAAAAATGCCTAGTTGGCGACTCTTTTCAGTTCATTCATGTCCTCTCCTTTCGCCAACCGTTCGCGTCTGTACCCCATTCGACTTAGCCTCATTTGGTGGGAGCGACACCTATTCATTATTCCTTATTGTAGCTTTGATTTACTAAGCTTTTATGGAGAACTAATCCCTAAGGCGAATTCTGCTGATTACAAATTCCATCGCTTTGAGGTTATTTTAAATCCAATTCAATTTTGATTTATGTTCAATTCTGCCTATGAACTTGTTTGCTTTATTTGATTTCTTTCGATTGCTTAATTTTATTTCTACTCATTGGATATAATTTATTAAATTAGATTGTATGCATGTTCCTAATTTTAATCGCGTGTTGACTTAGCTTATTCATTAGTTTCGCCTAATATATAAATTGTCATGCTTAATGCGGTAACAGGAGAATATTTCACATGATATTGATAGTGCTTGTCTAATTGATTTCATAATCACATAGAACCAAATTTCTTAGGGGAGTGGAGGTACAATAGCCAGTGATAAATTGGAATCCAAATTAATAGGATTATCCATTTTACCTTATTCGTAATCAAATTATTTTTACTATTATATTATTTGAAACCTAAACTATAAAACTCCCATCGTTTTCAGTTGGTAAATTTCAATACAATAGTCCTTGTGATATGACATTCGGGCGCCGTTTCCCTAAACTACAGTTTTTAATTACTCGATTTTGACCCGTGCGCGACATCATATCAAATTGGCGTCGTTGTCGGGGACTCTTGTTGATTTTAACCAATATTAGATTCTTGTTAGCATTTTTTATTTTATTTTATTGTTTGTTTGTTTGTTGATTTTTAGGGTTGAATTATAGTGATAAATATTTCAATTTCGAGCCATCGGGTAACTCGGGAAGCTATTATTCCGAATTGCTCTGATCTTTCTTTTTGCTGATCAGGTCAATCATCCCATAAGTGACCAGACTTCTTACAATTGAAGAAGATCTTCTGATCATCTGTATTATCCTTGGAACTATACCATTTGAAGTTGTTACTTTTACCAGAGAAGTTTTTGTTCCTTCTTCCCAATTGTTTGAATCTTTTAATTATAAAGGCAATGTATTTCTCATCAGAGTCACCATCAGAATCTTCTTCATTTAAAGCTTCTTCAGATTTCCTGACCTTAGAGGTTCTGATAGTTTTACCACCAGATCTTCCAACAATTGATTTTAATTCCAGTTTTTTTTTATTTCACCACTGGCTTATCCCCATTCAATTCGATTTCATGGCTCTAAAGGTTGCTAATAAGACTTTTAAGGCTAATAGTATTCAGGTATTTAGCCTCCTGAATAGTTGTGACATAGGTATGTACTTAGCTGGAAGACTTCTCAAGATCTTATTTATATGGTCAGCAATAGTGTAACTTTTTCTCAAAATCTGAAGGCATGGTACTAGAGTTTGAAAGCTAGAAAACATGGTTTCAATGTCATCGTCATCCTTCACCATGAACAACTCATAGTGCTGAACAAGAAGATTAACCTTCACTTCTTTCACTTGTTGATTCCATTCATAAGTGGAAGTCAATGATTAAAAGATACTCTTAGTTGTATACTTATCAATGATTTTAATATATTCAAAGTGAGGTAGAGCCTTAATCAAAATATCCCTTACTATATGGTGTTTTTTGTAAACTTTCTTTCGGGATGGTGTAAGAGTTTTTCTATCTTTCACCATCCCAACACCATCAACAGTCAAGTCAATGCCATCCTCAAGTATGTCTCATAACTCATCATCAAAGGCAATGATATAAGTATACATTTTGCTCTTCCACCATTCAAACTGACTGGAAATACCATTAAATGAGGGTGGTTTAGCAGAATAATGAATTTTCTCAACAAAAATAATGAATTTTCTCAACAAAAATAATGAATTTTCTCAACAAAACTATAGTCATAGGAAACGAAAGGACCATACATGATATTGTAAGTAAATTTCTCAGTATTGATTCATTGTACCATGGTTAAGTAATATGCAGAGTGTGTTATTATGTCAACTGAATGTGAGAAAAATACACAAGAATGAGGGGTTAAATTGTGTGATTTAAAAACATTCCATTTTTGAACTCAGGAGTTCAGAGTCTAAACTACGCTCAGAGTCTGTTAATAGAATGTATAATATGGGAAAATAAAGTTCAGAAGTAAATGCAATCAACACACAAAAGTTATCCTAGTTCTTCTCGTAAAATAAGAGTAGTTTAGTCCCCTTGACTCAACAAGAGCTTTTCATTATAACCAAACTGATTACAAATGCTTAAGCTACTTCTCAAGATTTCCTACACAATCAACCCTGAATGAGACTTCCTTGATTAAGCCATTTCTCAAGACTTCCTGCTTAAAACCTTAGGTTCAATACTTTTTTCTCAATCAACCCTGAACGAGACTTCTTGCTTAAACCCTCAGTTCAAGATTTCCTTGCTTAAGCACGCAGATGAGAGACTTCTTCTACTTTAAACAAATTGTTTAGTAGACAAGATAACTACAATACTTTGATACACAATCAGAAGTATAACAGTTGTGCAACAATCACAAAGGTTTACAACCTTTCTAAGATTTCTAAGATAAATCTAAGATGAGAAATATTAAGATCTTATGCTATAACTGCTAAATTAACAGTTCAGGTTTGTGCTAAGATCTTTCTATATGTTGTGATGATGTAACCTTCCTTTGAGTCTTCAGCTTCCTTTTATAGAGATAGAAAAAAAGTCATTGGAGGTTTGAACAATAATAAACTAAGTGGAGAAGTATGCCAAAAGAGACGTTGGAGACTTCCATCTAATCAGAAGCTTTATTCATTGAATGATAGTATTTCCATAGCACCTTTCAAGTGACTAGGTGTCTATCAAAAGGTAGTACAGACGGAATAGGTCACATCGACATCCTTGAGCATTGCAAAACCAAACCCTATTTGTCTCTCTCTAGAAATCTGGGGCTCTAATAAGACAAGTCTTCTTTGGTGTAGTGTACGGATCAACTGTTTTCCATGTCTTCAGAAACTGAGTTATCATCAGAAGTTGGGTCATGAGTCCAGAGTTTGATGCCTTTAGAGTTTTATGAACATATTCATATTCTGATTAGCCAGAATCTGAGTATTGCTTCTTCACTTATGCTTTCAACAGGATTAATGATGAATTCTTTAGTTTATGATCTTGCACACTTAAACATATGTTAGCAAACTATATTGTTCTTTCAATACTTTGTTATTATCAAAACCTTTTAAGGGCATACACAAATCTTGTTCCAACAAAACATGAAAGACACAAGATTCAAATTTTGATTCCCGCATACGGAACCACGGTTCTGCTTGAGAACAATAATTGATCAGAGAATGAAGATTATGGATTACAGCAGTGAAGTTGAGCTTCTGGTACAATGAGAAAGATACTGACCTACAATGTTAGTACTCCAACACTCAGATTAGTATGATAGTAAGATGGATGAATGAATGAAGTTTGAATTTGAATTGTGCCTGAAAAATGGTGTGCTTCCTCTTTATATAGTAGAGTGGTTATAACAACTTGCTTATATTAGTGTAGTATGCAGAGATTCGTTAGATGTATCCTGAATATGGATCATCTGCACTCTAACCAAAGATAACCCTCATGTTTTGCAAGTGATTTTAGTGAATTAATATGTTTCTCTGGACTACGGTTATTGGGTCTTATGACCGAACCAGAATAGATAAACATCCATATTTATAAAGGCTGAAATCCAACTGATTTTTAGTGGGGCAAAAACACAATCCATTAAAATTTAGAATAAAAATACTACAAATGTCTTATAATATTCGTTAATTGAATCGACCAAACCTGATATGCATGAACCGCTCAAACCGAATGTTATTCGACTTTTTTATTTCTAGCAATCTCAGAACATGTTTTCTTTTTCTTCATCATTCAAATGTTTTAAGACATACTTCCACATGAAGATACAATACTTCATACGAGTTATCGTCCGATTAGATTTAACGATGAAAAAGGCCAAAATCACATATCTTTGACTGGAGTGATGTCTCACCTATTCCGCACATCTTTACGTATGATGTTTGTTGTTGAATCTTCTTACACGAGCCTGGGCAATGAGTCAGAAACAAATTCAATAATCAAAATATATCGTTAAGCAATTAGTTCAAAACTAAATTGTTTGAATTATTATATATTTTAGTAAGTATTTTTCCTTTTTGATTTTGCTTATATAAAGCATATGAAGCATGTGAGAAAAGTGTCACTGTCTCTTCCGAACAAAACACCAATAGTTAGTGACTCTAGTGTCTTAGATTATTTAGCATTGATTTTACTTAATTCCTACATTTATCGCTCATGATTGGTGACAGCACTTGCCCGCATTAAAGGAAAAAAACTGACAATTTTTCCTTCTAATTCTATTTTTTTTCTTAAATGTTGGATATAAAAAAAAAAAGGAAAATAGAGATTTTTTTTTTCTTCTTAGGTATTCTCTTTCATATTTTTAGTTCAGATTTTTAATTATTAGATTAATTCAATGATTTTTAATTGTTTTTTATAGGAAAAAATCAATTATTTTAAAATTATCTTTTATAATAATTAAATAATAATGTATAATAAGAAATTTGATATTTATTATTTTTGTTTTTGAAAATTTTGACAATACTTTTTTAAAATGATTTTTTGAAAATATATCGAGAAGATTACCTAAACAGGATGGTTTTATTACGAATGAAAAATAAATTTTAAAAGAAAATCAATTTTAAAAATTTAAATAAATATTTTTCCATCTCAAAAAATCATTACAATTTTAAAAATATATACTAAAATGTTATTATTATTATGTTAAAAATATCTATTTTTGAATTTTATCTTAAACCTCTAGATGGCCGGCCCTGCATGTTTATAGGAAAAAATTAATAATTTAAAATTACTTTTTATAATAATTAAATAATAATGTATAACAAGAAATTTGATATTTTTTATTTTTTATTTTTGAAATTTTGACAATATATTTTTTAAAATGACTTTTAAAAATATATTGAGAAGATTACCTAAACAGGATGGTTTTATTATCATTGAAAACTAAATTTTAAAAGGAAATCAATTCTAAATAGTTAAGTAAATATTTTTCAACTCAAAAAACTCATTGCAATTTAAAAAGTATATATTAATTTTACTAAAGTGTAATTATTATTATGTTAAAAATATCTAATTTTGAACTTTGTCTTAAAACTTAAGATGTATAGGTTCGGCTTTTTTGCGTGCCTATAGTAATTTTTACTTAATCAAATTGTTGTTATTTTCTATTTCATTTGAATGATTGATGTGATAATAAAACATAAAAATTATAATACAAAGGAATACTACAAAAATGATAAAAATAAATAAAAATAAAAATAGATATGCATTTTTGTCTCTTCTTTAAATGTTATATTTTCTCTTTCATGTTTTTTTAATGGTTGGATTAATTCAACGGTTCAAAATTACGCATGAGAGATGAGAGAGGATCCAATTCATATATATACACCTCCCATATTGCTCTATAATTCAAAACTATATCCTCTCAAACTCAAACCTATATCTTCTCAGCTACTAGTTTCCATGTCGTGGAATTACATTTTCTTTGCTCTTTCCATTCTCTCATTTTTCTTCATGAGAAGAAGAATTATCCGTAACACTTCTACTCACACCCCTCCTTCATACCCCATCATAGGTTGCTTTATCTCTTTCTATAAAAATCGCCACCGTCTTCTAGATTTCTACACCCACCACCTCTCCCAATCTCCAACTCAAACCATCCTCCTCAACCGTCTCGGAGCTCGCCGAACAATCTTAACCGCCAACCCTCTCAACGTTGAATACATGCTCAAAACCAATTTCACAAACTTCCCTAAAGGAAAACCCTTCACTGAAATCCTCGGTGACCTTCTAGGTGGCGGCATATTCAACGTAGACGGCAAGTTATGGTCAAATCAACGCAAACTGGCCAGCCATGAATTCACCACGAGGTCTCTCAAAGGCCTCGTTGAAAAGACCCTTGAAGATGAAGTTCAACAAAGACTCATTCCATTGCTTGAATTGGCTTCTAAGGATAACTGTGTCATTGACATGCAAGATGTTTTGAGGAGACTCACGTTTGAAATTATTTGTAAAGTTTCACTTGGCTATGATCCTTGTTGTATGGATTTATATAAACCTGTGCCACCTCTTTTGTCAGCGTTCGACAAAGCTTCCGCATTAAGCGCAATGCGCGCTGCTTTGCCGATTCCGTTGATTTGGAAGATCAAGAGAATTTTTAATGTAGGATCAGAGAAATCACTTAAAGAGGCTGTTAAACTCGTTCATGAATCTGTGATTGAGATAATAAGAAAAAAGAAAATAGAAATGAATGAGAAAAGATATGTTAGTGGGAGTGATTTGTTGACAAAGCTGTTGGAAGCAGGGAATGATGAAATCATGGTTAGAGATATGGTTATAAGTATCGTCATGGCGGGGAGAGACACCACGTCGGCAGCGATGACGTGGCTGTTTTGGTTGTTGACATCGAATCGAAGCAAAGAGGAACTGATAGTGAAGGGAGTGAGGGAAGTTTTTGGAGGAAGAAACAAGGATGGTGAGTTTGAGTTAATGAGGTCATTTGATTATGAAGGTTTGAAAGAGATGAAGTACTTGAAAGCTTGTTTATGTGAGTCAATGAGGTTGTATCCACCAGTTTCTTGGGATTCGAAGCATGCCGCCGGGGCCGACATGTTGCCAGACGGGACTAAGGTGGAGAAAGGTGATAAGGTGACTTATTTTCCTTATGGGATGGGGAGGATGGAGGCGTTATGGGGAAAAGACTGGAATGAGTTTAAACCAGATCGGTGGTTTGAGGAAGCAGAGAAAGAAGGGGATAATAATGGGGTTTTGAAATATGTGAGTCCTTATAAGTTTGCGGTATTTCAAGCTGGTCCTAGAGTTTGTCTTGGGAAAGAAATGGCTTTTATTCAAATGGAATATGTTGTGGCTTCCATTCTCAACCAGTTTGAAATTAGGCCTGTGCTAGCTGACCAACCAGTCTTTCTACCTTATCTTACCGCTCATATGGCTGGTGGATTCAAAGTGAAGGTCCACAAGAGACTTTAAAAATCAAGTGTGTTCTTATATTTTTATTTTTTTACGGGAAGTGTGTTCTTATATATTTTTTTTTTTACGGGAAGTGTGTTCTTAAATACTTTGTATACTGTAGATTACAGTATATGTTTTGACTTAGTATTTTCATTTTTATTTGCTATTTTTAAGTTTAATGTTTGTTTGACCCCATATAAATCCTCCACCCAATGTCTGAGAAACTCGGACCTGGAAGTTAGTTTTTACCTTTCAGTTTACATTAATAAAAAAGTTGTTATGAATAATTATTTTTTAATTTGTAATTTGTATTTTCTTTTATTAATTTATGATTTTTTTCTTAAATTCAAAATCTCGGATTAAATGAAAAGATAAGTTATAAGAGATCTCTTATTATCTCACCAGAATTCATAATTTTAATTATAGAAAATAGTAATGTTAATGTATGCTCCAAAGACACGTGTTAAAAAATCCATAAATAAATATTTTACATTAAATTTGTATGTACTCGTGGGTTCGTACGTGTTAAAAAATTCATAAATAAATATTTTAATATTAATGTATTTGTTCTCATAATGTATTTTTTGTCAAATACATTCTTAGAATGTATTTAATTATATTTAAAATTTGAAAAAAATATATAATTAATAAATTTTTTATTTACTAAAAATTAGTTTTTATTTAAAATTTGGAAAAAATAGAATTAATAAAAATCAGTAAATACAAAAAAAAAATATTTTATATTTTAAAAAAATAGAATCAATTCTTGCAGATCGGTTGGTATCTTTTATAAAAATATTTACGCAATGATTTAGTTTTATAAATATCAAATAATATCATAGTATTTATAAATATTATTTTAATTTTATAAATAAATATTATTAACATAAATAAATTTATTTTATGGAAGCATTATTACATATATGTATTTTAAGTGATACCCATATCACTATTTGAGTGATCACCGGAGTACTGTTGTGTTATGCACATTTGTTTTATTTTTGTAAAAAAAATAGAATTAATAAAAATTAATAAATATAAAAATATAATTTATATTTAAAAAAAAAGAATCACGGGCATCATTTGATATTTTTTTATAAAAATAATTATGTAATAATTTAGTTTTATAAATATCAAATAATATCATAGTATTTGTAAATATTTTTTAATTTAATAAATACATATTATTAACATAAATAAATACATTTTATGGAAGTATTATTACTAATATCTATTTCGTGGGATATTCGTACCAAAACTGCATATAAAATTTAGTGACTTGAATAATTGTAAACCACTTTAACATAATAAAAACTGCATATTTTTTCGAAATAATATTTTCTAAAAATATGTTTTATTTTTATTATAAATAAAATCAGAGATTGTACTATTTTTCAATTATATTTTTTAATTATTATTATGTACACTATTTCTATTTCTAGTATATTAATAAAATTATAATATCTTATAAATATTATTACATATTTTTCATTAGTTGGTGTCGTTAGCCTGAGATTTGGCTCCACAAGTAATATTCATTTCAATTAAATCATTGTTATCATTATTTTATTTTTATCCTATAATGCTAGAAAAAGATTTGGTGATGAAAGATGAATATTTCCTGTACTTAGTATAAATTTTCATCTAAGATATATCAATTAAATCAAGTATATATTTAGTGATTTTTTTTTATTAATTATATAGATTTTATTAATAAAAATAAGAATTTATTTTATTATAAGAAATTAATACTAAAGGTACCGGTACCCAACTATTTATTATGAGTATCTAAGAATTTGTGATAGTTTAATTTATATTTTTTTTTTTAATGGTAGTAGTCCAAAAATAAACATATTTATGGAATAAATGAGTTAATGTTTGTAGAAGATGAAAAAATATTAAAATAATAATTTTATTTTTTTAAACCAAGTGAAAGGAGTGGAATTTGAAATGGGAGTTGTTGCTTTATGATTATTATGAAAATATGTCACAAGACAATAACATGTCCATGGTTAATCACTAATAAATGTCAAAATATTTTAAAAGTTGGACAATATAATTGAATTTTATTATAATTTAGTCCTAATAATAAATAAGTTGGAATATAACTCATGAGTGACGGTGTGAAATGCAAGATTGAGATTAGGGATGTCAATTGGGCGGGGCGGTGGACACTTTCTCATCTTTGTCCCGGCCACCAAATTCATTTCGTCCCCGATCCCGTCATGGGGAGTTTCTATCCCCATCTCCGTTCCCCGCGGATCCCCATTTCCCTGTAGATTCTACATTTATCCATTAACATTTTTTTAAATATCTATATTTTTTATAAAAATAAAAAGTACAAATATTTCACATATTTATTTTGTTATTAGAAATACTAGTATTTCACATTTAAAATAATAATTTTTTTATAAAATACTATAAAATTCAACTAACATAAATTATAATACTTTTTTTAAGTAACAATATGATAAATAACTACAAAATTCAACAACATAAATATGCTTGAAAAATAAAACTTCAAATAATACATGATAATTTAGTTTTTATAGGTCTCACTATTATCTTATGATTTACCAAACTAGGAATCTTAAAGTTAATCAAAACAATATATTTTTTTCCTATAAACAATTACATGAATAAATTTATGAGAATCAAGGAGAAATAATCTACTTTTTCCTATAAAAAATTACATGAACAAATTTATGAGAATCAAGGAGAAACAAACTACTTTTTTCTATAAACAAGTATAATAAATTTATGAGAATCAAACCTTATTGGTGCAATCGTAAGAGATGTGAATAATGATAGCACACGATACAAAGAAGACGATGGACAATGGTGAGGTGCGGCATAGAAGATGGATGAGGAAGCTGAACGGAGGTTTGATGGTAGAAGAAAAAATAAATGAGTTTGATAGAAGAAAATGAACGCTTCAACTTTTTTAGGGTTTTAATATCTACATTTATCTTTCTTAATAAATACATTAATATTTATTTATTTTTTAAAATAAACATAAAAGAAATGACAGAAAAACCTAATGTAAAATATAAATTATATATTAAATTAACTATATTAAAATAATAAGCGGAACGAGGATCCCGTGGGGTAGGGGATGTATTCTCCGTCTCCGTCTTCAAAGTGCTCTTGGGGAATTTTTCTACCCATCCCACCGCGCAGGGTGAAATTCCCCATCTGTGGGTCCCGAACGGGGAAATCCCCACGGATATCCCCACTAACAGATACAAACTGGCATCCCTAATTGAGATATAGAGTGATGTTTGACACATAGAGATAATGGTGACTAAATATATAATAATGTTAAAAATCTCATGGAAACCTTGTATGTCCAATAGAAAATAATTTTTTTAACACAATTGAGATAATGCGTATTTAATGCTATTAAAAAAATTAAAAATATATTATATTTTATATAACAATTAAATTACATTTTTTAATACCGTTAAAATAATAAATCAATTTAATGCATATTTATGAAACCAAATAATATATAATTATAAAGGATGATTATACTTAAGATAATAATGCTAAAAAAAATAATGGATATAAATTAAGAAATTAAAGTTTAATATAAAATAAATATTTTTTATAATAGAAAAAAATATCATATAAAAGTAATTGATAATTATATACATTATTGTTATTTGATAGGATTTACATAAATCATTTTTTAAAACATTAATTTTACTTAGTTAGAAGAAAATGTTTATTTCACTATGTAAATGTTTTTTGATAAATTTATTTTGTTGATAAATTAAATTTAAAAAAAAATCATGAAACATTGTTTACAATTAGTGTCTTGTTAGGAAAAAATTGAAACTCTATAATTAGTGTCATATTAAAAAAAGAATTTAATTGGAATGCACTGACAGCGTAAAGTTACACTGTCAGTGAATGGTAATCGTCAGATCCAAAATTATATTTGATTTTTATTTTAATTATATTTAAAGTAATTATTATGAATGGTTGTGATGGATTGATGGTGTAAAATTTTTTACACTGATAGTGCATAATAATTAATCTCTAAAAAACATTGAAACTCAATATCTTCTATTAATTAAAAATGATTATCCATTCATTCAATTTCTAACTCTATAAACAATACATATTAAAAATTTTAAAACCTTAATCTTTTACTATTTAATATAAATATTTATCTTGCAATCAAAATTATAACTCTTTCATTTAGATCATTTAAAATATTTATAACTTTATTTTTACTATTTTTTTTAAGGATTATCATCGATGCAAATTCAGACTCAACTAAAATACATCAAATAATATATATTAAGTTATTTTTGGATATAACCTATAAATATAAAAATATTTTGCCCAGATACGATGTATTGATTAATTTAGTAAAATATATTATAAAGAGTCTTCAATTAAAAATATAATAGGATAAATAATGGTTTCTATTAGAACTAAATTGGTTAAAGTATAAGTTATAACTAAATTAATCAGAAATTAGTCTTTAATCTTTGCATCATGAAGATAGTATGCAAATCGTATGCATTTGAAATACAAATTATATTTTGCTGCATGCTCTAAATGTGTCAAATCAACCTATTAAAATGTATCATAGAGGTAGACAAGTTTTTTAGACATAGAGTGTGAATAGTAATAATAGTTTATGAACTTGACATTTTTCACTGTGTGTTGCATGCCTTCTTTTTTTGTCAGAGTAGGTTTAGAAACATGCATTTTAAAAAGGTGAAGTTATTTGTTGGACTGATATGTATCCAATGTAATAATAATAATAATAATAATAATAATAATAATAATAATAATAATAATAATAATATTTGGTTGATTTTTGGGTAAATAATATTCAGGTTTAGTAACATTAATAATAATAATAAATAAATAAATATTAGTAATATTAATAATAATACTAATATTTGTTGAATTGCTATGCATTTATCATAAATTAATTTTGGGTTATTGTTGTGGTTGTTTATTCATATTTGTGACAATTTTAATTTTGAAGTACATTACCGTTTTAATATAGGGTGATATAACATAATATTAAATTTTCATCTATATATGTTGTAAGAGAAAAAACAATATAATAAATAGATAATAATTGATATAGGTGACAACTAATGTTAGTCAATAGTATGAGTGATAAGGATGAAAATACATCAAAAAAAAATTAAAAGAATCTGTGAATTATTTTCGTGGTCAATATATTATAGACCCCAAAGTTTTCATTTTCCATTTGTCAACCTATAGTATAGTAATATCAAAATCAATAACAAACAAAATTCTCAAAGTACACATATAAAGCAACCCTTACACGTGACATGGGCTATGACGCACTTTCATCTCAAAACATGTGCTTTTACTATTCTTATTGCATATCCTAAAATAAAACAATTCTTACACATGGGTTATGACACATTTTCATAATCACCCATATTAAATAAGAATTAACTTTCCTTATTTCAAACCATTCCAAGCTTTGTTTTAACTCAACATCTTATTTTTCTTCTTGTTTAACTTCCTTTCTTCGCTCTTGTTTGTCATTTTCTAACTGTCGCGGTAATATCTTGACTATTTTCTTATTTTATTCGTAGACATGGTTTTTATTTGTGAGTGGGGATGCGTTTGGGAGTGTAACATCTCGATTATTCTCTAAAAGATAGATAGATGGATAGGTAGATATATGACACTGATTTGGTGTCTTTTTTTCCTCATGTTTTGTTGAATTCATCTTAGAGATTTTTGCCACTCCATTAAGCTCCTTTTGTGAAGAAGTTTTAAGTTTGAATTATATATGTTTATAAAATGATTGGGTAGAAGCATTTTGAGTAGGCTTGGAGTTGTCAAACACTGAAAGTAAAGCAAGCCTTAATTTGGAGATATGTGTTCGAGGTGAAAGGGTTTGCAAGCGGTGACCATTGGGGGTAAAAGATGAGTTTCCTATTTCTATATTGCCATCTTTGAAGACTCTGGGGTTAGTGTCCCTTTCACTGTCTATAAATTTGATATCTTCAAGGTGTTTAACATCGCCCATTTTCAGCTAAATTCGAACAACTAAGCATTTGTTAGAGGATTCCAAATCTACAGTTAGGGTATGGATATTGCACCCATTGTTGGGATCTTCATTACCTTTTATGAAACAAAATTATTATCCTATGAAAAATGGTTATACGTGAGTGCCATCCTATGATAGGATTTACATCCCCATATACCTCTAATTACAAAAATTAGAAAGAACATTTTGTTAGGGTTAAGGACAAAAATCGATGCCCGTATGTTATCTTTGAATATGATGGATCCTTATAAATTTCCTCCATAGTCGACGAGTGAGCGCCTCTCCATCACAAGCTTTCTTCTAGAAAAACTTAGGGATACATAGAGGGAAACTATGGAAATTTTAGAATCATTTCATTCTATATGGGTGAAGGATTTATTTATATACAAAGTAAATTATCCTATGTTGTTGAACTTTTTGAGTAAGGTGTTATCGTTATAAAAGTTATTAATGTTGATTATTTTATCCAATGCTTACTAATTTGTCTTCTTTCTTTTTTATAGCGAGCATGTCTCATATTTTGGTTGTTGAGAAGAAATCCATGATGGCACAGACCAAGATTCGTTTGGGTGAGACTTAGGTTGTTCATCACATTGATCATGCCTAGACATGGCAAAAAAAACCTATAACTGTGGTACCCGCCTAAACCCATATCGAGTTTGACGGATAAAAAGGATTTTTGATTTGGGTTTTCCCCGATTTTAAAATATAGGTACAAGGCGACTAATGCGAAAACTAGTATCCAACCCAAACTCACCCCTTTGATAATTTGGAATATTTTATTTTGATAATTTATAATAGGTCCCAAATTTAAATTTAAAAAATGCCGAGGTGTAAATTTTTTTGTATAAGTGGTACTTTTTTCATCTATGCACTCTAATTGTTAATACTTTTATTTATTTATAAAAATATATATATATATACATTCAAATTAATTGGTTCCCACACAATGTGAGACTTCGCAACCAACACAAACTACAAATATGAATTGGATTCGTTTTTTAGGGGATTGATAACGAGAAATCGTATCATTTTATTACTATGTTTCAAGTCCGATTTATCGCACATTTATCGTATTAACACCCGATTCTTCGAGTTTTCTATGTCATATTGCAGGTATAACATTTCTAGAGCTAAATCATGAGCCAAAGGTGAAATGAACAAAAACAAGCATGAAAAGAAGAAGAAGAAAGGAATTCTGTGATTCTGCATAATTTGTAACAGTCACGGTCGTTACCACATCATCACGACCGTGACGCCCTACGTGGAACACTCACGATCGTTACTAAGGTGTCACGACCGTGACACGCTTTAAATGAAGAAAATGAGCGTGACACCTTTGTCACGAACGTGACAAAGGAAAATAGGGTTAATTGGATTTAAATGGTCATAGGACGTGCAACGTGAAGTCAAAAGTGCCTATTATTTCTCAGACTAAACAATACACTTTCTCCTGGATTCTCTCTTCAACAACGAAGCCCACGCTATGGATTTCAACTGCCCAAGCCCAATATTGTTTTCTATAAATAGCCTAGTTACTAATTAGAAGACAGAGAGTTAGTTTTTAAGATTTTCGCGGAAGCTCTGCCGTATTTTTGTTGCACCCTTATTTATTTTTCCAGTAATTGTTCTTGTTTAATTTCTACATCCAAACCAAACTAAATAACAATTTCCAACATTAGGAAATTGTTATTATTAATTTCTTTTCAGCCTTCAGAAATTCGTTTAATTTTATTTTTCGATTCCGGTTCCGCACTCCGAGCTTACCAGACTGTGGAAGAAGGAGTTTAACGATTTTTATTATTCAGGTTTTTTATAATTTCGCATTTATATTAATTTATTTATTTACATATGTTAAGAATTTATTTCTATTATTTTATAATGCATAATTTAGTTCATATTTATCTGTTTCTGCATCTGTCTGGTACAACAAATATGAGTAGCTAAACTAATTAGGCGGTATGTAATTAAAATAAACCAACTCGGTAAAATCAAATCTAAGCTAAAACAATTAAGAACTAAAATTCTGGCTGTGACTTTTTATTATAAAAATTAATCTTTTTGTTACGAGAGTAAGAAAAGTGTAATAGGTTAGGTCGAGACCACGAGAGTGTGAGATTTTAACCGGATAGCTAAAGTTAGGCATTTGATTTAAATACAGCGAGAGCGCTTTAAAATGAATTAGACTTATTAAGTTTTCAAAAATTATTCTCTAAACACTTATGGGCTAGCGAGAGCAGGCATAGGGCTTTAGGAATAAGATCTGAGATAAGACCACGAGAGTGTGAGTCAAGGGTATTTAAACTGATAATCTCTACAGAATATTTAAGTGAACCATCCTTATAAGCTTAGGTTAGATTGACCCGCATAGGTTAACATAATTACATACCGACCGCTTTCTTATTATTTCATTAAAACTAAAATTTAATTCTCGTTCTAATCCTTAAAACCAGATCGTGACAAACATCCACCTTAGCTAAACTAGTAGACCCTCTAGCACTAAGTAATCATAAAGTCCTTGTGGGATCGACAATCTTTTATATTACTTCGATAGGCTGTGCGCTTGCAGTTCAGATACCGCTAGACACATATCGCGTCTTCGCGCCCCATCAAGTTTTTGGCGCCGTTGCCGGGGACCTTAATTTAGTTACTAGTGCACAATTAGAGTAGCATTGTCTAGACTAAGGTAGCAACTTATTATTTTCCTAATCTAATTTCCCGAGTGTATGCCAAGTACTCGCTCTCAAGGCGAAGACTTGCAACCTCTAGTTCCAGAATTAGAACGCTTCTTACACGTAAGAAGACGAATATTCGACTACGAACGAAATTACAACATTCCAGATCTTCAAATTGATCCACCTAAACCGGTCAGAACATCAAAGGACGCAGAGATGGCTGAAGAACCGAATCATCCACTCAAATATTACGCTAGTCCTTCGCAAGTTGAGTCGCATTCCAGCATTGCCGCACCGGCTATCAACCGAAACGATTTCGAATTGAAACCTTCGCTGATATCAGCCGTTCAACAAAATCAATTCGCCGGAAATCCTACCGAGGATCCGAACCTTCATCTTTCGATATTTGTGTAGTACGCAGATACTGTAAAAGCTAATGGAGTTACCCAAGAAGCTATTAGATTACGTCTTTTTCCTTTTTCACTTCGAGACAGAGCGAGATCCTGGCTTCAATCTCTACCCTCGAACTCAGTAACTACGTGGGAGGAACTAAAGAGAGTCTTCTTGACAAGATATTTCCCACCTAGCAAGACAGCTATGCTAAGAGCTCAAATCAACAGATTTAAGCAAAAGGAAAACGAGTCACTTTTCGAAGCTTGGGAACGCTATAAAGATATGCTGAGACTTTGTCCACATCACGGAGTAGTAGAATGGATGGTCATCCATACCTTCTACAATGGACTTTTGTACAATACAAGAATGACAATTGACGCTGCCGCAGGCGGTGCACTAATGGACAAAGAATATAATGATGCTTATGCACTTATCGAGAGTATGGCTCAAAACCATTACCAATGGGGAAGCGAGAGAGTCGCAACTGAGAAACCTACAAAAGGAGGTATGTACGAAGTGAGTAGTATGGACCAAGTCAATGCAAAGTTTGACCAACTTAACCAAAAGATCGACAACTTGGCCATAACACCAACAACCATCGTGGCTGCGGTAACACCTAACTGTGAGTTATGTGGAGTTCCAGGACATGCTGTCCCTGATTGTCAACTATTAGCAGGAATTCCCACAGATCAAGTGAATTATGCTCAAGGAAACCCATACTCAAACACATACAACCCAGGTTGGAAGAATCATCCGAACTTCTCCTATAAGAACAACAATGCTTTATACGCACCAGGTCAAGCACCAGCTACACCACCAGGATATCAAAAGATTGCTCCTAATGTTCCTAGAATATCAAACCTTGAGTTGATGATGGAGAACTTCATAGCTACCCAATCTCAAACAAACAAGGATTTCTTAAACCAAAACATACACACTAGTGAGCAGATTAAGCAATTAGTGAGCAAGGTAGATGCGTTAGCTACACATAACAAAATGCTAGAAACTCAGATTTCACAAGTAGCTCAACAACAAGCACCTACCGCTGCGCCAACTGGAGTATTTCCTGGACAACCTCAACCTAATCCGAAAGGACAGGCCAATGTTGTGATATTAAGAAGTGGCAAGGAACTTGACGGACCTACCGATCCAAGACTTGACAATCCAGCCATGTACCAAAAACCGGATAAGCCGACTGAAAAGGTGAATGAACCGGAAGAAGAGGAAGATAATAATCAAGAGGCAGTGGAGAAAGAAAAGCCTTATGTGCCTCCACCACCTTATAAACCACCAATTCCGTACCCTCGGAGATTAACCAATTCTAAGACGATGGGCCAGTTTAAGAAATTTGTTGAACTTCTGAAACAGCTGAATATTACTAGTCCATTTACAGAAGCTATCACTCAAATGCCCTCGTATGCTAAGTTTCTAAAAGAAATCTTATCCAATAAGAAAAAGATAGAGGATAACGGAACCGTTACACTTACTGCTGAGTGTAGCGCAATAATTCAAAATAATATGCCTCATAAGCTAAAAGATCCAGGAAGTTTCTCTATACCCTGTGTAATAGGAAAATTCGTCATTGACAAAGCTCTATGCGATTTAGGAGCCAGTATTAGTGTTATGCCCTTAACAATTTGCAAAAGGCTAGACATGGGAGACCTAAGACCAACTAAAATGTCTGTTCAACTAGCCGATCGCTCTATTAAATATCCTGTAGGCATACTAGAAAACGTCCCAGTACGTATAGGACAATTCTATATTCCTACTGATTTTATAATCATGGACATCTCTGAAGACTCCACTACACCTATCATACTAGGAAGACCATTCTTAGCTACCGCCGGAGCTATTATAGATGTAAAGAAAGGAAAGCTAACCTTTGAAGTAGGTGAAGAGAAAGTTGAATTTATTTTAACACAATTCTTACAATCACCAGCTATAGAGGATGCATTCTATTTATTGGATGTAATTGACGAGTGTGTAAGAGAAATGGAAATGAAAGAAACTACCTATTCTGAAATTATGAAAATTCAAATCCCTCCGATTTTCGAAGATGATAATTGGCGTGAACCATATCAGGATGATTGAGCGAAAGTTTAGCACTTACACCGGATCCCATGCCAAGTAAGAATAAACCTACATTAGAGTTAAAAACTTTACCTAAGAACCTAAGATACGAATTCCTAGACACTGAATGTACAAGACCAGTTATAATCAATTCCAGTTTAGGAACAATTGAAACAAAGAAACTTTTAGATGTCTTAAAGAAATATCCAACTGCATTAGGATATAACATATCTGATCTCAAAGGAATATGCCCTTCAATCTATATGCATCGTATTCTGCTAGAAGAAGATTGCAAAACCTCCAGAGAATCTCAAAGAAGAATTAACCCAATCCTTAGCACTGTAGTAAAGGAAGAAGTTAAGAAACTACTAGACGCTGGAATAATATATCCAATCTCTAATAGTAAATGGGTTAGTCCAGTACATGTAGTACCAAAGAAATGAGGTATCACTGTTGTGAAAAACGCTAAAGGCAAATCATATCACAAAGAGTAGTGACCAGACATAGAGTGTGCATCGATTATCGTAAACTAAACAAAGCCACTCGAAAAGATCATTTCCCACTACCTTTTATAGATCAAATGTTAGAACGATTAGCCAAGCACTCATATTTCTGTTATCTTGATGGTTACTCAGGATTTTTCCAAATCCCGATCCACCCAGATGATCAAGAGAAGACTACATTCACATGCCCTTATGGAACGTTCGCTTATAGACGAATACCCTTTGGATTATGCAACGCTCCTCAACCTTTCAAAGATGTATGATGTCAATCTTCACAGATTTCATAGACAACATCATGGAAGTGTTCATGGACGACTTTTCTATATGCGGGCAAAGTTTTGAAGGATGTCTATCAAATTTAGAAATGGTGTTAGAAAGATGTGTGAAAGTAAACCTTGTACTTAACTGGGAGAAATGTCATTTTATGGTCAGAGAAGGAATCGTACTAGGACACGTTATATCTGATAAGGGAATTGAAGTTGATAAAGCTAAGATAGAAGTCATAAAAGATCTTCAACCGCCTAAGACCGTTCGAGAAATACGAAGCTTTTTAGGACACGCCGGTTTCTACCGACGATTCATCAAAGATTTCTCGAAAATCACTAAACCTCTTACCGATTTATTAATGAAAGACGCTGAGTTCATATTCAATAAAGATTGTCTTAAAGCATTTGAAACTCTAAAAACAGCCCTAATCACCGCACCAATCATGCAACCCCCCGACTGGAGATTACCTTTCGAAATCATGTGCGATGCGAGTGACTATGCTGTAGGCGCGGTTCTAGAAAAGAGGAAGGACAAGAAACTTCACGCAATTTACTATACCAGTAGAACCTTAGATTCTGCTCAGATGAACAACGCCACTACTGAAAAAAAATTGTTAGCAGTTGTCTTTGCGCTTGACAAATTCCGTTCCTACCTAGTGGGAGCAAAAATAATCGTCTACACAGACCACGCTGCTATCAGATATCTATTAACTAAGAAAGATGCTAAACCAAGACTCTTGAGATGGATTTTACTCTTACAAGAGTTTGATATCGAAATAGAAGATAAGAAAGGTACTGAAAACGTCGTAGCGGACCATTTATCTAGAATAGAAGGTATTAAACCCGAACAAGTGCCGATCAACGACGATTTTCCGTATGAACAGCTGATAGCACAAATAGGAAGCGACCCAATTCAGTTAGACATAGATGAACCAGAACCCGTGGAAACAATCCAAACAACCGTAGGACTGCCATGGTACGCTGACATTGTCAACTACTTAGCTGCAGGAGCACTTCCACCTGACTTAACCTATCAGCAGAAAAAGAAACTCTTTCACAATCTCAAACATTACTATTGGGACGAACCATTACTGTTTAAAGAGGACCCGACGGAATTTTTCGTCGATGTATTCCCGAAGAAGAAATAGAAGATGTCATTGCTCATTGCCATTCATCTCCTTATGGTGGACATGCAAGCACTTCCAAGACTTGTGCAAAAATCTTACAAGCCGGCCTATTCTTGCCTAATTTATGGAAAGATGTCCACATCGCTGTTATAAATTGCGATCGGTGTCAACGCACCGGTAATATTTCAAGAAGAGATGAAATGCCTCAAAGAGGAATATTAGAAGTAGAAGTCTTTGACGTCTGGGGAATAGATTTCATGGGACCATTCCCATCATCTTTCGGTAATAATTACATACTTGTAGCTGTCGATTATGTTTCATGGATTGAGGCTATAGCTTCTCCTACAAATGACACACGAGTAGTAATTAAGCTTTTCAAGAATATAATCTTTCCAAGATTTGGTGTGCCTAGACTTGTCATAAGTGACGGTGGCTCGCACTTCATTTCGAAAATATTTGACAAATTACTATCTAAGTATGGAGTCAGACATCGTGTAGCAACACCATATCATCCACAAACAAGTGGACAGGTCGAAGTCTCGAACAGAGAAATTAAACAAATCTTAGAAAAGACTGTCGCCATATCTAGGAAAGATTGGTCATCTAAACTTAATGAAGCTTTATGGGCTTATAGGACAGCCTACAAGACACCCATAGGAACTACCCCTTTCAAATTAGTGTATGGAAAGTCTTGTCATCTCCCGGTAGAACTAGAACACAAAGCATATTGGGCGATTAAAACACTCAATATAAACTACAATGCAACTGGAGAAAAGCGAATCCTCGACATTAACGAATTAGAAGAGTTAAGGTTAGATGCTTACGAGAATGCTAAGATATATAAAGAAAGAACTAAGCGATGGAACGATAAATGCCTATCTAGGAAATAATTTAGTGTGGGAGACGTTGTACTCCTCTTTAATTCAAGACTTAGGCTCTTTCCTGGAAAACTAAAATCTAGATGGTCAGGACCCTTTGAAATAACTAAAGTGTTCCCGAGCGGAACAATAGAAATTAAGGGTAGGAATAGTGAACTGTTCACAGTAAACGGACAACGATTAAAACATTACCATAAAATTGAAAATAGAGATTATGCGAATAGTCTAAAGCTTTTAGAGTTGTCCAATAATTTCCCTGATTAATCTACCCCTAATCATTACGTCAGGCTTTTGACGATAAAAACAGCGCTTAGTGGGAGGCAACCCATTTTATCATTTTATCATTTTAATCAATTTATCGTTTTATCATTTTATTGTTTTGTTGTTTTATTTCATTATTATCATTATTGATTTTATTTATGCATTTATTTTCTTATTTTCTTTATTTTAATTTTTATTTTCTAAATCACTTTTACAGATTTTCTAAAGTCTTTTCCACTTTCCTTTTCCCCCTGATTTGTTTCCTCCACATTTACACTAACTATGGCTAACCAACCAAGAAACATTATGGAAACCAAATTTAGAAGTATGAACCAAAGAATGAAATTTGAGGAGTTATCACAGAGACCAATGGATTTGACTCTGTATCATGATGAACTGACTATGGAAACTTTAGGTATACATGATAGCATCCTATACCTGTTTAACCAACTTGGATGGGAGAATGCACTAATAAAACAAAAGTTTGTGACTTACCGCGAGCTCACCCTTGAGTTCTTAAGCTCCCTAGTTTACTTACCCGAGCGCGGTTTTGGATTCAGGAAAGGATTTATCAGTTTCCGACTATTCGGAATCGAATATGACTTTAACCATTTAGAACTAGCTGACTTATTAGGATTCCCTAGTGGACCCTTTGCTTTTACTACCACACAGGTAGAATTAATGGATATTGAGCTAGACTTCTTTTGGGGAACCTTAACCGGAAATTACCATCCTGAGCCGGATAACATGAACAATGATGAAATACATAACCCTGCTATCCGCTATTTCCATAAGATCCTTGCCCACACCTTCTTTGGAAAGGAAGAAAACCTCACCGGAGTATCTAAAGATGAGATATTTATTATGTCCTGTCTGACCAATGGACAACCAGTTAATGGTGTACCATTCATGATGCAAACTTTTACCCGAATCCAAGAGGAACCTGATCTACCCATATTGGTAGGAGGCCTGGTCACCATGATTGCTGATGCCTTAGGACTTAGATACCAATTACACAAGTGCAACCATTTAGGAACCATCCGTCCTATGAATCTGAACTTCTGCTTTAACCGCCAAATTATAAGAAACTTAGGACAACCACCTTACGAGTACCTAATCAGAAATGAAGTAGTAACCCTGTTCACATTACCGAACCATGCTAGAGTCAGTGTTCACAATAAAGATAATTGGCTTTATGAGCTTACCCCTCCTGACTATCCATCCACTCCCGAAACACCACAATCTTACAAAATAAGGGATGACATAATGACTGATGTAGAAAGTGACCCTGAGACACCTCCTGGTTACCATGACATTGACCACACTGATGAAGTGATTGAAACCCCTGAAGTAAATCAAGTAGGATATGCTGACAACTTAAAGAAAATTATGAATACTCTTGAAGTTTACCAAGCCGATATTAATGTTGTTAAGGATGAGGTTAAAAGCATGCGATTGGACGTTATAGGTTTAACTGACATAACATGTGAACAATTCTACCATTTAAACTCCGCACTTGAAGATTTGAAGAAGCAACTTTGAAAATGCTGTAGTGATTTAATTTATTTTACTTTTCGCTTTTGTTTCAAGTTAGTTTTAATATTTTGCAAACATTTCGTAGCTTATTTTTATCAATGTAATTTTCCTTCCATTATATCAAAAGCAAAGTACTTCTAGTTTTGCAACTTTCTAATTTAATCAATTTCCATGCTTTTCATTACTTACTGTTATATTTAAATTGCTTGATATTTTATGAATTCTCGTGTGATGAAATTTACTGCTAATATATGTTGATCCAGTATTATATATATTGTTTGTGTTAGAAATAAGTGAAAGTGATAAAAAAATTTGCATTGAACTGAAGTGAGATAATGCATTCTGTGAAAAATTACAAGTTTTAAAGTCATCACAGTCGTCACCCATCACTCACAATCGTGACGAGCTATTTAGCGCGTCACGACCGTAAGACCTCCCTCACGACCGTGATACCCCTATTATACGAATTCTGAAGAACAGAACCGTTCACCTTCGCAGAACCCCAACTCCATCTTCACAAAATAGAAACCTCCCATTATCTCCTCATTCTCCCGTAACCTCCCATTACTCTCAATCAATTTCATTAACCCATTAAACCTCTCCATTTATTCCAAACTTCTCACATTCACTCATTTCACTATAATCCGAACAAATTCTTCACATTTTTCATTTTCTCACAAAACCTCAAAAACTCTCATCTCTCATTTACCGTACTTGCATGCAATGGAGAATATCCAATTTAGAGATGGTGACCAAGGAGAAGCACAAAGACAGAAGTTTATCAGGTTTCAGAACCGTGGCGTCCAACCCACTCGGTATGTCGACCTTGACTGCTTGAGGGAGTTAGGACTGCTAGACGGCGTGAAGCTCCTGCTTGAGCATGTTGGTTTGTGGCACTTGTGCAGTCAACCACAACCGACATTCGAAATCCTCACCTTGGAATTTCTGAGTTCGTTTCAGTATTTTACACCTCCCGGTTCAACAAGTCAACTCACCGGCATTGCAAAGTTCAGAATGCTCGGAAGAGAGTTCGAAATCACGCAAACAAGGATCGCTGAACTGTTAGGTTTCGATCACGGCGACAATGCTCATCTCCACGTGCCGGACAACTTCAATGAAACTGCATTCACTTTGTGGCACGACATCACTAGCAGCCGTGCTACCGCTTATCAGAGTCTGAATGCTACCCACATCCATAACCCGGCGATTCGGTATTTCCATCGCATCATCTGCAATACTATTTTCGCAAGAGAGAGCAATCACAAGCTGAACTCCAAAGAGCTCTTGTTCTTGCACTGTGCCTTGAATGAGGAGCGCATCAATGCTGCCCCGTTCCTTTTAGCCCATATCCAGTCTGTCACGCATAGAGGCGCAACCCCCTTCTACATTGGCGGGATTGTCACCACCCTTGCCATTCAGCTGGAGCTTGGTGACCAGATTACTCATCTGCCTCATAGAGCCGCAGAGTTGCTTACAAAGAGCTATTGCAGGTCCGCCCATTTGATATCTCAGAGAAAGGATGGCAGGTTCAACCCTGTTATCCAAGGCACCGTTTATCATCACATCACCTTGCCTTGCCGTGACCGCATCGATCCGTCGAACCGAGCCAATTGGCTATTTTCTTTACCGGATGCTGCAGGTCACGTCCCGATTATTGATGAGCAGACAGATGCACCTGTGGACGAGATGCAAGATACCATGGATGCTGCTGAGCCAGTACAGGACATCCCTGAGTCCTCCACCAGGCAGCCACCTATACCCGACATCACACTTGAAGACGTCCTCCGTGCCATTCATCAGCAGAATTAGATGAATGCCGCACTCGAGCGAAGGCAAAAAGAGCAATATGATGCCCTACTTTCAGCTGTTGCCAGTAACCAGAGAACGACATATGAGAAGCTAGGAGAGATTTTTAGCGAGCTAGAGGCTTTGCGTATAGATATCACTGCTCTCACCACCACCGGTTCTGATCCAGAAGCCACTCCGACCAGACGCTCCCGCACCAGAAGCCGAGGCCGTGGTCGTCAGCAGCCTTAGTTTATATTTATGTTTTTGTTTTTGCATTTCTGCTTTTGTATTGTATTTTCCCCGCTATTATATCACAACATTGAGGACAATGTCTGATATAGTGTGGGAGAGATACCTTTCCCTTTCCGTATTTCCCTTTCCGTATTTAAATTAAACAAAGTAATATTTGTGCTATTTCTTCGGTTTCGAATTTTCCCCGTTTATTTAGCATTTCCCTTTCCGTATTTAAATTAAACAAAGTAATATTTGTGCTATTTCTTCGGTTTCGAATTTTCCCCGTTTATTTAGCCATACCGAAAATTTTTGTTTTATCTTCACATTACCCGACTTACCTATGAAATCGTAGTTAGGAAGCTGAGAAAGATCCAACAAGATCAATACAGTCTTGACACCTTAGACTTCCTACTTAAGCATTCCATTCCGATAATTGTTACGAATACACCTTAAGTTTCAGTTCTAAAGTAACCCCTAGTAGTTTATACTAGCAGTCAGCACCGTCTGAACACAAACCACGTGGGGAGCCGATGAACATAAGTGTTTGATGCCTAATCTATAATGATCCTTCATATCTCGATGCCAATAAAAATAAATTGCACCAAAGTACACGGTCGCATATAAGAAACGAGAAATATAAGGAGGAGTCCGTTGCGGGTTGGTTCAGAGGTACCTGGTTCTGAACTTGGTAGGGTGTGCTACGGCTCGATCCCCCACAACCTCCAATTCGGATAATATATAGGGTTGCCACATTCGTGTACCAGACCCCGTTCTTACAAAGGATCAAAGTCACTAACCAGCTACTCCACTACGTGCGTGCTAAGGCAAAGGGCTTAATGTGATTGCGCTAGAATGAAACCGGGTGAAATAAGATCGAAAGACTCTAGGTAGAATCGTAACGCAACTACCGAATGTTTCGTTTAACGGGAAGTCGAAGACTTAGCTTGTTGCTTGTGTCATTAGTGTATCGTTAGTGTTTTATTCTAGTACCGGTTTATCTAGCAAAACGATTCCTCGTATGGTTTGTTATGTGTATGCATCGATGGAAATTATCCGATCATTTTTCAACCGACTATTTGCTTGAGGACAACCAAAGGTTTAAGTTTGGGGAAGTTTGATAACGAGAAATCGTATCATTTTATTACTATGTTTCAAGTCCGATTTATCGCACATTTATCGTATCAACACCCGATTCTTCGAGTTTTCTATGTCATATTGCAGATATAACATTTCTAGAGCTAAATCATGAGCCAAAGGTGAAATGAACAAAAACAAGCATGAAAAGAAGAAGAAGAAAGGAATTATGTGATTCTGCATAATTTGTAACAGTCACGGTCGTTACCACATCATCACGACCGTGACGCCCTACGTGGAACACTCACGATCGTCACTAAGGTGTCACGACCGTGACACGCTTTAAATGAAGAAAATGAGCGTGACACCTTTGTCACGAACGTGACAAAGGAAAATAGGGTTAATTGGATTTAAATGGTCATAGGACGTGCAACGTGAAGTCAAAAGTGCCTATTATTTCTCAGACTAAGCAATACACTTTCTCCTGGATTCTCTCTTCAACAACGAAGCCCACGCTATGGATTTCAACTGCCCAAGCCCAATATTGTTTTCTATAAATAGCCTAGTTACTAATTAGAAGACAGAGAGTTAGTTTTTAAGATTTTCGCGGAAGCTCTGCCGTATTTTTGTTGCACCCTTATTTATTTTTCCAGTAATTGTTCTTGTTTAATTTCTACATCCAAACCAAACTAAATAACAATTTCCAACATTAGGAAATTGTTATTATTAATTTCTTTTCAGCCTTCAGAAATTCGTTTAATTTTATTTTTCGATTCCGGTTCCGCACTCCGAGCTTACCAGACTGTGGAAGAAGGAGTTTAACGATTTTTATTATTCAGGTTTTTTATAATTTCGCATTTATATTAATTTATTTATTTACATATGTTAAGAATTTATTTCTATTATTTTATAATGCATAATTTAGTTCATATTTATCTGTTTCTGCATCTGTCTGATACAATAAATATGAGTAGCTAAACTAATTAGGCGGTATGTAATTAAAATAAACCAACTCGGTAAAATCAAATCTAAGCTAAAACAATTAAGAACTAAAATTCTGGTTGTGACTTTTTATTATAAAAATTAATCTTTTTGTTACGAGAGTAAGAAAAGTGTAATAGGTTAGGTCGAGACCACGAGAGTGTGAGATTTTAACCGGATAGCTAAAGTTAGGCATTTGATTTAAATACAGCGAGAGCGCTTTAAAATGAATTAGACTTATTAAGTTTTCAAAAATTATTCTCTAAACACTTATGGGCTAGCGAGAGCAGGCATAGGGCTTTAGGAATAAGATCTGAGATAAGACCACGAGAGTGTGAGTCAAGGATATTTAAACTGATAATCTCTACAGAATATTTAAGTGAACCATCCTTATAAGCTTAGGTTAGATTGACCCGCATAGGTTAACATAATTATATACCGACCGCTTTCTTATTATTTCATTAAAACTAAAATTTAATTCTCGTTCTAATCCTTAAAACCAAATCGTGAAAACATCCACCTTAGCTAAACTAGTAGACCCTCTAGCACTAAGTAATCATAAAGTCCCTGTGGGATTGACAATCTTTTATATTACTTCGATAGGCTGTGCACTTGCAGTTCAGATACCGCTAGACACATATCGCGTCTTCGCGCCCCATCAAGTTTTTGGCGCCGTTGCCGGGGACCTTAATTTAGTTACTAGTGCACTATTAGAGTAGCATTGTCTAGACTAAGGTAGCAACTTATTCTTTTTCTAATCTAATTTCCCGAGTGTATGCCAAGTACTCGCTCTCAAGGCGAAGACTTGCAACCTCCAGTTCCAGAATTAGAACGCTTCTTACACGTAAGAAGACGAATATTCGACTACGAACGAAATTACAACATTCCAGATCTTCAAATTGATCCACCTAAACCGGTCAGAACATCAAAGGACGCACAGATGGCTGAAGAACCGAATCATCCACTCAAATATTACGCTAGTCCTTCGCAAGCTGAGCCGTATTCCAGCATTGCCGCACCGGCTATCAACCGAAACGATTTCGAATTGAAACCTTCGCTGATATCAGCCGTGCAACAAAATCAATTCGCTGGAAATCCTACCGAGGATCAGAACCTTCATCTTTCGATATTTGTGCAGTACGCAGATACTGTAAAAGCTAATGGAGTTACCCAAAAAGCTATTAGATTACGTCTTTTTCCTTTTTCACTTCGAGACAGAGCGAGAGCCTGGCTTCAATCTCTACCCTCGAACTCAGTAACTACGTGGGAGGAACTAAAGAGAGTCTTCTCGACAAGATATTTCCCACCTAGCAAGACAGTTATGCTAAGAGCTCAAATCAACGGATTTAAGCAAAAGGAAAACGAGTCACTTTTCGAAGCTTGGGAACGCTATAAAGATATGCTGAGACTTTGTCCACATCACAGATTAGTAGAATGGATGGTCATCCATACCTTATACAATGGACTCTTGTACAATACAAGAATGAAAATTGACGCTGCCGCAGGTGGTGCACTAATGGACAAAGAATATAATGATGCTTATGCACTTATCGAGAGTATGGCTCAAAACCATTACCAATGGGGAAGCGAGAGAGTTGCAACTGAGAAACCTACAAAAGGAGGTATGTACGAAGTGAGTAGTATGGACCAAGTCAATGCAAAGTTTGACCAACTTAACCAAAAGATCGACAACTTGGCCATAACACCAACAACCACCGTGGCTGCGGTAACACCTAACTGTGAGTTATGTGGAGTTCCAGGACATGCTGTCCCTGATTGTCAACTATTAGCAGGAATTCCCACAGATCAAGTGAGTTATGCTCAAGGAAACCCATACTCAAACACATACAACCCAGGTTGGAAGAATCATCTGAACTTCTCCTATAAGAACAACAATGCTTTATACGCACCAGGTCAAGCACCAGCTACACCACCAGGATATCAAAAGACTGCTCCTAATGTTCCTAGAAAATCAAACCTTGAGATGATGATGGAGAACTTCATAGCTACCCAATCTCAAACAAACAAGGATTTCTTAAACCAAAACATACACACTAGTGAGCAGATTAAGCAATTAGTGAGCAAGGTAGATGCGTTAGCTACACATAACAAAATGCTAGAAACTCAGATTTCACAAGTAGCTCAATAACAAGCACCTACCGCTACGCCAGCTGGAGTATTTCCTAGACAACCTCAACCTAATCCGAAAGGATAGGCCAAATGCTGTGATATTAAGAAGTGGCAAGGAACTTGACGGACCTACCGATCCAAGACTTGACAATCCAGCCATGTACCAAAAACCGGATAAGCCGACTGAAAAGGTGAATGAACCGGAAGAAGAGGAAGATAATAATCAAGAGGCAGTGGAGAAAGAAAAGCCTTATGTGCCTCCACCACCTTATAAACCACCAATTCCGTACCCTCAGAGATTAACCAATTCTAAGACGATGGGCCAGTTTAAGAAATTTGTTGAACTTCTGAAACAGCTGAATATTACTCTTCCATTTACAGAAGCTATCACTCAAATGCCCTCGTATGCTAAGTTTCTAAAAGAAATCTTATCCAATAAGAAAAAGATAGAGGATAACGGAACCGTTACACTTACTGCTGAGTGTAGCGCAATAATTCAAAATAATATGCCTCCTAAGCTAAAAGATCTAGGAAGTTTCTCTATACCCTGTGTAATAGGAAAATTCGTCATTGACAAAGCTCTATGCGATTTAGGAGCCAGTATCAGTGTTATGCCCTTAACAATTTGCAAAAGGCTAGACATGGGAGACCTAAGACCAACTAAAATGTTTGTTCAACTAGCCGATCGCTCTATTAAATATCCTGTAGGCATACTAGAAAACGTCCCAGTACGTATAGGACAATTCTATATTCCTACTGATTTTATAATCATGGACATCTCTGAAGACTCCACTACACCTATCATACTAGGAAGACCATTCTTAGCTACCGCCGGAGCTATTATAGACGTAAAGAAAGGAAAGCTAACCTTTGAAGTAGGTGAAGAGAAAGTTGAATTTATTTTAACACAATTCTTACAATCACCAGCTATAGAGGATGCATTCTATTTATTGGATGTAATTGACGAGTGTGTAAGAGAAATGGAAATGAAAGAAACTACCTATTCTGAAATTATGAAAATTCAAATCCCTCCGATTTTCGAAGATGATAATTGGCGTGAACCATATCAGGATGATTGAGCGAAAGTTTAGCACTTACACCGGATCCCATGCCAAGTAAGAATAAACCTACATTAGAGTTAAAAACTTTACCTAAGAACCTAAGATACGAATTCCTAGACACTGAATGTACAAGACCAGTTATAATCAATTCCAGTTTAGGAACAATTGAAACAAAGAAACTTTTAGATGTCTTAAAGAAATATCCAACTGCATTAGGATATAACATATCTGATCTCAAAGGAATATGCCCTTCAATCTATATGCATCGTATTCTGCTAGAAGAAGATTGCAAAACCTCCAGAGAATCTCAAAGAAGAATTAACCCAATCCTTAGCACTGTAGTAAAGGAAGAAGTTAAGAAACTACTAGACGCTGGAATAATATATCCAATCTCTAATAGTAAATGGGTTAGTCCAGTACATGTAGTACCAAAGAAAGGAGGTATCACTGTTATGAAAAACGCTAAAGGCGAATCGATATCACAAAGAGTAGTGACCGGACATAGAGTGTGCATCGATTATCGTAAACTAAACAAATCCACTCGAAAAGATAATTTCCCACTACCTTTTATAGATCAAATGTTAGAACGATTAGCCAAACACTCATATTTCTGTTATCTTGATGGTTACTCATGATTTTTCCAAATCCCGATCCACCCAGATGATCAAGAGAAGACTACATTCACATGCCCTTATGGAACGTTCGCTTATAGACGAATGCCCTTTGGATTATGCAACGCTCCTACAACCTTTCAAAGATGTATGATGTCAATCTTCACAGATTTCATAGACAACATCATGGAAGTGTTCATGGACGACTTCTCTGTATGCGGGAAAAGTTTTGAAGGATGTCTATCAAATTTAGAAATGGTGTTAGAAAGATGTGTGAAAGTAAACCTCGTACTTAACTGGGAGAAATGTCATTTTATGGTCAGAGAAGGAATCTTACTAGGACACATTATATCTGATAAGGGAATTGAAGTTGATAAAGCTAAGATAGAAGTCATAAAAGATCTTCAACCCCCTAAGACCGTTAGAGAAATACGAAGCTTTTTAGGACACGCCGGTTTCTACCGACGATTCATCAAAGATTTCTCGAAAATCACTAAACCTCTTACCGGTTTATTAATGAAAGACGCTGAGTTCATATTCAATAAAGATTGTCTTAAAGCATTTGAAACTCGAAAAACAGCCCTAATCACCGCACCAATCATGCAACCCCCCGACTGGAGATTACCTTTCGAAATCATGTGCGATGCGAGTGACTATGCTGTAGGCGCAGTTCTAGGACAGAGGAAGGAAAAGAAACTTCACGCAATTTACTATGCCAGTAGAACCTTAGATTCTGCTCAGATGAACTACGCCACTACTGAAAAAGAATTGTTAGCAGTTGTCTTTGCGCTTGACAAATTCCGTTCCTACCTAGTGGGAGCAAAAATAATCGTCTACACAGACCACACTGCTATAATCGCAAACTAATTCAAACCAGAACTGAAACAAGCTTACCGTATTGAAACGAAACTAAACCGTAAAATCAACTGCACTATGAAACGACTATTAAACAATGTCGATCCCACAAATTGAATTCTATTTTGTACCAAAACTGTTTAATCTGAAGTGAAGGAACTTCCACCAGCTTGGAAATCCTCTAAAGACCACCCTATAGACAATATATTGGGAGATATTTCAAAGGGAGTGTTGACTCGTTCCAAGATAAGTAACTTTTGTTCTCACTTCGCTTTTGTATCACAATTTCTTTGTTTTTCTTCATTGGTTCATTTACTGCATTTGGTTCATTTACTTCATTGTATTTTGGAAGATGGTTTTGCTGAGTTTTTCTGTCACTTTTTGCTTTCTGCGTTTTTCTTCTTTTACTGCATTTGGTCTGTTATATCAGTTTTTGAGTTTCTGAGTTTTTTTTCTCCTGTTATTCTATTATCTCCCTTTTGTAACTGATTCTGGTATCCGATTTTCTGAGACTTTGTAACTGGTTCTAGTTATTGATTATATCAGTTAGAGATTCTACTTTCATTTTGTGACTGTATTCATTTTTTAGATAATTGAATTTTTTGGTTATTAATTTTCTCTATGATTTTGTTTCTGTTAGCATTTTATCAGTTTTTCTTCAACTGATATATGTTTTTGCTGAGTTTTCAAACTTGTCCCCTTTCTGAATTTTGTATGCGCAACACTTCCAACACTTCATGACTCTATGAGTTCCTTTTTTTTTGTGTGACCATTGTTGGAAAAAAAAGGACAATGGGCCTGAAATTAGTATTAAGAGGATGATGGGCAAAAGGTACAACAAAAAAATGGTTAATGGTTGCAATGGACACAACAAATGTATAATGGGCTTTGTGATATGGATTGGAAAAGAGTTTCAAAAATCGGATAATGAATAACTATATACGGGTTAATTGATTTTTGGATGATTGGATTTATTAAATTTGGCCAAAGATTAGAAATATACAACCAAAAATGGTTAGAAATTGACATGGAAAAAGGGTAATGGTTTGTAACTAGATCTTTTGAAATTGGTTTAAAAAGTGGTTCAAAATGGATTATGGACAATGAATCTAATTGATAATGAATATGGTCCTGGACAAATGGAATTCGAATTCTAAAACTATGTTAAATCTTGCATGAACTTAGAATAATGTTAACGGATGTCTCGAATTCCAAACATCTGGTATTTCCAAAGATCAACATAATCCTTCCAGCATTGTACATTTAAGAACGAACCTTAACCCTTCCTAAATCCATAAATCCAAATTACCTTCTTCGAGAACCTTATCTTCAACACCATCTTCTAATCCATACCACCTTTTCATGATAATCGAGGAATATTAGTAATGGCCTTGATCCATCCCTAACCTACTTGAGTCTTTTGAGAAGTCCTGAAGACAATATACCCTATACTTGATGAACCCTGATAAAGAAGATACTCATGATGTTGGGAGCTCAGTCTTGCTTCCACTTGAGTGTCAATTAAATCACCCTTGAACACGGAAAATCTCACACTACAAAGAATCGCTTTGATGCCATGTCTTACGAGCTATGAAATGCATGATTATAAGTGTTATGACCTAATGGGAAACGCAAATGAATGCAAACATAAGCCAGTCAAGGTAAAAAAGAATGAGGGAAATTTTTTAGGTATTACACCTACATCCATCGTACTTGATGGGAACCATCAAAGTTGTCACACGCGAAAAGATGTCTATGCTTAATGAGTTACTTGCTAGAGGGAAATGAGTTTGAGTTATAAGTTTGATTGATCCTAGGTGCTCGACAAGGATTGAGATCCTTGTGCCTACGTACTCCCTCGTGCAATGGGAAAGTTAGAGCCTCGTAGTTTGGCCTACTACGGTTGTTGGTTGTTCATTTTAATTACCTTTCTTTGATGAAAGGGTTTAGGAGTCGAATTGCAATAAAGACTATGGGTAGTTTATTCCGTTCGATCCGTCCGGCGTCGAAAAAATCAAAGTGAGTAACGAGATTCCTATTATCTTTCTTTCTATCGCTTAAGGCTCGTGGCGTACAATTCTTCTTGTATTATTAAAGTGTTTTATTACCTATGACCGCTTGACGTTGGATCAAGGGTTTGGTTCTAAAAGAAACGTTTTGGATTTTTAGTAAGGTTTGATGGCGATGCGCGAAACACTCGACTTAGGGGTAAATGAAAATGGAGGTTTATTTGTTTATTAGCGAGGCACAATGCGCTCTGCTCGCAAGGTTATGTGGATCTAATTCCTAGTCCCTAGGGGTGCTCCTAGCAAAACAAAACCATAACCGAAAAATAAAGTGAAGTGTGTGTGAGTGAAACCACTTGGCGTTGTACCAAGGGTTCGCGAACTAAGCGAGATCTAAACTAGTCCCTAAGGGTTCTCCTAGCGATCGAAACGATAAATAAAGTGGAAAATAAAAGTGCGTACAAGGTAATCGGGAGAGGGGTACAAGTAAGTTACACAGGATTGCACGAAATAAAATGCTTCATTGTATTGGCCCAAGAGAAAGCGTGTGTGAAATGTTCTAAACTATTTGGAGGCGTTGAACCTTGAAATTAATCGGAGGCGTCGAAATGTAGCTCTTTAACTACCTTAGAAACTATTCAACTTTTAGAATCGTTCTATGAGGAGTCGAGCGTTGATTTATCTATTAAAATGAAAAAATAAAATAAACTAAATTAAATTAAATTGAATAAAATGGTCTCATCATTTAATCGAGATGTCGAGTTGGCTTACGACGAATCTCAAGATTATTTAGATTGTTCATCAATCATATAATCGGAAATAAAGCAATAAATAAAATAAAGTAAACTAAAATACTTTGACAAAATAGAAAATAAATCGGAAAAAAATGATAAATAAATAACTAAACTAAATAGCCTCATATTGATCGAAATTGACCGATTTAATGAAATCGAACACCTTTTATGATATCATCTGCCCGAAAAATGAAATACAATAAAATAAATGAATAAATAAAATACCTCTTTTTTAAAACATTTTTTTAAACCAATAGACTATTAGTAAAGAGATAATAATAAAAAGATTATAGTAAATTAAAAATACAATTTCTAAAATAATAATAAAAAAATAAAAAAACAAGAAAGGGAAAGGGAAAGGGGGTGTGAACCGAATTTAGGTGGTGTAATCAGTAGAAAAATGTATGGGCCAAGCCCAACATAATTCCTAATAAATTAAAAAAATAGAAAACAAAAACAGTTGATAAGGGGTGTGTGCGCAAGTCTGTAGGTGGTGTTTAGCATCTAGGATCCATGGGCTTTAAGCCCAACAAAGTTGGAGATTATTCAGCTTGGTCTTCGGCAAGCTCTTCGAAAGCATTCATTGACGGGCCACTTGCGGTGATATGGTCTTGTTGAATACGATCCATCACTCGTCTGACGTTGGCTTGAGCAATGTGGGAGTGTCGAGGAATCAACTTGATGATTTTGTTAGAAGATGAAGTGAGTTTTAGGTTTTGAAATGCAAGATGCATAATGATGCAAATGTAAAATGACATGATATACATATGGATGCAATTTCAGAATCCAGGACCACAAGATCAGGGTCTTGAATTGATCCAGTTAAGGGCTGAAATCTTTGATCACAGGATTTCATGAGTCTGAGGTAAGAATGGAGGATAAGGCTTGCTCTCCTCACAAGGATCTCACCAAGTTGAATCTAGAGTTTTAGGAACCCCAAATTTATCAATCCATATGGTTGTTCATCAGACATGCCATAAATATGACGGTTGATTGACTCCCTCATATGAATCTCCTTTGGGTGAGGTTTTCGTACCGAACTACGCGAGGGAAACCCTCGGTGCCCCATACTACGCAACCATCGACACAAGGTGTAAACACCCCAAATTTTCCCTCTCTTTTTTCTCACACCTTGGCTTATGACCTTCCATATTGCATTGCATAAGCATCACATCTCACATTGCATATTTTTTTCCTTTAGCAACTCATTGCATAGCTGCATAGCTAGGGTTTGTGATTAGATGAATCTTATAAGTGGTTTGAGCTATCTCAGAGGCCATGAAGCATGCCAAGAGGGTCCATGAGTGTTCTATTATCATATTATGCCTCCAAGGGTTCTTGAAAGTCAAAAGATCACAAGAGATTGCAGAGCCATCCAGGCAGGCTCAGGGCTCCTACACAGATGACCAGAAATTAGGGTTTTGGGTTTGAGGCCCTTATACCCAAAAACATTTGGCCATTCTTGATCCTATTGGTCTATATATGTTATGAGGAACATGTGTATAAAATTTGAAGCAAAAATTCCTTGTGGAAGTCATCTGATCAAATTGTAACTTGTTGTGTAAGAAAAGTCAGAATCAGGGCATCTGAGGCCACCAACAAGGGTTCCAAAGGGTCATATTCATCAATTTAAGGTCTTATGATCTTTATTTGATCTTAGGAATGCTTGGTAGTTCACAAGATTAGAGAATTTTAAGCCATGTGAAAACTTTCTATTTTTGGGCATGACTTGTAATGAAAACTTTCCATTTTGGGAAAGATCTTCAACCTCTTCTTTCTTGATCAAAAAGGTTCCAAATGAATTTTCTTCAAACATGAAAGTTGTAGATTTGATCTTCCCATTTTCAAAAAGTACAAGAAATCCTCTTGATTCATCATAGAACTCAAGATATGGCAAGTCAAAGTTGGGAAAAATCTTGTAATTTTCAAGTTCATGCCAAAGAGGGAAATTTGCAAAATGGTATTTCAAGCCTTTATGAGACCTCTAATCCACTCAAATACATCATGCCATGATCAAACAACTTCTAAAGATCAGAACTGAGCCTTGAACCAAAGGATTCCATGCCTTGCTTCTCAAGAAATGTCAAAGTTGTGAAAATGCAAAACCTTTGGAAACTCATGAATCAAGCCATACAACTCACCAATTTCGATCCAATGGTGCTCCTTAAACTCATCTGAGGCAGCCCAAGACCTCAAATCACTTTTTCCATGGCCCATGCTTCAAGTACACAACTTTTGACTTTTTGGCCAATGGCACCATACCAATCCCACAATGCATATCCACTCCTCTAACTGATCTCATTTGTTTATAGAAACCATAAGGATCATAAAACATAACACTTCAAGCCTTGAAAGCAGCCACACACTGAGATTGCAAAAAATCCTCTCAAAGCTTCATCTCTTCGATTCTCTCAAACCAGCCATAAAACTTCCAAAATTCCTTCACCAATCAATCACATATCATCCATAGAACAAGAATCAACCATCAAAATGGCTTGAAACACCACATATCAAAAATACGATTTCTACTTCATCAGAACTGGACCCCAAAAACCAGCCACTTTCAAAGCATTCTAAGCACTCCACTAGCTTCAGGAGGTCCAAAGAAGTCATTTTGCACAAGAGGGAGGTCCTGAAAGCTCCATTTTGAAGAAGTTCAGTTTAGGTATTCATCAAGAACAAATTTTCCAGAACTTCTTTTTCTTGTTATAAAATGATTCTATATGCTTAGCTGATCACCATGATGTGTTTAGAATTGAAAATGGTTGAGAAATGAGCATGTGTTGTTATTCAAAAAGTTTGCCCGTGAAATTTGTTTGCTTCGATTTGCTTGATTCATGAAGTTTAAATGATGTTTTATGATTGATTTTGATTGTATGATGTTTGGGGATCATTTCTGGGCAGGTTTGACACGTTTTAGTAGCTTGTAGATGGAGTTAGGTTTTGAGCTCGCCGGAGAAGATGACCAGAGCTTATCTCCGGTCACCTGAAAAATAAATAGGGTTAATGGTGATTAGGGTTTCCAGTTTGAATATCAGCCCTTGGATCATGTTTATATTAAGTTTTGGACAGCCCAAATAATTCACTTAAACTTAATTTTAATTAATTAACTTAATTATAATTAATTAGGTCAGATGAAATCTCAGCCTTTGGATCACGCGCGAAACATAAGTCTGAACCATAGTCCTTAGATCTTCATACCCTTGATCAAGAAGACTTCCAATCTTAGCCCTCCATCCATCTCCTGCGCAATCTGAACCCTTCATCTAGCATACTTTGCATTTTATTTCATTTTTATTTCATTTTATTTTCTTTATTTATTTAAAATAGTAAAACATTTTCTAAAAATCTGATTTTTTGCATTCTCACTTTAAATAATTTTAAAAACCTAAAAACATTTTTATTTTTAATTTTTGCATTAAAAATATATTTTTAAATCATTTAATTGTATTAATTAATTAATTAATTCATTTTAATTAATTAAAAATACTTTTAGGTATTTGAAATTCACCAAAAAAATAATGAAGCATTCTTAAATGTTTAGAACAATTTACAAACTCATTTTACAAATTTCTTTTAGGGTTTGATCATGTTTAGACAATTAACCATGAATTAGGGTTTCCAAATTTCTTATTTTTTTAACCCTAACTTCAAAAATTCATTTCTGATCAACCAAGATGAGTTTGTGCATGGTTCTTTTTGCATTCTTTCATACTATGCATTTAGTATCTAGGGTATTTACCTCATATTTTTGCATTGCATTTTCCATTTGTTTGACATTTTTCATGAAGAAGTACCCAAAACCCTGACCTAACTTAGAAAAACCATAACTTGACTTTGGTTTAGCTTCTGACTTCCATATTTGGGGAGTGATCTTATGTGTGTTTAGGGTTCACTTGCTTGCAATTTCAATTTTTTATCATATGTCTTGCTTCTGTTTTGATCATATGCATCCCATACTTTCTTAAAACCCTAATTTGCCATGTTCATTTGCATTCATCTTTGCATACCCTCGTCATGTGAACTTGTCATGACATCTCATGCATTTGTATATCATCTTAGACACCTTAGGACATGTATGAAGATTGGTTGATCATTATTGCATTCATTTGGTATGTTTTGCATCCATTATATCTTTTATATGTTCATGTGTTCTTAAGCTCCCAACATGCTTGTTTTTGCATCCATCACTTGTATGATCATACATATGCATTGTACATGTCTTTGCATCATTTCATAACACATTAGCATTGTGTTTGAACTTATGGTCTTGATCATTGCATCTTCATTTGTCTTACTTCCTTTTGTTTCATATATTATGCATTCTTACTAACCATTTCAGGGGCTTCAGGTAAGTTGTTTAGGATGAGGATTTGCCTCCACATCCAACCTCTTCTTATCTCTTCATTTGCATATTTATTTATCTTTGAAGTGAGTTTGACTCACTTGTTCCCTCTTGCTCCCTTTCTTTCTCTTAGGTTACTTAACTTCTTTAGGAAATAAGTAACCTATTCTCGTTTCTCTTCTCTTTTCATCTGCTTTTTCTTCCTTGGTGGCCATCTGAAGATATTTTCTTAAGCCTCACAAGCCATAGGAATATCCAAGCATGATAATTTTAGGGTTGTATATAGTCTCCCCTAGTTTTTTTTTACCTTTGAGTCTCCTTGAGTCTCTGCTTCTCATCTCATAATCAAGGCTAAGCAGTTAAAGTTTTAAGACTTTGAATTAGGGTTATGCATGTGTCCTTATCTTAGGATGGAGTGTATAAATTTAATACTTAGTGTTAAAACTTTAAGTTGTTTACCCTTCCTAATCAAAACACCTAATAATCATTAAGACTTAAGCTTGTAACTTGGGCCTTATATTAGGGTTACATCTCTGCCTGTTGGTTCAGAGGGACTAACCCTAGTGTTCAATGAACAAGTCCCCCTCAGGTTTAGTCTTACAAACATAAAATCCATTTCTTAATCCCACCTTTAATTAAAATCCTCTTTAATAAAGGCTTGTTATATAATGATTTTAATCCCTGACCATGGATTAAGTTGAGGAGTCTTCTTCATCTTAAGTGTTCTCATCTATTATCCTTCTCTTAGGATGGTGTAATGAGTTCACTAATCCTTGATTAGAGATTAAACTCATTACTTAACACAAAACAAAAATCCAAAAACACTTAATAATCACAAGTAGGTTAATGATCTTAATCCTGCATCATTAGGGTAATTAAGTTGAGATTTTCATCTCATACTTAAGTAGACTCATTATCCCTAATCATGGGTGATATGATGAGTTTGCAAACCCTTGATTAAGGATTAAGCTCATTATCCTATGCAAAACACAAAAAACAATAAAAAACTGAAAACACAAAAACAAACAATAAACGTCTCCTCCGGGATTCTTTTCTCATCACACTCACTCTAAAAACGAGAACTCTCTTCTTTCGTCTAATGCAAGACAGTTAGTACTCGAGCCAGACGAGTCATACACTTGAGCATAGATAAGCAAGAAGTTCACACCAAAATCAACCAGTCTCTTTGAGTCGAACTAAGGTGTTCTGACTTCCTCATTGCACGAGAGGATACGTAGGCATAACTTAACAGTTATCGAACAAAAGCCCTCAGGTCTCCCCCCTCTCCTCTTTCTAGCTTTCTTTTCTTAGCCTCAGTTTTGAGCTCCCATTATTTGTATACCATCACCCTGTACATCCATCTCTTTTATACACTATTAGCACATACACTATCCCCTTTTAAATACAATCAGGTATGCGTGGATCCCGTCGAGTACGACAGACGATCTGGGTGCTAATACTTTCCCAGGTCGTAACCTACCCCCTTACTCAGTCTCTTTGGTTCACAACCGTCTTATCCATATATTTCCAGGTTTATGCAGCATTACCTTTCCTTTGTGATAAAAATGCCTAGCTGGCGACTCTATTAATCAACCTCAACCTTCAACATTGCCGACAGTTCGCGTTTGCACCAGGATGAAAATCCGGGGAGCGATACAAGGTTTCAAAGAAAAGTCTCAGAGTTATGGATTTGTCCCAACTGTTTGCTGGACATGTCGGCAGTTCGACATTCAGTCAACTCTATTGAGACAATCTATTGTGAGTGAGGTCTTCATATCAAACTACACGAGTGAAAGCCTCTTAGTTCTCCATGCTACGCGACCATCAACCTTTTGTTTGAGCCCAAAAGTTTAAGGTTCTAAGGTCCTTAGAGTCGACGATCCTAATAAAAACACTGATCATCCATGCCATAAATATGACGGTCGCCAACATTCACACTAGAATATACTCCATGCGAGGTCTTCGTATCGACCGTCCACAGGAGCATTTCTCTCGGGACCCCATACTACACAACCTCTCCTAATGTTTGTACTTATAAGCCCGTGTATAGAGCTTTTCCCTCAAGTTTCTTCTGCAATCAAAGTATCGATCCAAATCATAGTACCAAGGAGCCACAAGATATATAATATGGAATGCGATGAAGAAAGCAATAAAAATAAACAAGTAAGACATAAAGCATGCATCCAAACAAGTGTAGAAAAACGTAGACTAGGCGACTCTGCTGAGATTCGAGACCGTCGAGAAATTTTGAGGATGAGTTGGTTTCTTGTTGGTTGAAACGTGAATGCTTCCACTTTACTGATATTTTTTCGTTTCTTTTCTATTTAATATAAAACCTTGTTTTATTATTCTATTCGTGTGAGCATTTAAAAAAATTTCTTAGATTTTCAACCCACGTACTGATATTCACACACATATCTGACTGCATACCCCTTTACTTTTATTTTTCTTTGTTTTTTGTCTTAAACTCTGTTGGGCTTAAAGCCCATGGATCCTAGATGCTAAACACCACCTACAGACCTGCACACACACCCACTTATCAACTGTTTTTTTTCTTTCTATTTTTTTTTAATTTATTAGGAATTATGTTGGGCTTGGCCCATACATTTTGCTACTGATTACACCAGTTAAATTCGGTTCACACCCCCTTTCCCTTTCTTGTTTTTTTTTGTTTTTTATTTATTTTAGAAATTGTTTTATTAATTCACTATAATATTTTTATTATTATCTCTTTACTAATAGTCTATTGGTTTAAAAAAATGTTTTTAAAAAAGAGGTGTTTTATATATTCATTTATTTTATTGTATTTTATTTTTCGGGTCGATGATATCATAAAAGGTTGAATATGTTCGATTTCATTAAATCGGTCAATTTCGATCAATATGAGGCTATTTAGTTTAGTTATTTATTTATCATTTTTTTCTATTTATTTTCTATTTTGTCAAAGTATTTTAGTTTACTTTATTTTATTTATCGCTTTATTTCCGATTATATGGTCGATGAGCAATCTAAATAATCTTGAGATTCATCGCAAGCCGACTCGACATCTCGATTAAATGATGAGACCATTTTATTCAATTTAATTTAATTTAGTTTAATTTATTTTAGTTTTTCATTTTAATACATGAATCGGTTCTAAGGTAGTTAAAGAGCTACATTTTGACACCTCCGACTAATTTCAAGGCCCAACGCCTCTGAATAGTTTAGAACACTTCACACACACTTCCTTTTGGGCCAATACAATAAACCATTTTATTTCATGCAATCTCGTGTAACTTACTTGTACCCCTATCCTGATTACCTTGTACACACTTTTATTTTCCGCTTTCTTTATTGTTTTGATCGCTAGGAGCACCCTTAGGGACTAGTTTAGATCTCGCTTAGTTTACGAACCCTTGGTCCAACGCCAAGTGGTTGCACTCACACACATTTCACTTTATTTTTCGGTTATGGTTTCGTTTTACTAGGAGCACCCCTAGGGACTAGGAATCGGATCTACCTAACCTTGCGAGCCGAGCGTATTGTGTCTAGCTAATAAACAAATAAACCTCCATTTGCATTTACTCGTAAGTCGAGTGCTTCACGCATCGCCATCAAACCTCACTAAAAAACCACAACATTTCTTTTAGAACCAAACCCTTGATCCAACGTCAAGCGACCATAGGTAATAAACACTTTAATAATACGAGAATAATTGTACGCCATGAGCCTTAAGCGGTAGAAAGGAGGATAATGGGAATACCGTTACTCACTCAGATTATTTCGACGCCGGACGTTTGGACGGATCAAGCGGAATAAACTACCCATATTCGTTAGTGCAATTCGACTCCTAAACCCTTTCATCAAAGAAAGGTAATAAAAATGAACAACAAACAATCGTAGTAGGATGAACTACGAGGATCTGACTTTCTCATTGCACGCGGGAGCACGTAGGCACAAGGATCTCAATCCTTGCCGAGCACCTTGGATCAATCAAACTTATAACTCAAACTCATTTCCCTCTAGCAAGTAACTCATTAAGCATATACATCCTTTCATGCATGACAACTTAGATGGTTCACATCGAGTACGATGGATGTAGGGGGTGATAATACCTTCCCCTTGCATAACTGACTTCCAAATCCAGACAATAGTTGCGATGAACTTTGTCTTCATCCTCCTTTTAGACAGGTTTTATCTATATCTTCCCTTTCCCCTTATGGGAATAAATGAGAATTAGGTGGCGACTCTCATGTCTGCCCAGCGCGCGGTTCTCTTATTGCGAGGTCGTATTTTTCGGGGTGCAACAGGAGGGTTCAAAAGTGATTTTGTTGATAAGCTGCTGGATAAGTGATTCTGGACGCAGTGTAATCGATTACCGTTGAGGGCATAATAAGTTACACTTCCTAAAAATTGCATTTTTTGGATTTTACGAGGGTGTAACCGATTAAGGTGTTTGTGGTAATCTATTATGCCATGGAAGCAGCGTTGGTGGCTGGTTTCGAAGGCGTGACCAATTATGTATTTTTGCGTAATTGATTACGGTGTTGTTGTTTTTTTAAATCTTCTAAAATTCATAACTTTTTTCTGAGTATTTGATTTGAGTGTCATTCGAAGCGTCGGGAAGTTGATATGATGAAATTTATGTAGAAATTAACTTTTATGCTAGAAGTTGTATCATTTGTTGTATGGTGGCTGAAATGCATTGTGGTGTGAAATACTCATGTATTTATTGTGGTTGATTGTTACATCGTTGTGTTGTTGTTGTTTAACTGTTTTAGTGTGTATTTTGAGTATGATGGCCAATATTGGTGGAGTACATGACTACATAGGTGTTGGTCAATGTACTTTATGTTGTTGTTAATTATTATATTATTATGATGTTTTTGAACTGTTATAGAATGTATTTTGAGTGTGATGGCCAGTGTTGGCGCAGTACATGACTATGGAGGTGTTGGTCATTGTACTTGATGTTGTGTTGTATGCATTTATCATATTGGGACATTGGTCCATTATTGTGAGCATCAATCATAGGAAGTGAAGATTGTATGTTGGTAGCTGGTTGTTGGGATGAAGGAAATCAGTGAGATGGTATCAATGATGATGATGATAACGAATTATAAGCTCAATGTCCTAAGAGGTGAGGTGAGGAGCCGGTGAACCTTGTAACAACCCCCTTTCTATACCCCCAAATAATACATTAAATCATTTAGGCATAGATAAAATTTCGTTAGAGTATAATTTAAATCAAGAATAAAAAGGAGCATGCCATATTACGTGAGATTAAAACATACAACACCTGCTCAAACAGATATGCAACAATGGGGTAGCTATCCACAAAGAAAATTCAATCCTTACACCCATATCTCAATTATGAATTGCACAGCGGAAAACTTAAATCATCAACAACTTCAACTTATATATTTATAAAAATATATCTACAAGTTAGAAGCGTACAAATATATCATGTTATACAAAACATGTCCACAATGAATACATATACAAATATATCCCCAAAAAGGCACAAGGCCACCTAACTACCCGGTGCTACATATCAGAGTCGACCGACCAAAAGATATGAAGACAAGCTTCACAAAAACGACTCCGACACACCTAATTTGCAATGCCTCGTAGAGCATCATAAAACAGCAGAAGGGTGAGAAACATTATCATAATAATATTGCATATAATTATATATCTCAACATATAACATATACATCAACATATTCTCACCACAACATATCATTCATACACAACATAAAGCATACTTATACGCATACTTAGCACCATTTCATTCACATAACACAAATCATATTCAATCATGTTCACATAACTCACATACATCGCAATGTATCTTCATTTACCAATCAACATGTACAATCATTCACAATTTACCAATACACATAAATCTTATATTATTTAAGTCTATTCTTCATTTACATTCATTCCGCATAAACATACGACAAGCTATGTTTAAATCACACATATACATTTAATGTATAAATCACATACATATATACATATCAACATGCATATATATATCCGCAAGTATGTCCTTCACACATACCAATCATTTCACAACATTCCAAATAAACATATGCACAATCATGTTTATTTCAGCATATACATACAATGTATAAAATGCAACTCATAGAGACTGACATACGATTTTATGCAGATGCAATGCGGTACCGACTCAACATTCAGCGAGTTCACTCAGGAACCAAATAGAATCATCGCTTGTTACCTAAAGTAACTCCCCGTCGGGCACACGATGTTCCCCATTGCTCACACCCCATATGGGCACACAATGTTTCAAGATTGCTCACACCCCACACGGGCACACAATCCAATTGCTCACACCCCATACGAGCACACAATCAATGTGAATAAATCACCCATCGCTCACAACCCACACGGGCACACGATGTTTTCTGGATTGCTCACACCCCACATGGGCACACAATCTGATTGCTCACACCCCACATGGGCACACGATCTTGTTGTAGTCATCGCTCACACTCCACATGAGCACACGTTGCTACAACGGATTAACAAAGAATCCCACAGCACAAGAATGCATACATTATGCTTACATGCAAAATGACACACAACATTCTTGAAAATGCATACATATTCATAATATAATTATGCATTCATCTCATACAATTAGCATACATTCGCATTTAATTTAAGCAATGTATCTATTTGCCAAACGGCCACAACACAACTGTAGATGTTAAGAATTGGCAAAATTTTTGACCAACAAGAAGTGTTGAACTTAGTTCAAGATGTCACACCAGATGTTGTGACATTGTCAAACAGAGTATAAGTTAATGAATTAAGTTCAGACATCAGGATGTCACACCAGATGTTGTGACATTGTAAACCTGCTACCAGACTTAAATGATGCATAACAGAACTGATTAAATTCAGGGAATTTATCTGGAATTAATTGTGAATAGATAAACAATACAAGGCGCATCTGTAGGGAGCTTAGTTATCTGATTTCAGTGTAACCGAATAACTAACTCACCTTGAATCAAGGAAGTAACAAACCCTAATTCAAGGTGATGACAGTATGATTTATCAGGACTGGATAATTTACAGAAAGCCCAAAAAACCAAGCATCTATTTAAGGAACAGAAACTCTCAGAATAGAGTACAAAATTAAGAAGACTATAAAGGGTGTTTATGTTTAATAGCAGGTTTTAGTTGTGTATCACTTTATGAGCTTTTAAGCAAAGTGTATTGTGTCTTGATTGAAACTGTTAAGTAAAATCAAGCTGTTGTGTTTGAAGTGTGACTTCAATTTTATTAAACATTAAAAATATCACTGTGTGATTGAGGGGGAGTGAGTAGGTACTCATATCTAAGTTGTGTCTTAGGTAGAAATTGCCTTGGGTAGATATTAAGTGAAGGATTAAACTGGTTGGTTTAATTCCAGAATTAATATTACTTATATTGGATTTCCTTCCTGGCTTGGTAGCCTCTAGATGTAAGTGTGGAGATACACTGAACTGGGTTAACAATTTCCTGTGTTATTTAATTTACCTGCACTTTAAGTTTTGTTTAAGTCTTCAAGTGTTTAAACATCTGATTCGACATCACCTACCTGATCCTAGAATTTCAATTGGCATCAGAGCAGGCACCCTGCCTGTTTAACTGGGTGAGATCTAGGGACTGCAAATTTTGGGAACATGGACAGAGATGTAGGATCTGTGAATAGACCACCTATATTGGATGGATCCAACTATGACTACTGGAAGCCAAGAATGGTAGCATTCTTAAAATCTCTTGATAGCAGGGCTTGGAAAGCAGTCAACAAAGGATGGGAGCACCCTGTCCAAGACAATAAGGATGGGGCCAAAGTGTTAAAGCCTAAAGAATAGTGGAGCAAGGAGGAAGAAGATTCAGCACTTGGAAATTCCAAAGCCTTAAATGCCTTATTCAATGGCATTGACATGAACAATTTTAGACTTGTACATCACTATGAGCTGGCCAAGGATGTTTGGGACACTCTCAAAACCACTCATGAAGGAACATCAAAGGTGAAGATGTCAAGACTTCAACTTCTCACCACCAAGTTTGAAAACTTGAGGATGAAAGAAGATGAGACCATTCATGAGTTTTACATGAACATCCTTGAAATTGCTAATACTTCTGGTGCCTTGGGAGAGAAGATGAGTGATGAAAAGCTGGTAAGGAAGATTCTCAGATCATTGCCAAAAATATTTGACATGAAGGTTACTGCAATAGAAGAAGCTCAGGACATCTGCATAATGAAGGTTGAAGAGCTCATTGGTTCCCTTCAAACATTTGAAATGGGAATGAATGATACAATTGTGAAGAAAAACAAAAGCATAGCCCTGGTCTCAAATACTGATAAAGAAGAAGAAAGTCATGAAGCAGACTCTGAGGAAAATTTATCAGAAACAATTGCTATGCTTGGAAGACAATTCAACAAAATTCTCAAAAGAATGGAAAACAGGTCAAGACCAAGTGGAAGAAACTCAACCTCTTCTGAGAATAAAAGACCTTATGATTCTAATAGATGATCAAATTATGATGAGAAGACCAACCAAGGAAAAGGGATTCAATGTCATGGATGTGAAGGATATGGACACATCAGAAGTGAATGCCCAACCTATCTAAAGAAGCAAAAGAAAGGTCTATCTGTAACCTGGTCAGATGAAGACTCAGGATGTGAGTCAGAAGAAGAATCTGCAAAGCACATCATTGCTCTAGCTGGAGTATGTGAAACTGAAGGGGGATCCAGTGATGAGGAGCTGACATTTGAAGAGCTTGAAGAATCCTACAGGATGCTGTGTAAAAGGAGCACTGAAGTATGCATGGAGAATATACAACAGAAGAAGCAGATTGAGGAATTAAAGGCTGAAAAGACAAGTAATCTAGAGATCATTGACACTTTGAAAAGTGAAGTAAGCCTACTCAACTCCAAAATGGAGCATATGTCCAAATCTGTCAGAATGTTGAACAGTAGCTCAAACACACTGGATGTCATTCTCAACAACAACAAGCACTCAGGGGATAGGACTGGGCTGGGATTTAATAAAGCTCAAAAGTTTGAGGCTAGCACCAGCCAAACAACTCCAAATCCCATGAAGTCAAACAAGATGTCCAAGCAGATGTCTCAACATCATGACAAGAATATGATGAAAAAGAAATATCAAAGATGGAGATGCCATCATTGTGGAAGGTTTGGTCACATCAAACCTTTTTGCTACAAGCTGCATGGACATCCAAATCAAAGGTTTCAGCAACCCCCTAAGCAGAAGACAGAGGTTACCAAGAAAGTGCTGCATAGACATCCAAATCAGAGGTCTCAGCAAAACCCTAAGCAGAAGACAAAGGTCATCAAGAAAGTGTGGGTACCTAAAGCTAGTCTTCATGCTGATCAAAGCTACAAATACATGCCCAAGAACAAGTTCAACAAACAACCTTGGAGCTCTGAAGATGGACACTACACAGGGCAGAGGCATCAAAGGAAACCTCACAACAGGCAAAAATGGTCAAAGAAGGTTGTTGCCTATATAGCTCATACATCTCTCAGAGTATCAGCTAAGGAAGACTGGTACTTTGACAGTGGATGCTCAAGGCACATGATTGGATTGAAGAATCTGCTGGTAGACTTAAAGTCACACTCATCCAGATATGTAACCTTTGGAGATGGAGCAAAAGGAGAAATCAAGGGAGTTGGGACCTTGGACTGCCCAGATGTACCAAGACTAGATGATGTGCTGCTGGTAAAAGGATTGACTGCTAACTTGATTAGCATAAGTCAATTATGTGACCAAGGTTACAGTGTAAACTTTACCAAAACTGAATGCATAGTGTCTGATAAAGAACAGAAGGTTGTCATGAGAGGAGCCAGATCTAAAGACAACTGCTATATGTGGGAACCTCAAGATTTCAGTCTCACATCAACTTGTTCCTTAGCCAAAGAAGAAGAAGTGAAGCTGTGGCACCAAAGACTGGGTCATCTTTATCTCAGAGGAATAAAGAAGATCATATCTATGGAGGCTGTTAGAGGAATTCCAAGACTGAAGATTGATGAAAGTAAAGTGTGTGGTGAATGTCAAATAGGCAAACAAACCAAGATGTCACACCCAAAGCTCCAACATCTGACAACTTCCAAAGTTTTGGAATTATTGCATATGGATCTTATGGGACCAATGCAGGTTGAGAGTCTTGGTGGAAAAAGATATGCCTATGTGGTTGTTGATGACTTTTCAAGATATACATGGATAAGCTTCATCAAAGAGAAGTCTGATGTGTTTGATGTATTCAAAGATCTGTGCCAAAGAATCCAAAGAGAAAAAGCAAGTTGTGTGGTCAGAATAAGAAGTGACCATGGAAAGGAGTTTGAGAATCAGAAATTCTCAGACTTCTGTTCTTCAGAAGGAATCAATCATGAGTATTCTTCTCCTATCACCCCTCAACAGAATGGGATTGTTGAGAGGAAAAGCAGAACTATCCAAGAGTCAGCAAGAGCCATGATTCATGCTAAAAAGTTACCACTGTACTTTTGGGCTAAAGCTATGAACACAACATGTTACATTCACAATAGAGTCACACTAAGAAAGGGAACTTTGTCCACCATCTATGAAGTCTGGAAGGGCAGAAAACCTACAGTCAAGTACTTTCATGTGTTTGGAAGTAAATGTTACATTCTGGCTGATAGGGATCAAAAAAGGAAGATGGACCCTAAAAGTGATGAAGAGATTTTTCTTGGATACTCCATAAATAGCAGAGCTTACAGAGTATTTAACTCTAGAACCAAGGTTATAATGGAGTCAATAAATGTGATTATTGATGATGCCTCTGCAGATGTTGCTGGTGATGTTGGAACATCTGCTGACAATCAGACTAAAGTTGAAATAAAGAGTGATAATCCTGACTTCACTCTAACTAAGGCAAGGTCAGAACAATCCAACAAACCTCCCTCCATCAGAATCCAGAAAGATCATCCTAAAGATCTGATAATTGGTGATCCTAACAGTGGTGTCATTACTAGATCAAGAGAAATGATTTCAGGCTCCTGCTTTGTTTCAAAGATAGAGCCTAAAAACATCAAGGAAGCTCTGAATGATGAGTACTGGATCTTTGCTATGCAAGAAGAATTAGGCCAGTTTACAAGGAATGAAGTGTGGGATCTTGTTCCTAGGACTGATGACATAAATGTGATTGGCACTAAGTGGGTGTACAAGAACAAGTCAAATGAGCAAGGAGTTGTTACAAAAAACAAGGCTAGACTTGTAGCTCAAGGATACACACAAATTGAGGGAGTAGACTTTGATGAAACCTTTGTACCAGTAGCAAGGCTTGAATCAATCAGACTACTTCTAGGAATTGCTTGTATCCTGAAGTTCAAGCTATTTCAAATGGATGTTAAAAGTGCCTTTCTAAATGGGTATCTTAATGAGGAGGTATATGTGGAGCAGCCTAAGGGATTTGTTGATCCAAGCTGTCTAGATCATGTATACAAACTAAGGAAGGCTTTTTATGGTCTGAAACAAGCCCCAAGAGCATGGTATGAAAGACTGACCACTTTTCTCATAAAACAAGGGTACGGGAAAGGTGGAATAGACAAAACCTTGTTTGTGAAGGATGAAGAAGGAAAGGTCATGATTGCTCAAATATATGTAGATGACATAGTATTTGGTGGGATGTCAGACAGGATGGTTAAACATTTTGTTACTCAAATGGAATCTGAGTTTGAGATGAGCCTAGTAGGAGAACTAACCTACTTTCTTGGACTGCAAATCAAGCAGATGGAAGACTACATGTTCATATCCCAAAGCAAGTATGCAAAGAACACAGTCAAGAAGTTTGGGATGGACAATGCAAGTCACAAGAGAACACCTGCCCCCACTCATTTAAAGCTGACAAAGGATGACAAGGGTGAGAATGTGGACCAAAGCTTATACAGAAGCATGATTGGAAGCCTACTATACCTAACAGCTAGCAGACCAGATATAGCCTTTGCAGTAGGTGTGTGTGCAAGGTATCAAGCTGAGCCAAAAGTAAGTCATCTAAACCAGGTTAAGAGGATTTTGAAATATGTCAATGGTACCTGTGACTATGGCATAATGTACTCTCATGGCTGTGAACCAATCGTCACTGGCTTTTGTGATGTTGACTGGGCTAGAAGTGCTGATGATAGAAAGGGTACATCAGGAGGATGCTTCTTTCTAGGAAACAATTTGATTTCTTGGTTCAGTAAGAAACAAAATTGTGTATCCTTATCCACTGCTGAAGCTGAATATATTGCAACTGGTAGCAGTTGTTCACAGTTGGTATGGATGAAGCAAATGCTCATAGAATACAATGTCCCACAAGATGTCATGACATTGTACTGTGACAATTTAAGTGCTATCAACATCTCAAAAAATCCTATCCAACACAGCAGGACTAAGCACATTGATATCAGGCATCATTTCATCAGAGATCTTGTGGAAGAGAAGGTGATCACATTAGAACATGTAGCCACAGATCTGTAATTGGCTGATATATTTACTAAAGCTTTGGATGCTACCCAATTTGAAAACCTAAGGGGTAAATTGGGAATCTACTTATGTGAAATATAGCAGTTATGGAGAAGTGCCAGCATGTCTCATGACATCGTGTGGCATGATCACCAGATGGCAACATCAGTCTGGTCAATAACTCTGTGTGTTCCACTTTTAAGAATTCCACTAGTAACAGATTCTATAAAAGCTCAAATGTGCTATCAGCTCTTCACCTCCTCACTATCTCCTCAAAACGATTTGCATGCTAAAGCTGATTTTCTAAGCTCATCAAAATCAATCAAACCTAAACTCCTCTTCCACTACATTCGAAAAATGTCTCAACATCAAAACCCTAACTTCACTGATGAAAGTCTCAACCAAGAAGATGTAGTGCATGCAACCCCAATCTCTATGGTACCAATGGATACTACTCCCATAGACGAAATCAGAGGAAGTGTCCCTATTGCTCAAAAACCTAGAACTCCAAATGTAAGAAGAGCAAAGCAACCTGTGTTCAGCAAAAGCAAAGGGACTCCTTCATCTACAAACACCACCCCCAAAGCTTCTGAATATGTGGATGCATCCATCAAGCATCTTGTGAACAGGATTCTATCTGAACAAAGAGTGGTGCGTGGGGTATCTGTTCCCCTAAACAACATGCCTGCTCCACAAGAAGAACAAAGCAATCAGGCTGAAGAGGACATTCCTGCTCAACAGGATGTCCCAATAAATGTTGAAGCATCTGAGGACCAGAACAAGGCCTCAACTGATGATGATGAAGCCACTGGTGATCAAGCTTCTGTTGATCAACCTGCTGAAAAGGAGGCTTCCCAACCTCCTCCTGTTGAAACCCTAGATGATGACTCTGACACAGAGATCATTGCATCTATTAACCCTAGTATAGCCAAAAGGCTTAGGGCTAGGAAGGAGAAGAAGCTTGCTGGACATGTGTCGCTCCCACCTGATGACATAGGGCCAAGAGGGGTACAGACGCGAACGGTCGGCGAAAGGAGGAGAGTACACACAAGGGTGAACTCAGGAAGAAAAGAGTCGCCAGCTAGGCATTTTTATCCCGGAGGAAAGGTAATGCTGCATAAACCTGAGAAAAGATGGATAAGACGGTCGCGAACCAGAGAAACTGAGAAAGGGGGTTGGTTAGAACCTGGGAAGGTATTAGCACCCAGATTGTCCGCCGTACTCGACGGGATCCACGCTTAAAAGATTTGTGTTTTAAAGGGGTAGTGTCAGTGCAATCTGTGTATCAAAGCTGGAAAAGAATGCAAGTGTCAGTGCAAAATAAATGTGAAGTGTATAAGAGGAAGTGTCAGTGTAAGAAAAAAGAGTATGAAGCTCGAAACTATGAGGTTTAAAGAATGATGCTGGAAGAGGGGGAATATACAGAGACTTTTGTTCGATAACTGTTAAGTTATGCCTACGTATCCTCTCGTGCAATGAGGAAGTCAGAACACCGTAGTTCGACTCAAAGAGACTGAAAGATAAATTGACTCGTGAACTGCTTGCTTGTCTATGCTCAAGTATATGACCTGTCTGGCTCAGGTGTAAACTGTCTTGCATTAGACGGGAGAAGCAAGTTCTCGTTTGTGAGTGAATGAGATGAGAAAAGAATCCCGGAGGAGACGATTATTGTTTGTTTTGGTGTTTTCAATCTTTTATTGCTTTTGGATTTGTCATAAGTTAATGAGCTTAAGCCTAAACCAAGGGTTAGTAAACTCATCACATCCTCCCTCTGATTAGGGGTAATGAGAATACCTTAAGTGTGAAGTAAGCACCTCACACTTAATCACCATGATGTAGGATTAAGGTCATTAACCTATTTGTAATTACTTAGATGTTTTTGGTTTTTGTTTAGTGTTAAGTAATGAGTTTAAGCCATAATCAAGGATTTGATGGACTCATTACACCATCCTAATAGAAGGATAATAGATGAGAGCATTTAAGCTGAGGAAGGCTCCTCAACTTAATCCATGATTAGGGATTAACCTCATGACATAACAAAGCCTTTATTAAATGGATTTTAATCAATGGTAAGATGAAGAAATGATTTTTTAGGGCTTGTAAGACAACTTGAGGGGGACTTGTCCATTAACACTAGGGTTAGTCCTTCTTAACCAATTAAGGAAGAATTAGAACCCTAATGCAAGGCCCAAGTTACAAGCTTGATGTCTTGATGATTATTAGATGAGTTGATTAAAGGATTTAACCACATTAAGGGTTTAACACTTAGGATTAAAGTTATACACTCCATCCTAATAGAAGGATGCAGGCATAAACTTAATCACAAAGCCTTAAAACCTTTAAGGTTTAGTCCTTGATTATGAGGTGAGAAGAGAAGACTCAAAGATGACACAAAGGTAAAAATAATGGGGGACTAATCAAAACCTAAATGTGATCATGCTTGGTTGTTCCTAGGGTTTATGAGGCTTGCAAGAAGATCTTCAAAGAGCCACCAAGGAGAGAAGCAGATGAAAGGAGGAAGAAGCAGAGAGAAGCAAGACAACTTGCTTCACTTAAGAAGACAAGTTGCCTGAAGAAAGAAAGTAAGAAATGAACATGAATGAGCAAGCTCACTCTAATACAAAGATAAAATGCAGCAAGGATGCAAGAGAGATGAGAAGAGATTGTGATAAGTGAAGGCAAATTCACTTCCCAAAACAACTTACCACCTGAAAAGGTTAGCAAAAGAAATGAGATGCAATGCAAATGAGATGAAATGTCATGATGCAAACCAAAGTCAGAAGCATAAACATCATTTCAATGATGCTAAGAGATGATGCAAACACATGACACGAGATAAGAATGATCAAACAAGCATAAGGATGCAAAGGAGGCATGCTTTGAACCATAAAAGTTCATGAATGTTTATGAAATGAAATGATCATATAACATGGCAAATGAAAGATACAATGTTCATACATGGTTCTAGTATGTCCTAAGAGGTATTATGAATCATGTGATACACAAAATGTCATGGCAAGTCATTGGATGCAAGCAAATGAAAGATGGATGCAAAGGAAGGCACAAATTAGGGTTTATGATCAACACACAAAGCAAAATTCAAAATCAGAAGCAAATGACATGATAAAAAATTGAGAATGGGATCAAGGGAACCCTAACCCTACACAAGTTCACTGCCCAAAGGAGGGGATCCAACTCTTAACCTAGTGCAAGTTATGATTTTCTTAAGTCAATTAGGGTTTTAAGGTACCTCACAAAGAAAAATGCTAAACAAATTGAAAATGCAAGATAAGTTCAAACCAATTTTATCCTATAAACTACATGCTATGAAGGATGCAATGCAAGAAGAACCATCATCAAAATCTCAAGGGTTAGGCAGAATGGATTTTCAAAGTTTGAACCAAAATATTGCCTTAAAATGAATTTAATTCCAACAAAAATTGTCAAAATGCATCAAGAACAAAAAAGAAATTTGGTTTGAGAGTTTGATAATGTTTCTAAATGTTTTGAAATGCAATGTGATTTTTTTTGTGATTTTTAAATACCTAAATGTATTTTTAATTAATTAATTTTCATTAACTAATTAAAAATAAACATTTAAATGATTTAAAAATAATTTTTCATGCAAAAAAATAAATATATTTTTGGGTTCTGAAAATTAATGAAATGCTTGACAAAAATTTTCAGAATTTTTAAATGTATTTTGCTATTTTAAATAATTCGTAAAAGATAAATCAAATTAAATGAAATAAAAATTGAATTTATGAGAAGTATGCAAATCCACTGGCTGAGATTCAAAGAGAAAAGGAGGGAATTGACCCGCGCGCATCTGGACGGCCCACATTTGAACTGACTGAATTAAATTAAACTTAATTAATTAATCTAATTAATTAGGATTAGGGTTTTAATGAGAGATCTGGGCCCTTCAAACGCGCGGGAGTCAACTCTCGTCAACTAAATCCATGGTCCAAATTCAAACTGAACCCTAAACGTGATTAATGAGCTAATGACTTTTAGGTGGCCGGAAATGACCTCCGGTCATCTTCTCCGGCCACACCCCTCCCTGAAAATTGCTAACTTCTTCCCTAGGCTTCTAAAATCCAAACTCTCTGCCCAGAAATGATCCCCATACATCATACATCAAGAATCAACCAACAAACAACATTTAAAACACATCAATAATGAGAATCGAATCAAAACAGTTCTAGGTCAAAAAATTTCAGAACACGAATACATACTCATTTCTCAACCATTTTCAAAACAAAACACATCAACATGATCAGTGAAGCATAAAGAATCAATTGGTAACTTAAAAACAAGTTTTTGGAAAAATTGTTCTTGAGCTCACCTGAATTGGAGCTTTGATCTTTGGAACTTTCTGGCTGCTTCTTTGATCCAAAACGCCTCCAATGAACCTCCTGAGAAGCTTGCAATGCTTGGTTGGAGTTTAGTGTAGCTGGTTTAAGAGTTTGATGAAGTTCTGTTCAAGGGAAGTGAAAAATCGTGTTTCTGTTTGAGGGCTTTCCAAGGCAGATTGATGGTTGGGAAATGATCAGAGGAACATGGTGAATGGTTTTGTGAAGTTTGTTTTGATGTTTGAAGGCTGTGTTTTGAGATTCGAAGCAAAATGCATAAGAGGTCAGTTTTGGGAACTATGGCTTGTGGGATGTTTCAGGCTGTGTTGTGTTATGTGTTGAGTCTCTTTTGGTACATGTATCAAGTTGGGATAGGTCAGAGAGTTGTGGCTGGCCTAGCTTGATTGGTATGGGTCATTTTGCATAAAGTCAACTTTTTGTGTAAGAGAGGTATGGGCCATTTCAGTCAAGGTACAAGGCATGGCTTGGCTGCAGCTTGAATCAAGGAGAACCATGGAAATGAATTTGAGGCAATGCAGCAAGTTGATTAGGGTTTGTGTGAGTTTTTGCAATTTCACAAAGTCTTGGCCCTTTTGAAGTTTCTTAATGCACAAGTCATGAAAATGGACAATTCTTTGGTGCATTCTGATTTTTAGGTCATGGTTCATGTTTGTGTAATGCATAGAAGTCACATTGAAGTCACATTTTGCCTTGGCATGAGGTTTTGCAACTTTGCCTCTTTGGTGTAAAACTTGAAATTATGTGATTTTATCCAACTTTGCAAGGCCATAACTTTTGATCCAAAATGAATTAGGACAAGTTCTTGTACTTTTTGAAAAGGGAATGATCCATTCTACAACTTTCATGACCAAAGTTTTCTCATTTGAAGCATTTTTGAATCAAAAAGAGGAGGTTGAAAATTTTTCCCAAAATGGCAAGTTTACATTACAATTCACTTTCCCAAAAAGGCAATTTTGCAAATGGCTTGAAATTCTTCAATTTTGTGAACTTATAACATCTTCTATGATCAAATAAAGATTATACATATTCAAAATGATGGAGAACACCCTTTGGTTGGGTCATTGGGGGCCTTAGATGCCCTGATTTTACACTGACTTGCTCAAGAAGTCACCTCTTGATCAGATGCCTTCCCCATTGAATTTCTTCATGAAAATTGATATGCATGATCCCTATACCCTATAGAGACCAATAGAAACAAGAATGACCAAAATTTTTGGAGTCATGGCCTCTGAAACCAAAACCCTAATTCTAGGTCATCTGTGCAGTTAAACCTGGCTCTGCTTCCATGTCTTTCTCAGTTCTTGTGATTCTTTGACTTTCTTGACTTGGTGAGGATTTGATATGATGTTTGAACATAGATGGACCCCTTTGAAGTGATTGAAGACTTTTGGAGTGGCTCAAATGGCTCAGGGATTGCTCAAATCACAACCCTAGGTGCAGATGACTTTGAATCAATGCAGTGAAGCAAATATGCATGAGATGATGTGATTGAAATTATGCATATGAAAAGATCACAAGCCATGGTGTGAATGGGTGAGGGCAAATTTGGGGTGTTTACAGCTGCCCCTATTCAAACATGAGTTAGCTGTGCAGGATGTAAGCGACGGCTTATCAGGCAAACAAGATAACTTGTGGTTGAATACCAGAGACAGTCCAAATTTGCACTCACAGAATGAAGAAGAAAAGGGATATAGATTGTAAAAGGAAAATAAAGTATAATTATAAAGTGCGGGCGACGGAGGACGACCGTCGAGCAGAGGATGACTGCTGGGGATGAAGCAATGACGGGGACGCCCGACATGCTGGGGAAAGATGCGGGAAATAAAGCAATGACGGGGACGGCCGACAAGCTGGGGATATAAGAGATCATGATGGGGACGGCCATTAGGCAAAGAAACGAGACTCTCTGGGGATTAAAGGTAAATGATGGGGACGACCATCGGGTTGAAGAAATAAATGATGAGGAATGGTCATCAAAGGTGAAGGACGATCATCTAGCAGGGGACGGCTGCTCTGTTGGGGATAAGATGAGGGACGTTCATCTAAGGTGAAGGACGATCATCTGGCAGGGTACGACTGCTTTGTTGGGGATAAGATGAGGGACGGTCATCTAAGGTGAAGGACGATCACCTGGCAAGGTACGGTTGCCGAAAGTATCACGACATAGGACGAATGCCGGATAGAAAGAGTCGACGATGGGGACGGCCATCGGATAAGTATGATGAAGGACGATCATCAAGAGGTGAAGGACGATCACCTAGCAGGGCACGACTGCTCTGAGGGTATCATGACATAGGACGAATGTCAGATAACAAGATCAACGATGGGGACGGCCATCAGATAAAATGATGAAGGACGATCATCGGGAGGTGAAGGACGATCACCTAGCAGGGGACGGCTGCTAAAAATATCACGACATAGGACGAATGTTGGATAAGAAGGGGTTCTAATGAATAGAGACTCCACTGGGGGTGATGAAGGACGATCATCAAAAAGGTGAAGGACAATCACCTGGCAGGGTACGGCTGCCGGAAGGTATCATGACATAGGGCGAATGTCAGATAGAAAGGAAATAATTCACTGGGATTTGCTGGGACTCTTCTGGGGAACAATAGATACAGACGAGTGTCTATATTCAAGAAGACATAAGTGTTTGATACGGTGTATAGATTAAAGATTCGGACGAGCATCCTTAAGACTATGATACGGACGAGTATCGGTAGAAACAAACGCTTGACGCATGCTCAGAGATGATGATACGGACGAGTACCAACTAGTTAACAAAGAACACGAACGAGTGTCGAATCTGAGGAGATCAGGTAGTATATACAAGATATGGACGAGTATATGTATGAGTAAAAGGTATGAATGATACATAGACGAGTGTTCAACTTGCTGGGGAGAGTGGGACACAGACGGGTGTCGGAAAAAGTGTATTATGAACAAATATATGGTTCTCAAATGTTTAGGTGACTATGTTGGGGAAGGTGACATGGTGTTGCACCCCAAAATTTGCCCTCACAAGACAAGACTTTGTGTACTAATAGGTTCACAAGGTTCACAAGGTTCACAAGACATCTCATGAGGTTCACAAGGTTCACAAAGTTCACAATTGGTTGACAAGTTTGACAAGTCCCTCAGACAATGCATCCTCCTAAGCAATGCATCATAAACTAGGGTTTTAACTTTTATCAAGCTAAATGGACTTCCAAGACTTCAAGTGAGCTTCATAGCATCCTATATGTGTTCAAGAATCCCCATGTCAAGTTTCAAGACTTTCCCAAAAGATTTGCTCAGTCAGATGATCAGATAGGTTAAAATCAGTCAAAGCAGTTAAAAAGTCAAACTGAGGTCAACTGTGGTCAAACCAAAGTCAAACTTCATGATTTTTTGCCAACATCAAGTATATGAAGTAAAATCCATCATTTGATCAAGATTTGATCATGATTCATCAAGGAGATTTCAGATCATCAAGAATCAGGAGTTTCTAAATTAGGGTTTTCATAGGAAAAGTCAACTAAACTTTGACCAGCCATAACTTTCACATGCTTCATCAAATTTTTTTCCATCCAAAGCTTATTTTGAAGGAAATTGAATTCTCTACAACTTTGTGTCTCACAAGCCAAGCCCAAAAATGCTTCATTTGGAGGGTATGAGCTAAGACATTATAGGTCCTTTTAAAAGTCAACAAAAAGTCAACAACTTCCAAAGAGCATAACTTGAGAATGGTAAAAGATATGGACATGAGACCAAAGATTTTGGTTAGAGGACTCTTTAAGCTTTACAAAATGTCCAAGAACACCTTCATAGCATTAAAATTGAAGGATTTGTGCCCTTGCAAAGTTGGGAAATTTTTGAGAGGTTTATGAAGCAAATGGGGTCTTAAAACCATAATTCACCAAATGAGCTTGCTTTTTTATGATCCAAACACTTCCATGACATCATGCACGAATTAAAAATTATTTATTCATATTTTTATTCATTTTATTTTATTTATTATGATTTTTTACATTAAAAATCATTTTAAATCAAAATAAAATATAAAAGTGTGAATATTTGATTTGATTTTGGTTCTAGAAGGTCTTAATGGTTATTTAGAAGTGATTGAGATCATACAAAATCAGATCAATTAAAAATAGTAAGAAGATATCAATTTTTTTCTCAATATTTGATTTTATTTTTGTTCTAGAAATTCTTAAAGGCCATTTAGAGATGATTGAAATCATATAAGATCATATCAACCAAAAATAGTAAGAAGATATCAATTTATTTTCTCAATATTTGATTTGATTTTTGTTCTAGAAATTCTTAAAGGCCATTTAGAGATGATTGAAATCATATAAGATCATATCAACCAAAAATAGTAAGAAGATATCAATTTTTTTTTCAATATTTGAAAGCATATCTTTTTCAATCTCAAGTGATCCAAAAGTCCAAAGTAGGATATGATTTTTTGATCTAATTACACTCACTATATATACATGAAGAGATCACAACTCAAAGGGAGGAATTTGGCTGCTTCCAAGAGTAAGAACAATACTTTAAATTTTCATAAAAAATTCATAATTCAGATTCTATTTTGCAGGCTATATCAAAGTGTTTTGAAGGTTGCAATCTCTTCCTTGATCATCCTTGATGCTATCCCAATGCATTACATCATCCAAAACTCATTAAAATGCATAAATCGATTTCATCTTTAGCTTGAAATTTGATTTTTCGATTTCAATGATACAAGCAATATAAATGAAATTTGATTGTATATTATTGTTCATGATGATGTTTGTAATGTTTCTGGATATTTTGATTTAATGTTTGTTGCAGAAATAGCTAAGTGTCATTGCTAGAGCTTGGGTTCGAATCCCAACCCCAGGTAAGTTTTGTTTTTTCATTCAATTTCTCACTATTTTCTTTATTGTTTTGTTTTATATTTAATATAAATTATATTTCTTATAAGAAAATATATTTAAATAATCATATATATATATATATATATATATATATATATATATATATATATATATTAACTTCATATTTTTCTAAAAGGGATCTCTAATTTATTTTCTAAAAATTTTAATCTTAGTTTTTTTTATTAAAATATGTATATATTATTATTATATATTTATTTTTGTAAATAGTTAAATTAATATTGTAATTTAAATTATAAACCCTAATTCTATTTTCTTTAAAATTCCTAACCCTAATCTTTAAATATTAAAATTAATTAAACTTTTCTAATATCTAATTAAAATAATTAATAATATTTTCTTTGTAAATAATTATTATATGGTTTATTATTATTATTCATATCATCTTATTTTCATCTCAAAAATTCTTTAAAGTTGTTTATTTAAATCTAAAAATACTTAATTAAATTATATATATATATATATATATATATATATATATATATATATATATATTTTGTATATTATTACTAACCTTTTCTTCTTATAATTATCACTAACCTTTTTTATTGTTTATACTTATCATTTTATTATATAATTATTATTTAAATTGTTTTTATTATAATGTAACTGTAAAAGCCATGTAATAGTTGTAGCTCTTATTGTTTATTTATAAATATATTGCTATGGTTAGTAAAATAGGGAGTGATAACATGTTTGCTTTAAAATTAACTTAGATCACTAATTATAAGATAAATATTTGAATTTGTACACGCACACACGTAAGTCGATCTTTGATCGCCATCTCACTTCCTTAAGGGTTACCTCTCATGTTGCCTAAACTAAATGGTCAAGTAAGGTGTCTAAAAAGCAAAGTCCCTTCTCATGAACAGATCATCTAGTCCCTTTCAATATTATAAGATCAAGTCCCTTCGATGTTGCCTTCGTAAATGATCTTGTCCCTTTCAAATAAAAGATGATAAGTCCCTTCGTATTGCTAAGACACCTTACAGTTGCCTAAACACAGATGACCCTTCACATGTCACATACAACATCCAAGGTAATGACTACCTATTCCTTAATAATAGGGATATTCTTACCATTGAAAGAACATTTAAGAACAGAAAAGATTCAATTTAGGGTAGGTTCCTCTTAAGTACTTGCTCACTCCTTCAAAATACTTCATTACACTTTACATTTTAAACAATTTTCAAAACAAAGTCTTTATATATATCCGTACAAGGATCATTATAAAGTACTTAAGAAAATTTTTAATCACACAATTCACTTCTCAAAAACAATTTAAAGTGAGCTAAGTAACTAAGAGCCCATGGATAACCATGGATGTAAAAGGTGCTAACACCTTCCTTTTACATAACCTACCCCCCGAACCCAAAAATCTTTTAAGGTCTTTCCTGTTCTTTTATGCCCTTTCCTTTGGATAAAATAAAAGTCGGTGGTGACTCTTGCTATCCGCAACATTTAACTAAAGTCAGTTCTCCCACCGTGTTACAGAACTGGCGACTCTGCTGGGGATTTAATAAAAGATGGGTACCCTTAGGAATTAGATCACTTTAAACTTGTTTGCTTTGTTTGCTTTACTTTACTTGTTGGGTGCTCTTATGTGTGAAAGATCCTAACCCGGATCTAGTGTACCTTAGGTAAATGGCAATAGACCAAGGAAACTATACGGCGTATACCGATATGGTTGATCTGGTGGCCATAGTTAGTGTGACTTCTTGGTTGGTGCTTATGTTCCTTAAGTCAAGTTGAGGATAATATGAGGCTGTCATATGTTGTCAATACACTAACTAACTTTTAGAACCCTAGTCATCCCATCTTGGCCTTTAGAAAGTAGTGAGATAACCGGCTTTGGTGAAGACTGAAGTTGGTTGATACTCGATGCTACACTCATTGAGATTCTAAACTTGGAGGGTTTTGGTTGGCAAGTAAGTTGCCTACTGAACAACCACCCTTGTAAAGGATCAATGATATTGAGATCCCTTAGAACCTGGTTACTTTATAGGATAGGATGAACCATTTCAACTTCAGGGGAGGGTACTTACCTTTAAACCTCATGCAAGCCTTCAAACCTAGGGCTATTGTGTGACGTGTTTGTGTGTGCCACATGTTTGTGTTTGAGCATCACATCATAGCATCATCATGCATCATAAGCATAGCATTTTCACTAACCATTTCAAGGACCAAAGGATTTATCTTTGTTCTTTGTTGCAGGTCATTGCTTCTGCTCGTAGGAATACTATCCGGATCAACTTTGTAGGAATACCTCCTAAGCTTAAGGAATTGGTCTCTCAAGTTTCTGAAAACTACCAATTCATCAAGAGGCATGGTCACTTACTAGATATAGTCATTTCAGGATTCAATGAAGACATGATGAGTGTCCTATTTCAGTTCTTTGACCCTAAACATCATTGTTTCACATTCCCCGACTATCAATTGGTTCCTACAATGGAAGAGTTATCTAAACTACTGGGTATACCTGTCCTTGATCAGAAACCATTCACAGGCTTAGAAAAAGAGCCTAAACCTGAAGTCATTGCTGCAGCCCTACATCTGAAGAAATCAGACATTGTCCTGGAAACAAGGAGTGGAGTTAAGGGTATTCTTGCTAAGGTGTTGATAGAGAAGGCTCAAGTGTTCTTGAAGGCTATGAGTTATGATGCTTTTGAGGAGATCTTAGCCCTATTGATCTATGGCTTAGTGTTGTTCCCCAATCCAGATCAGTTCATAGACGTTCACGCCATCAACATATTTCTGAGTCACAATCCAGTGCCTACATTACTTGGAGACATCTTACACTCTCTTCACACCCGTACTACGAAGGCACGAGGAACTCTGATGTGTTGCATACCTTTTCTATCTAGGTGGTTTATTTCTCACCTTCCTCGATCAGTGATGAAGAATGAACAAAGGTTAAGGTGGTCCAAGAGGATTATGTCACTTTCTCATTCAGATATTCATTGGTGCTCTCGATCTATGGAGAATGTTACTATCATTGACCGTTGTGGGGAGTTACCTAATGTGCCACTCCTTGGCATAAGAGGGGGCATTACTTACAACCCTTCTTTAGCTCTACGTCAGTTTAGTTATGCTCGGAGCAATGGTCCTCATGACATGCTTATTCAAGGAATTGTGTTCGACTACGACAACGATCTTCAAGGTTACCGTCAAAGGTTCATACGAGCATGGGGTAAAGTGAACAAGGTTGACAGCAAGACTCTGGAACCCAAGTATACTATTCCTATGGAACCTTATCTCAGATGGGTGCGATCTCGTGCTCAGACTCTTATGATGCCATATCCTGCTATCCTGCCAGTTACCATGGAGCCTGTTGCTGAAGGAGATACTTCCTACATCATTCTTCATCCAGACATGCCCACTGACATGGAGGAGTTACAGAGGTCCTGGATCCAGTTGAAGGAGCAAAGAGATACTTTTGAGACTCATTACAAAGCAAGTCAAGAAAGAATTCGGGAGCTAACAATACAACTTCACGAGGAGCGGAATCTCAACTCATACCTCAACACAAAGAGGAAACGTCCATGGGAGACTTAAAACCCCATTTTTTATATTCATCTCATTTTTATTGTAAGCCCAAGGGGCAAACAAGTTTATTGATTACTAATAAAAATTTACTTTCTGTTTGTTTAAACAAATTTAAATCCTGCGGTCCTTGAAAACATTGCATATGCATTTACATACCATATCATTGCATCACAGGTTTCTTATGAACATGTATCTTATCTTCTCGCTGTTTATTTCAGCAGAAATGGCTCTTGAACAATATGTCAAAGATCTTCAAGCTCAGAATGCTCAGTTTCAGGAAATGATTCTGAATTTGTCCAAGGGGCAAGAAGAGTTGAAAGCACTCCTCTCTAAGGACATGAAGAAGAAGAATCCTGAGGACAACAAAGATGATCAGCTAAAACAACTACAAGCTGAGATAGCAGAGATGAGGATTCAGATGAATGGCCAAATGGCTTTTATCCAGAGTTTGGCCCAGGGGCAAGAAGAGTTGAGAAGCTTTATCAATAAGCTTCGGCATAACAGAGTTGGGAATCTAATCATCAGTCAACCTCCGTTGAAACAAGCCGACTTGGCTGAAAGGAAAGTAAGGATAAAAGAAGGAAAGAGACAGGCTACTCCTGATCATCCTTCAATTGAAGAAAGAAGACCTTGTAAGGTTAATCCACTTCGATACAAGGAATGTAGAAGACAATTCATCCGGTTCAGCACACCAATGTCACAAGTTTTGCAATGCCTGTTGGAGATGAAGCAGATTTCCTTGGAAAATTCTCCTAAAAATCCTAATACCTCTTCTCGTCGCTATAATCCCAAAGCAAGGTGTATGTGCCACTCCGATAGTCCCGGACACGACACAAATAACTGTTGGGCATTGAAGAATAAGATTCAAGACCTAATTGACGAAGGAATACTCGAGGTTACGCTAGAAGGCCAGGTTAAGTTCTTCTATCGTCCATCAAGCATCAAAGTTTTCAGATAACTGGAGTGACAAGTTTAGAGGAAGAGACTTTGAGAACATTTGAATTTTCATTTGTAATTTCTTTTGTTTGTTTAAACACTTACTATTATGTTAGACTTTATTTTCACTAATACATTGCATATGTTTGTCTTGAGTTAATCCATTTGTTTCACTATATTTAAAACTATGCTTCATATTTCTATTTTGTGATATTTAACTCCTGATAAAGCTATAAGCCTGTAGAGGGAGGATGACGAAAACAATACCATAATATTAGGCAGTATGCTTTTGAACAGACTATGCTGACGATGTACAAGCATTGTTTCAATTCCTAAACAGTGGAGATATAAGGAAGTTAATCCCTAGTCAACCCTTTTGAGCCTATGAAGTAGGAGTTTTTATTCTCGCACAAATTAAAACCCTTATTCATAACCTGGGGCAGGGTAGTTACTCGGTTAACTCAAATATGCCAATTATTTGTGTTGTACACAACTAATGATGGTTCTCTGTAATCATGAAACCTGACAGTCAATATCCAGCAAAAGAACAGTCCACTAAGTCAAAACCTATGAAGGAGACTTAGTAAAAAAAATTAGGACATCCTGCTGACTGTAACCTTGAAATAAACAGTTCAGGCAAAAAGAAGGCATAACAAAGTTAAAAGAAAAAAAGAGGTCACTAAGAATCCTCAACAAAGAAAGATGACTGAATGTTCAAATAAATTTTTGGTTTCTGAACCATCACAAATGTCAGTGTTACAATTCCAAACTCCTTTGAGTCTCAATACATAAGTTAACTGAGCATAGGACTGGAGAACATCATGAAGATTGGGTTGGGTACAAATAAAATTTGAGCCTTTATCCTTTGTTTCTTAAACCGTGAACCAGGCCACGTTACAACCCTTTAAAAGTCCTAACTGAAGCATGGTTAGTTCGAAAGCGTACTGCTACAAAAAGGTATCCTGACTCCTTTAGGGCTTATTATAAAACTTGAGTTAATATCACAGTTTTCATAAAAATTGTTTTTCTAAAAATAACGTTTTTTCAAAATTTCAAGACAAACATAAGCATTGCATTTTTGAATATATTTGTTTGCATATACTTTGTCGCTCCCAAAAGACGAGACCGGGCTCGAATGAGGTACAGACGCGAACGGTCGGCGAAAGGAGGGTGTGAGAACACACAGGAGTGAACTCACAGGGAAAGAAAAGAGTCGCTAGCTAGGCATTTTTATCCCGGAGGAAAGGTAATGCTGCATAGACCTAGAAAGATACGGATAAGATGGTTGCGAACCAGAGAGACTGAGAAAGGGGGTTGGTTACAACCTGGGAAGGTATTAGCACCCAGATTGTCCGCCGTACTCGACGGGATCCACGCTTAAAAGATTTGTGTTTTAAAGGGGTAGTGTCAGTGCAATTTGTGTATAAAGGAGCTGGAAAAGGATGTACAGGTGTCAGTGTAAGAGAAGTGAAGTGTGTAAATGATGTGTCAGTGTAGGAACAAAAATGAAATGCTCAAGAATATGAGGCTAAAAGAATAAAGCTGGAAAGAGGGGGAATATACAGAGACTTTTGTTCGATAACTGTTAAGTTATGCCTACGTATCCTCTCGTGCAATGAGGAAGTCAGAACACCGTAGTTCGACCCAAAGAGACTGAAAGATGAATTGACTTGTGAACTGCTTGCTTGCCTATGCTCAAGTGTATGACCTGTCTGGCTCAGGTGCAAACTGTCTTGCATTAGACGGAAGAAGCAAGTTCTCGCTTATGAGTGAAGATGATGTGAAAAGAATCCCAGAGGAGACGATTATTGTTTGTTTTTGAGTTTTCAGTCTTTTATTGCTTTTGAAAGTTTGTCATAAGTTAATGAGCTTAAGCCTAAACCAATGGATTTAGTAAACTCATCACATCTTCCCTCTGATTAGGGGTAATGAGAATACCTTAAGTGTGAAGTCAACTTCTCACACTTAATCACCTTTGATGCAGGATTAAGATCATCAACCTACTTGTGATTATTTAGGTGTTTTTTTTGTTTTTGTTTAGTGTTGAGTAATGAGATTAAGCCATAATCAAGGATTAAACAGACTCATTACACCATCCTAATAGAAGGATAATAGATGAGAATGTTTAAGCTGAGGAAAGCTCCTCAACTTAATCCATGGTTAGGGATTAAACTCATGACAAAACAAAGCCTTTATTAAGTGGATTTTAGTTAATGATAAGATGATGAAGTGAGTTTTAGAGTTTGTAAGACAACTTGAGGGGGACTTGTCCATTAACACTAGGGTTAGTCCTTCTTAACCAATTAAGGAAGAATTAGAACCCTAATGCAAGGCCCAAGTTACAAGCTTGATGTCTTGATGATTATTAAGTGGATTGATTAAAAGATTTAAAAACATTAAGGGTTTAACACTTAGGATTAAAGTTATACACTCCATCCTAATAGAAGGATGCAGGCATAAGCTTAATCACAAAGCCTTAAAACCTTTAGGGTTTAGTCCTTGATAGTGAGGTGAGAAGAGAAGACTCAAAAGAGACACAAAGGTAAAACTAAGTGGGGGACTAATCAAAACCCTAATCATTGTCATGCTTGGTTGTTCCTAAGGTTTGTGAGGTTTGACAAGAGAAATCTTCAAAGGAACCACCAGGAAGCAGATGAAAGGAGCAGAGAGAAGCAAAGTAACTTGCTTCAATTAAGAAGACAAGTCACTTGAAGAAAGAAAGTAAGATGAAGAAGAAAGAGCAAGCTCAATCTCAAGCACAAAACAAAATGCAGCAAGGATGCATAAGAGGAGATGAAAAGAAGTTGTGAGAGGTGAAGGCAAATTCACTTCTCAAAGTGACTTACCACCTGAAAAGTTAGTGAAAGGAATGCCATGCAATGCAAAATGAGGTGAAATGGCATGATGCAAACCAAAACCAGAAGCATGAGTATGATGTTAATGATGCTAAGAGATGATGCAAACATGAAACAAGGCATGAGGATGATCATACAAACATATGGAATGTAAAAGAAACATGCTTAGAACCATGAACATACATGAAAAGTTATGAAATGCAAATGACATACAACATGGCAAATGAAAGATGCAATGATCAAATATGATTCTAATATGTCTTAAGATGTATCATGAATCAAATGAATGCATAAAATGTCATGGCAAGTCATGGTATGCAAGCAAATGTGAGATGGACGCAAAAGAAAGCCCAAATTAGGGTTCATGATCAATGCACAAAACAAAATTCAAAACCAGAAGCAAACATCATGATAAAAATTTGAAAATGCATTCAAAGGAACCCTAAACCTATATAAACTCACTGCCCAAAGGAGAGGATCCAATTCTTAACCTAGTGTAAGTTATGAATTTCCTAAGTTGGCTAGGGTTTTAGGGTACCTTAACAAGAAAAATGTCAAACAAATTGAAAATGCAAAATCAAGTCATGCCAATTTAATCCTACAAACTACATGATATGCAAGACACAATGCAAAAAGAACCAAAATCCAACTCTCAAAAACTAGGCATAAGTGAATTTTCAAAGATTGGATCAAAATAATGCTTTGAAATTGAATTAATTCCATGGAAAATTGTCAAAATGCATCAAGATCAAAAAAGAAATTTGGTTTGAGGGTTGGACAATGTTTCTAAATGATTTTAAAGGTTTCATGAATTTTTTGGTGATTTTTAAATACCTAAAAGTATTTTTAATTAATTAATTCTCATTAATTAATTAAAAATAAACTTTTAAATGATTTAAAAATATTTTTTAATGCAAAAAATAAAAATAAAAATGTTTTTGGTTTCTGAAAATTAATAAAAGTTTATACAAAAATTTTCAGAATTTTTAAAATTGTTTTACTATTTTAAATTAAATGTACAAAAATAATGGATTAAAAAGAAAATAAAATTGAATTAAATGGGTGGTAATCAGATCCAAAGGCCTAGATTTGAACTGGGGTGGACCAGGTTGACTGCGCGCGCGAATTAATGGTCAGGATTGACTCTTGCTTAATTAATCTAATTATGATTTATTAAATTAATAAAACAGATTAGGGCTTTAATGATTTAATCTGGACCACACAACACTTAAACTAATCAGCATCCAATGATCACAAACGCATCTGGCAAATTAATTAGGGTTAGGGCTAATGATTTTCAGGTGACCGGAGGGAAGCTCCGGTCATCTTCTCCGGCGGTTTAGAAACCCTAAAACATGCTACAGGCCACCATTCATCAAATTGAAACCAGGGAGATGATCCTCTACCCAAACCCCATTCGAATCACCCTTCAAACAACATTTATAATCCAAAAACAGAGAGAATCGAATCAAACAAGTTTCACGGGTGAAGTTTCAGAGAGCCATGAAATGATCATTTCTTCACTATTTCCAATTCCAAGGACATCATTATGATCAACACAACATACACTTTCATTTTATAACAAGAAAAACAAGCTCTGTGAAAAAGTGTTCTTGGCCATACCTGAGCTAGAAAGCTTCAATGGTGAGCTTCCAGAATCTCCCACTTGTGCAAATGAACTCCCTTGGCCCTTCTGAACTCAAAGGAATGCCTCAGAACTCTTGTTGATGGCTGATTTGTGAAGGTGAGTTCTGGTGTAGCAGATTTCACAGTTGTGTTCTAGAGGGTTTCAAGCTGTTTTAATGGTGGATTCTGGTTCTTTGGAGGATGTATGATTTATTGGTGAAGGAAAAATGAAGGTTTGATGGTTGTATAAAGAGATTCGAAGAAGAGGAGTTTTTGACAGTTTTTGGAGTGTGCTCTGTTGTGTGTGTTCCAGGCTTGCTTCTCTCTTGTTTTATGACCCTTAGACAAATCATAAGCAATCCCAGCAATCTAGGAGGGCAGGTGTGCACTGTGGGATTGGTATGGGAGGATTGGCCAAAAAGTCAAGTTGATTTGTACTTGCAGCATGGGCTATGGCAGCAGCAGTCTAGAGGCTTGTCTTGCCTCAGCTTGAGTCAAGGATGGCCCTTGGATGGCTCATGAAAGGCTGCTGCATCTGGATCATGAGCTAGAGAGGTTTTTGCAACTTGCCCACTTGTGTTATTTCATGATTTTGGCCATGTGAATGTGAGAACTCTTGCTGGATTTTTGATGTGGGATGCTTCATTTGGTCATGGCAATGTGTTAGAACCAGCTAGTGATCATACAACTCATTTGAGAATGGTTTTGCCAAAAATCCCTCTTTGCACTTTCATGAAAAATGACTTATGGATACTTGAAAATCAAGGCACAAAAATGAGAAATCCTTTGGGCCAATTCTGATTTTAAGTCATGGTACATGCTTGTATGAAGATTAGAAGTCATTTTGAAGTCAATAGAATGCTTGGCATGTGAATTTGCAACTTTGCCTCTTTGGTAGAAACTTTGAAATTTTGTGATTTTAGCCAACTTTGACAAGCCATAACTTTTGATCCAAAATGAATTAGGTCATGTTCTTGTACTTTTTGAAAAGGGAATGATCCATTCTACAACTTTCATGACCAAAGTTTTTCCATTTGAAGCATTTTTGAATCAAAAAGTAAAGGTTGAAAAAGTTTCCCAAAATGGCAATTTCATTAAAAAGTCAACTTTCCCAAAAAGTCAACTTTGCAAAAGACTTAAAATTCTTCAATTTTGTGAACTTCCAACATCTTCTATGATCAAATAAAGATCATATACAATCAAAATGATGAAGAACACCCCTTGGTTGGGTCATTGAGGGTCTCAGATGCCCTGATTTTGCACTGACTTGCTTGAAAAGTCAACTCTTGATCAGATGACTTCCCCATGGAATTTCTTCATGAAAATTGATATGCATACTCCCTATACCATATAGAGACAAATAGAAACAAGAATGACCAAAAACTTTGGAGTTATGGCCTTTGGAACCAAAACCCTAATTCTAGGTCATCTGTGCAGTTAAGCCTGGCTCTGCTTCCATGCCTTTTTCAGTTCTTGTGATTTTTTGACTTCTTTGACCTTGAGAGGATATAATATGATGTTTGAACATACATGGACCCCTTTGAAGTGATTGATGACCTTTGGAGTGGCTCAAGAAGCTCTTGGATTGTTCAGATCACAAACCCTAGATGCAGATGACTTTGAACCAATGCAGTGAATCAAAAATGTGGTATGAGATGGTATGATTGGATTTATGCACATGAAATGATCACAAGCCATGGTGTGAATGGGTGAGGGAAAATTTGGGGTGTTTACATACTTGAGTGTTTGATAAACAGAGAAGCTTACAGGATGAATGTTCAAACAAAGTTGCTTCCTAGATCAAAGTCCATGTATACAAAGGGGCATAGTCATTATCTCCCAATCAAGGGGGCAGGCCATGATACTGCCTAACTCATTTGGGGCAATCAGGACAGGATTCAACTATGTTTAAGTAGCCAGGGGCAGATCTCCTCATCTATCTAAATTACCAAGAGTAACATTACAAAGATCATGATGTCAGGGGCATATTATTGTGGGGCATTCTGCTTATTTCTCTTGAGGTAACTACATTCGGATACTTCCATTATGGGACAATTCATCCTCAACCAAGGGGCAATGCTTTCTTTTCAAATCTAATATCCGGAGCGTATATGGTCCATCACAATTTGAAGACACATTCCTCTCATTGTATTACCTTGATATTGGATTCTCAACAGAAGCCATTGTGGAAGTTAATTGTCTACGCTAGTAGTATCAGATGGTGTCAGTATCATGTCTTCAGATCCAGCTATGAGGATTTCTGGGAAGGTATTCAGGAAAGTTAAGAATCTCAGGAGCTCTAAATCCAATTGGTTATACACTTTCAAAGTTGAAACGATTATGTTTTCGAGTTCAGCTTTACTTTTCCCTCTTTATTCAGGGTTACTTTTCCCCTTTTACCTATGCGAAAAACGTTTGTTGGTTATGTTTGAATGTATATATGCTTTGAATATGATTGATGCTTACTAGAAATGCATGAAATGCAGTAATAGTATTTACTAAGGACGAACGAGGGTAGTAGTTCAACGAAGCTTCGCCGGTTCATCCCCACCAGATAGCTACAAGTCCCTCAGTAGGGCAAATCCATCTTCATAAATACTTCGAGTCACATCTCCCCTGGAATTTATATCCATCTCTTTTATCCTCAGATGGATAATCGGGAATTTATTCCTTCAATAGGAGTACGACGAACGAAGATGGGAGGTTATGGATACCATACTATCGAACGAAGACGGGAGGTTATGGATACCATTCTATCGAACAAAGACGGGAGGTTATGGATACCATACTATCGAACGAAGACGGGAGGTTATGGATACCATACTATCAAGCGAGACAGGAACGAGTTCCTCATATTCTTCACTATATTATCAAACAAGACGAGTTCCTCATATTCTTCAGCAACGAATCGGGATTTATTTTCCCTGGCCAGCAGTTGTTATACAAAGATATCCAGATGCTTCAAGCTGCATGATGCATACATACATCATTTACATCATACCATAACATACACATCCATAAGTACATAATACATTTACTTAGGTGCATCATACTATGCATGCATACCTAATGCATAAACTAATATTTCCCTTGCAGGATAGTTATATGCAGGTAAAACAATATCAACAACTTACAACTGGTCAGAAATGATCCATATACTACTCAAGATGTCCTCGAATAGCAGGCAAACGGTCTGTAAAAGGATCCATTCCCTGGTTCAAGACTTTTTCAGAAGAACAAATCCTGACGTTCTTTTGACCCTTAAGAGCAAATCCTGACGCTCTTTTGGCCTCTTGTTCAAGACTTTTTCAGAAGAACAAATCCTGACGTTCTTTTGACCCTTAAGAGCAAATCCTGACGCTCTTTTGGCCCCTTGTTCAAGACTTTTTCAGAAGAACAAATCCTGACGTTCTTTTGACCCTTAAGAGCAAATCCTGACGCTCTTTTGGCCCCTTGTTCAATACTTTTTCAGAAGAACAAATCCTGACGTTCTTTTGACCCTTAAGAGCAAATCCTGACGCTCTTTTGGCCCCTTGTTCAAGACATCTTTCAGAAAAACTAATCCTGACGTTCTTTTGACCCTTAAGAGCAAATCCTGATGCTCTTTTGGCCCCTTGTTCAAGACTTTTTCAGAAGAACAAATCCTGACATTCTTTTGACCCTTAAGAGCAAATCCTGACGCTCTTTTGGCCCCTTGTTCAAGAGTTTTTCAGAAGAATAAATCCTAACGTTCTTTTGACCCTTAAGAGCAAATCCTGACGCTCTTTTGGCCCCTTGTTCAAGACATCTTTCAGAAGAACTAATCCTGACGTTCTTTTGACCCTTAAGAGCAAATCCTGACGCTCTTTTGGCCCCTTGTTCAAGACTTTTTCAGAAGAACAAATCCTGACATTCTTTTGACCCTTAAGAGCAAATCCTGACGCTCTTTTGGCCCCTTGTTCAAGAGTTTTTCAGAAGAACAAATCCTGACGTTCTTTTGACCCTTAAGAGCAAATCTTGACGCTCTTTTGGCCCCTTGTTCAAGACATCTTTCAGAAGAACTAATCCTAACGTTCTTTTGACCCTTAAGAGCAAATCCTGACGCTCTTTTGGCCCCTTGTTCAAGACTTTTTCAGAAGAACAAATCCTGACGTTCTTTTGACCCTTAAGAGCAAATCCTGACGCTCTTTTGGCCCCTTGTTCAAGACATCTTTCAGAAGAACTAATCCTGACGTTCTTTTGACCCTTAAGAGCAAATCCTGACGATCTTTTGGCCCCTTGTTCAAGACTTTTTCAGAAGAACAAATCCTGACGTTCTTTTGACCCTTAAGAGCAAATCCTGACCCTCTTTTGGCCTCTTGTTCAAGACTTTTTCAGAAGAAAAAATCCTGACGTTCTTTTGACCCTTAAGAGCAAATCCTGGCGCTCTTTTGGCCTCTTGTTCAAGACTTTTTCAGAAGAACAAATCCTGACGTTCTTTTGACCCTTAAGAGCAAATCCTGACGCTCTTTTGGCCCCTTGTTCAAGACTTTTTCAGAAGAACAAATCCTGACGTTCTTTTGACCCTTAAGAGCAAATCCTAACGCTCTTTTGGCCCCTTGTTCAAGACTTTTTCAGAAGAACAAATCCTGACGTTCTTTTGACCCTTAAGAGCAAATCCTGACGCTCTTTTGGCCCCTTGTTCAAAACTTTTTCAGAAGAACAAATCATGATGTTCTTTTGACCCTTAAGAGCAAATCCTGACGCTCTTTCGGCCCTTTGTTCAAGACTTTTTCAGAAGAACAAATCTTGACATTCTTTTGACCCTTAAGAGCAAATCCTGACGCTCTTTTGGCCCCTTGTTCAAGACATTTTTCAGAAGAACAAATCCTGACGTTCTTTTGACCCTTGAGAGCAAATCCTGACGCTCTTTTGGCCCCTTGTTCAAGACTCTTTCAGAAGAACAAATCCTGACGTTCTTTTGACCCTTAAGAGCAAATCCTGACGCTCTTTTGGCCCCTTGTTCAAGACTTTTTCAGAAGAACAAATCCTGACGTTCTTTTGACCCTTAAGAGCAAATCCTGACGCTCTTTTGGCCCCTTGTTCATGACCTTTTCAGAAGAACAAATCCTGACGTTCTTTTGACCCTTAAGAGCAAATCCTGATGCTCTTTTGACTCCTTGTTCAAGACTTTTTCAGAAAAACAAATCCTGACGTTCTTTTGACCCTTAAGAGCAAATCCTGACGCTCTTTTGACTCCTTGTTCAAGACTTTTTCAGAAGAACAAATCCTGACGTTCTTTTGACCCTTAAGACCAAATCCTGACGTTCTTTTGACCCTTAAGAACAAATCCTGACGTTCTTTTGGCCCCTTGTTCAAAAGAACAAATCCTGACGTTCTTTTGGCCCCTTAAATAGCAGGAAAACGGTCAATACAAAGATCCATTCCCTGGTTCAAGATATTTTTCAGAAGAACTAATCTTGACGTTCTTTTGGCCCTTGAATAGCAGGCAAACGGTCTGTACAAAGATCCATTCCCTGGTGTCGCTCCCACTAAATGAAGCCGGGTCAAATAGGGTACAGACGCGAACGGTCGGCGAAAGGAGGGTGCGAGGACACACAGGAGTGAACTCACAGGAGATGAAAAGAGTCGCCAGCTAGGCATTTTTATCCCGGAGGAAAGGTAATGCTGCATAAACCTAGAAAGATATGGATAAGACGGTTGCGAACCAGAGAGACTGAGAAAGGGGGTTGGTTACAACCTGGGAAGGTATTAGCACCCAGATTGTCCGTCGTACTCGACGGGATCCACGCTTAAAAGATTTGTGTTTTAAAGGGGTAGTGTCAGTGCAATTTGTGTGTAAAAGAGCTGGAAAAGGATGCAAGTGTCAGTGTAAAAGAAATGTGAAGTGTATAAGTGAAGTGTCAGTGTAAGAACAAGAATGAAATGCCCAAGATAATGAGGCTAAAAGAATAAGGCTTGAGGAGGGGGATATACAGAGACTTTTGTTCGATAACTGTTAAGTTATGCCTACGTATCCTCTCGTGCAATGAGGAAGTCAGAACACCGTAGTTCGACCCAAAGAGACTGAAAGATGAATTGACTTGTGAACTGCTTACTAGTCTATGCTCAAGTGTATGACCTGTCTGGCTCAGGTGCAAACTGTCTTGCATTAGACGGAAGAAGCGAGTTCTCGTTTGTGAATGAAGATGATGAGAAAAGAATCCCGGAGGAGACGATTATTGTTTGTTTTTTATATTTTCAATCTTTTATTGCTTTTTTGAATTTGTCATAAGTTGATGAGCTTAAGCCTAAACCAATGGGTTAGTAAACTCATCACATCCTCCCTCTGATTAGGGGTAATGAGAATACCTTAAGTGTGAAGTCAGCTTCTCACACTTAAACACCTTTGATGTAGGATTAAGATCATTAACCTACTTGTGATTATTTAGATGTTTTTGGTGTTTTTGTTTAGTGTTAAGTAATGAGGTTAAGCCATAATCAAGGATTAAACAGACTCATTACACCATCCTAATAGAAGGATAATAGATGAGAATGTTTAAGCTGAGGAAAGCTCCTCAACTTAATCCATGATTAGGGATTAAACTCATGACAAAACAAAGCCTTTATTAAGTGGATTTTAGTTAATGATAAGATGATGAAGTGAGTTTTATGATTTGTAAGACAACTTGAGGGGGACTTGTCCATTAACACTAGGGTTAGTCCTTCTTAACCAATTAAGGAAGAATTAGAACCCTAATGCAAGGCCCAAGTTACAAGCTTGATGTCTTGATGATTATTAAGATGGATTGATTAAAGGAGTTAAACACATTAAGGGTTTAACACTTAGGATTAAAGTTATACACTCCATCCTAATAGAAGGATGCAGGCATAAGCTTAATCACAAAGCCTTAAAGCCTTTAGGGTTTAGTCCTTGATTATGAGGTGAGAAGAGAAGACTCAAAAGAGACACAAAGGTAAAACTAAGTGGGGGACTAATCAAAAACCCTAATCATTGTCATGCTTGGTTGTTCCTAAGGTTTGTGAGGTTTAACAAGAGAAATCTTCAGAGGAACCACCAGGAAGCAGATGAAAGGAGCAGAGAGAAGCAAAGTAACTTGCTTCATTTAAGAAGACAAGTCACTTGAGGAAAGAAAGTAAGAAGAAGAAGAAAGAGCAAGCTCAATCTCAAACACAAAACAAAATGCAGCAAGGATGCATAAGATAGATGAAAAGAAGTTGTGAGAAGTGAAGGCAAATTCACTTCTCAAAGTGACTTACCACCTGAAAAGTTAGTGAAAGAAATGCAATGCAATGCAAAATGGGATGAAATGGCATGATGCAAACCAAAACCAGAAGCACATGTGTGATGATAATGATGTTATGAGATGATGCAAACATGAATCAAGGCATGAGGATGATCATATGAACATATGGATGCAAGAGAAGCATGCTTAGAACCATGATCATACATGAAAACTTATGGAATACAAATGACATACAAAGTGGCAAATGAAGGATGTAATGATCAAACATGCTTCTAATATGTCTTAAGATGTCTGATGAATCAAATGTATGCATAAAATGCTATGGCAAGTCATGGTATGTAAGCAAATGCAAGATGAATGCAAAAGGAAGCCCAAATTAGGGTTTATGATCCATACACCAAACAAAAATCAAAACCAGAAGCAAACATCAAGAGAAAAAATTGAAAATGCATTCAAGGGAACCCTAGCCCTACACAAACTCACTGCCCAAAGGAGGGGTTCTAACTCTTAACCTAATTAGGGTTATGAATTTCATAAGATTTCTAGGGTTTTAGGGTACCTTGACAAGAAAAATATCAAACAAATTGAAAATGCAAGATCAAATCATGCCCATTTAACCCTACAAACTACATGATATGCAAGACACAATGCAAAAAGAATCAAAGTCCAACTCTCAATGGATGGGCAGAAATGATTTTTTGAAGTTTGGATCAAAATATTGCCTTGAAATGATTTTAATTCCATGAAAATTTATCAAAAGTCATCAAAATAAAAAACGAAATTTGGTTTGAGGGTTGGACAATGTTTCTAAATGATTTTAAAGGTTTCATGAATTTTTTGGTGATTTTTAAATACCTAAAAGTATTTTTAATTAATTAATTCTCATTAATTAATTAAAAATAAACTTTTAAATGATTTAAAAATATTTTTTTATGCAAAAAATAAAAATAAAAATGTTTTTGGTTTCTGAAAATTAATAAGAGTTTGTACAAAAATTTTCAGAATTTTTAAAATTGTTTTGCTATTTTAAATAAAATGGACAAAACAAATCAAATAAAATGGAAAATAAAATGAATTAATGGGAAAGTAATCAGATCCAAAGGCCTAGATTTGAACTGGGAACGCGCGCGTTTGACTTGGCGCCACATCTAAGGGCTGAGATTCAAATCCCCATAATTATGATTAACCCTAATTAAACAAACCCTAATGACTTTCAGACGACCGGAACACTGTTCCGGTCGTCTTCTCCGGCCAGCTCCTCTTCCAAACTCCCTCAAAACGCCATGAAATCAAGTCAAACTCTCCAGATCAACTACACTAACATCCCTAAACAACAATCCAGCACCAAAATCCATTTATTTCAACTCAAGATCAAGATACGAATCAAACATCAAAAACTGCCAAAATTTCAGAAACACAATACAACCTCATTTCTCAATCTTTTTCAAAAGTAAAAGGTTCAGTGAACTCAGGGAAGCATGTTTTATCATTTAGAAACAAGAAAAGAGAGTTCTGGAAAAATGAATTTCCATGGCTACCTGAATCGAAGCTTTAGTTTCTGGCACTTTCTGGCTGATGTCTTGCTTGCAATCAACTCCCCTGGACCTCCTGAGAAGCTTTCAAGGCTTGTTTGAAGTTTGCAATGGCTGGTTTGAAAGATGGCTGAAGTTCTGCTCAATGAGGGGCAGAAATCGTATCTTTGATTCAGTGGATTTCAGGCTGTTTTAAGGGTTGGTTTGTGTTCAGTGAAGCATGGTGAAATGGTTTGTGAAGCTGGTTTGTGTGTTTGAGGTTTGTGCAAGCAGTTTCGAAAGCTTTTGCAAGATGGTGTGAAAATGAGAATGCTGTCTTATGGATGGTTTCTGGCTTGTGTTTTGTATGCTTTGGCTTGCTTTTGATTTGCATAAACAAATGTGATAGGTCAGATGAGGTGATGTGTGCTTTTGTGATAGGTATGGCTCAAGTTGCCAAAATGTCAAAGTTGTGTAAGAAAAGCATGGGCTACTTGCTAGCCAAGGACAAAAGGTGTGTCCTGCGCAGCATGATGTGGGGAGAACCCTAGGATTGATCAGCAAGTCAGCAAGCAAGTGGATTGTAACTTATGATGAGTTTTGCAAGTTGGTTCACTTTTGCTTCTTATGAAAAATCTTGCTCCATAAGCCATAAAAATGTGTGATCCCTTGGCCCATTCTGAACATTAGAGGTCACATGATCATGTTGTGTGGAAATGATACACATTTGAGGCCTTTAGAACACTTGAACAAACCATTTTTCAAAATGTCCCTTTGGTAGAAAACTTCAAATTTTGTGATTTTAGCCAACTTTGACAATCCATAACTTTTGATCCAAAATGAATTAGGTCATGTTCTTGTACTTTTTGAAAAGGGAATGATCCATTCTACAACTTTCATGACCAAAGTTTTTCCATTTGAAGCATTTTTGAATAAAAAATTAAGGGTTGAAAAAGTTTCCTAAAATGGCAATTTCATTAAAAGTCAAACTTTCCCCAAAAGTCAACTTTGCAAAAGACTTGAAATTCTTCAATTTTGTGAACTTCCAAATTCTTCTATGATCAAATAAAGATCATATACAATCAAAATGATGAAGAATACCCTTTGGTTGGGTCATTGGGGGCCTCAGATGCCCTGATTTTGCACTGACTTGCTTAGAAAGTCAACCCTTGATCAGATGACTTCCCCATTGAATTTCTTCATGAAAATTGATATGCATACTCCCTATACCATATAGAGACCAATAGAAACAAGAATGACCAAAAAATTTGGAGTTATGGCCTCTGAAACCAAAACCCTAATTCTAGGTCATCTGTGCAGTCAAACCTGGCTCTGCTTCCATGCCATTCTCAGTTCTTGTGATTCTTTGACATTTTTGACTTTGAAAGGATATAATATGATACTTGAACATACATGGACCCCTTTGAAGTGGTTGATGACCTTTGGAGTGGCTCAAGAAGCTCTTGGATTGCTCAGATCACAAACCCTAGGTGCAGATGACTTTGAACCAATGCAATGAATCAAAAATGTGATATGAGATGGTATGATTGAGTTTATGCACATGATATGATCACAAGCCATGATGTGAATGGGTGAGGGCAAATTTGGGGTGTTTACAGCTGCCCCTATTCAAACATGAGTTAGTTGTGCAGGATGTAAGCAACGGCTTAACAGGCAAACAAGATAACTTGTGGTTGAATACCAAAGACAGTCCAAAATTTGCACTCACAGAATGAAGAAGAAAAAGGGATATAAATTGTGAAGAAAAATAAAGTATATTGTAAAGTATGGGCGACGGAGGATGACCGTCAAGCAGAGGACGACTGCTGGGGAATGAGCAATGACGGGGACGGTCGACATGCTGGAAAAGATGCGGGAAATAAAGCAATGACGGGGACGACCGACATGCTGGGGATAAAAAGGGATTACGATGGGGACGGCCATCAAGTTCATAAAGTAATGCAAGCAACGACGGGGACGGTATCGGGCTAAACTGACGAAGGACGATCATCAGGAAAAGGAAAAGGGACCACGACGGGGACGACCATCGGGTTAAAGAATAAATGAAATAATGATGAGGGACGGTCATCAAAGACGAAGGACGATCACCTAGCAGGGGACGGCTGCTTTGCTGGGGATAAGATGAGGGACGGTCATCTAAGGTGAAGGACGATCACCTGGCAGGGTACTGTCGCTCCCGATAAGTGAACAGGGTCAAATAAAGGTACAGACGCGAACGGTCGGCGAAGGGAACAGTGAGAACACACAGCCGTGAACTCACTGGAGATGAAAAGAGTCGCCAGCTAGGCATTTTTATCCCGGAGGAAAGGCAATGCTGCATAGACCTAGAAAGAAATGGATAAGACGGTTGCGAACCAGAGAGACTGAGAAAGGGGGTTGGTTACAACCTGGGAAGGTATTAGCACCCAGATTGTCCGCCGTACTCGACGGGATCCACGCTTAAAAGATTTGTGTTTTAAAGGGGTAGTGTCAGTGCAATTTGTGTGTAAAAGAGCTGGAAAACAAAATGTACAGGTGTCAGTGTAAAGGAAGTGTGAAGTGTATAAGTGAAGTGTCAGTGTAAGAATGAGAGTGAATTGCTCATGATAATGAGGCTAAGGGAAAGATGCTGGAAAGAGGGGGAATATACAGAGACTTTTGTTCGATAACTGTTAAGTTATGCCTACGTATCCTCTCGTGCAATGAGGAATTCAGAACACCGTAGTTCGACCCAAAGAGACCGAAATATGAATTGACTTGATGAACTGCTTGCTTGCCTATGCTCAAGTGTATGACCTGTCTGGCTCAGGTGCAAACTGTCTTGCATTAGACGGAAGAAGCGAGTTCTCGTTTGTGAATGAGTGTGATGAGAAAAGAATCCCGAAGGAGACGATTATTGTTTGTTTTTGAGTTTTCAGTCTTTTATTGCTTTGGAAATTTTGTCATAAGTTAATGAGCTTAAGTCTAAACCAATGGATTTAGTAAACTCATCACATCTTCCCTCTGATTAGGGGTAATGAGAGTACCTTAAGTGTGAAGTCAGATTCTCACACTTAATCACCTTCGATGCAGGATTAAGATCATTAACCTACTTGTGATTATTTGGATGTTTTTGGTGTTTTTGTTTAGTGTTAAGTAATGAGATTAAGTCATAATCAGGGATTAAACAGACTCATTACACCATCCTAATAGAAGGATAATAGATGAGAATGTTTAAGCTGAGGAAAACTCCTCAACTTAATCCATGATTAGGGATTAAACTCATGACAAAACAAGCCTTTGATTAAGTGGATTTTATTTAATGATATGATGATGAAGTGTTTTTTATGATTTGTAAGACAACTTGAGGGGGACTTGTCCATTAACACTAGGGTTAGTCCTTCTTAACCACTTAAGGAAGAATTAGAACCCTAATGCAAGGCCCAAGTTACAAGTATGATGTCTTGATGATTATTAGGTGAATTGATTAAGAGATCTAAACACCTTAAGGGTTTAATACTTAGGATTAAAGTTATACACTCCATCCTAAAAGAAGGATGCAGGCATAAGCTTAATCACAAAGTCTTAAAGCCTTTAGGGTTTGGTCCCTGATTATGAGGTGAGAAGAGAGGACTCAAAGAGAGACACAAAGGCAAAACTATGGGGGGACTAATCAAAACCCTAATTCATTGTCATGCTTGGTTGATCCTAAGGTTTGTGAGGCTTTCAAGAACAAGTCTTCAAAGGAGCCACCAGGAAGCAGATGAATAAGATCAAGAGAAGCAAAGTGACTTGCTTCATTCAAGAAGTCAAGTCACTTGAAGAAAGAAGGTGGGAGGAACAAGAATGAGCAAGCTCAATCTCAAACACCAATAGAAATGCAGCAATGGATGCAAGAGAGATGAAAAGAAAAGTTATGAGAAGTGAAGGCAAATTCACTTCTCAAGTTACTTACCACCTGAAATGTTAGAAAGAAATGCAATGCAATGCTAGATGACATGAAATGGCATGATGCTAGACAAAACCAGAAGCATGTTGATGATGATTATGATGCTATGAGATGCTGCAAACATGAGGCAAGACATGGGGATGTTCATACAAGACTATGGATGCAAATGATGCAAGTTAAGGAGCATGAACAAGCATGGAAAGTTATGAAGCATACAAGACAAATGACATGGCAAATATGTAATGCAATGATCAAACATGCTTCCTACATGTCTTAAGATGTCAAATGAATCACAAGAATGCACAAAATGCAATGACAAGTCAAGTTATGCAAGAGAATGCAAGAAGGATGCAAAAGAAAGCCCAAATTAGGGTTCATGGACCAAACATCAAACAAAAACCCAAAACAGAAACAAAACCCTAAGATAAAAATGGAAAATGGCACTCAAAGAAACCCTAAACCTATGCTAAACCAAGGTTCAAAGGGGAGGTCCCAACTCTTAACCAAACTCAAGTTATGAATTTTCTAAGTTATTAGGGTTTTTAGGGTTCCTAAACACAAGAAATAACAAACAAATTGAAAATGAGGAATCAAATCATGGCCATTTAACCCTAGAAACTACATGCTAAATAGAAAACAATGCAAGAAGAACCAATGTCTCAACCTTCTCCAATAGGCAGAAATGGATTTTTAAACTTATGATCAAATTAATGCACAAAATAGGATTTAATTCAATGAAAAATTCTTAAAATGCATCAAGATCAAAAAAGAAATTTGGTTTGAAGGTTGGACAATGTTTCTAAATGTCTTAGAACATTTCATGAATTTTTTTGTAATTTTTAAATACCTAAAAGTATTTTTAATTAATTAATTCCCATTAATCAATTAAAAATAATCTTTTAAATATTTAAAAATTCTTTTTTAATGATAAAAAATAAAATAAAAATGTTTTTGGGTCTTAAAAATTAATAAAACTTTTAGGAAAAAGTTTCATAATTTTTAAGAAATTTTAACTATTTTAAAATAATTATGCAAGTTTAATGAAATAAAAAGAATTAAAAATCAAATAAAATAAAAGTAAACAGAAAGGATGGCTGAGATTGATTCTGGCAGTGGATGGGTTGGAGCAGGAATGGTGACTGTTGCTATTGACCTCTGAACATATTGGGGCCTACCCCTGTTGGTGTGAATGGCATTGGTCTCGCCAGTTCTTCTCGGGCCTGCAAAAGGCTTCCTTGTACTACTGGACGAGCTGGCACCGTTGTCTGAGATCTTTCCCATTTTTAACAGGCTTTCAATTCTCTCCCCAGCTACGACAACATCTGCAAAGCTAGTGGAAGAGAAAGCAGCCAACCTGTCAATATATGTTCCCTGAAGGGTGTTCATGAACATATCTGCCATTTCCCGTTCAGACATCGGTGGTTGAACGGCAGCAGCCAGTTGCCTCCATCTTTGAGCATATTCTCTGAAGCTCTCCCTCGAAGACTGTGACATTCCCATCAGGAGAGTCCTGTTGGGTGCCATGTCTAGATTATACTGATACTGCCTGATGAAGGCCTCTGCCAGGTCCTTCCAGCATCTAATTGTTGCTCTTGTCAGATGGGAATACCACTCCCTCGAAGCTCCAGTCAAGCTATCTTCGAAGTAAAACATCCAAAGTTTCTCATCCATTGTATAGGCCTTCAGCCTTCCCAGAAATGATTGTAGATGAGTCCGGGGGCATGAAGTCCCATTATACTTTTCGAAACAAGGAGGCTTGAACTTATGGGGGATCCTGACCCCGTCTACCAAACCCATGTCCATAACGTCGAAGCCCAAAGAGTTTTGAGATTCTAAGGACCTCAACTTCTCAGCTATTTCTTCCAACCGTCTATCATAAGTTTCCTCTCCAGCACCCATTACTGTAAATTGGTCCTCCTGAGGGTCTTCTTGAAGTACCCTGGCTGCAGTGGCTGTCCCTTGAACATTTGCAGGAATGTTAATCTCAGGATGTAGATGTGGGCCAAACACAGGAGGGTTAACATGGGGTTGCACCCGTTCATTGTTACTTGTGCCAGCAGTCCCCACATGGGGTTCCTCTTGATTCCTCCCTTCTACCAAAGCTCTGAGCCTCTCCTGGCTTTGAGCTAAATTGTTCATCACTTCCATGAATTGTGTTATCTGCGTTCTCATCTCCAACCTTTCGTTGGCCATCTGGTTTCTGACCTCCGTAAGGTCCTGCTGCATCTGATCCATCTGAATTCCCGGAAGGTTGTTTCTAGTTGGGTACCTGTGTGGCCTGTTGAGGGGAAATACCCGGCGGCGAGCAATAATTCCTGAGATTCACAACAGAGGTTAGTAACAACAAAACAAAAACCTACAAAACAAACAAAAGGGTTAGTATGCAATGCAGTTATGCTTATTTGCTCTCAAGGTATCCGGTTTGGCATTCAGTTTTGACCCTTCCAGACCCTTGAAGATGATGCTGTTGAAGTTGCTTTTGAAGTGAACTTGGATGGAACGAACTAACAAATATATTACATAAGATGAAATAATACAACTTGTTCATTTTTACAACACAAGCCCTCAAAGGGGTCAAAATACATCACAAAAAAGCAAAAGTACATAGAATAGGAACAACAACAAGCAAATGATCAAACTCCAAGGCCAAACTCATCCTCACGAACTTCCTTAAGAAGTGCTTCGGTCACAGGATCAGCCGGACGCTCCGTGAGACCTCTGATGAGAAGGTTTCTTGTTGCAACAGCTGCAGTCAACTTCTTGTTCTGACTTTGGTCCTTAGACCTCTTCACTCCAGCTCTGATTTCCAGCTCTGATATTTCCTTCTGGGCTGCTGCCAGGGCTCTTTCCATCTGCTCCATCTTGTCCTGGACTCTCTTGTCTTCTAGAGTACGGGCCTCAGTGATCCGGACCCACCTGGCCTGACTCTCTTTCAAATACAAGTCTGTCCTTGCTCTCTGGAACTGGGCTTCTTTACAAGCATTCTTCATAATCTGCTCACCAGCTTTAGACTTGTTGATATAATCTCCAGACTTCTCAATTTTAGTCAAGTGTTCCACCCTCAACTTCTCCAATCTCTCAATCTCCCTCGCACCTTCACTCCTCTCCCTGAGGGTCTTCTGCAAGGCTTGGGTTAACTTCTCATTTCTTTCCTTCAAGCTTTCAAACTCCTCCAAACTGATAGTGGCAGGGGGTGGTGCTGAAGATGACTCAGGCATGTCTTCTATGGTGAAGGGCATTCCAGAGAATTGGGCCCTGGCATGGGACCACTCATAATATTGGACTGATGCCACATTATTGCATTTCCCCAGAGTGGTGATTCCCTTGGTTTGAACATGATCCCAGGCCCAAGCAGCCTGCCTAACAGTTGCCAGACTAATCTTGTTCTCACAGTAGAGGGTCTCAAACAAGTCTTGCTCCCTGGGAGTATGGACCAGTGCATAGCCTACTTGCCTCCTGAACAGCAGAGGGTTGTAATTGATACTTCCCTTGACCCCTATTAAAGGCACATTGGGAAAGTGCCCACAACTTGTAATGATTTCTCTGCCCTTGGTGCTTTGAGTACACCATCTGATGTCTGCTGAAGTGAGAGTAGTGAGCCTCTTAGCCCAGTTGCTTTGCTGATAAGGATTTAGGAATGCATCTGTCCTGGGTAGATGCTTAAGAAGCCAAGCATGGAATAATGGAGCACAACACCTCACTAGCCTTCCCCTCTGCTTCTCATTCTTCTGATGTACTGAGTAATAGAGATCTCCTAGCAAAGTTGGCACTGGGTTCTTCAGGATGAACAAATGGATGGCATTCTTGCTAATGAATCGTGGCTCATCTGCAAACAACACAATTCCATATACACTTAAGGCCAACAGAGCACAAACAACTTTCCAATCCCCCAGGGAGGCTTTCTGACTAGCTTGAGAAATAAGGAAGTCCAGATGAAATCCAGGGATCCCAGCTTTAGAGGCCATATGCTGCTCAACCAAAGCAGGTTCCAGGTGCAAAGCTTTTGCTATCTCTCCATTGCTGGGAAAGACCATTTCAGGGTTGAAAGGGATTTCCCTCTTGATAAGCAAACCAATCAATGATGAGTATTCTTCCAGAAGAGGACCCAACTGAAAGTCTTGAAAGGTGAAACACCTCAATGGGGGATCATAAAACTGAATGCAGGTGTGGATGAGGCTCCTCTGAGATGGGTCCAAATCCATAACCAAGTCAAGTATATCTCCATAACTCTCCCTGAACAAGGGTATGTGATCTGGAGTGATCCGGGTTTGGATCCTCCTGATGTCTGATAAGTCTGGCTGGAAGAAATGATAGGTGATATTGCTTTTCTTTGGAGTCATGATGCTGAGGATAAGTGCTGATGAAGATGCTGAGGAGTGGGCCACTGACTGGCTAGTGCTGGTGATAGCTGAAGCAGGTGCTGGTGAAGACAGGTCAGTACTGCAGATAGGGTCAAAACCAAAACCAAATGAAGGTGGATACCCTGAAACAAATAAGCAAATGTCAATATGATGCAATGATTATGTATGCAAATGATATGCAAGGGGTTTGTGACTGAGCTGGATCTGATCAAAATGCTCTGATATAGGTCCAAGTATGTTCAAGAATTCCAGTTGGAGGTCTAAAAATCCAGTAACCAGGGTAGGGGGCTCAAATAAAGAGCCACATGTCCAGGGTTTAGAATCACAAGAACTGTCCAACATGGAGTATTCTTAACAAAGTCAAAGTAACAGGGTATTCTGAGGTCAAGGTACCTGCAAACCTGTAAACAGCCCAACCCCCTCACAGGTGGTGATCTAGAACAAGGATCCTCAGACTTGGATCAGTTATGAGAAGTGTAAACACTTCTAACCCGGAGGTACAGTGTTTACAATAACCATAACAATTCCTCCTCTAATTCACCTCAGTTTCTGAAGGTCAATACTAAAAGGTCATCCAGACTTAGCAGGCTTCCCAGATAGCCCTAGCATTGCAGGAAATCTGCAACACAGAGTTCTCAAGAAGAAACCCATATCTGAACCGTGTTTCATATTCCCGCACCAGACCGAAATGGAATGGGAAAGAATATGATTCACTCTAGCCTAGGTGTCACTCAGGTCCCAGGTATAGGACCTTAACTCTCAATGAATCACCCACCCACCAAGGCAAACAACAGATCCAGCCAGCAACAATGACAATATGATATATAAATGCAGTAAAGAAAGCAGTAAAGTAACTGTACATAAAGCAATAAACAAAAATAAATACAAGCACAAACAAGCACATAACACCCCAGTAAACACAAATCAAACAAGCGCTAGGAGGAACCCACAAAAAGAACCAGAAGCCCTGGTTGCAGTATAAGGTTCCCCAGCAGAGTCGCCAAGCTGTCGCTCCCGATAAGTGAACAGGGTCAAATAAAGGTACAGACGCGAACGGTCGGCGAAGGGAACAGTGAGAACACACAGCCGTGAACTCACTGGAGATGAAAAGAGTCGCCAGCTAGGCATTTTTATCCCGGAGGAAAGGCAATGCTGCATAGACCTAGAAAGAAATGGATAAGACGGTTGCGAACCAGAGAGACTGAGAAAGGGGGTTGGTTACAACCTGGGAAGGTATTAGCACCCAGATTGTCCGCCGTACCCGACGGGATCCACGCTTAAAAGATTTGTGTTTTAAAGGGGTAGTGTCAGTGCAATTTGTGTGTAAAAGAGCTGGAAAACAAAATGTACAGGTGTCAGTGTAAAGGAAGTGTGAAGTGTATAAGTGAAGTGTCAGTGTAAGAATGAGAGTGAATTGCTCATGATAATGAGGCTAAGGGAAAGATGCTGGAAAGAGGGGGAATATACAGAGACTTTTGTTCGATAACTGTTAAGTTATGCCTACGTATCCTCTCGTGCAATGAGGAAGTCAGAACACCGTAGTTCGACCCAAAGAGACCGAAATATGAATTGACTTGATGAACTGCTTGCTTGCCTATGCTCAAGTGTATGACCTGTCTGGCTCAGGTGCAAACTGTCTTGCATTAGACGGAAGAAGCGAGTTCTCGTTTGTGAATGAGTGTGATGAGAAAAGAATCCCGAAGGAGACGATTATTGTTTGTTTTTGAGTTTTCAGTCTTTTATTGCTTTGGAAAGTTTGTCATAAGTTAATGAGCTTAAGTCTAAACCAATGGATTTAGTAAACTCATCACATCTTCCCTCTGATTAGGGGTAATGAGAGTACCTTAAGTGTGAAGTCAGATTCTCACACTTAATCACCTTCGATGCAGGATTAAGATCATTAACCTACTTGTGATTATTTGGATGTTTTTGGTGTTTTTGTTTAGTGTTAAGTAATGAGATTAAGTCATAATCAGGGATTAAACAGACTCATTACACCATCCTAATAGAAGGATAATAGATGAGAATGTTTAAGCTGAGGAAAACTCCTCAACTTAATCCATGATTAGGGATTAAACTCATGACAAAACAAGCCTTTGATTAAGTGGATTTTATTTAATGATATGATGATGAAGTGTTTTTTATGATTTGTAAGACAACTTGAGGGGGACTTGTCCATTAACACTAGGGTTAGTCCTTCTTAACCACTTAAGGAAGAATTAGAACCCTAATGCAAGGCCCAAGTTACAAGTATGATGTCTTGATGATTATTAGGTGAATTGATTAAGAGATCTAAACACCTTAAGGGTTTAATACTTAGGATTAAAGTTATACACTCCATCCTAAAAGAAGGATGCAGGCATAAGCTTAATCACAAAGTCTTAAAGCCTTTAGGGTTTGGTCCCTGATTATGAGGTGAGAAGAGAGGACTCAAAGAGAGACACAAAGGCAAAACTATGGGGGGACTAATCAAAACCCTAATTCATTGTCATGCTTGGTTGATCCTAAGGTTTGTGAGGCTTTCAAGAACAAGTCTTCAAAGGAGCCACCAGGAAGCAGATGAATAAGATCAAGAGAAGCAAAGTGACTTGCTTCATTCAAGAAGTCAAGTCACTTGAAGAAAGAAGGTGGGAGGAACAAGAATGAGCAAGCTCAATCTCAAACACCAATAGAAATGCAGCAATGGATGCAAGAGAGATGAAAAGAAAAGTTATGAGAAGTGAAGGCAAATTCACTTCTCAAGTTACTTACCACCTGAAATGTTAGAAAGAAATGCAATGCAATGCTAGATGACATGAAATGGCATGATGCTAGACAAAACCAGAAGCATGTTGATGATGATTATGATGCTATGAGATGCTGCAAACATGAGGCAAGACATGGGGATGTTCATACAAGACTATGGATGCAAATGATGCAAGTTAAGGAGCATGAACAAGCATGGAAAGTTATGAAGCATACAAGACAAATGACATGGCAAATATGTAATGCAATGATCAAACATGCTTCCTACATGTCTTAAGATGTCAAATGAATCACAAGAATGCACAAAATGCAATGACAAGTCAAGTTATGCAAGAGAATGCAAGAAGGATGCAAAAGAAAGCCCAAATTAGGGTTCATGGACCAAACATCAAACAAAAACCCAAAACAGAAACAAAACCCTAAGATAAAAATGGAAAATGGCACTCAAAGAAACCCTAAACCTATGCTAAACCAAGGTTCAAAGGGGAGGTCCCAACTCTTAACCAAACTCAAGTTATGAATTTTCTAAGTTATTAGGGTTTTTAGGGTTCCTAAACACAAGAAATAACAAACAAATTGAAAATGAGGAATCAAATCATGGCCATTTAACCCTAGAAACTACATGCTAAATAGAAAACAATGCAAGAAGAACCAATGTCTCAACCTTCTCCAATAGGCAGAAATGGATTTTTAAACTTATGATCAAATTAATGCACAAAATAGGATTTAATTCAATGAAAAATTCTTAAAATGCATCAAGATCAAAAAAGAAATTTGGTTTGAAGGTTGGAAAATGTTTCTAAATGTCTTAGAACATTTCATGAATTTTTTTGTAATTTTTAAATACCTAAAAGTATTTTTAATTAATTAATTCCCATTAATCAATTAAAAATAATCTTTTAAATATTTAAAAATTCTTTTTTAATGATAAAAAATAAAATAAAAATGTTTTTGGGTCTTAAAAATTAATAAAACTTTTAGGAAAAAGTTTCATAATTTTTAAGAAATTTTAACTATTTTAAAATAATTATGCAAGTTTAATGAAATAAAAAGAATTAAAAATCAAATAAAATAAAAGTAAACAGAAAGGATGGCTGAGATTGATTCTGGCAGTGGATGGGTTGACTGCGCGCGCAGATCAAAGGCCCATATTCAAACTTCTAAAACTCAATTAATTAAATTAATTAATCCTGATTATCACTTAATGAAATGATCCTGACCCTTCGTACACGCGCGGGAGATGAAATCCAGTGGCTCACATTCAAACTTTGCCCTAACCCTAATTAACCTCACTAATTACTTTCAGGCTGCCGGAGAAGACTTCCGGTCGTCTTCTCCGGCCAGCTCTCACCTGAGAAACCTCAAAACCCCTCAAAACGTAACAAAAACAAAATCTATGAATTGGGAAATGATCTCCAGCCTCTCACGAATCAAACCCCTCTCTCAAAACAAATTTATTCTTCCTAAACAAGCTGAATCGAAAGAAAGAAAAACTAGGGCACGCAAGCTTCAGAGACAAATTAAACTCTCAAATCAAAACCATTTCAAAAACTAAGAACATCAGGATGATCAGTGAATCACATAGAACAAGTTTGTAACAAGAAAAATGATTTCTGGAAAAATAAATTTCAGGCTACCTGAGATTCGAAGCTTTCAGTTTAAGGACTTTCTGGCCACTTCCTTCAGTGCAAACTGCTCCAATTGGTCCCCAGAAGATGTTTGAATGCTCAAAAGAAGTTTATGTTGGCTGGATAATGAGATTCGAAAGCTCCTGCTCAAGCTTGGTCAGAAATGGCAATGGAGTTTCTGGAGGTTTCAGGCCATTGTGAATGATGGTTTGTGATCCTGAGGATGAATGGAGAAGGTATGTGGTGTTTGTTGGTGTGTTTGTGGTTTGTGGAAGGAGATTCGATAGAAAATGCAGCTTGGGGTGAGAAATGGCTATGGAGTATTCTGGCTGTTTCAGGCTTGAGTTCTTGGTGGTTTCTACTCAGTGATACATGGTGAGTTGAATGGAGAAAATGGTTGAAGTGTTTTCAGGCTGTGGAGAGGAATTCGAAGCAACTTGCAACTTGGTAGGTTTTTTGTGAATGTAATTGTGTAGAGTGTTTCAGGCCTGCTTAGTACATGGAATGGCTTGCAAAGTGATATGTTATTTTAATCCAAGTGGCCAGAAGATGTGACATGGCCTGTGGTGATTGGGATGTTTGCTTTTGCATAAAGGTCAACTTTTGTGTAAGGCAAGTATGGTGAGGTGCTAGGCAAGTACATGGGCTGGTTCTGGCGCAGCAAAGTGAAGGGAAAGGCTAGGCTTGGTCCAGCATTCAAGGCAGCAAGTTGGTGAAATGTTATGAGTGCTTTTGCAAGTTGTGACTTTTTGGTTCACATGTGAAGATCTTGTTCCAAAAGTCATGAAACATGAGCAATGCCTAGTTCATTCTGAATTTTAGGACTTAGAGAATGTTTATGTGAAGGTTTGATACCAATTAGAAGTTGCAATTTGACTTGGTGCATGATTTTGCAAGTTTCCCATTTGGTGCATGTCTTGAAATTTAGTGATTTTTGCCAACTTTGATGCACCATAACTTTTGATCCAAAATGAATTAGGTCATGTTCTTGTACTTTTTGAAAAGGGAAAGATGAGATCTACAACTTTCATGACCAAAGTTTTTCCATTTGAAGCCTTTTTGAATCATGAATCAAGGCTTGAAAAATGACCTAAAATGATGCATTCTTGAAAAGTCAACTATGCCCAAAAAGTCAACATTTGCAAAAACCCTAAATTCTTGATTTTTATGAACTTCAACCTTCTTCCATGATCAAATAAAGATCATATACACTCAAAATGATGAAGATCACCCATTGGTTGGGTCATTGGGGGCCTCAGATGCCCTGATTTTACACTGACTTGTCTGAAAAGTCAACCCTTGATCAGATGACTTCCCCATGGAATTTCTTCATGAAAATTGATATGCATACTCCCTATACCATATAGAGATCAATGGAAACAAGAATGACCAAAAAATTTGGAGTTATGGCCTCTGAAACCAAAACCCTAATTTTCAGTCAACTGTGCAGTCTAGCCTGGCTCTGCATCCACTCAAACCCTAGCTCTTGTGATTCCTCTGCAATTTTGACTTTGAGGAGATAGAATATGATATAAATACACACATGGACCCCTTTGAGTTGATTGGTAGCCTTTGAAATGGCTCAAGAAGCCTTGAGGTTGCTCAGATCACAAACCCTAGGTGCAGATGCCTTAGAAACTATCCAGTGAATCAAAATGTACTATGAGATGATATGATGGTGTTTATGCATATGAGATGATCACAAGCCATGGTGTGAATGGGTGAGGGCAGATTTGGGGTGTTTACAGGTACGGCTGCCGAAAGTATCGCGACATAGGACGAATGCCGGATAAAAGGTCAACGATGGGGACGGCCATCGGTCGAGCATGATGGAGGACGACCATCAAGAGGTGAAGGACGATCACCTAGCAGGGGACGGCTGCTCTCAAGGTTTATCATGACATAGGACGAATGTCAGATAACAAGATCAACGATGGGGACGGCCATCGGATAAAAATGATGAAGGACGATCATCAAAAGGTGAAGGACGATCACCTAGCAGGGGACGGCTGCTGAATATCACGACACAGGACGAGTGCCGGATATAAAAAGATCAATGATGGGGACGGCCATCAGATGAGCATGATGAAGGACAATCATCAAGAGGTGAAGGACGATCACCTAGCAGGGTACGACTGCTCTCAAGGTTTATCATGACATAGTACGAATGTCAGATAGAAAAGAAAATTTGCTTTGCCGGCTATCTACTGGGGAATAGTAAACACGGACGAGTGTTTATATCCAAGAAACAAAAGGTATAAGTGTTTAGATGTTTGTGTATAGATTAAAGATGCGGACGAACATCCTTAGACTACGATACGGATGAGTATCGGGTAGAAACAAATACCGATACGTGTTCAGAGATGATGATACGGACGAGTATCAACTGGTTAACAAGGAACACGGACGAGTGTTGAATCTGAAGGGACTCTTCTATGGAATAGTAGACACAGACGAGTGTCTAAATTCAATAAGACGCAAGTGTTTGACACGGTGTATGGATTAAAGATGCGGACGAGCATCCTTAAGACTATGATACGGACGAGTATTAGGTAGAAAGAAACGCTTGACGCATGTTCTGAGATGATGGTACGGACGAGTACCAACTGGTTAACAAAGAACAAGGACTAGTGTTGAATCTGCGGGATATAAACGGTGCATACAAGATACGGACGAGTATTTGTATAAGGGTAATAAGTGCGAGTGGTGTATAGATGAGTGTTTAACTTGCTGGAGAGAGTGACACGGACGAGTGTCAAAAGGAGAAGAGTATAGTATAAACAAATATCTGGTATACAAAGTGTTTATGTTGCTGTGCTGGGGAGAATGACATGGACGGATGTCAAGGAATTGCATATATATATATAAGTATATGTGAGTGCAAAGAGGATGCTTTGATCTTTTATTGGGGATATGACACGGATGGGTGCCAAAAAGGAGTATATTTGGGTGTTCGGGAGTGTAAGGCAACTGCTTTAGCTTTAGCTCTCTATTGGGGAATCTGGGGGGTTTTCTGTATACTGTTGATGGATTGTCATTATTCACAAGTGCTTGTTTCGGATCATGGCTTATGATTATGCAATATGTTTGATTTTTGCCGTAATGCTCCGTTTTAGACGGAATGCTACGCTTTGTGGGGTGAGTATGATGCGAATGCCATGATTATGCAAAGATGCCAATCCGGGGTTCGGATCCCGTTGCTGCGAAGATCTCTGGTCGATCTGTCAAGATGAACGTCCCAGCTGGGGATGCGATCGTTGTTAGATCTAATGAGATGTATCTGCTTGGGGAAATGAGTCAATGATAGACCTATTCCAATAAGTGAGAGACCCAGCTGGGGTTTGTAGAAGCTTTCGTCACTCTGTTGTGATTCCTTCATGCGTTGCTCCTCTGGATAGAGGCTGAAGCTCTGTGGGGAAGATGGTTCCCTGGCTTTTGTACTTGGCTGAGGAAGAATGATGATTGGCACCTCGGCTGGGGAGAAACAACAAGTGGCAACTTGGCTGGGGAGAAAACACTTTTGAGTGCTAATACCGGGTGTTGACTTGCCAGCTTGCCGGGATGAGGCCTACATGCCCCATGTTGTGCCTTGAGTACCTGCAATCCTGAAAAGACAGAGAAAACGCACAAGTGATCCTGAGGTATCCCTTACCGGATTCCGTCATAGGAGTTAGACACTCCCGAGAGTAAGTATATTCCCTGCAAGCATGTATTTTTTAGAAGAAAAGCATCTGTACTTATGCAATCAGTATTTTAAGGACACCAGACATTTTTGCAAATGAAAATGAAGTGTACGGGGCAAAACATGACTGAAAATCTGATTTTATTAATTCATGTGCCCTGAATTGGCAAGATACAGTCAAAGAAACATATCCCCTGAAATGAGGAGATTGTTACAAATTGAGAAACAAAATGCTGGCAATGTCGTTGACGCTTCAAGGAGCTTCCCTTCTGCTATGACTCGTATGACATTTGACGTTCTTCTTGTCTTGCTTTCTGAAGAAGGCTGATTCTGATAGAAGCTTGATCCTTTCGAGGTTTACCAAGTTGTAGGTGATACAGACGAATTCAGGATGCAATTGTTCGCTTACTCCCTTATTTTGCATGGATCGCCCTTTCGGGTTTTCAATCCATCAGGATACCCATTTTTGCCTGAGTTGTCCAATGTGGCTTTTCAACTCAGCGGGTGTACATTTTTTTTGTTTATTTTCCCTTACTTTTGCCCGAGTCTTTTATTCTGTTTTTGACTCGCCGGGATGCCCTATTTTTGCCTGGACTTACATTCTGTTTTTTGTGTCCAGCGGGTCATTTTATGCGAAGTATTTTTTAACTACATCTGAATTCACAGGGGACGGTAAATCTTCACCATCCATAGTGCTGAGCATCAGTGCTCCACCAGAGAAAACTTTCTTTACTACGAATGGCCCTTCATAGTTCGGGGTCCACTTGCCCCTGTGGTCTGTATGAGGAGGGAGGATTCTTTTCAGCACAAGATCTCCTACTTGGTACTCTCGGTGCCTGACTTTCTGATCGAAGGCTTTCTTCATTCTCTTCTGATATAACTGCCCATGACAGATTGCAGCCAATCTTTTCTCTTCAATCAGACTCAGTTGTTCGTATCGGGATCGGACCCATTCTGCTTCGTTCAGCTTAACATCCATCAGTACCCGCAGGGAGGGTAATTCAACTTCAACAGGTAGGACTGCCTCCATACCATAAACAAGCTGATACGGTGTTGCCCCAGTGGATGTTCTGATTGACGTGCGGTACCCATGCAAGGCAAATGGTAGCATTTCATGCCAGTCTTTGTAAGTGACTACCATCTTCTGCACAATCTTCTCGATATTCTTATTAGCTGCCTCAACAGCGCCATTCATCTTTGGCCTGTAAGGAGAAGAATTGTGGTGTTGAATCTTGAAGTCCCGGCATAGCTCTGCCATCATTTTATTGTTCAAGTTGGAACCATTATCAGTAATGATTCGCTCGGGCACTCCATACCGACAGATGATATCTCTCTTCAGAAATCGGGCTACCACTTGCCTTGTAACGTTTGCATATGAAGCTGCTTCGACCCACTTGGTGAAATAGTCAATAGCAACCAAGATGAACCTGTGGCCATTCGAAGCAGTCGGTTCAATCTTGCCAATCATGTCAATGCCCCACATAGCAAAGGGCCAGGGTGAAGACATCACATTCAAAGGATTGGGAGGCACATGCACCTTATCCGCATAAATCTGGCATTTATGGCATTTTCTGGCATAGGCACAACAGTTGGCATCCATTGTGATCCAGTAATAGCCTGATCTTAGCAACTTCTTGGCCATTGCATGTCCTCCAGCATGGGTACCAAAGGATCCTTCGTGCACCTCGTGCATTAGCAAGTCTGCTTCTGTTCTATCAACGCATCTGAGGAGTACCATATCAAAGTTTCTCTTGTACAGGGAACCATCAGTGTTCAGGAAGAAACTACCAGCAAGCCTTCTTAAAGTCTTCTTATCATTGGAAGATGCCCCAGGTGGGTATGTCTGATCCTCCAAGAAGCACTTAATGTCATGGAACCAAGGCTTATCATCTTTAACAACATCTGCTGTGAACACATATGCTGGTCTGTCAAGTCTGGACACTGAAATTTGAGGTACAAAGTTGGCAGCTTGAACTTTGATCATGGATGAAATGGTAGCAAGAGCATCTGCAAACTGGTTCTCGTCCCGGGGTATATACTCAAACTTGACCGTTGTAAAGAAAGTCAGTAACCTCCTTGTATAATCCCTGTAAGGTATCAGATGATCCTGGTGGGTGTACCATTTGCCGTTGGTTTGATTAACTACCAGAGCTGAATCTCCGAACACAGTCAAAGTCTTGATCCTGAGGTCAATGGCTTCCTCAAGACCCATAATGCAAGCTTCGTATTCAGCTTCGTTGTTAGTGCAGTTAAAGGTGAGCTTTGCCGAGAAAGGCATGTGAACTCCTTTAGGTGTAATGAGTACTGCACCAACACCACGACCATTCATATTAACAGCCCCATCAAACATCATAGTCCATTCTTCTTCCGGGTCAGGCCCTTCAGTGTGAACAGGCTCTTCATGATCTTTTGCTTTTATGAACATGATGTCTTCATCAGGGAAGTCAAATCTCATAGGCTGGTAATCATCAATAGGTTGCTCAGTAAGATATTCTGACAGTACACTGCCCTTGATGGCTTTCTGAGATGTGTATTGGATGTCATATTCTGTGAGGATCATTTTCCATCTTGCAACTCGTCCGGTAAGTGCTGGCTTCTCAAAAATGTACTTAACTGGGTCCATTTTGGAGATCAATAAAGTGGTGTGGGTCAACATATACTGTCTTAGTCGGCGAGCAGCCCACGCTAAAGCACAGCAAGTTTTTTCGAGCAGTGAATAACGTTGTTCACAGTCGGTAAACTTTTTGCTTAGGTAGTATATTGCATACTCTTTTCGACCAGACTCGTCATGCTGGCCCAGCACGCACCCCATTGACTCTTCTAATACTGTCAAGTACATAATTAGAGGTCTTCCTTCATCTGGGGGCATAAGGATCGGAGGCTCTTGTAAGTATTCTTTGATCTTGTCAAAAGCCTTCTGGCAGTCTTCATTCCACCTGACCGTTTGTTCTTTTCTTAGCAGTTTGAACAAGGGTTCACAGGTTGCTGTAAGGTGAGATATGAACCGTGAAATGTAGTTCAATCGTCCTAAGAACCCTCGAACTTCTTTTTCTGTCTTCGGTGCAGGCATTTCTTGAATGGCTTTGACTTTATCGGGGTCAACTTCAATCCCTTTCTCACTTACAATAAATCCCAGCAGCTTACCGGATCGCACCCCGAATGTGCACTTGTTGGGGTTCAACTTCAGTTGGTACTTCCTCAGACGCGTGAATAGCTTCAGCAGATTTACCAGGTGATCTTCTTCAGTGAGGGACTTGGCAATCATGTCATCCACATAACATTCGATTTCTTTATGGATCATGTCATGGAATAATGTCACCATAGCCCGCTGATATGTTGCACCGGCATTCTTCAGTCCGAATGGCATCACCTTGTAACAGAACGTGCCCCAGGGTGTGATGAAGGTTGTCTTCTCCATGTCTTCAGGGGACATTTTAATCTGATTGTACCCTGAAAATTCGTCCATGAAGGAAAATACCGAGAACTGAGCCGTATTGTCAACCAATACATCAATGTGAGGTAATGGGAAGTCATCTTTCGGGCTGGCTCTGTTCAGATCCCGGTAGTCAACACACATTCTTACTTTGCCGTCTTTCTTAGGCACATGTACTATATTAGCAACCCACGGTGGATAGCTAGTTACAGCAAGGAACCCGGCGTCCCACTGCTTTTGTACCTCTTCTTTGATTTTCATTGCCATGTCTGGACGAGTACGGCTCAACTTCTGTTTAACCGGCGGACAATCTTCTCTTAAAGGCAACTTGTGCATGACAATGTCGGTGTCCAACCCTGGCATATCTTGATAAGACCAAGCAAACACATCCACATATTCTTGAAGCAGGTCGATCAGTTGTCTCTTCACTGAGTCTTGTAAGCAGGCCCCAATTTTAACTTCTTTCACGTCTTCATCTGTACCAAGATTAATCGTTTCGACCTCCTCCTGATGAGGAGTGATAACCTTTTCCTCTTGTCTCAACAACCTGGCTAGCTCTTCAGGAAGCTCATACTCTTCTTCAACCCCTTCATCAACTTGATTGATTGGATTGTCAAAGTCATACGAAGTCATAGTTGTGCTGTTGTCGGTGCGGTCTGGAAGGCACTCTCTGCAAGGGTTCAGTTTGTTCATTTTAGTGATTGATTTTAATCTTGTTTTAGAAAAGTGAAATAAAGTTGTCATTTTGAAAACATTGCCATTTATTTTTTGTAGAAAAAGAAAAATGGAAAAACAGTGAGCGGAAAATAAAAAAGACTCATTTGCAAAAGATGTCTGATATTTCATTGATTAATCTTGTTGCACAAAATTACAGATGGCCCGATTACAAAATGAGTCTTGTCATCTTGGGCAAGATGCAAGACTTGATGCATGCTCAAAATACAGGAAATAATAATTACTCTGCAGGAGTAACTCTTATAATTTCCTGGGAAGACCAGTTTGAGATAATGCTCCCCGGGATCTTTGGATGTATCCAACTCTCCAGGTTGCGGTCGCTTTCATCCTCGTCTTCCAAGTTGTTCACGGCATCGGGGGTAAGCATCCCCCCGCTGACAAAATTGGGCTCCTTAGCAGCCTCTGCTTGATCTTGTTGAGTTGGTTTGTAACCCAACCCAAATCTATCCTCCTTCTTCTCTACGGGCAACAACTTGCCCCAGCCTTGGGCAGTCCCTTCTTCAACAACCTTCCGGGCTTGTTGATAAGATGTCATTGAGGTTCCAGGTACAGCGGATGCTTCATTTATGTTCAAGGCCTCAAACCCTTGACTCATAGTTTCGTGGATCTCCCCATCCATCTCAATGTATTTGTAAGTAGCCAGATGGCTAACAAAGATATCTTCCTCCCCACAAATAGTAACGACTTGGCCCTCCCACTCGAATTTTAACTTCTGGTGAAGGGTAGACGTAACTGCGCCAGCGGCGTGAATCCAAGGTCTACCCAACAAACAGCTGTAGGCCGGCTGAATGTCCATCACATAGAAGGTCGTTTTGAAAGTTTGTGGGCCAATCATTATAGGCAACTCAATTTCTCCCAGAACTGATCTCTTAGAGCCGTCAAAGGCTCTCACTACCAGGTTACTGGGGCGTAATGCCAATCCTTCATACTCCAGCTTCACAAGGGCTTTTTAGGTAGGACATTGAGGGATGACCCTGTGTCTACCAGTACATGGGAAAGAACTGCACCCTTACACTCCATGGTAATGTGCAAAGCCTTATTGTGATTGCGGCCTTCCGTAGTCAAATCAGTGTTGGTAAATCCTAGTCCATGACTAGCGTTGACGTTTCCAACCACAACCTCTAACTGATTGACCGTAATCTCCTCTGGCACATAAGCTGCGTGCAAGACTTTTAATAATGCGTTCCGGTGAGCCTCGGAGCACATTAGCAATGATAAAATGGAGATCTTGGAAGGTGTCTGGTGAAGCTGGTCCACTATCTTGTAATCACTTTTCTTGATGATTCTCATGAACTCATCAACCTCTTGATCGAAAGGGGTTTTCAAAGCTTCTTTGGCAACTTGTTCTTCTTGTACCATGCTCTTCCCTTTTGCCTTGGCAGCAGCTTCTGCTTCGGCACTGGGTCTTGGAATTTGCGGGGCAAAGAGACGTCCGCTTCGAGTGAAGCCTCCGCCTCCCCCCACATTGTCTATTTGTGGTGAAGAAGTTGATGATTCCAAAGTGATTTTCTTTCCTTCGCAGTATAGATCGGAGCCGTAATGCCAAGGGATGGCATTATTGCTTTCATAAGGTACTGGCCCAGGCACTGTGATAGTGACTGGACTGATAGCAGCTGCAGAAGGGACCAGGATAGTATGGGGATCATAGTATATTGTGACTGGTGCTCTGATAGGAGTGGTATTTTGTGAGTTGTAGGCAGAATCATTTGCAGGATCATAATAAATTGTAACTGTTGAAACATTTTCATTATTTGCTGTTGATGTTGTAGGAGACACTGTCGACTGGATGGGTGTTGCTGTTGTAGGAGATTCTGAATGAAGGGGTGCTGAAGTTGTAGAAGGGATGCTTGTTGATATTTGGTCCGTTGAAGTAACAGATGAAACATTTGTTGATGAGATTGAAGAGTTGTTTGGAACAATTGTTGTTGCAGTTGTGGAAGACTCGGGAATTGTTGTTAAGGAGATTGCTGGATTTGGAGGTGTTGATGTTGTGATCTGAAGTAGGCCACTCTGGATGAGACCATCTATGCCATCTCTCAGGTTATCACACCCATTCACTGAAATGTTGCAATAAGCACATCCTAGCTCACATCCAGGGAATATTTGACGTTCAAGGAGTTGAGCTTTAATCTCCACCAAGGGTGTCCGAATCTGCCCCACACTATTTATCAAGTAAGACGGCTTGTCTTCCTCAATAGCATTGATTCTAGGTCCTCCGTGGTTTGGCATAGGATTTTTACTGACATTTGGTGGAGGTGCAAAGTTTAGAGCTTTGGAATCCACTAGATCCTGTACTTTCATGTGCAGAGCTCTACACTTCTCTGTACTGTGGCCAGGTGCATTTGAATGAAAAGCACATCTGGCTCTGGCGTCATAATTTCTGGGTAGACTGGCAGGATCCGGAGGTGCCAATGTCCTTAGCTCAACCAGGTTGAGTTTCAGGAGTTGTGGCAATAATGTGGCATAAGGAATAGGGATCAGATCGATCACCCTATTGGCCTGAGATGGTCTCTGTTGAAACGGTCTTTGCTGATTGTTGTTGCTGGTGTTGTTGTTGTTATAATTTCTCTGAGGTGGATATTGAGCTTGTTGCTGGTAGTGGGATTGTTGCTGAGGTTGGTATGCCGGTTGTAGATGAATTGGAGCGGGAATGGTGACAGCTGCCACAGACCTATGAACATATTGGGGTCTGCCCCTACTGGTATGGATAGCATTAGTCTCACCAGTTCTTCTTGGGCCCACAAAAGGCTTTCTTGGGTTGCTGGACGAGCTCGCACCGTTGTCAGAAATTTTGCCCATCTTTAATAGGCTCTCAATTCTTTCTCCAGCTATAACTACATCCGCAAAGCTGGTAGAAGAAAAGGCAGCAAGCCTGCCAATGTATGTTCCTTGAAGGGTGTTCATAAACATGTCGGCCATCTCCCTCTCTGACATAGGTGGCTGGACAGCAGCAGCAAGCTGTCTCCACCTCTGGGCGTACTCCCGGAAGCTTTCTCTGGATGATTGTGACATTCCCATCAGGATGGTCCTGTTGGGAGCCATATCCAAGTTATACTGGTATTGTCTAATGAAGGCCTCTGCCAAGTCCTTCCAACATCTGATGGTTGCTCTAGTCAAGTAAGAGTACCATTCCCTTGAAGCTCCTGTTAAGCTATCTTCGAAATAAAACATCCATAGCTTTTCATCCATGGTGTAAGCCTTCAGCCTCCCCAGAAAGGATTGCAAGTGGGTCCGTGGACAGGAGGTTCCGTTGTACTTCTCAAAGCACGGAGGTTTAAATTTGTGGGGAATCCTGACCCCGTCCACTAAGCCCATGTTCATGACATCAAAACCCAAGGAGTTTTGAGACTCCAAGGACCTTAATTTTTCAGCAATTTCATCTAGCCTTCTGTCATAGGCCTCCTCCCCAGCTCCCATCACAGTGAACTGATCTTCCTAGGGGTCTTCTTGCAGCACTCTACCTGTAGTGGCATTCCCTTGTACATTAGCAGGGATGTTGATTTCTGGATGAAGGTGGGGCCCAAATACTGGTGGGTTGATATGAGGCTGAACCCTCTCATTGTTGCTTGTCCCACCAGTCCCTAGATGGGGGTCTTCCTGAGTCTGCCTCTCTACCAAGGCTCTTAATCTCTCTTGGCTCTGAGCTAAGCCATTCATCACCTCCATAAATTGTGTCATCTGATTCCTCATTTCCAGTCTCTCATTGGCCATTTGGTTCCTGACCTCTGTAAGATCCTGTTGTACCTGGTCCATCTGTATACCCGGAAGGTTGTTGCGGGTAGGATATCTGTGTGGACGGTTGAGTGGGAACACCCGACGTCGAGAAATAGTTCCTGAACCACAACAGAGTTAGGAAAACAAACAAAACAAAAACCTACAAAATAAAACAAAAGGTTAGTATGCAATGCAGTATGCTTATTTGATTCCAAGGTATCCGGCTTGGCACTTGGTTTTGACCTTTTCAGACCCCTGAGGAAGATGCTTTTGATGTTGCTTGAGGAACTCAGACAAAAACAAACCAACACATATATTACAAAAAGTAAATGATACATAGTTTGTTTCTTTTTACAATACATGCCCTTTGAGGGGTCCAAATACAACAAGAGAAAAGAAAAGTACAATGAAATGATAACAACAACAAGCAAAAGTCAGACACCAAGACCAAACTCATCTTCCTGAACTTCCTTTAGAAGTGCTTCAGTTACCGGATCAGCTGGACGCTCTGTGAGGTTCCTGATAAGAAGATTCCTGGTAGCAACAGCTGTAGTTAGCTTCTTGTGTCGACTCTGGTCCTTTGACCTCTTCACACCAGCCCTAATCTTCAACTCTGAGATCTCTTTCTGGGCTGCTAGCAGGGCTCCCTGTTGCTCCTTTGCATTAGCCTCCAACTGCTCAATCTTGTCCTGAGTCCTTTTATCCTCCTGAGTACGAGCTTCAGTGATCCGGACCCACCTAGCTTGACTCTCTTTCAGATATAAATCAGTCCTGGCTTTTTGGAACTGAGCCTCCTTGCAGGCATTCTTCAAAATTTGCTCTCCAGCCCTTGACTTCTTAATGTAGTCCTCTAACTTCTCAATCCTGGCTAGATGCTCCACCTTTAGCTTTTCTAACCTTTCAATGTCTAAACGACCATCACTCCTCTCCCAGAGGGTCTTCTGTAGAGCCTGAGTCAGATTCTCATTCCTCTCTTTCAGTTTCTCAAACTCTTCCAGGCTGACAGTGACTGGAGGTGGTGCTGTGGAGGGTCCAGGTGTATCCTCAATGGTGAAGGGCATCCCAGAAATTTGAGCCCTGGCATGAGACCACTCATAGTACTGAGCTGAGGCCACATTGTTGCATCTCCCAAGAATGGCCACTCCTTTAGTCTGAACATTGTCCCAAGCCCAGGATGCTTGCCTGACAATAGCCAGATTAGGCTTAACCTCACAATAAAAGGTTTCAGCCAAGTCTTGTGCTCTAGGAGTGTGGACCAATGCATAGCCCAATTGTCTTTTGAATAGCAGAGGGTTGTAGTTGATGCAACCCTTTACTCCTATCAGGGGTACATTAGGGAACTGCCCACAACTAGTAATGATGTCCCTGCCCTTGTTGCTCTGAGTGCACCACCTGATGTCAGCTGAGGTCAAAGCAACGAGTCTTCTAGCCCAATTCTTTTGCTGGTGAGGATTCAAGAATGCATCAATCTTGGGCAAGTGTTTGAGCAGCCAGGTATGGAACAGGGGAGCACAACATCTCACCAACCTTCCTCTCTGCTTTTCATTCCTTTGGTGAACAGAGTAGTAGAAATCTCCCAGTAAGATGGGCACTGGGTTCTTCAGGATGAAAAGATGGATCACATTCTTGCTAATAAACTTAGGCTCATCTGCAAATAATATGACCCCATATATGCTAAGAGCCAATAATGCACAGATTGCCTTCCATTCTCCTAAGGAGGCCTTCAGGATGGCTTGAGAAGTCAAGAAATCCAAATGCAGACCAGAGATTCCTTCCTTGGTAGTCATGTTCTGCCCAATCAGACAAGGTTCCAGATATAATGCCTTTGCCACTTCTTCATTACTGGGAAAAGCCATCTCAGGGTTGAAAGGGACACCACCCCTGACAGGCACACCAATCAGTGATGAATACTCTTCCAACAAGGGTCCCAACTGAAAATCCTGGAAGGTGAAGCACCTCAGAGGGGGATCATAGAACTGCAGGCAAGTATGAATCAAGCTCCTCTGGGAAGGGTCCAAATCCATAACCACATCAAGTATGCCTCCATAATGTTCTCTGAATAGTGGTATATGGTCTGGAGTAATCAAGGCCTGGATCTTCCTGATGTCAGCTAGCTCAGGCTGAAAGAAATGATATGAGATGTTGCTCTTCTTGGGTGCCATGTTGCTGAAGGAGAACTGAAACAGATGCTGATGATGATGACTGACACTAGAAGATGGGCCACTGACAGGCTGAGACTGGTGGTGCAGGTGACTGAAGCAGGTAGCTGATGAGGATAACTGAAGCAGACAGGTCTATGCAGATGAAGGGGTCAAAACCAAGCCAAAATACAGTATGGATACCCTGAAAAACAAATAAGCAAATGTTAAATGATGTAATGATGATGTATGCAAATGATATGCAAGGGTTTGTGATCAAGCTGGATCTGATCAAGTGCTCTGATATAAGTCCATGTATGTTCAAGAAATCCAGATGGAGGTTCATAAGTCCAGTAACCAAGGTGGGGGACTCAAATAAAGAGTCACATGTCCCGGGTTAAAAATCACAAGAACTGTTCCAAAATGGAGTACTCTTAATCAAAACAAAGTAACAGGGTATGCTGAGGTCAAGGGTACCTGCAAACCTGTAAACAGCCCAACCCCCCTCACAGGTGGTGTTCTAAAACAAGGATCCTCAGACTTGGATCAGTTATGAGAAGTGTAAACACTTCTAACCCGGAGGTACAGTGTTTACAATAACCATAAAATATCCTCCTCTAATTCACCTCAGTTTCTGAAGGTCAATACTAAAGGTCATCCAGACTTAGCAGGCTTCCCAGATAGCCCTAGCACTACAGGAAATCTGTAGCACAGAGTTCTCAAGAAGAAACCCATATCTGAACCGTGTTTCATATTCCCGCACCAGACCGAAATGGAATGGGAAAGAACATGAACCACTCTAGCCTAGGTGTCACTCAGGTCCCAGGTATAGGACCTTAACTCTCAATAGAACCCCACCCACCAAAGCAACAAAACCAGATCCAGCCAGCACAGTATGACAGTATGATATATGTATAAAGCTATAAAGAAAGCAATAAAGCAACTGTACAGAAAACAAAATAATTATACAATCACAAATAGCACATAACACCCCAGTAAACACAAATCAAACAAGCGCTAGGAGGAACCCACAAAAAGAACCAGAAGCCCTGGTTGCAGTATAAGGGTCCCCAGCAGAGTCGCCAAGCTGTCGCTCCCACTAAATGAAGCCGGGTCAAATAGGGTACAGACGCGAACGGTCGGCGAAAGGAGGGTGCGAGGACACACAGGAGTGAACTCACAGGAGATGAAAAGAGTCGCCAGCTAGGCATTTTTATCCCGGAGGAAAGGTAATGCTGCATAAACCTAGAAAGATATGGATAAGACGGTTGCGAACCAGAGAGACTGAGAAAGGGGGTTGGTTACAACCTGGGAAGGTATTAGCACCCAGATTGTCCGCCGTACTCGACGGGATCCACGCTTAAAAGATTTGTGTTTTAAAGGGGTAGTGTCAGTGCAATTTGTGTGTAAAAGAGCTGGAAAAGGATGCAAGTGTCAGTGTAAAAGAAATGTGAAGTGTATAAGTGAAGTGTCAGTGTAAGAACAAGAATGAAATGCCCAAGATAATGAGGCTAAAAGAATAAGGCTTGAGGAGGGGGATATACAGAGACTTTTGTTCGATAACTGTTAAGTTATGCCTACGTATCCTCTCGTGCAATGAGGAAGTCAGAACACCGTAGTTCGACCCAAAGAGACTGAAAGATGAATTGACTTGTGAACTGCTTACTAGTCTATGCTCAAGTGTATGACCTGTCTGGCTCAGGTGCAAACTGTCTTGCATTAGACGGAAGAAGCGAGTTCTCGTTTGTGAATGAAGATGATGAGAAAAGAATCCCGGAGGAGACGATTATTATTTGTTTTTTATATTTTCAATCTTTTATTGCTTTTTTGAATTTGTCATAAGTTGATGAGCTTTGATGCGTGTTTTTCGCAAGTGTACGAACGCGTCAGAGTAATATAAAAGATTGTCGAATCCACAGAGACCAAGTGTCAATCTATCGTACTTGTTGTTATGGTGTGTATCTAAGGCAACTAAATATAGGGGTTTTAAGAAGGGTGCAATGGTAAATAAAATAATAATTTTAAACAATAAACAAAGACAGGCTCGAATGTAATTCACATAATCAATTGATAATCCGGTACTTGTTAATGGAACTACTTATGGGCAATGTTTTCTACTTTGAAAAGAACTAATTTAACAGGAACTGTCGCTTTCGCGTATTCAGAACCGAGTTGTACTCTCTAATCAACCCCTCCTATTGTCACGGATAAAAAGGTGCGTACTGCGTTAGAGTAGTAAACCTATTTTTAAGAAATATAGTGTCTTAACTAAGTTGAAAAGTATCTTAACCTGGATTTCTTAGCAAAAAGAGGTTCTCACGAACCAGACTCTAAACTTCTTTAACGCGTTCAAAAGTCGTTTTAAAATCTCCTTTCTTTTTAATCTAAGAACTCCTAATGAACTAGACAAAGTGCTTTTGGCTGTTTTTGAAATAGTTAAAAACAATTAGACTTAAATTGAAAGATAAAATAGCCCTTAAGTGCTTCCACGAACAATTGTACGGATTACTGGTTTAATTACGATCCTTACATTCTAACCTTTATAGATTTAGTTAGACATGATAAAGTAAAGATTCTTTTTATAATTTTTCATAAAAGTAATTTAAAGCGAGTGCTGATAATAAACAAAGTAAATGTGCGAGTGCGGGAAATAAACAAAGTAAATGTGCGAGTGCGGGAAATAAACAAAGTAAATGTGCGAGTGCGGGAAATAAACAAAGTAAATGTGCGAGTGCGGGAAATAAATAAAAGTAAAGTACGAACTTGAATTAAAATGGCGGCAGGATTAACTTCCTCCAGAGTGCTCCAAAACTCGATCGCACAGACGTATACAGACTCGATCACTCGATTGCAGTATCACCCCGATGTGGAATGATAACTGCTTTGAAACTGATATATGCCTAGAGAAATCTAATTTTGGATGAAGAAAAACGAAAATCTAGGGTCCTATTTATAGGAAAACTGAAAGCATGAAATGACCGGGATGCCCCTCCACTAAAAAGTGGAGGTTATGGAATTTGGCCTTGTGGCGCCCGCCACAGGCCTATGGCGCCCGCCATGGTCCCTACAGGGGATTGTGGAGTGGGGATCGTGGGTCTTGGAGGTTGAGGAGTGGTCTTGAGACGTGGCCACGTCATGGCTAACCCCATGGCGCCCGCCACGGTGGGTGCCGTAAGTGCAAAACGCTGAATTTCTAGGTTTTCGTCCGTTTTCACTCCTTTTTCGCTCCTTTTCCCGATTCAAGCTCCGATTATTATAAAAACCTGAAAACATAAGAAAACAAAGCAATAACAAAGCAAAACAACAATAAAAGCTAAGAATGCATGCGAAATCGGAGTCAGAAATACGGTGAATTTTAGTGTGATCAAATTCTCCCACACTTAAACCTTTGCTTGTCCTCAAGCAAACATTAAAGCTTAAGAAAATATGGTGTCAACACGTGTCTTTGGGCTAAAGGGATTCTAAGTTCAAGTCAGGATGCAGTGACAGATACTAACTAAGTGAACCAAGGGTACCATAGTAACACAAACACAAACTTCAATCCTATATTAACCACTCCATATCATCCCACAATACCTAGGCCTATTTTCTCATCTTTTTGTGTCCTTTTCATTCAGGCGCAATCACATTAAGCCCGTTATCCGTACATGCTTCATAGTAGAGTGACCGGTTAGTGATTCTGATCCATAACATAAGGTTTCTGGCACATAAGCATGTGTAAACCTGTTTTTATTTCGCCTAAATGTAGCTGCGGGGGATCGGATCGTAATCCGCCCTACCAAGTTCAGTGCCAGATACCTCTGAACCAACTAACAATAGGTGACTTGCAATTTTTTTCTTTTTGTGGCAAAAATTTTTTTTCTTCTCTTTTTTCGGTTTAAATGACTTTGTGAGGGTCACCTATACCAGAGTTTGCCTTTTTTCTTTTTTTTTTCTTTTTTTTTTTCTTTCTTTTTTTATTAGCACTGGATCATTCACTTATATTCATCGGCCCCCTACGTAGAGCATGCTTAGGCCGGAGCTGACTGCTAAAATAAACTACTTAGGACAATTAAATGATAATAAAGGCCAAGGTGGTGGGGTTTAGGAGTGATTCCTATATTCAAGAGGTCTATGGTGCTAAAATGGTTCTGATGTTTCAAAAAGTTGACCTAAGTCACCACATCCTAATCTAAACCTGTCTCAAAGCCCAAAAAAACATGTGAAACAACATTATTTTCTTTTTAAAATTTTTCTGGTAAGGCTAAGGAAATGGGAAAAAATGAAGATGAACTAAAAAGACACTATACTGGTGACTCGTCAGACTCATGCATTATCTAAGAAAATTAAATTACTGAAAGGGAAATAACTGAAAGGAAATTAACTAAAAAGGGAAATGACAGAAAGCAATAAAATCCCCTCCCACACTTAAATCGAACATTGTCCCCAATGTTTCGAAATAAGATAAGGGGGGTAACCTGGAAAAAGACTACTGAGGAGGAGCACTGGTGCCCTCGTCGTCCTGCTGTGATGGTCTGGAACGACGGGATCTACTACGATGCTGGTCCCTCCGGTCGAGTCGTGATGATAAAGTAGCCTGAGCACCCCGGACCTCTCGAAGGTTACCTAAGATGGAACCTTGAGTGGCCTCTACAAGCTGGTAGTGTCGGCGGTTGAACTCTCTCTGACGGTTCTGCTCTAATGAGATATCGTTCAAGGTACGACAAACGTTGCTATAAGCACGATCCGAAACCAATCGCGATTGTTGCATGAAGCTCATGTTGTCCGTCAGTTGTTGTGAAATATTGGAGAGAAGGCCATCTCGCCTTTCCTCTCTAGTTTTCATAGCACGCCACATCTCCTCAGTGACATAGAATCCAAGAGCAGCACCTGCAACAGGGTTAGAGGAAGATGGTGCGGCGTGTGACTGTAAAAGTATTTTTGTTCCTTTTTTTATTTTTATTATTTTTTATTTTTATTTTTATTATTTTTTTATTATATATATATATATATTTTTTTTTATTGGGTATAAAATAAAAGAAAAAGAAAAAAAAATGAGATTAGTGCATGAAATAATATATATGGTGAAATCAAAGTGCATGAAAAAGAAAATGTAATAGATGCAATAATGTATGGAGATGCGAAAAATAAAATAAAGCATATAAAAGGAAATTAAATACTAGGGGTAGTGCTGTCAGTGTAGAATGAGTCATGTGGTAGGCTTCTTTTCCTGGCTTGATCCACGAATCTCAGCTATCTCCATCCGAAGCTCTTCAATTGCCTGATGTAGAGCATCGGCCTCTGAGGCATGAGTGAGATCAGAAACCTGCATCTGTAACTTTAAGTCTGCCACTTCCTGCTTGAGCAGGGCAGTCTCCTTACGGAGCTCATAAATCTGTGTTTGTAGGTCAGGTGGCTGCAAAGACATATTGTTAGACATAACAGTGATTCGGGGAGTAAGAGGTGTAGGAGTGTACTCAGCGGCGGGAGGCGATTTCGGCTCTTCGACAGTCTCTCCATAACCCTCTAGAGCATAACTCCAATTTTCAGGATCATGGACACTGGTCATCAGCTGATCTGGTAATGTAAAATAGTGTATCGCTTCTCCGTCGATCAGTAATCTAAAAGTGTTGGGCTCGAAAGAAGCCCTCCTCATCAGTCCTCTGTCAAGACAAAAATCAACATCCAGGGTGGTGTAGCAGCAGAAGGTCCTGAGGTGCAATAACTTGCGAGACAGGCCCAATGCAGTGGCTATCTGTGTAACAATCCCACCGACATGGATGATGCCTACTGATGATCTGGCAACACTAGCCAGGCCCTTCAACAGAAAGTTGCCGCAAGCAACTAAGCGAGACTGAGTCGCACAAAACAGTAGGAAAATCTCCTCTTCACTTAGCAGGGTCTCTGTATCTGGCAAACCTAGGAAAGAATGTGCTAGAATCATCTGGAAGTACCTCAATGCAGGGTTGTGGATTACCTGAGAAAACTGGGTAGAAGGATCTTGGCTCCCTCCACCTGATATTTTAGTCCAAAACTTTTCCACTTCTCTGCTCATAAAATACCCCATCGGTGTCTCTGGAATAGCATCAGGAGTAGTCTGGAAACCTAGCAAATCACCAAACTCTTTGTGAGAGAATGAGTAGTCAATCCCGAACAACCTGAAAACAGCGAGTCCATCGGGTCCAGCCCAAGGGTCATGATGAAACGAGCTGAGGAACTTAAGAGTCAAGTTCCTATAAGTGTTGTTCCTGTAGTCAAACTGGTCCCAGTGGAGTTGATGGCATAAAAATCTGACGCTTGGCTCTATCCCCAAGGCATCCATGCAGTCATGGTCAGGGTACCTGGTAGGAGCCATAGGGCGTCTCATGTGGACATAGTAACGCCCTCTCTGCGTGTCGTCTCTAAAGGCCACGTGCATGTCATCAGGGTTCTGCATTCTGTACAAGGTTAGCAAACAAGTCCTGAAAGCACATAAAACATTCAATCGTTAGTCCTGACACAATAATAAAATAAACAAATTAAAATAAAATAAAAATAAATAAAAAAGTACATAAATAAGAAAACCATGGGTTGCCTCCCATGCAGCGCTTGTTTAACGTCATTAGCTCGACGACCGATTTTTAAACATCATACGGAGGATTTGGTGGATCACTCAGAGTATGAATGGAGTATGTTGTTGGGATGTCACCTCCTTCGTAGGGCTTCAACCTCTGTCCATTGACGATGAACGGTTTACATGTCTGGTTCTTGATTTCAATAGCACCGGATCTTAGGATCTTAGATACTTCGAAAGGGCCAGTCCATCTCGAACGAAGCTTACCTGGAAAAAGTCGTAACCTAGAATCGAACAGGAGAACAGGATCGCCTATTTTGAAGTCTCTTCTTATGATTCTTTTGTCATGCCAAGCTTTTGTTCTTTCTTTGTATATGATGGCATTTTCGTAGGCAGATTGTCTGAGCTCTTCTAATTTGTGGATATCAAGGATACGTTTCTCACCAGTAGTCAAGTAATCCAAATTCAAAGTTTTGATGGCCCAATAGGCCTTATGCTCTAACTCAAAAGGTAAATGACATGATTTCCCATAAACTAGTTGGTAGGGGGTTGTTCCTATAGGGGTTTTGAAAACGGTTATGTAGGCCCATTTATCAAGCCATCTCACATATCCTTCACCTTTTCTTTTCTTCCTTCTGTAGGTTGGCTCATTCTTTTGAACTTGTGGTGGTGGTTCTGGATCTATGCTAAGTATTAGCTTTTCAAATTTGAGCTTAGTCATTTCATTCACCATCTCAAAGGTTAGCCTTACCCTCTTAGCACTAATGATTCCCCTAGTTTCATGGTCCTCAATTTTTCTCTTTTTATGTTGGAGCTCGAATAAGGGTACATTGGTGCGGGTATATTTTAATACTTCCACGTAAGTTTTGGATTTGGATTCTACCTTATCTTCCACAAAACTTTGCGGGAAAGGAAATGGTGGGATATATGAAGGGGTAACAACAATAGTTGCTTCATTCTCTACCTTTATGACACCTTCCCTTTCGGATGGTTTCAATGGATTTTTCTCTACTCTATTCTCACCACAACTCTCGTTATGCTCATTATCCCTCTCCTTAGGATTTTCGATATGTTCTTCAATACTAGTTGTTATAACATATGCATTCTCCTCAGGAGGTGGTCCTATAGGTTTTTGTGCAAGAAGGAAGATTTGAGTCCCCAATGCCTTAGTGCTATTCACGAGGGAATCGACCTTAGTGTTTAATTGCCTAAGGGTTTCATAAGTATCGAGATGTTGTCTTATAAACTCTTTATTCTCGAGGGTTTGTGTTACCATAAAGAGCCTTATCATAGATTCTATCCTAGAATTAGTTGTGGTTTCAATGAAATCCTCCACTAACCTTTCGAGGCTTGAATTAACAGATTCTAGCGGTTCCTCAAAATTTTGTGAGTGGTGATTTGGGTGAGAATAAGTTAGTGGTGCATAGAAATTCTCCCTTTGTATTTCGAGGTTGGACATATGTGATTCACGTGATCCCCCGAAATACTGGGAGTGATGATTGTAGAATTTATTTGAGTGAAACATAGTGATTTTTTTATTTTTTTATTTGTTGTAAAAGCCTTAGTCTATACGGTATAACTACAGGGTACGAAATTTGACGAAATTGGTCCCCGGCAACGGCGCCAAAAACTTGATGCGTGTTTTTCGCAAGTGTACGAACGCGTCAGAGTAATATAAAAGATTGTCGAATCCACAGAGACCAAGTGTCAATCTATCGTACTTGTTGTTATGGTGTGTATCTAAGGCAACTAAATATAGGGGTTTTAAGAAGGGTGCAATGGTAAATAAAATAATAATTTTAAACAATAAACAAAGACAGGCTCGAATGTAATTCACATAATCAATTGATAATCCGGTACTTGTTAATGGAACTACTTATGGGCAATGTTTTCTACTTTGAAAAGAACTAATTTAACAGGAACTGTCGCTTTCGCGTATTCAGAACCGAGTTGTACTCTCTAATCAACCCCTCCTATTGTCACGGATAAAAAGGTGCGTACTGCGTTAGAGTAGTAAACCTATTTTTAAGAAATATAGTGTCTTAACTAAGTTGAAAAGTATCTTAACCTGGATTTCTTAGCAAAAAGAGGTTCTCACGAACCAGACTCTAAACTTCTTTAACGCGTTCAAAAGTCGTTTTAAAATCTCCTTTCTTTTTAATCTAAGAACTCCTAATGAACTAGACAAAGTGCTTTTGGCTGTTTTTGAAATAGTTAAAAACAATTAGACTTAAATTGAAAGATAAAATAGCCCTTAAGTGCTTCCACGAACAATTGTACGGATTACTGGTTTAATTACGATCCTTACATTCTAACCTTTATAGATTTAGTTAGACATGATAAAGTAAAGATTCTTTTTATAATTTTTCATAAAAGTAATTTAAAGCGAGTGCTGATAATAAACAAAGTAAATGTGCGAGTGCGGGAAATAAACAAAGTAAATGTGCGAGTGCGGGAAATAAACAAAGTAAATGTGCGAGTGCGGGAAATAAACAAAGTAAATGTGCGAGTGCGGGAAATAAATAAAAGTAAAGTACGAACTTGAATTAAAATGGCGGCAGGATTAACTTCCTCCAGAGTGCTCCAAAACTCGATCGCACAGACGTATACAGACTCGATCACTCGATTGCAGTATCACCCCGATGTGGAATGATAACTGCTTTGAAACTGATATATGCCTAGAGAAATCTAATTTTGGATGAAGAAAAACGAAAATCTAGGGTCCTATTTATAGGAAAACTGAAAGCATGAAATGACCGGGATGCCCCTCCACTAAAAAGTGGAGGTTATGGAATTTGGCCTTGTGGCGCCCGCCACAGGCCTATGGCGCCCGCCATGGTCCCTACAGGGGATTGTGGAGTGGGGATCGTGGGTCTTGGAGGTTGAGGAGTGGTCTTGAGACGTGGCCACGTCATGGCTAACCCCATGGCGCCCGCCACGGTGGGTGCCGTAAGTGCAAAACGCTGAATTTCTAGGTTTTCGTCCGTTTTCACTCCTTTTTCGCTCCTTTTCCCGATTCAAGCTCCGATTATTATAAAAACCTGAAAACATAAGAAAACAAAGCAATAACAAAGCAAAACAACAATAAAAGCTAAGAATGCATGCGAAATCGGAGTCAGAAATACGGTGAATTTTAGTGTGATCAAATTCTCCCACACTTAAACCTTTGCTTGTCCTCAAGCAAACATTAAAGCTTAAGAAAATATGGTGTCAACACGTGTCTTTGGGCTAAAGGGATTCTAAGTTCAAGTCAGGATGCAGTGACAGATACTAACTAAGTGAACCAAGGGTACCATAGTAACACAAACACAAACTTCAATCCTATATTAACCACTCCATATCATCCCACAATACCTAGGCCTATTTTCTCATCTTTTTGTGTCCTTTTCATTCAGGCGCAATCACATTAAGCCCGTTATCCGTACATGCTTCATAGTAGAGTGACCGGTTAGTGATTCTGATCCATAACATAAGGTTTCTGGCACATAAGCATGTGTAAACCTGTTTTTATTTCGCCTAAATGTAGCTGCGGGGGATCGGATCGTAATCCGCCCTACCAAGTTCAGTGCCAGATACCTCTGAACCAACTAACAATAGGTGACTTGCAATTTTTTTCTTTTTGTGGCAAAAATTTTTTTTCTTCTCTTTTTTCGGTTTAAATGACTTTGTGAGGGTCACCTATACCAGAGTTTGCCTTTTTTCTTTTTTTTTTCTTTCTTTTTTTATTAGCACTGGATCATTCACTTATATTCATCGGCCCCCTACGTAGAGCATGCTTAGGCCGGAGCTGACTGCTAAAATAAACTACTTAGGACAATTAAATGATAATAAAGGCCAAGGTGGTGGGGTTTAGGAGTGATTCCTATATTCAAGAGGTCTATGGTGCTAAAATGGTTCTGATGTTTCAAAAAGTTGACCTAAGTCACCACATCCTAATCTAAACCTGTCTCAAAGCCCAAAAAAACATGTGAAACAACATTATTTTCTTTTTAAAATTTTTCTGGTAAGGCTAAGGAAATGGGAAAAAATGAAGATGAACTAAAAAGACACTATACTGGTGACTCGTCAGACTCATGCATTATCTAAGAAAATTAAATTACTGAAAGGGAAATAACTGAAAGGAAATTAACTAAAAAGGGAAATGACAGAAAGCAATAAAATCCCCTCCCACACTTAAATCGAACATTGTCCCCAATGTTTCGAAATAAGATAAGGGGGGTAACCTGGAAAAAGACTACTGAGGAGGAGCACTGGTGCCCTCGTCGTCCTGCTGTGATGGTCTGGAACGACGGGATCTACTACGATGCTGGTCCCTCCGGTCGAGTCGTGATGATAAAGTAGCCTGAGCACCCCGGACCTCTCGAAGGTTACCTAAGATGGAACCTTGAGTGGCCTCTACAAGCTGGTAGTGTCGGCGGTTGAACTCTCTCTGACGGTTCTGCTCTAATGAGATATCGTTCAAGGTACGACAAACGTTGCTATAAGCACGATCCGAAACCAATCGCGATTGTTGCATGAAGCTCATGTTGTCCGTCAGTTGTTGTGAAATATTGGAGAGAAGGCCATCTCGCCTTTCCTCTCTAGTTTTCATAGCACGCCACATCTCCTCAGTGACATAGAATCCAAGAGCAGCACCTGCAACAGGGTTAGAGGAAGATGGTGCGGCGTGTGACTGTAAAAGTATTTTTGTTCCTTTTTTTATTTTTATTATTTTTTATTTTTATTTTTATTATTTTTTTATTATATATATATATATATTTTTTTTTATTGGGTATAAAATAAAAGAAAAAGAAAAAAAAATGAGATTAGTGCATGAAATAATATATATGGTGAAATCAAAGTGCATGAAAAAGAAAATGTAATAGATGCAATAATGTATGGAGATGCGAAAAATAAAATAAAGCATATAAAAGGAAATTAAATACTAGGGGTAGTGCTGTCAGTGTAGAATGAGTCATGTGGTAGGCTTCTTTTCCTGGCTTGATCCACGAATCTCAGCTATCTCCATCCGAAGCTCTTCAATTGCCTGATGTAGAGCATCGGCCTCTGAGGCATGAGTGAGATCAGAAACCTGCATCTGTAACTCTAAGTCTGCCACTTCCTGCTTGAGCAGGGCAGTCTCCTTACGGAGCTCATAAATCTGTGTTTGTAGGTCAGGTGGCTGCAAAGACATATTGTTAGACATAACAGTGATTCGGGGAGTAAGAGGTGTAGGAGTGTACTCAGCGGCGGGAGGCGATTTCGGCTCTTCGACAGTCTCTCCATAACCCTCTAGAGCATAACTCCAATTTTCAGGATCATGGACACTGGTCATCAGCTGATCTGGTAATGTAAAATAGTGTATCGCTTCTCCGTCGATCAGTAATCTAAAAGTGTTGGGCTCGAAAGAAGCCCTCCTCATCAGTCCTCTGTCAAGACAAAAATCAACATCCAGGGTGGTGTAGCAGCAGAAGGTCCTGAGGTGCAATAACTTGCGAGACAGGCCCAATGCAGTGGCTATCTGTGTAACAATCCCACCGACATGGATGATGCCTACTGATGATCTGGCAACACTAGCCAGGCCCTTCAACAGAAAGTTGCCGCAAGCAACTAAGCGAGACTGAGTCGCACAAAACAGTAGGAAAATCTCCTCTTCACTTAGCAGGGTCTCTGTATCTGGCAAACCTAGGAAAGAATGTGCTAGAATCATCTGGAAGTACCTCAATGCAGGGTTGTGGATTACCTGAGAAAACTGGGTAGAAGGATCTTGGCTCCCTCCACCTGATATTTTAGTCCAAAACTTTTCCACTTCTCTGCTCATAAAATACCCCATCGGTGTCTCTGGAATAGCATCAGGAGTAGTCTGGAAACCTAGCAAATCACCAAACTCTTTGTGAGAGAATGAGTAGTCAATCCCGAACAACCTGAAAACAGCGAGTCCATCGGGTCCAGCCCAAGGGTCATGATGAAACGAGCTGAGGAACTTAAGAGTCAAGTTCCTATAAGTGTTGTTCCTGTAGTCAAACTGGTCCCAGTGGAGTTGATGGCATAAAAATCTGACGCTTGGCTCTATCCCCAAGGCATCCATGCAGTCATGGTCAGGGTACCTGGTAGGAGCCATAGGGCGTCTCATGTGGACATAGTAACGCCCTCTCTGCGTGTCGTCTCTAAAGGCCACGTGCATGTCATCAGGGTTCTGCATTCTGTACAAGGTTAGCAAACAAGTCCTGAAAGCACATAAAACATTCAATCGTTAGTCCTGACACAATAATAAAATAAACAAATTAAAATAAAATAAAAATAAATAAAAAAGTACATAAATAAGAAAACCATGGGTTGCCTCCCATGCAGCGCTTGTTTAACGTCATTAGCTCGACGACCGATTTTTAAACATCATACGGAGGATTTGGTGGATCACTCAGAGTATGAATGGAGTATGTTGTTGGGATGTCACCTCCTTCGTAGGGCTTCAACCTCTGTCCATTGACGATGAACGGTTTACATGTCTGGTTCTTGATTTCAATAGCACCGGATCTTAGGATCTTAGATACTTCGAAAGGGCCAGTCCATCTCGAACGAAGCTTACCTGGAAAAAGTCGTAACCTAGAATCGAACAGGAGAACAGGATCGCCTATTTTGAAGTCTCTTCTTATGATTCTTTTGTCATGCCAAGCTTTTGTTCTTTCTTTGTATATGATGGCATTTTCGTAGGCAGATTGTCTGAGCTCTTCTAATTTGTGGATATCAAGGATACGTTTCTCACCAGTAGTCAAGTAATCCAAATTCAAAGTTTTGATGGCCCAATAGGCCTTATGCTCTAACTCAAAAGGTAAATGACATGATTTCCCATAAACTAGTTGGTAGGGGGTTGTTCCTATAGGGGTTTTGAAAACGGTTATGTAGGCCCATTTATCAAGCCATCTCACATATCCTTCACCTTTTCTTTTCTTCCTTCTGTAGGTTGGCTCATTCTTTTGAACTTGTGGTGGTGGTTCTGGATCTATGCTAAGTATTAGCTTTTCAAATTTGAGCTTAGTCATTTCATTCACCATCTCAAAGGTTAGCCTTACCCTCTTAGCACTAATGATTCCCCTAGTTTCATGGTCCTCAATTTTTCTCTTTTTATGTTGGAGCTCGAATAAGGGTACATTGGTGCGGGTATATTTTAATACTTCCACGTAAGTTTTGGATTTGGATTCTACCTTATCTTCCACAAAACTTTGCGGGAAAGGAAATGGTGGGATATATGAAGGGGTAACAACAATAGTTGCTTCATTCTCTACCTTTATGACACCTTCCCTTTCGGATGGTTTCAATGGATTTTTCTCTACTCTATTCTCACCACAACTCTCGTTATGCTCATTATCCCTCTCCTTAGGATTTTCGATATGTTCTTCAATACTAGTTGTTATAACATATGCATTCTCCTCAGGAGGTGGTCCTATAGGTTTTTGTGCAAGAAGGAAGATTTGAGTCCCCAATGCCTTAGTGCTATTCACGAGGGAATCGACCTTAGTGTTTAATTGCCTAAGGGTTTCATAAGTATCGAGATGTTGTCTTATAAACTCTTTATTCTCGAGGGTTTGTGTTACCATAAAGAGCCTTATCATAGATTCTATCCTAGAATTAGTTGTGGTTTCAATGAAATCCTCCACTAACCTTTCGAGGCTTGAATTAACAGATTCTAGCGGTTCCTCAAAATTTTGTGAGTGGTGATTTGGGTGAGAATAAGTTAGTGGTGCATAGAAATTCTCCCTTTGTATTTCGAGGTTGGACATATGTGATTCACGTGATCCCCCGAAATACTGGGAGTGATGATTGTAGAATTTATTTGAGTGAAACATAGTGATTTTTTTATTTTTTTATTTGTTGTAAAAGCCTTAGTCTATACGGTATAACTACAGGGTACGAAATTTGACGAAATTGGTCCCCGGCAACGGCGCCAAAAACTTGATGCGTGTTTTTCGCAAGTGTACGAACGCGTCAGAGTAATATAAAAGATTGTCGAATCCACAGAGACCAAGTGTCAATCTATCGTACTTGTTGTTATGGTGTGTATCTAAGGCAACTAAATATAGGGGTTTTAAGAAGGGTGCAATGGTAAATAAAATAATAATTTTAAACAATAAACAAAGACAGGCTCGAATGTAATTCACATAATCAATTGATAATCCGGTACTTGTTAATGGAACTACTTATGGGCAATGTTTTCTACTTTGAAAAGAACTAATTTAACAGGAACTGTCGCTTTCGCGTATTCAGAACCGAGTTGTACTCTCTAATCAACCCCTCCTATTGTCACGGATAAAAAGGTGCGTACTGCGTTAGAGTAGTAAACCTATTTTTAAGAAATATAGTGTCTTAACTAAGTTGAAAAGTATCTTAACCTGGATTTCTTAGCAAAAAGAGGTTCTCACGAACCAGACTCTAAACTTCTTTAACGCGTTCAAAAGTCGTTTTAAAATCTCCTTTCTTTTTAATCTAAGAACTCCTAATGAACTAGACAAAGTGCTTTTGGCTGTTTTTGAAATAGTTAAAAACAATTAGACTTAAATTGAAAGATAAAATAGCCCTTAAGTGCTTCCACGAACAATTGTACGGATTACTGGTTTAATTACGATCCTTACATTCTAACCTTTATAGATTTAGTTAGACATGATAAAGTAAAGATTCTTTTTATAATTTTTCATAAAAGTAATTTAAAGCGAGTGCTGATAATAAACAAAGTAAATGTGCGAGTGCGGGAAATAAACAAAGTAAATGTGCGAGTGCGGGAAATAAACAAAGTAAATGTGCGAGTGCGGGAAATAAACAAAGTAAATGTGCGAGTGCGGGAAATAAATAAAAGTAAAGTACGAACTTGAATTAAAATGGCGGCAGGATTAACTTCCTCCAGAGTGCTCCAAAACTCGATCGCACAGACGTATACAGACTCGATCACTCGATTGCAGTATCACCCCGATGTGGAATGATAACTGCTTTGAAACTGATATATGCCTAGAGAAATCTAATTTTGGATGAAGAAAAACGAAAATCTAGGGTCCTATTTATAGGAAAACTGAAAGCATGAAATGACCGGGATGCCCCTCCACTAAAAAGTGGAGGTTATGGAATTTGGCCTTGTGGCGCCCGCCACAGGCCTATGGCGCCCGCCATGGTCCCTACAGGGGATTGTGGAGTGGGGATCGTGGGTCTTGGAGGTTGAGGAGTGGTCTTGAGACGTGGCCACGTCATGGCTAACCCCATGGCGCCCGCCACGGTGGGTGCCGTAAGTGCAAAACGCTGAATTTCTAGGTTTTCGTCCGTTTTCACTCCTTTTTCGCTCCTTTTCCCGATTCAAGCTCCGATTATTATAAAAACCTGAAAACATAAGAAAACAAAGCAATAACAAAGCAAAACAACAATAAAAGCTAAGAATGCATGCGAAATCGGAGTCAGAAATACGGTGAATTTTAGTGTGATCAAATTCTCCCACACTTAAACCTTTGCTTGTCCTCAAGCAAACATTAAAGCTTAAGAAAATATGGTGTCAACACGTGTCTTTGGGCTAAAGGGATTCTAAGTTCAAGTCAGGATGCAGTGACAGATACTAACTAAGTGAACCAAGGGTACCATAGTAACACAAACACAAACTTCAATCCTATATTAACCACTCCATATCATCCCACAATACCTAGGCCTATTTTCTCATCTTTTTGTGTCCTTTTCATTCAGGCGCAATCACATTAAGCCCGTTATCCGTACATGCTTCATAGTAGAGTGACCGGTTAGTGATTCTGATCCATAACATAAGGTTTCTGGCACATAAGCATGTGTAAACCTGTTTTTATTTCGCCTAAATGTAGCTGCGGGGGATCGGATCGTAATCCGCCCTACCAAGTTCAGTGCCAGATACCTCTGAACCAACTAACAATAGGTGACTTGCAATTTTTTTCTTTTTGTGGCAAAAATTTTTTTTCTTCTCTTTTTTCGGTTTAAATGACTTTGTGAGGGTCACCTATACCAGAGTTTGCCTTTTTTCTTTTTTTTTTCTTTTTTTTTTCTTTCTTTTTTTATTAGCACTGGATCATTCACTTATATTCATCGGCCCCCTACGTAGAGCATGCTTAGGCCGGAGCTGACTGCTAAAATAAACTACTTAGGACAATTAAATGATAATAAAGGCCAAGGTGGTGGGGTTTAGGAGTGATTCCTATATTCAAGAGGTCTATGGTGCTAAAATGGTTCTGATGTTTCAAAAAGTTGACCTAAGTCACCACATCCTAATCTAAACCTGTCTCAAAGCCCAAAAAAACATGTGAAACAACATTATTTTCTTTTTAAAATTTTTCTGGTAAGGCTAAGGAAATGGGAAAAAATGAAGATGAACTAAAAAGACACTATACTGGTGACTCGTCAGACTCATGCATTATCTAAGAAAATTAAATTACTGAAAGGGAAATAACTGAAAGGAAATTAACTAAAAAGGGAAATGACAGAAAGCAATAAAATCCCCTCCCACACTTAAATCGAACATTGTCCCCAATGTTTCGAAATAAGATAAGGGGGGTAACCTGGAAAAAGACTACTGAGGAGGAGCACTGGTGCCCTCGTCGTCCTGCTGTGATGGTCTGGAACGACGGGATCTACTACGATGCTGGTCCCTCCGGTCGAGTCGTGATGATAAAGTAGCCTGAGCACCCCGGACCTCTCGAAGGTTACCTAAGATGGAACCTTGAGTGGCCTCTACAAGCTGGTAGTGTCGGCGGTTGAACTCTCTCTGACGGTTCTGCTCTAATGAGATATCGTTCAAGGTACGACAAACGTTGCTATAAGCACGATCCGAAACCAATCGCGATTGTTGCATGAAGCTCATGTTGTCCGTCAGTTGTTGTGAAATATTGGAGAGAAGGCCATCTCGCCTTTCCTCTCTAGTTTTCATAGCACGCCACATCTCCTCAGTGACATAGAATCCAAGAGCAGCACCTGCAACAGGGTTAGAGGAAGATGGTGCGGCGTGTGACTGTAAAAGTATTTTTGTTCCTTTTTTTATTTTTATTATTTTTTATTTTTATTTTTATTATTTTTTTATTATATATATATATATATTTTTTTTTATTGGGTATAAAATAAAAGAAAAAGAAAAAAAAAATGAGATTAGTGCATGAAATAATATATATGGTGAAATCAAAGTGCATGAAAAAGAAAATGTAATAGATGCAATAATGTATGGAGATGCGAAAAATAAAATAAAGCATATAAAAGGAAATTAAATACTAGGGGTAGTGCTGTCAGTGTAGAATGAGTCATGTGGTAGGCTTCTTTTCCTGGCTTGATCCACGAATCTCAGCTATCTCCATCCGAAGCTCTTCAATTGCCTGATGTAGAGCATCGGCCTCTGAGGCATGAGTGAGATCAGAAACCTGCATCTGTAACTCTAAGTCTGCCACTTCCTGCTTGAGCAGGGCAGTCTCCTTACGGAGCTCATAAATCTGTGTTTGTAGGTCAGGTGGCTGCAAAGACATATTGTTAGACATAACAGTGATTCGGGGAGTAAGAGGTGTAGGAGTGTACTCAGCGGCGGGAGGCGATTTCGGCTCTTCGACAGTCTCTCCATAACCCTCTAGAGCATAACTCCAATTTTCAGGATCATGGACACTGGTCATCAGCTGATCTGGTAATGTAAAATAGTGTATCGCTTCTCCGTCGATCAGTAATCTAAAAGTGTTGGGCTCGAAAGAAGCCCTCCTCATCAGTCCTCTGTCAAGACAAAAATCAACATCCAGGGTGGTGTAGCAGCAGAAGGTCCTGAGGTGCAATAACTTGCGAGACAGGCCCAATGCAGTGGCTATCTGTGTAACAATCCCACCGACATGGATGATGCCTACTGATGATCTGGCAACACTAGCCAGGCCCTTCAACAGAAAGTTGCCGCAAGCAACTAAGCGAGACTGAGTCGCACAAAACAGTAGGAAAATCTCCTCTTCACTTAGCAGGGTCTCTGTATCTGGCAAACCTAGGAAAGAATGTGCTAGAATCATCTGGAAGTACCTCAATGCAGGGTTGTGGATTACCTGAGAAAACTGGGTAGAAGGATCTTGGCTCCCTCCACCTGATATTTTAGTCCAAAACTTTTCCACTTCTCTGCTCATAAAATACCCCATCGGTGTCTCTGGAATAGCATCAGGAGTAGTCTGGAAACCTAGCAAATCACCAAACTCTTTGTGAGAGAATGAGTAGTCAATCCCGAACAACCTGAAAACAGCGAGTCCATCGGGTCCAGCCCAAGGGTCATGATGAAACGAGCTGAGGAACTTAAGAGTCAAGTTCCTATAAGTGTTGTTCCTGTAGTCAAACTGGTCCCAGTGGAGTTGATGGCATAAAAATCTGACGCTTGGCTCTATCCCCAAGGCATCCATGCAGTCATGGTCAGGGTACCTGGTAGGAGCCATAGGGTGTCTCATGTGGACATAGTAACGCCCTCTCTGCGTGTCGTCTCTAAAGGCCACGTGCATGTCATCAGGGTTCTGCATTCTGTACAAGGTTAGCAAACAAGTCCTGAAAGCACATAAAACATTCAATCGTTAGTCCTGACACAATAATAAAATAAACAAATTAAAATAAAATAAAAATAAATAAAAAAGTACATAAATAAGAAAACCATGGGTTGCCTCCCATGCAGCGCTTGTTTAACGTCATTAGCTCGACGACCGATTTTTAAACATCATACGGAGGATTTGGTGGATCACTCAGAGTATGAATGGAGTATGTTGTTGGGATGTCACCTCCTTCGTAGGGCTTCAACCTCTGTCCATTGACGATGAACGGTTTACATGTCTGGTTCTTGATTTCAATAGCACCGGATCTTAGGATCTTAGATACTTCGAAAGGGCCAGTCCATCTCGAACGAAGCTTACCTGGAAAAAGTCGTAACCTAGAATCGAACAGGAGAACAGGATCGCCTATTTTGAAGTCTCTTCTTATGATTCTTTTGTCATGCCAAGCTTTTGTTCTTTCTTTGTATATGATGGCATTTTCGTAGGCAGATTGTCTGAGCTCTTCTAATTTGTGGATATCAAGGATACGTTTCTCACCAGTAGTCAAGTAATCCAAATTCAAAGTTTTGATGGCCCAATAGGCCTTATGCTCTAACTCAAAAGGTAAATGACATGATTTCCCATAAACTAGTTGGTAGGGGGTTGTTCCTATAGGGGTTTTGAAAACGGTTATGTAGGCCCATTTATCAAGCCATCTCACATATCCTTCACCTTTTCTTTTCTTCCTTCTGTAGGTTGGCTCATTCTTTTGAACTTGTGGTGGTGGTTCTGGATCTATGCTAAGTATTAGCTTTTCAAATTTGAGCTTAGTCATTTCATTCACCATCTCAAAGGTTAGCCTTACCCTCTTAGCACTAATGATTCCCCTAGTTTCATGGTCCTCAATTTTTCTCTTTTTATGTTGGAGCTCGAATAAGGGTACATTGGTGCGGGTATATTTTAATACTTCCACGTAAGTTTTGGATTTGGATTCTACCTTATCTTCCACAAAACTTTGCGGGAAAGGAAATGGTGGGATATATGAAGGGGTAACAACAATAGTTGCTTCATTCTCTACCTTTATGACACCTTCCCTTTCGGATGGTTTCAATGGATTTTTCTCTACTCTATTCTCACCACAACTCTCGTTATGCTCATTATCCCTCTCCTTAGGATTTTCGATATGTTCTTCAATACTAGTTGTTATAACATATGCATTCTCCTCAGGAGGTGGTCCTATAGGTTTTTGTGCAAGAAGGAAGATTTGAGTCCCCAATGCCTTAGTGCTATTCACGAGGGAATCGACCTTAGTGTTTAATTGCCTAAGGGTTTCATAAGTATCGAGATGTTGTCTTATAAACTCTTTATTCTCGAGGGTTTGTGTTACCATAAAGAGCCTTATCATAGATTCTATCCTAGAATTAGTTGTGGTTTCAATGAAATCCTCCACTAACCTTTCGAGGCTTGAATTAACAGATTCTAGCGGTTCCTCAAAATTTTGTGAGTGGTGATTTGGGTGAGAATAAGTTAGTGGTGCATAGAAATTCTCCCTTTGTATTTCGAGGTTGGACATATGTGATTCACGTGATCCCCCGAAATACTGGGAGTGATGATTGTAGAATTTATTTGAGTGAAACATAGTGATTTTTTTATTTTTTTATTTGTTGTAAAAGCCTTAGCCTATACGGTATAACTACAGGGTACGAAATTTGACGAAATTGGTCCCCGGCAACGGCGCCAAAAACTTGATGCGTGTTTTTCGCAAGTGTACGAACGCGTCAGAGTAATATAAAAGATTGTCGAATCCACAGAGACCAAGTGTCAATCTATCGTACTTGTTGTTATGGTGTGTATCTAAGGCAACTAAATATAGGGGTTTTAAGAAGGGTGCAATGGTAAATAAAATAATAATTTTAAACAATAAACAAAGACAGGCTCGAATGTAATTCACATAATCAATTGATAATCCGGTACTTGTTAATGGAACTACTTATGGGCAATGTTTTCTACTTTGAAAAGAACTAATTTAACAGGAACTGTCGCTTTCGCGTATTCAGAACCGAGTTGTACTCTCTAATCAACCCCTCCTATTGTCACGGATAAAAAGGTGCGTACTGCGTTAGAGTAGTAAACCTATTTTTAAGAAATATAGTGTCTTAACTAAGTTGAAAAGTATCTTAACCTGGATTTCTTAGCAAAAAGAGGTTCTCACGAACCAGACTCTAAACTTCTTTAACGCGTTCAAAAGTCGTTTTAAAATCTCCTTTCTTTTTAATCTAAGAACTCCTAATGAACTAGACAAAGTGCTTTTGGCTGTTTTTGAAATAGTTAAAAACAATTAGACTTAAATTGAAAGATAAAATAGCCCTTAAGTGCTTCCACGAACAATTGTACGGATTACTGGTTTAATTACGATCCTTACATTCTAACCTTTATAGATTTAGTTAGACATGATAAAGTAAAGATTCTTTTTATAATTTTTCATAAAAGTAATTTAAAGCGAGTGCTGATAATAAACAAAGTAAATGTGCGAGTGCGGGAAATAAACAAAGTAAATGTGCGAGTGCGGGAAATAAACAAAGTAAATGTGCGAGTGCGGGAAATAAACAAAGTAAATGTGCGAGTGCGGGAAATAAATAAAAGTAAAGTACGAACTTGAATTAAAATGGCGGCAGGATTAACTTCCTCCAGAGTGCTCCAAAACTCGATCGCACAGACGTATACAGACTCGATCACTCGATTGCAGTATCACCCCGATGTGGAATGATAACTGCTTTGAAACTGATATATGCCTAGAGAAATCTAATTTTGGATGAAGAAAAACGAAAATCTAGGGTCCTATTTATAGGAAAACTGAAAGCATGAAATGACCGGGATGCCCCTCCACTAAAAAGTGGAGGTTATGGAATTTGGCCTTGTGGCGCCCGCCACAGGCCTATGGCGCCCGCCATGGTCCCTACAGGGGATTGTGGAGTGGGGATCGTGGGTCTTGGAGGTTGAGGAGTGGTCTTGAGACGTGGCCACGTCATGGCTAACCCCATGGCGCCCGCCACGGTGGGTGCCGTAAGTGCAAAACGCTGAATTTCTAGGTTTTCGTCCGTTTTCACTCCTTTTTCGCTCCTTTTCCCGATTCAAGCTCCGATTATTATAAAAACCTGAAAACATAAGAAAACAAAGCAATAACAAAGCAAAACAACAATAAAAGCTAAGAATGCATGCGAAATCGGAGTCAGAAATACGGTGAATTTTAGTGTGATCAAATTCTCCCACACTTAAACCTTTGCTTGTCCTCAAGCAAACATTAAAGCTTAAGAAAATATGGTGTCAACACGTGTCTTTGGGCTAAAGGGATTCTAAGTTCAAGTCAGGATGCAGTGACAGATACTAACTAAGTGAACCAAGGGTACCATAGTAACACAAACACAAACTTCAATCCTATATTAACCACTCCATATCATCCCACAATACCTAGGCCTATTTTCTCATCTTTTTGTGTCCTTTTCATTCAGGCGCAATCACATTAAGCCCGTTATCCGTACATGCTTCATAGTAGAGTGACCGGTTAGTGATTCTGATCCATAACATAAGGTTTCTGGCACATAAGCATGTGTAAACCTGTTTTTATTTCGCCTAAATGTAGCTGCGGGGGATCGGATCGTAATCCGCCCTACCAAGTTCAGTGCCAGATACCTCTGAACCAACTAACAATAGGTGACTTGCAATTTTTTTCTTTTTGTGGCAAAAATTTTTTTTCTTCTCTTTTTTCGGTTTAAATGACTTTGTGAGGGTCACCTATACCAGAGTTTGCCTTTTTTCTTTTTTTTTTTCTTTTTTTTTTCTTTCTTTTTTTATTAGCACTGGATCATTCACTTATATTCATCGGCCCCCTACGTAGAGCATGCTTAGGCCGGAGCTGACTGCTAAAATAAACTACTTAGGACAATTAAATGATAATAAAGGCCAAGGTGGTGGGGTTTAGGAGTGATTCCTATATTCAAGAGGTCTATGGTGCTAAAATGGTTCTGATGTTTCAAAAAGTTGACCTAAGTCACCACATCCTAATCTAAACCTGTCTCAAAGCCCAAAAAAACATGTGAAACAACATTATTTTCTTTTTAAAATTTTTCTGGTAAGGCTAAGGAAATGGGAAAAAATGAAGATGAACTAAAAAGACACTATACTGGTGACTCGTCAGACTCATGCATTATCTAAGAAAATTAAATTACTGAAAGGGAAATAACTGAAAGGAAATTAACTAAAAAGGGAAATGACAGAAAGCAATAAAATCCCCTCCCACACTTAAATCGAACATTGTCCCCAATGTTTCGAAATAAGATAAGGGGGGTAACCTGGAAAAAGACTACTGAGGAGGAGCACTGGTGCCCTCGTCGTCCTGCTGTGATGGTCTGGAACGACGGGATCTACTACGATGCTGGTCCCTCCGGTCGAGTCGTGATGATAAAGTAGCCTGAGCACCCCGGACCTCTCGAAGGTTACCTAAGATGGAACCTTGAGTGGCCTCTACAAGCTGGTAGTGTCGGCGGTTGAACTCTCTCTGACGGTTCTGCTCTAATGAGATATCGTTCAAGGTACGACAAACGTTGCTATAAGCACGATCCGAAACCAATCGCGATTGTTGCATGAAGCTCATGTTGTCCGTCAGTTGTTGTGAAATATTGGAGAGAAGGCCATCTCGCCTTTCCTCTCTAGTTTTCATAGCACGCCACATCTCCTCAGTGACATAGAATCCAAGAGCAGCACCTGCAACAGGGTTAGAGGAAGATGGTGCGGCGTGTGACTGTAAAAGTATTTTTGTTCCTTTTTTTATTTTTATTATTTTTTATTTTTATTTTTATTATTTTTTTATTATATATATATATATTTTTTTTTTATTGGGTATAAAATAAAAGAAAAAGAAAAAAAAAATGAGATTAGTGCATGAAATAATATATATGGTGAAATCAAAGTGCATGAAAAAGAAAATGTAATAGATGCAATAATGTATGGAGATGCGAAAAATAAAATAAAGCATATAAAAGGAAATTAAATACTAGGGGTAGTGCTGTCAGTGTAGAATGAGTCATGTGGTAGGCTTCTTTTCCTGGCTTGATCCACGAATCTCAGCTATCTCCATCCGAAGCTCTTCAATTGCCTGATGTAGAGCATCGGCCTCTGAGGCATGAGTGAGATCAGAAACCTGCATCTGTAACTCTAAGTCTGCCACTTCCTGCTTGAGCAGGGCAGTCTCCTTACGGAGCTCATAAATCTGTGTTTGTAGGTCAGGTGGCTGCAAAGACATATTGTTAGACATAACAGTGATTCGGGGAGTAAGAGGTGTAGGAGTGTACTCAGCGGCGGGAGGCGATTTCGGCTCTTCGACAGTCTCTCCATAACCCTCTAGAGCATAACTCCAATTTTCAGGATCATGGACACTGGTCATCAGCTGATCTGGTAATGTAAAATAGTGTATCGCTTCTCCGTCGATCAGTAATCTAAAAGTGTTGGGCTCGAAAGAAGCCCTCCTCATCAGTCCTCTGTCAAGACAAAAATCAACATCCAGGGTGGTGTAGCAGCAGAAGGTCCTGAGGTGCAATAACTTGCGAGACAGGCCCAATGCAGTGGCTATCTGTGTAACAATCCCACCGACATGGATGATGCCTACTGATGATCTGGCAACACTAGCCAGGCCCTTCAACAGAAAGTTGCCGCAAGCAACTAAGCGAGACTGAGTCGCACAAAACAGTAGGAAAATCTCCTCTTCACTTAGCAGGGTCTCTGTATCTGGCAAACCTAGGAAAGAATGTGCTAGAATCATCTGGAAGTACCTCAATGCAGGGTTGTGGATTACCTGAGAAAACTGGGTAGAAGGATCTTGGCTCCCTCCACCTGATATTTTAGTCCAAAACTTTTCCACTTCTCTGCTCATAAAATACCCCATCGGTGTCTCTGGAATAGCATCAGGAGTAGTCTGGAAACCTAGCAAATCACCAAACTCTTTGTGAGAGAATGAGTAGTCAATCCCGAACAACCTGAAAACAGCGAGTCCATCGGGTCCAGCCCAAGGGTCATGATGAAACGAGCTGAGGAACTTAAGAGTCAAGTTCCTATAAGTGTTGTTCCTGTAGTCAAACTGGTCCCAGTGGAGTTGATGGCATAAAAATCTGACGCTTGGCTCTATCCCCAAGGCATCCATGCAGTCATGGTCAGGGTACCTGGTAGGAGCCATAGGGCGTCTCATGTGGACATAGTAACGCCCTCTCTGCGTGTCGTCTCTAAAGGCCACGTGCATGTCATCAGGGTTCTGCATTCTGTACAAGGTTAGCAAACAAGTCCTGAAAGCACATAAAACATTCAATCGTTAGTCCTGACACAATAATAAAATAAACAAATTAAAATAAAATAAAAATAAATAAAAAAGTACATAAATAAGAAAACCATGGGTTGCCTCCCATGCAGCGCTTGTTTAACGTCATTAGCTCGACGACCGATTTTTAAACATCATACGGAGGATTTGGTGGATCACTCAGAGTATGAATGGAGTATGTTGTTGGGATGTCACCTCCTTCGTAGGGCTTCAACCTCTGTCCATTGACGATGAACGGTTTACATGTCTGGTTCTTGATTTCAATAGCACCGGATCTTAGGATCTTAGATACTTCGAAAGGGCCAGTCCATCTCGAACGAAGCTTACCTGGAAAAAGTCGTAACCTAGAATCGAACAGGAGAACAGGATCGCCTATTTTGAAGTCTCTTCTTATGATTCTTTTGTCATGCCAAGCTTTTGTTCTTTCTTTGTATATGATGGCATTTTCGTAGGCAGATTGTCTGAGCTCTTCTAATTTGTGGATATCAAGGATACGTTTCTCACCAGTAGTCAAGTAATCCAAATTCAAAGTTTTGATGGCCCAATAGGCCTTATGCTCTAACTCAAAAGGTAAATGACATGATTTCCCATAAACTAGTTGGTAGGGGGTTGTTCCTATAGGGGTTTTGAAAACGGTTATGTAGGCCCATTTATCAAGCCATCTCACATATCCTTCACCTTTTCTTTTCTTCCTTCTGTAGGTTGGCTCATTCTTTTGAACTTGTGGTGGTGGTTCTGGATCTATGCTAAGTATTAGCTTTTCAAATTTGAGCTTAGTCATTTCATTCACCATCTCAAAGGTTAGCCTTACCCTCTTAGCACTAATGATTCCCCTAGTTTCATGGTCCTCAATTTTTCTCTTTTTATGTTGGAGCTCGAATAAGGGTACATTGGTGCGGGTATATTTTAATACTTCCACGTAAGTTTTGGATTTGGATTCTACCTTATCTTCCACAAAACTTTGCGGGAAAGGAAATGGTGGGATATATGAAGGGGTAACAACAATAGTTGCTTCATTCTCTACCTTTATGACACCTTCCCTTTCGGATGGTTTCAATGGATTTTTCTCTACTCTATTCTCACCACAACTCTCGTTATGCTCATTATCCCTCTCCTTAGGATTTTCGATATGTTCTTCAATACTAGTTGTTATAACATATGCATTCTCCTCAGGAGGTGGTCCTATAGGTTTTTGTGCAAGAAGGAAGATTTGAGTCCCCAATGCCTTAGTGCTATTCACGAGGGAATCGACCTTAGTGTTTAATTGCCTAAGGGTTTCATAAGTATCGAGATGTTGTCTTATAAACTCTTTATTCTCGAGGGTTTGTGTTACCATAAAGAGCCTTATCATAGATTCTATCCTAGAATTAGTTGTGGTTTCAATGAAATCCTCCACTAACCTTTCGAGGCTTGAATTAACAGATTCTAGCGGTTCCTCAAAATTTTGTGAGTGGTGATTTGGGTGAGAATAAGTTAGTGGTGCATAGAAATTCTCCCTTTGTATTTCGAGGTTGGACATATGTGATTCACGTGATCCCCCGAAATACTGGGAGTGATGATTGTAGAATTTATTTGAGTGAAACATAGTGATTTTTTTATTTTTTTATTTGTTGTAAAAGCCTTAGTCTATACGGTATAACTACAGGGTACGAAATTTGACGAAATTGGTCCCCGGCAACGGCGCCAAAAACTTGATGCGTGTTTTTCGCAAGTGTACGAACGCGTCAGAGTAATATAAAAGATTGTCGAATCCACAGAGACCAAGTGTCAATCTATCGTACTTGTTGTTATGGTGTGTATCTAAGGCAACTAAATATAGGGGTTTTAAGAAGGGTGCAATGGTAAATAAAATAATAATTTTAAACAATAAACAAAGACAGGCTCGAATGTAATTCACATAATCAATTGATAATCCGGTACTTGTTAATGGAACTACTTATGGGCAATGTTTTCTACTTTGAAAAGAACTAATTTAACAGGAACTGTCGCTTTCGCGTATTCAGAACCGAGTTGTACTCTCTAATCAACCCCTCCTATTGTCACGGATAAAAAGGTGCGTACTGCGTTAGAGTAGTAAACCTATTTTTAAGAAATATAGTGTCTTAACTAAGTTGAAAAGTATCTTAACCTGGATTTCTTAGCAAAAAGAGGTTCTCACGAACCAGACTCTAAACTTCTTTAACGCGTTCAAAAGTCGTTTTAAAATCTCCTTTCTTTTTAATCTAAGAACTCCTAATGAACTAGACAAAGTGCTTTTGGCTGTTTTTGAAATAGTTAAAAACAATTAGACTTAAATTGAAAGATAAAATAGCCCTTAAGTGCTTCCACGAACAATTGTACGGATTACTGGTTTAATTACGATCCTTACATTCTAACCTTTATAGATTTAGTTAGACATGATAAAGTAAAGATTCTTTTTATAATTTTTCATAAAAGTAATTTAAAGCGAGTGCTGATAATAAACAAAGTAAATGTGCGAGTGCGGGAAATAAACAAAGTAAATGTGCGAGTGCGGGAAATAAACAAAGTAAATGTGCGAGTGCGGGAAATAAACAAAGTAAATGTGCGAGTGCGGGAAATAAATAAAAGTAAAGTACGAACTTGAATTAAAATGGCGGCAGGATTAACTTCCTCCAGAGTGCTCCAAAACTCGATCGCACAGACGTATACAGACTCGATCACTCGATTGCAGTATCACCCCGATGTGGAATGATAACTGCTTTGAAACTGATATATGCCTAGAGAAATCTAATTTTGGATGAAGAAAAACGAAAATCTAGGGTCCTATTTATAGGAAAACTGAAAGCATGAAATGACCGGGATGCCCCTCCACTAAAAAGTGGAGGTTATGGAATTTGGCCTTGTGGCGCCCGCCACAGGCCTATGGCGCCCGCCATGGTCCCTACAGGGGATTGTGGAGTGGGGATCGTGGGTCTTGGAGGTTGAGGAGTGGTCTTGAGACGTGGCCACGTCATGGCTAACCCCATGGCGCCCGCCACGGTGGGTGCCGTAAGTGCAAAACGCTGAATTTCTAGGTTTTCGTCCGTTTTCACTCCTTTTTCGCTCCTTTTCCCGATTCAAGCTCCGATTATTATAAAAACCTGAAAACATAAGAAAACAAAGCAATAACAAAGCAAAACAACAATAAAAGCTAAGAATGCATGCGAAATCGGAGTCAGAAATACGGTGAATTTTAGTGTGATCAAATTCTCCCACACTTAAACCTTTGCTTGTCCTCAAGCAAACATTAAAGCTTAAGAAAATATGGTGTCAACACGTGTCTTTGGGCTAAAGGGATTCTAAGTTCAAGTCAGGATGCAGTGACAGATACTAACTAAGTGAACCAAGGGTACCATAGTAACACAAACACAAACTTCAATCCTATATTAACCACTCCATATCATCCCACAATACCTAGGCCTATTTTCTCATCTTTTTGTGTCCTTTTCATTCAGGCGCAATCACATTAAGCCCGTTATCCGTACATGCTTCATAGTAGAGTGACCGGTTAGTGATTCTGATCCATAACATAAGGTTTCTGGCACATAAGCATGTGTAAACCTGTTTTTATTTCGCCTAAATGTAGCTGCGGGGGATCGGATCGTAATCCGCCCTACCAAGTTCAGTGCCAGATACCTCTGAACCAACTAACAATAGGTGACTTGCAATTTTTTTCTTTTTGTGGCAAAAATTTTTTTTCTTCTCTTTTTTCGGTTTAAATGACTTTGTGAGGGTCACCTATACCAGAGTTTGCCTTTTTTCTTTTTTTTTTCTTTTTTTTTTCTTTCTTTTTTTATTAGCACTGGATCATTCACTTATATTCATCGGCCCCCTACGTAGAGCATGCTTAGGCCGGAGCTGACTGCTAAAATAAACTACTTAGGACAATTAAATGATAATAAAGGCCAAGGTGGTGGGGTTTAGGAGTGATTCCTATATTCAAGAGGTCTATGGTGCTAAAATGGTTCTGATGTTTCAAAAAGTTGACCTAAGTCACCACATCCTAATCTAAACCTGTCTCAAAGCCCAAAAAAACATGTGAAACAACATTATTTTCTTTTTAAAATTTTTCTGGTAAGGCTAAGGAAATGGGAAAAAATGAAGATGAACTAAAAAGACACTATACTGGTGACTCGTCAGACTCATGCATTATCTAAGAAAATTAAATTACTGAAAGGGAAATAACTGAAAGGAAATTAACTAAAAAGGGAAATGACAGAAAGCAATAAAATCCCCTCCCACACTTAAATCGAACATTGTCCCCAATGTTTCGAAATAAGATAAGGGGGGTAACCTGGAAAAAGACTACTGAGGAGGAGCACTGGTGCCCTCGTCGTCCTGCTGTGATGGTCTGGAACGACGGGATCTACTACGATGCTGGTCCCTCCGGTCGAGTCGTGATGATAAAGTAGCCTGAGCACCCCGGACCTCTCGAAGGTTACCTAAGATGGAACCTTGAGTGGCCTCTACAAGCTGGTAGTGTCGGCGGTTGAACTCTCTCTGACGGTTCTGCTCTAATGAGATATCGTTCAAGGTACGACAAACGTTGCTATAAGCACGATCCGAAACCAATCGCGATTGTTGCATGAAGCTCATGCTGTCCGTCAGTTGTTGTGAAATATTGGAGAGAAGGCCATCTCGCCTTTCCTCTCTAGTTTTCATAGCACGCCACATCTCCTCAGTGACATAGAATCCAAGAGCAGCACCTGCAACAGGGTTAGAGGAAGATGGTGCGGCGTGTGACTGTAAAAGTATTTTTGTTCCTTTTTTTATTTTTATTATTTTTTATTTTTATTTTTATTATTTTTTTATTATATATATATATATATTTTTTTTTATTGGGTATAAAATAAAAGAAAAAGAAAAAAAAAATGAGATTAGTGCATGAAATAATATATATGGTGAAATCAAAGTGCATGAAAAAGAAAATGTAATAGATGCAATAATGTATGGAGATGCGAAAAATAAAATAAAGCATATAAAAGGAAATTAAATACTAGGGGTAGTGCTGTCAGTGTAGAATGAGTCATGTGGTAGGCTTCTTTTCCTGGCTTGATCCACGAATCTCAGCTATCTCCATCCGAAGCTCTTCAATTGCCTGATGTAGAGCATCGGCCTCTGAGGCATGAGTGAGATCAGAAACCTGCATCTGTAACTCTAAGTCTGCCACTTCCTGCTTGAGCAGGGCAGTCTCCTTACGGAGCTCATAAATCTGTGTTTGTAGGTCAGGTGGCTGCAAAGACATATTGTTAGACATAACAGTGATTCGGGGAGTAAGAGGTGTAGGAGTGTACTCAGCGGCGGGAGGCGATTTCGGCTCTTCGACAGTCTCTCCATAACCCTCTAGAGCATAACTCCAATTTTCAGGATCATGGACACTGGTCATCAGCTGATCTGGTAATGTAAAATAGTGTATCGCTTCTCCGTCGATCAGTAATCTAAAAGTGTTGGGCTCGAAAGAAGCCCTCCTCATCAGTCCTCTGTCAAGACAAAAATCAACATCCAGGGTGGTGTAGCAGCAGAAGGTCCTGAGGTGCAATAACTTGCGAGACAGGCCCAATGCAGTGGCTATCTGTGTAACAATCCCACCGACATGGATGATGCCTACTGATGATCTGGCAACACTAGCCAGGCCCTTCAACAGAAAGTTGCCGCAAGCAACTAAGCGAGACTGAGTCGCACAAAACAGTAGGAAAATCTCCTCTTCACTTAGCAGGGTCTCTGTATCTGGCAAACCTAGGAAAGAATGTGCTAGAATCATCTGGAAGTACCTCAATGCAGGGTTGTGGATTACCTGAGAAAACTGGGTAGAAGGATCTTGGCTCCCTCCACCTGATATTTTAGTCCAAAACTTTTCCACTTCTCTGCTCATAAAATACCCCATCGGTGTCTCTGGAATAGCATCAGGAGTAGTCTGGAAACCTAGCAAATCACCAAACTCTTTGTGAGAGAATGAGTAGTCAATCCCGAACAACCTGAAAACAGCGAGTCCATCGGGTCCAGCCCAAGGGTCATGATGAAACGAGCTGAGGAACTTAAGAGTCAAGTTCCTATAAGTGTTGTTCCTGTAGTCAAACTGGTCCCAGTGGAGTTGATGGCATAAAAATCTGACGCTTGGCTCTATCCCCAAGGCATCCATGCAGTCATGGTCAGGGTACCTGGTAGGAGCCATAGGGCGTCTCATGTGGACATAGTAACGCCCTCTCTGCGTGTCGTCTCTAAAGGCCACGTGCATGTCATCAGGGTTCTGCATTCTGTACAAGGTTAGCAAACAAGTCCTGAAAGCACATAAAACATTCAATCGTTAGTCCTGACACAATAATAAAATAAACAAATTAAAATAAAATAAAAATAAATAAAAAAGTACATAAATAAGAAAACCATGGGTTGCCTCCCATGCAGCGCTTGTTTAACGTCATTAGCTCGACGACCGATTTTTAAACATCATACGGAGGATTTGGTGGATCACTCAGAGTATGAATGGAGTATGTTGTTGGGATGTCACCTCCTTCGTAGGGCTTCAACCTCTGTCCATTGACGATGAACGGTTTACATGTCTGGTTCTTGATTTCAATAGCACCGGATCTTAGGATCTTAGATACTTCGAAAGGGCCAGTCCATCTCGAACGAAGCTTACCTGGAAAAAGTCGTAACCTAGAATCGAACAGGAGAACAGGATCGCCTATTTTGAAGTCTCTTCTTATGATTCTTTTGTCATGCCAAGCTTTTGTTCTTTCTTTGTATATGATGGCATTTTCGTAGGCAGATTGTCTGAGCTCTTCTAATTTGTGGATATCAAGGATACGTTTCTCACCAGTAGTCAAGTAATCCAAATTCAAAGTTTTGATGGCCCAATAGGCCTTATGCTCTAACTCAAAAGGTAAATGACATGATTTCCCATAAACTAGTTGGTAGGGGGTTGTTCCTATAGGGGTTTTGAAAACGGTTATGTAGGCCCATTTATCAAGCCATCTCACATATCCTTCACCTTTTCTTTTCTTCCTTCTGTAGGTTGGCTCATTCTTTTGAACTTGTGGTGGTGGTTCTGGATCTATGCTAAGTATTAGCTTTTCAAATTTGAGCTTAGTCATTTCATTCACCATCTCAAAGGTTAGCCTTACCCTCTTAGCACTAATGATTCCCCTAGTTTCATGGTCCTCAATTTTTCTCTTTTTATGTTGGAGCTCGAATAAGGGTACATTGGTGCGGGTATATTTTAATACTTCCACGTAAGTTTTGGATTTGGATTCTACCTTATCTTCCACAAAACTTTGCGGGAAAGGAAATGGTGGGATATATGAAGGGGTAACAACAATAGTTGCTTCATTCTCTACCTTTATGACACCTTCCCTTTCGGATGGTTTCAATGGATTTTTCTCTACTCTATTCTCACCACAACTCTCGTTATGCTCATTATCCCTCTCCTTAGGATTTTCGATATGTTCTTCAATACTAGTTGTTATAACATATGCATTCTCCTCAGGAGGTGGTCCTATAGGTTTTTGTGCAAGAAGGAAGATTTGAGTCCCCAATGCCTTAGTGCTATTCACGAGGGAATCGACCTTAGTGTTTAATTGCCTAAGGGTTTCATAAGTATCGAGATGTTGTCTTATAAACTCTTTATTCTCGAGGGTTTGTGTTACCATAAAGAGCCTTATCATAGATTCTATCCTAGAATTAGTTGTGGTTTCAATGAAATCCTCCACTAACCTTTCGAGGCTTGAATTAACAGATTCTAGCGGTTCCTCAAAATTTTGTGAGTGGTGATTTGGGTGAGAATAAGTTAGTGGTGCATAGAAATTCTCCCTTTGTATTTCGAGGTTGGACATATGTGATTCACGTGATCCCCCGAAATACTGGGAGTGATGATTGTAGAATTTATTTGAGTGAAACATAGTGATTTTTTTATTTTTTTATTTGTTGTAAAAGCCTTAGTCTATACGGTATAACTACAGGGTACGAAATTTGACGAAATTGGTCCCCGGCAACGGCGCCAAAAACTTGATGCGTGTTTTTCGCAAGTGTACGAACGCGTCAGAGTAATATAAAAGATTGTCGAATCCACAGAGACCAAGTGTCAATCTATCGTACTTGTTGTTATGGTGTGTATCTAAGGCAACTAAATATAGGGGTTTTAAGAAGGGTGCAATGGTAAATAAAATAATAATTTTAAACAATAAACAAAGACAGGCTCGAATGTAATTCACATAATCAATTGATAATCCGGTACTTGTTAATGGAACTACTTATGGGCAATGTTTTCTACTTTGAAAAGAACTAATTTAACAGGAACTGTCGCTTTCGCGTATTCAGAACCGAGTTGTACTCTCTAATCAACCCCTCCTATTGTCACGGATAAAAAGGTGCGTACTGCGTTAGAGTAGTAAACCTATTTTTAAGAAATATAGTGTCTTAACTAAGTTGAAAAGTATCTTAACCTGGATTTCTTAGCAAAAAGAGGTTCTCACGAACCAGACTCTAAACTTCTTTAACGCGTTCAAAAGTCGTTTTAAAATCTCCTTTCTTTTTAATCTAAGAACTCCTAATGAACTAGACAAAGTGCTTTTGGCTGTTTTTGAAATAGTTAAAAACAATTAGACTTAAATTGAAAGATAAAATAGCCCTTAAGTGCTTCCACGAACAATTGTACGGATTACTGGTTTAATTACGATCCTTACATTCTAACCTTTATAGATTTAGTTAGACATGATAAAGTAAAGATTCTTTTTATAATTTTTCATAAAAGTAATTTAAAGCGAGTGCTGATAATAAACAAAGTAAATGTGCGAGTGCGGGAAATAAACAAAGTAAATGTGCGAGTGCGGGAAATAAACAAAGTAAATGTGCGAGTGCGGGAAATAAACAAAGTAAATGTGCGAGTGCGGGAAATAAATAAAAGTAAAGTACGAACTTGAATTAAAATGGCGGCAGGATTAACTTCCTCCAGAGTGCTCCAAAACTCGATCGCACAGACGTATACAGACTCGATCACTCGATTGCAGTATCACCCCGATGTGGAATGATAACTGCTTTGAAACTGATATATGCCTAGAGAAATCTAATTTTGGATGAAGAAAAACGAAAATCTAGGGTCCTATTTATAGGAAAACTGAAAGCATGAAATGACCGGGATGCCCCTCCACTAAAAAGTGGAGGTTATGGAATTTGGCCTTGTGGCGCCCGCCACAGGCCTATGGCGCCCGCCATGGTCCCTACAGGGGATTGTGGAGTGGGGATCGTGGGTCTTGGAGGTTGAGGAGTGGTCTTGAGACGTGGCCACGTCATGGCTAACCCCATGGCGCCCGCCACGGTGGGTGCCGTAAGTGCAAAACGCTGAATTTCTAGGTTTTCGTCCGTTTTCACTCCTTTTTCGCTCCTTTTCCCGATTCAAGCTCCGATTATTATAAAAACCTGAAAACATAAGAAAACAAATCAATAACAAAGCAAAACAACAATAAAAGCTAAGAATGCATGCGAAATCGGAGTCAGAAATACGGTGAATTTTAGTGTGATCAAGCTTAAGCCTAAACCAATGGGTTAGTAAACTCATCACATCCTCCCTCTGATTAGGGGTAATGAGAATACCTTAAGTGTGAAGTCAGCTTCTCACACTTAAACACCTTTGATGTAGGATTAAGATCATTAACCTACTTGTGATTATTTAGATGTTTTTGGTGTTTTTGTTTAGTGTTAAGTAATGAGGTTAAGCCATAATCAAGGATTAAACAGACTCATTACACCATCCTAATAGAAGGATAATAGATGAGAATGTTTAAGCTGAGGAAAGCTCCTCAACTTAATCCATGATTAGGGATTAAACTCATGACAGAACAAATCCTTTATTAAGTGGATTTTAGTTAATGATAAGATGATGAAGTGAGTTTTATGATTTGTAAGACAACTTGAGGGGGACTTGTCCATTAACACTAAGGTTAGTCCTTCTTAACCAATTAAGGAAGAATTAGAACCCTAATGCAAGGCCCAAGTTACAAGCTTGATGTCTTGATGATTATTAAGATGGATTGATTAAAGGAGTTAAACACATTAAGGGTTTAACACTTAGGATTAAAGTTATACACTTCATCCTAATAGAAGGATGCAGGCATAAGCTTAATCACAAAGCCTTAAAGCCTTTAGGGTTTAGTCCTTGATTATGAGGTGAGAAGAGAAGACTCAAAAGAGACACAAAGGTAAAACTAAGTGGGGGACTAATCAAAAACCCTAATCATTGTCATGCTTGGTTGTTCCTAAGGTTTGTGAGGTTTAACAAGAGAAATCTTCAGAGGAACCACCAGGAAGCAGATGAAAGGAGCAGAGAGAAGCAAAGTAACTTGCTTCATTTAAGAAGACAAGTCACTTGAGGAAAGAAAGTAAGAAGAAGAAGAAAGAGCAAGCTCAATCTCAAACACAAAACAAAATGCAGCAAGGATGCATAAGATAGATGAAAAGAAGTTGTGAGAAGTGAAGGCAAATTCACTTCTCAAAGTGACTTACCACCTGAAAAGTTAGTGAAAGAAATGCAATGCAATGCAAAATGGGATGAAATGGCATGATGCAAACCAAAACCAGAAGCACATGTGTGATGATAATGATGTTATGAGATGATGCAAACATGAATCAAGGCATGAGGATGATCATATGAACATATGGATGCAAGAGAAGCATGCTTAGAACCATGATCATACATGAAAACTTATGGAATGCAAATGACATACAAAGTGGCAAATGAAGGATGTAATGATCAAACATGCTTCTAATATGTCTTAAGATGTCTGATGAATCAAATGTATGCATAAAATGCTATGGCAAGTCATGGTATGTAAGCAAATGCAAGATGAATGCAAAAGGAAGCCCAAATTAGGGTTTATGATCCATACACCAAACAAAAATCAAAACCAGAAGCAAACATCAAGATAAAAAATTGAAAATGCATTCAAGGGAACCCTAGCCCTACACAAACTCACTGCCTAAAGGAGGGGTTCTAACTCTTAACCTAATTAGGGTTATGAATTTCCTAAGATTTCTAGGGTTTTAGGGTACCTTGACAAGAAAAATATCAAACAAATTGAAAATGCAAGATCAAATCATGCCCATTTAATCCTACAAACTACATTATATGCAAGACACAATGCAAAAAGAATCAAAGTCCAACTCTCAATGGATGGGCAGAAATGATTTTTTGAAGTTTGGATCAAAATATTGCCTTGAAATGATTTTAATTCCATGAAAATTTATCAAAAGTCATCAAAATCAAAAAGGAAATTTGGTTTGAGGGTTGGACAATGTTTCTAAATGATTTTAAAGGTTTCATGAATTTTTTGGTGATTTTTAAATACCTAAAAGTATTTTTAATTAATTAATTCTCATTAATTAATTAAAAATAAACTTTTAAATGATTTAAAAATATTTTTTTATGCAAAAAATAAAAATAAAAATGTTTTTGGTTTCTGAAAATTAATAAGAGTTTGTACAAAAATTTTCAGAATTTTTAAAATTGTTTTGCTATTTTAAATAAAATGGACAAAACAAATCAAATAAAATGGAAAATAAAATGAATTAATGGGAAAGTAATCAGATCCAAAGGCCTAGATTTGAATTGGGAACGCGCGCGTTTGACTTGACGCCACATCTAAGGGCTGAGATTCAAATCCCCATAATTATGATTAACCCTAATTAAACAAACCCTAATGACTTTCAGACGACCGGAACATTGTTCCGGTCGTCTTCTCCGGCCAGCTCCTCTTCCAAACTCCCTCAAAACGCCATGAAATCAAGTCAAACTCTCCAGATCAACTAAACTAACATCCCTAAACAACAATCCAGCACCAAAATCCATTTATTTCAACTCAAGATCAAGATACGAATCAAACATCAAAAACTGCCAAAATTTCAGAAACACAATACAACCTCATTTCTCAATCTTTTTCAAAAGTAAAAGGTTCAGTGAACTCAGGGAAGCATGCTTTATCATTTAGAAACAAGAAAAGAGAGTTCTGGAAAAATGAATTTCCATGGCTACCTGAATCGAAGCTTTAGTTTCTGGCACTTTCTGGCTGATGTCTTGCTTGCAATCAACTCCCCTGGACCTCCTGAGAAGCTTTCAAGGCTTGTTTGAAGTTTGCAATGGCTGGTTTGAAAGATGGCTGAAGTTCTGCTCAATGAGGGGCAGAAATCGTATCTTTGATTCAGTGGATTTCAGGCTGTTTTAAGGGTTGGTTTGTGTTCAGTGAAGCATGGTGAAATGGTTTGTGAAGCTGGTTTGTGTGTTTGAGGTTTGTGCAAGCAGTTTCGAAAGCTTTTGCAAGATGGTGTGAAAATGAGAATGCTGTCTTATGGATGGTTTCTGGCTTGTGTTTTGTATGCTTTGGCTTGCTTTTGATTTGCATAAACAAATGTGATAGGTCAGATGAGGTGATGTGTGCTTTTGTGATAGGTATGGCTCAAGTTGCCAAAATGTCAAAGTTGTGTAAGAAAAGCATGGGCTACTTGCTAGCCAAGGACAAAAGGTGTGTCCTGCGCAGCATGATGTGGGGAGAACCCTAGGATTGATTAGCAAGTCAGCAAGCAAGTGGATTGTAACTTATGATGAGTTTTGCAAGTTGGTTCACTTTTGCTTCTTATGAAAAATCTTGCTCCATAAGCCATAAAAATGTGTGATCCCTTGGCCCATTCTGAACATTAGAGGTCACATGATCATGTTGTGTGGAAATGATACACATTTTAGGCCTTTAGAACACTTGAACAAACCATTTTGCAAAATGTCCCTTTGGTAGAAAACTTCAAATTTTGTGATTTTAGCCAACTTTGACAATCCATAACTTTTGATCCAAAATGAATTAGGTCATGTTCTTGTACTTTTTGAAAAGGGAATGATCCATTCTACAACTTTCATGACCAAAGTTTTTCCATTTGAAGCATTTTTGAATCAAAAATTAAGGGTTGAAAAAGTTTCCTAAAATGGCAATTTCATTAAAAGTCAAACTTTCCCCAAAAGTCAACTTTGCAAAAGACTTGAAATTCTTCAATTTTGTGAAATTCCAACTTCTTCTATGATCAAATAAAGATCATATACAATCAAAATGATGAAGAATACCCTTTGGTTGGGTCATTAGGGGCCTCAGATGCCCTGATTTTGCACTGACTTGCTTAGAAAGTCAACCCTTGATCAGATGACTTCCCCATTGAATTTCTTCATGAAAATTGATATGCATACTCCCTATACCATATAGAGACCAATAGAAACAATAATCACCAAAAAATTTGGAGTTATGGCCTCTGAAACCAAAACCCTAATTCTAGGTCATCTGTGCAGTCAAACCTGGCTCTACTTCCATGCCATTCTCAGTTCTTGTGATTCTTTGACATTTTTGACTTTGAGAGGATATAATATGATACTTGAACATACATGGACCCCTTTGATGTGGTTGATGACCTTTGGAGTGGCTCAGGAAGCTCTTGGATTGCTCAGATCACAAACCCTAGGTGCAGATGACTTTGAACCAATGCAATGAATCAAAAATGTGATATGAGATGGTATGATTGAGTTTATGCACATGAAATGATCACAAGCCATGATGTGAATGGGTGAGGGCAAATTTGGGGTGTTTACACCTGGTTCAAGATATTTTTCAGAAGAACTAATCCTGACGTTCTTTTGACCTTGGAGAGTAGGCAAACGGTATGTACAAAGATCCATTCCCTAATCCAAAATATTTCCAGAAGAGATAATCATCACAAGATTTATTTCTACTGGTCCATCCAACAACTCAAATCATGTTGCATAAATGATTCAGAGACGGCTTATACAAAGACCTAGTACTGATATCCAGTATCAACATAAAGATATTATCACCTCCTGATATGTTAGATGGCATCTTTAAGCCCATCTCCAGTTCATCCTGATGGCATCTTTAAGCCCATCTCCAGTTCATCCTGATGGCATCTCTAAGCCCATCCCTAGTTCTTCCAAGTGGCATCTTCAAGCCCACTTAAGCATACACAGCTAATCATCAGTATTACTCTATGCACCGGTGAGTGCAAATTTTTGGGCTTTTATGTTCAATCCCCTTCAACCTTCCAGGTCACGAATGGCACATATACCAATCTAACCCCTCAGGTTTCAGAAAATTGAACAGGGGCAGCTATTGCACCCCAAAATTTGCCCTCACAAGACAAGACTTTGTGTACTAAGAGGTTCACAAGGTTCACAAGACATCTCATGAGGTTCACAAGGTTCACAAAGTTCACAATTGGTTGACAAGTTTGACAAGTCCCTCAGACAATGCATCCTCCTAAGCAATGCATCATAAACTAGGGTTTTGACTTTTATCAAGCTAAATGGACTTCCAAGACTTCAAGTGAGCTTCATAGCATCCTATATGTGTTCAAGAATCCCCATGTCAAGTTTCAAGACTTTCCCAAAAGATTTGCTCAGTCAGATGATCAGATAGGTTAAAATCAGTCAAAGTAGTTAAAAAGTCAAATTGAGGTCAACTGTGGTCAAACCAAAGTCAAACTTCATGATTTTTTGCCAACATCAAGTATATGAAGTAAAATCCATCATTTGATCAAGAGTTGATCATGATTCATCAAGGAGATTTCAGATCATCAAGAATCAGGAGTTTCTAAATTAGGGTTTTCACAGGAAAAGTCAACTGAACTTTGACCAGCCATAACTTTCACATGCTTCATCAAATTTTTTCCATCCAAAGCTTATTTTGAAGGAAATTGAATTCTCTACAACTTTGTGTCTCACAAGCCAATCCCAAAAATGCTTCATTTGGAGGGTATGAGCTAAGACATTATAGGTCCTTTTAAAAGTCAACAAAAAGTCAACAACTTCCAAAGAGTATAACTTGAGAATGGTAAAAGATATGGACATGAGACCAAAGAGGTTGGTTAGAGGACTCTTTAAGCTTTACAAAATGTCCAAGAACACCTTCATAGCATTAAAATTGAAGGATTTGTGCCCTTGCAAAGTTGGGAAATTTTTGAGAGGTTTATGAAGCAAATGGGGTCTTAAAACCATAATTCACCAAATGGGCTTGCTTTTTTATGATCCAAACACTTCCATGACATCATGCACGAATTAAAAATTATTTCTTCATATTTTTATTCATTTTATTTTATTTATTATGATTTTTTACATTAAAAATCATTTTAAATCAAAATAAAATATAAAAGTGTGAATATTTGATTTGATTTTGGTTCTAGAAGGTCTTAATGGTTATTTAGAAGTGATTGAGATCATACAAAATCAGATCAATCAAAAATAGTAAGAAGATATCAATTTTTTTCTCAATATTTGATTTGATTTTTGTTCTAGAAATTCTTAAAGGCCATTTAGAGATGATTGAAATCATATAAGATCATATCAACCAAAAATAGTAAGAAGATATCAATTTATTTTCTTAATATTTGATTTGATTTTTGTTCTAGAAATTCTTAAAGGCCATTTAGAGATGATTGAAATCATATAAGATCATATCAACCAAAAATAGTAAGAAGATATCAATTTTTTTTTCAATATTTGAAAGCATATCTTTTTCAATCTCAAGTGATCCAAAAGTCCAAAGTAGGATATGATTTTTTGATCTAATTACACTCACTATATATACATGAAGAGATCACAACTCAAAGGGAGGAATTTGGCTGCTTCCAAGAGTAAGAACAATACTTTAAATTTTCATAAAAAATTCATAATTCGGATTCTATTTTGCAGGCTATATCAAAGTGTTTTGAAGGTTGTAATCTCTTCCTTGATCATCCTTGATGCTATCCCAATGCATTACATCATCCAAAACTCATTAAAATGCATAAACCGATTTCATCTTTAGCTTGAAATTTGATTTTTCGATTTCAATGATACAAACAATATAAATGAAATTTGATTGTATATTATTGTTCATGATGATGTTTGTAATGTTTCTGGATATTTTGATTTAATGTTTGATGCAGAAACAGCTAAGTGTCATTGCTAGAGCTTGGGTTCGAATCCCAATCCCAGGTAAGTTTTGTTTTTTCATTCAATTTCTCACTATTTTCTTTATTGTTTTGTTTTATATTTAATATAAATTATATTTCTTATAAGAAAATATATTTAAATAATCATATGTAAATATATATATATATATATATATATATATATATATATATATATATATATATATATATATATTAACTTCATATTTTTCTAAAAGGGATCTCTAATTTATTTTCTAAAAATTTTAATCTTAGTTTTTTTTTATTAAAATATGTATATATTATTATTATATATTTATTTTTGTAAATAGTTAAATTAATATTGTAATTTAAATTATAAACCCTAATTCTATTTTCTTTAAAATTCCTAACCCTAATCTTTAAATATTAAAATTAATTAAACTTTTCTAATATCTAATTAAAATAATTAATAATATATTCTTTGTAAATAATTATTATATGGTTTATTATTATTATTCATATCATCTTATTTTCATCTCAAAAATTCTTTAAAGTTGTTTATTTAAATCTAAAAATACTTAATTAAATTATATATATATTTTGTATATTATTACTAACCTTTTCTTCTTATAATTATCACTAACCTTTTTTATTGTTTATACTTATCATTTTATTATATAATTATTATTTAAATTGTTTTTATTATAATGTAACGGTAAAAGCCATGTAATAGTTGTAGCTCTTATTGTTTATTTATAAATATATTGCTATGGTTAGTAAAATAGGGAGTGATAACATGTTTGCTTTAAAATTAACTTAGATCACTAATTATAAGATAAATATTTGAATTTGTACACGCACATACGTAAGTCGATCTTTGATCGCCATCTCACTTCCTTAAGGGTTACCTCTCATGTTGCCTAAACTAAATGGTCAAGTAAGGTGTCTAAAAAGCAAAGTCCCTTCTCATGAACAGATCATCTAGTCCCTTTCAATATTATAAGATCAAGTCCCTTCGATGTTGCCTTCGTAAATGATCTTGTCCCTTTCAAATAAAAGATGATAAGTCCCTTCGTATTGCTAAGACACCTTACTGTTGCCTAAACACAGATGACCCTTCACATGTCACATACAACATCCAAGGTAATGACTACCTATTCCTTAATAATAGGGATAGTCTTACCATTGAAAGAACATTTAAGAACAAAAAAGATTCAATTTAGGGTAGGTTCCTCTTAAGTACTTGCTCACTCCTTCAAAATACTTCATTACACTTTACATTTTAAACAATTTTCAAAACAAAGTCTTTATATATATCCGTACAAGGATCATTATAAAGTACTTAAGAAAATTTTTAATCACACAATTCACTTCTCAAAAACAATTTAAAGTGAGCTAAGTAACTAAGAGCCCATGGATAACCATGGATGTAAAAGGTGCTAACACCTTCCTTTTACATAACCTACCCCCCGAACCCAAAAATCTTTTAAGGTCTTTCCTGTTCTTTTATGCCCTTTCCTTTGGATAAAATAAAAGTCGGTGGCGAATCTTGCTATCCGCAACATTTAACTAAAGTAAGTTCTCCCACCGTGTTACACATGGACGGGTGTCAAGGGATTGTATATATATGTATTTGTGGGTGCAAAGGGGACGCTTTGGTTTTCCGCTGGGGAAATGGCACAGACGAGTGTCAAAAGGTATCTGTAATGTATAAGTATTTGCTTGCGGAGAACGCTCGGGCGACTTTACTGGGGAATGATGACACAGACGAGTGTCGAAAGGAGCATGTAATTGTATTTGTGAATATAATACTTTGGCTTTCTGGCGGGGGGGAATTTGGGAAATATTCCGCATATTGTCTGATGGATGGTCATTTTTTACAAGTGTTCAGTTCGACTCATGGCTCATGATTATGCAATATGTTTGATTTTTGCCGTAATGCTCCGTATTAGACGGAATGCTACGGTTTGTGGGGAAGATATGATGCGAATGCTATGATTATGCAAAAATACCGATCCGGGATTCGGATCCCGCTGCTGTGGAGATCTCTGGCTGATCTACTTGAAATGGATTTCCCAGCTGGGGATAAGATCATTGGTAGATCTGGCATATGTGACTCTGCTTCGGGGAAATAGATCACTGATAGATCTTTCTTAGTGATGATGGACCCAGCTGGGGTCTGTAGAAGCTTTCGTCACTCTGTTGTGAGATCTTCAGGCATTTCTTCTCTGGATAGAGGCTGAAACTCTGTGGGGAGATGGTTCCCTGGTTTTTTGCTTTTGGCTGAGGAGGAGTGATGAATGGCAACTCAGTTGGGGAGAAAGCACTTCCGGTGTTAATCGGAAGGTAGATTGAGTAGATAATGATTTGCCAGCTTGTTGGGGAGAAGCTTCCATGCCCCATGTCGTGTTCTGAACACCTGCAATCCTGTTAAAGACAAAGAAACGTACAAGCATCCCGAGATATTCCTTATTGGATTCCGTCATAGGAGTTTAGACATTCCCGGGAGTAAGTATATTTCCTGTAAGCACGTTTTTTTAGAAGGGAAGCATCTGTATTTATGCAATCAATATCTTAAAGACATCGGACATTTTTGCAAACGAAAATAAAAATGTACGAGACGAAACATGACTGAAAATATGATTTTATTAATTCATGTGCCATGAATTGGCAAGATACAGTCAAAGAAACAGACTCCCTGAAATGAGGAAATCGTTACAAATTGAGTAGCAAAAAGATGTTGGCAATGTTGATGACGCTTCGAGGAGCTTCCTTTTTGCTATGACTCGTATGACATTGACGTTCTTCTCATTCGGCTTTCTGAAGAAGGCTGATTCTGACCGATGCTTGAACCTTTCGAAGCTTACCAAGTTGTAAGTGATGCAGACGAATTCAGAATGCAGTTGTTCGCTTATTCCCTTATTTTGCGTGGATCGCCTTTTCGGGTTTTCAATCCACCGGGATACCCATTTTTGCCTGAGTTGTCCAAGGCGGCTTTTCAACTCAGCGGGTGTACATTTTTTCATTTTATTTTCCCTTATTTTTGCCCGAGTCTATTATTCTGTTTTTGACTCGCCGGGATGCCCTATTTCTGCCTGGACTTACATTCTATTTTTATGTCCAGCGGGTCATTTTTATGCGAAGTATTTTTTAACTGCATCTGAATTCACAGGGGATAGGAAGTCCTCTCCATCCATAGTACTGAGCATCAGTGCTCCACCAGAGAAAACTTTCTTCACTATGAACGGACCATCATAATTCGGAGTCCACTTGCCCCTGTGGTCTGTATGAGGAGGGAGGAGTCTTTTCAGCACAAGATCTCCTACTTGGTACTCTTAAAGTCTGACTTTCTGATTGAAGGCTCTCTTCATTCTCTTCTGATATAACTGCCCATGACAGATTGCAGCTAATCTCTTCTCTTCAATCAGACTTAGTTGTTCGTATCGGGATCGGACCCATTCTGCTTCATTCAGTTTAACATCCATCAATACCCGCAGGGAGGGTAATTCAACTTCAACAGGTAGGACTGCCTCCATACCATAAACAAGCTGATACGGTGTTGCCCCAGTGGATGTTCTGATTGACATTCGGTACCCATGTAAGGCAAACGGTAGCATTTCATGTCAGTCTTTATAGGTGACCACCATCTTTTGCACAATCTTCTTGATATTCTTATTAGCTGCCTCGACAGCGCCATTCATCTTTGGCCTGTAAGGAGAAGAATTGTGATGTTGGATCTTGAAGTCCCGGCACAGTTCTGCCATCACTTTGTTATACAAGTTGGAACCATTATCAGTAATGATTCGCTCGGGCACTCCATACCGACAGATGATATCTCTCTTCAGAAATCGGGCTACCACTTGCCTTGTAACATTTGCATAAGAAGCCGCTTCAACCCACTTGGTAAAATAGTCAATAGCAACCAGGATGAACCTGTGGCCGTTTGAAGCAGTTGGTTCAATTTTGCCAATCATATCAATGCCCCACATGGCAAAGGGCCAGGGTGAAGACATCACATTCAAAGGATTCGGAGGCACATGCACTTTATCCGCATAAATCTGGCATTTATGACATTTTCTGGCATAAGCACAACAGTCTGCATCCATTGTGGTCCAGTAATAGCCTGATCTTAACAACTTTTTAGCCATTGTATGTCCTCCTGCATGGGTACCAAAGGATCCTTCATGCACCTCGTGAATCAACAAGTCTGATTCTGCCCTATCAACACATCTGAGAAGTACCATATCAAAGTTTCTCTTATACAGGGAACCATCAGTATTCAGGAAGAAACTACCAGCTAGCCTTCTCAGTGTCTTCTTATCATTGGAAGATGCCCCAGATGGGTATGTTTGATCCTCCAAGAAGCACTTAATGTCATGAAACCAAGGCTTATCATCTTTAACAACATCTGCTGAGAATACATATGTTGGTCTGTCAAGTCTGGATACTGCAATTTGAGGTACAAAGTTGGCAGCTTGAACCTTGATCATGGATGAAATGGTAGCTAGAGCATCTGCAAACTGATTTTCATCTCGAGGGATATACTCAAGCTTGATTGTTGTGAAGAAAGTCAATAACCTTCTTTTATAATCCCTGTAAGGTACCAGATGATCTTGGTGGGTGTACCATTTGCCATTGGTTTGATTGATTACCAGAGCTGAATCTCCGAACACAATCAAAGTATTGATCCTGAGGTCAATGGCTTCCTCGAGACCCATAATACAAGCTTCGTATTCAGCTTCATTGTTAGTGCAGTTAAAAGTGAGTTTTGCCGAGAAAGGCATGTGAACTCCTTTAGGTGTAATGAGTACTGCACCAACACCACGACCGTTCATATTAACAGCCCCGTCAAACATCATTGTCCATTCTTCTTCCGGGTCAGGCCCTTCAGTGTGAATAGGCTCTTCATGATCTTTTGCTTTTATGAACATGATGTCTTCATCAGGGAAGTCAAATCTCATAGGCTGGTAATCATCAATGGGTTGCTCAGCAAGATAATCAGACAATACACTGCCCTTGATGGCCTTTTGAGATGTGTACTGAATATCATATTCTGTGAGGATCATTTGCCATCTTGCAACCCGTCCGGTAAGTGCTGGCTTCTCAAAAATGTACTTAACTGGATCCATCTTTGAGATCAACAAGGTAGTGTGGGTCAACATATACTGTCTTAATCGGCGAGCAGCCCACGCTAAAGCACAGCAAGTTTTCTCGAGCAGTGAATAACGTTGTTCACAGTCAGTAAACTTTTTGCTTAGGTAGTATATTGCATACTCTTTTCGACCGGACTCGTCATGCTGGCCCATCACACACCCCATTGACTCTTCTAATACTGTTAAGTACATGATTAGAGGTCTTCCTTCAACTGGAGGCATAAGAATCAGAGGCTCTTGTAAGTATTCCTTGATTTTGTCAAAAGCCTTCTGGCATTCTTCGTTCCACCTGACCGTTTGTTCTTTTCTTAACAGCTTGAACAAAGGCTCACAGGTTGCTGTAAGGTGAGATATGAACCTTGAAATGTAGTTCAATCTACCTAGAAACCATCGAACTTCTTTTTCAGTCTTTGGTGCGGGCATTTCTCTAATGGCTTTTAATTTATCAGGGTCAACTTCAATCCCTTTCTCATTTACAATAAATCCCAACAGCTTACCGGATCACACCCCGAATGTGCATTTGTTGGGGTTTAACTTCAACTAGTATTTCCTCAGACGCTTGAATAACTTCAGCAGATTCACCAGGTGGTCTTCTTCTGTGAGGGACTTGGCAATCATGTCATCCACATAACATTCAATTTCTTTGTGGATCATGTCATGGAATAATATTACCATAGCCCGTTGATAAGTGGCACCAGCATTCTTCAGTCCGAATGGCATCACTTTATAACAGAATGTGCCCCAGGGTGTGATGAAAGTTGTCTTCTCCATGTCTTCAAGTGACATCTTGATCTGATTATATCCTGAAAATCCATCCATGAAGGAGAATACCGAGAATTGAGCCGTATTGTCAACCAATACATCAATGTGAGGTAAAGGGAAGTCATCTTTCGGACTGGCTCTGTTCAGGTCCCGGTAATCCACACACATTCTCACCTTGCCGTCCTTCTTAGGCACAGGTAAAATATTAGCAACCCATGGTGGATAGCTAGTTATAGCAAGGAACCCGGCGTCCCACTGCTTTTGTACCTCTTCTTTGATCTTCATTGCCATATCCGGGCGAGTACGGCGTAGCTTCTGTTTTACTGGTGGGCAGTCTTCTTTCAGCGGCAGCTTGTGCATGACAATGTCGGTGTCCAACCCTGGCATATCCTGATAAGACCAAGCAAAAACATCAACATATTCTCGAAGCATGGCAATCAGTTGCTCTTTTACTGAATCCTGCAGGCAGGCCCCGATCTTAACTTCCTTCACGTCTTCTTCCGTACCAAGATTAACCGTTTCAATCTCCTCCTGATGAGGAGTGATAACCTTCTCCTCTTGCCTCGACAACCTAGCTAGCTCTTCAGGTAGCTCATAATCTTCTTCAACCCCTTCATCGGCTTGATTGATTGGATTGTCAAAGTCATACGAAGTCATAGTTGTGTTGTTGTCGGTGCAGTCTGAAAGGCACTCTCTGCAAGGGTTTAGATTGTTTATTTTAGTGATCAATTTTAATCTTGTTTAGAAAAAGTGAAAATGAAGTTATTTATTTTGAAAAACATCGCCATTTCATTTTTGTACAAAAAGAAAAATGAAAAGACAGTGAGCGAAAAAGAGACTTGTTTGCAAAAGATGTCCGATATTCATTGATTGATCTATTTGCATAAAATTACAAGATGGCCCGATTACAAAATGAGTCTTGACATCTTGGGCAAGATGCAAGACTTTGATGCATGCTTAAAAATACAGGAAATAATAATTACTCTGCAGGAGTAACCCTTATAATTTCCTGGGAAGACCAGTTAAGGACTTGGCTCCCCGGGATCCTTGGACGTATCCAACTCTCCAGGTTGCGGTCGCTTTCCTCCTCGTCTTCCAAATTGTTTACAGCATCCGGGGTGAGCATTCCCCCGCTGACAAAATTGGGCTCTTTTGCACCCTCTGATTGATCTTGTTGAGTTGGTTTGTAACCCAACCCAAATCTGTCCTCTTTCTTCTCCACGGGTAGCAGCTTGCCCCAGCCTTGGGCAGTACCCTCTTCAACAACCTTCCTGGCTTGCTGATAAGACGTCATGGAAGTTCCCAGTACGACAGATGCTTCATTAATGTTTAGGGCCTCAAACCCCTGGCTCATGGTTTCATGGATTTCTCCTTCCATCTCTATGTACTTGTACGTAGCCAGATGGCTAACAAAGATATCTTCTTCCCCACAGATGGTGATGATTTGGCCTTCCCACTCGAATTTCAGCTTCTGGTGAAGGGTAGACGTAACAGCGCCAGCGGCATGGATCCAGGGTCTACCCAACAAACAGCTGTAGGCCGGCTGAATGTCCATCACATAGAAGGTAATTTTAAAAGTCCGCGGGCCAATCATCACAGGCAGATCAATATCTCCAAGCACTGATCTTTTAGAGCCATCAAATGCTCTCACCACCAAATTACTCGAACGCAGTGCCAAGCCATTGTACTCCAGCTTCACCAAGGCTTTCTTTGGCAGAACATTGAGTGATGACCCAGTGTCCACCAGTACATGAGACAAAACAACACCCTTGCACTCTAAGGTGATGTGTAAATCCTTGTTGTGGTTACGTCCCTCAGTTGTTAAGTCAGCATTGGTAAAGCCCAATCCATGACTGGTATTGACATTTGCTACCACAGTTTCTAGCTGATTAACAGTGATCTCCTCTGGCACGTATGTTGCGTGCAGGACTTTCAATAATGCATTCCTGTGAGCTTCTGAACACATTAACAGTGATAATATGGAGATCTTTGAGGGAGTTTGGTGAAGGTGATCCACCACCTTGTAATCACTTCTTTTTATGATTCTCATAAACTCGTCTACATCTTGTTCAAAAGATGTCTTCTGAGCTTCTTTGACAGTCGACTCTTCAAGTACCACACTCTTTCCTTTTGCTTTGGCAGCAGCCTCTGCTTCAACATTAGGTCTCTGAGTTTGTGAGGCAAAAAGGCGTCCGCTTCTGGTGAAGCCTCCACCTCCCCCAACATTATCAATTTGTGGAGAAGAGGTTGAAGATTCCAAAGTGATTTTCTCCCCGTTGCAGTAAAGATCAGAGCCATAATGTCAGGGTATGGCATTACTGCTTTCATATGGAACTGGTCCAGGCACCGTAATGGTAACTGGACTGACTGCTGCAGAGGAAGGTACTGTGATGGTGTGTGGATCGTAGTAAATTGTGACTGGTGACCTGGCAGGAGGTGCCACTGTTTGTTGCTGAAAGTTTCTATTTGGAGGAACAATTGATGGATCATAGTAGATGGTGACTGCTGAGATATCTCTATTAATTTCTGCTGGTGTTGTAGAAGATTCAGATGAATAAATGGATGCTGATGTTGTAGAAGAAAGGGTTGTTGACATTTGATCTGTTGAAGTGATGGATGGAGCCATTGTTGATGATAATGATGAGTTGGTAGGAATGATTGTTGCTGCTGTTGTAGAAGAATCAGGAATTGTTGCCAAAGGAATTGCTGGATTTGTAGGCGTCGTTGTTGAGATCTGAAGTATGCCATCCTTGATAAGACCATCTATGCCGCTTCTCAAATTATCACACCCGTTGACTGCAATGTTGCAATACCCACAACCGAGCTCACACCCGGGAAACACCTGGCACTCTAGAAGCTGAACTTTAATTTCGACCAGAGGTGTCCGAATTTGTGCAACACTGGTGATCAAGGTAGATGGTCTGTCTTCCTCAATGGCATTAATCCTCGGCCCTCCATGATGAGGCATAGGATTCTTGTTGACATTTGGAGGGGGTGCAAAGTTGAGGGCTTTAGAATCCACCAGATCTTGGACTTTCATTTGCAAGGCCCTGCATTTTTTCGTATTGTGGCCAGGTGCATTAGAGTGGAAAGCACATCTGGCGCTGACATCATAATTCCTTGTGAGATTGGAGGGATCTGGTGGTGCCAATGTCCTTAACTCAACTAATTTAAGTTTCAGGAGTTGTGGCAATAAGGCAGCATAAGGCATAGGGATAGGGTCAATCACCCTGTTTGCCTGTGACGGTCTTTGATGAAAAGGTCTTTGTTGTTGATTGCTGTTGTTGTTGTTGTAGGTTCTCTGTGTCGGATACTGAACTTGCTGTTGATAATGTGGTTGTTTTTGTGGTTGATATGCTGATTGTTGAGGAATCGGAGCTGGAATAGTGACAGCTGCTACTGATCTGTGGACATACTGAGGTCTGCCCTTGCTGGCATGAATGGCATTTGTCTCACCGGTCCTTCGAGGTCCCACAAAAGGCTTCTTGGGATTACTGGACGAATTTGCACCATTATCAGAAATTTTGCCCATTTTTAATAGACTCTCAATTCTTTCACCGGCTATGACGACGTCAGCGAAACTGGTGGAAGAAAAGGCAGCCATCCTATCAATATATGTTCCTTGCAAAGTATTCATGAACATGTCGGCCATTTCTCTCTCCGACATGGGTGGCTGGACAGCAGCAACAAGCTGTCTCCACCTCTGAGCATACTCTCTGAAGCTTTCTCTGGAAGATTGAGACATCCCCATCAGGAGGGTCCTGTTAGGAGCCATGTCCAGGTTATATTGGTATTGTCTAATGAAGGCTTCAGCTAGGTCCTTCCAGCATCTGATAATAGCTCTGGTCAGGTGTGAATACCACTCTCTTGAAGCTCCAGTCAAGCTATCTTCAAAGTAAAACATCCACAGCTTTTCATCCATGGTATATGCTTTAAGTCTCCCCAGAAAAGACTGCAGGTGAGTTCGTGGACAGGAGGTTCCATTGTATTTCTCGAAGCACGGGGGTTTGAATTTGTGGGGAATTCTCACCCCATCCACTAACCCCATATCCATTACATCGAAGCCTAAGGAATTTTGAGACTCTAGAGATCTCAACATCTCAGCAATTTCATCAAACCTCCTATCATAGACTTCATCCCCAGCTCCCATTACAGTAAACTGCTCTTCTTGAGGATCTTCTTGCAAGATCCTGCCTGCAGCAGTGTTGCCCTATACATTTCTTGGGATGTTGACTTCTGGATCTAGATGAGGTCCAAATACTGGTGGGTTAACATGAGGCTGACCTCCCTCATTATTACTAGTTCCTCCAGTTCCAGGATGGGGTTCCTCGGGGGTTTGTCTTTCTACCAATGCCCTTAGCCTTTCCTGACTCTGGGCCAAGCCAATCATTACAGTCATGAATTTAGCCATTTGGTTCCTCATCTCCACTCTTTCATTAGCCATCTGAGTTCTGACCTCAGTCAGGTCTTACTGTACTTGATCCATTTGGATACCAGGAAGGTTGTTGCGAGTAGGGTACCGTTGCGTACGGTTGACAGGGAATACTCTTCTGCGAGCAATATTTCCTGAACCACAACAGAGTTAGAAACAAACAAATTAATAACAAAAGCCTACAAAACAAAAACAAAAGTTAGTATGCAATGCAATATGCTTATTTGTTTTCCAAGGTATCCGGCTTGGTTCTTGGTTTTGACCTTTCCAGACCTCGAGGAAAATGCTTTGATGTTGTTGAGAAAAGAAACCCCAAAAATGGAAACAAACTAGAATATATTACAAATACTGAACAATACATAGTTTGTTTTTTTACAACACATGCCCTTGGAGGGTCAAAATACAAAAAGAGAAAAGTATATCAAATGGAAATGAACAACAAGCAAAGAAGTCAAACATCTAGTCCAAACTCATCCTCCTTAACCTCCTTCAGAAGTTCCTCAGTCACTGGACCAGCTGGATGCTCTGTGATGTTTCTGATAAGGAGGTTCCTGGTGGCAATGGCAGTGGTCAGCTTCTTGTGCCTGTTCTGGTCCTTTGACCTCTTCAACCCAGCCCTAAGCTTCAACTCTGAAATATCCTTCTGGGCTGACAACAAAGCTTCCTGTTGCTTCTTTTCATTGGCCTCCAATTGTTCAATCCTGGCTTGAGTCCTCTGATCTTCTTGTGTCCGGGCTTCAGTGATCCTGACCCACCTGGCCTGACTTTCTTGCAGATAGAGATCAGTCCTAGCCTTCTAAAGCTTGGCCTCTTTACAGGCATTCTTCAATATTTGTTCTCCAGCTCTTGCTTTTTTGATGTAGTCCTCTGTTTTCTCAATCTTGGTCAGATGCTCCACTTTAAGATTCTCTAACCTTTCAATGTCCAGACGACCATCACTCCTTTCCCAAAGGGTCTTCTTCAGAGCTTGAGACAGATTCTCATTCCTTTCCTTCAGCTTCTCAAATTCTTCCAGGCTGACAGTTGCTGCTGGCTGTGCTGTGGATGGTCCAGGTACATCCTCAATGGTGAAAGGCATCCCAGTAATCTGAGCTCTAGCATGGGACCAGTCATAGTATTGAGCTGATGCAACTTTATTGCACCTTCCAAGAATAGCCATCCCTTTTGTCTGGATGTTGTCCCAAGCCCAGGATGCTTGTCTGACAGCAGCTAGATTAGGCTTTATCTCACAATACAGGGGCTCAGCTAAATCTTGCACTCTAGGAGGGTGAACCAAAGCATAGCCCAGTTGTCTTTTAAACAGCAGAGGATTGTAGTTGATACAACCCTTTACTCCTATCAAAGGTACATTTGGGTATTGCCCACAGCTGGTGATTATGTCTTTGCCTTTGGTGCTCTGGGTGCACCATCTGATGTCATCTGAAGACAAAGCAATAAGTCTCTTAGCCCAATTCTCCTGTTGGTGAGGGTTCAGGAAGGAATCTGTCTTAGGTAGGTGTTTGAGCAGCCAAGTGTGAAATAGAGGAGCACAACATCTCACCAATTTCCCTCTTTGTTTCTCATTCCTCTGATAAATGGAATAATAGAAATCTCCCAGCAATGTGGGTACTGGGTTCCTCAGAAGGAAGAGATGAATGGCATTCTTGCTGATAAATTTGGGCTCATCTGCAAACAGTATAACCCCATATATACTGAGGGCTAACAGTGCACAGACTTCCCTCCATTCTCCAAAAGAGGCCTTCAGGATGGCCTGAGAAATCAAGAAATCCAAGTGCAAACCAGGGATCCCAGCCTTTGTTGTCATATTCTGCTCAATCAAAGTAGGCTCCAGGTACAATGCTTTTGCCACTCCTCCATTACTGGGAGAAGTCATCTCTGGGTTGAAGGGGATCCCACCCCTGACGGGTACTCCAATCAATGATGAAAACTCCTCCAACAGAGGTCCTAGCTGGAAGTCTGAAAATGTGAAATATCTCAAAGGAGGGTCATAAAACTGTAAGCATGTGTGGATCATGCTCCTCTAAGAAGGGTCCAGGTCCATAACCATATCCAGGATACCTCCATAATGCTCTCTGAATAATGGGATGTGGTCAGGGGTGATAAGTGACTGGACCTGCCTGATACCAGTCAACACAGGCTCAAAGAAATGGTAAGATATGTTGCTCTTCCTGGGAGCCATGACTGTTGATGAAGAGTGGAAGACAAGTGCTGATGAAGATCAAGACTGGTACTGGAGATGGGCCACTGATAGGCTGATGCTGGTGATGGTGAGGATAGCTGAAGCAGACAACTGAAGAGAATAGCTGAAGCAGATAGCTGATGAAACAGAGGTCTATGCAGATGAGGGGTCAAAACCAAGCCAGATATAATGTGGATACCCTGAAAAACAAATAAACAAATATTAAATGATGCAATGATGATGTATGCAAATGATATGCAAGGGTTTGTGATTAAGCTGGATCTGATTATCTGTCTTGATATAAAGTCCATGTATATTCAAGAAGTCCAGATGGAGGTTCAGAAATCCAGTAACCAATGTAGGAGACTCAAATAAAGAGTCACATATCCAGGGTTAAATCACAAGAACTGTCCAAAATGAGGTACTCTTAATCAAACAAGTAACAGGGTATGATGTGGCCAAGGGTTCCTGCAAACCTGTAAACAGCCCAACCCCCTCACAGGTAGTGTTCTAAAACAAGGATCCACAGACTTGGATCAGTTATGATAAGTGTAAATACTTCTAACCCGGAGGTACAGTGTTTACAATAACCATAAAAGATCCTCCTCTAAGTCCCCTCAGTTTCTGAAGGTCAATATAAAGGTCATCCAGACTTAGCAGGCTTCCTAGATAGCCCTAGCACTACAGGAACTCTGTAGCACAGAGTTCTCAAGAAGAAACCCACATCTGAACCGTGTTTCATATTCCCGCACCAGACCGAAATGGAATGGGAAAGAACATGAACCACTCTAGCCTAGGTGTCACTCAGGTCCCAGGTATAGGACCTTAAACTCTCAATGGAACCCCACCCACCAAAACATAAACCAGATCCAGCAAAAATGGCAGTATGACAGTATGATGTATAAAACTGTAAAGAAAGCAATAAACAAGATTGTACGTAAAGCAATAAACAAAGCAAATAAACACAATTAGCACATAACACCCCAGTAAACACAAATCAAACAAGCGCTAGGAGGAACCCATAAAAAGAACCAGAAGCCCTGGTTACAGTATAAGGTTCCCCAGCAGAGTCGTCAAGTTGTCGCTCCCACCTGATGACATAGGGCCAAGAGGGGTACAGACGCGAACGGTCGGTGAAAGGAGGAGAGTACACACAAGGGTGAACTCAGGAAGAAAAGAGTCGCCAGCTAGGCATTTTTATCCCGGAGGAAAGGTAATGCTGCATAAACCTGAGAAAAGATGGATAAGACGGTCGCGAACCAGAGAAACTGAGAAAGGGGGTTGGTTACAACCTGGGAAGGTATTAGCACCCAGATTGTCCGCCGTACTCGACGGGATCCACGCTTAAAAGATTTGTGTTTTAAAGGGGTAGTGTCAGTGCAATCTGTGTATCAAAGCTGGAAAAGAATGCAAGTGTCAGTGCAAAATAAATGTGAAGTGTATAAGAGGAAGTGTCGGTGTAAGAAAAAAGAGTATGAAGCTCGAAACTATGAGGTTTAAATAATGATGCTGGAAGAGGGGAAATATACAGAGACTTTTGTTCGATAACTGTTAAGTTATGCCTACGTATCCTCTCGTGCAATGAGGAAGTCAGAACACCGTAGTTCGACTCAAAGAGACTGAAAGATAAATTGACTTGTGAACTGCTTGCTTGTCTATGCTCAAGTATATGACCTATCTGGCTCAGGTGCAAACTGTCTTGCATTAGACGGGAGAAGCAAGTTCTCGTTTGTGAGTGAATGAGATGAGAAAAGAATCCCGGAGGAGACGATTATTGTTTGTTTTGGTGTTTTCAATCTTTTATTGCTTTTGGATTTGTCATAAGTTAATGAGCTTAAGCCTAAACCAAGGGTTAGTAAACTCATCACATCCTCCCTCTGATTAGGGGTAATGAGAAAACCTTAAGTGTGAAGTAAGCACCTCACACTTAATCACCATGATGTAGGATTAAGGTCATTAACCTATTTGTAATTACTTAGATGTTTTTGGTTTTTGTTTAGTGTTAAGTAATGAGTTTAAGCCATAATCAAGGATTTGATGGACTCATTACACCATCCTAATAGAAGGATAATAGATGAGAGCATTTAAGCTGAGGAAGGCTCCTCAACTTAATCCATGATTAGGGATTAACCTCATGACATAAAAAAGCCTTTATTAAATGGATTTTAATCAATGGTAAGATGAAGAAATGATTTTTTAGGGTTTTTAAGACAACTTGAGGGGGACTTGTCCATTAACACTAGGGTTAGTCCTTCTTAACCAATTAAGGAAGAATTAGAACCCTAATGCAAGGCCCAAGTTACAAGCTTGATGTCTTGATGATTATTAGATGAGTTGATTAAAGGATTTAAACACATTAAGGGTTTAACACTTAGGATTAAAGTTATACACTCCATCCTAATAGAAGGATGCAGGCATAAACTTAATCACAAAGCCTTAAAACCTTTAAGGTTTAGTCCTTGATTATGAGGTGAGAAGAGAAGACTCAAAGATGACACAAAGGTAAAACTAATGGGGGACTAATAAAACCCTAAATGTGATTATGCTTGGTTGTTCCTAGGGTTTATGAGGCTTGCAAGAAGATCTTCAAAGAGCCACCAAGGAGAGAAGCAGATGAAAGGAGGAAGAAGCAGAGAGAAGCAAGACAACTTGCTTCACTTAAGAAGACAAGTTTCCTGAAGAAAGAAAGTAAGAAATGAACATGAATGAGCAAGCTCACTCTAATACAAAGATAAAATGCAGCAAGGATGCAAGAGAGATGAGAAGAGATTGTGAGAAGTGAAGGCAAATTCACTTCCCAAAACAACTTACCACCTGAAAAGGTTAGCAAAAGAAATGAGATGCAATGCAAATGAGATGAAATGTCATGATGCAAACCAAATTCAGAAGCATAAACATGATTTCAATGATGCTAAGAGATGATGCAAACACATGACAAGAGATGAGAATGATCAAACAAGCATAAGGATGCAAAGGAGGCATGCTTTGAACCATAAAAGTTCATGAATGTTTATGAAATGAAATGATCATATAACATGGCAAATGAAAGATGCAATGTTCATACATGGTTCTAAAATGTCCTAAGAGGTATTATGAATCATGTAGATACACAAAATGTCATGGCAAGTCATTGGATGCAAGCAAATGAAAGATGGATGCAAAGGAAGGCACAAATTAGGGTTTATGATCAACACACAAAGCAAAATTCAAAATCAGAAGCAAATGACATGATAAAAAATTGAGAATGGAATCAAGGGAACCCTAACCCTACACAAGTTCACTTCCCAAAGGAGGGGATCCAACTCTTAACCTAGTGCAAGTTATGATTTTCTTAAGTCAATTAGGGTTTTAAGGTACCTCACAAAGAAAAATGCTAAACAAATTGAAAATGCAAGATAAGTTCAAACCAATTTTATCCTATAAACTACATGCTATGAAGGATGCAATGCAAGAAGAACCATCATCAAACTCTCAAGGGTTAGGCAGAATGGATTTTTCAAAGTTTGAACCAAAATATTGCCTTAAAATGAATTTAATTCCAACAAAAATTGTCAAAATGCATCAAGAACAAAAAAGAAATTTGGTTTGAGAGTTTGATAATGTTTCTAAATGTTTTGAAATGCAATGTGAATTTTTTTGTGATTTTTAAATACCTAAATGTATTTTTAATTAATTAATTTTCATTAATTAATTAAAAATAAACATTTAAATGATTTAAAAATAATTTTTCATGCAAAAAAAAAAATATATATATATATATTTTTGGGTTCTGAAAATTAATGAAATGCTTGACAAAAATTTTCAGAATTTTTAAATGTATTTTGCTATTTTAAATAATTCGTAAAAGATAAATCAAATTAAATGAAATAAAAATTGAATTTATGAGAAGTATGCAAATCCACTGGCTGAGATTCAAAGAGAAAAGGAGGGAATTGACCCGCGCGCATCTGGACGGCCCACATTTGAACTGACTGAATTAAATTAAACTTAATTAATTAATCTAATTAATTAGGATTAGGGTTTTAATGAGAGATCTGGGCCCTTCAAACGCGCGGGAGTCAACTCTCGTCAACTAAATCCATGGTCCAAATTCAAACTGAACCCTAAACGTGATTAATGAGCTAATGACTTTCAGGTGGCCGGAAATGACCTCCGGTCATCTTCTCCGGCCACACCCCTCCCTGAAAATTGCTAACTTCTTCCCTAGGCTTCTAAAATCCAAACTCTCTGCCCAGAAATGATCCCCATACATCATACATCAAGAATCAACCAACAAACAACATTTAAAACACATCAATAATGAGAATCGAATCAAAACAGTTCTAGGTCAAAAAATTTCAGAACACGAATACATACTCATTTCTCAACCATTTTCAAAACAAAATACATCAACATGATCAGTGGAGCATAAAGAATCAATTGGTAACTTAAAAACAAGTTTCTGGAAAAATTGTTCTTGAGCTCACCTGAACTGGAGCTTTGATCTTTGGAACTTTCTGGCTGCTTCTTTGATCCAAAACGCCTCCAATGAACCTCCTGAGAAGCTTGCAATGCTTGGTTGGAGTTTAGTGTAGCTGGTTTAAGAGTTTGATGAAGTTCAGTTCAAGGGAAGTGAAAAATCGTGTTTCTGTTTGAGGGCTTTTCAAGGCAGATTGATGGTTGGGAAATGATCAGAGGAACATGGTGAATGGTTTTGTGAAGTTTGTTTTGATGTTTGAAGGCTGTGTTTTGAGATTCGAAGCAAAATGCATAAGAGGTCAGTTTTGGGAACTATGGCTTGTGGGATGTTTCAGGCTGTGTTGTGTTATGTGTTGAGTCTCTTTTGGTACATGTATCAAGTTGGGATAGGTCAGAGAGTTGTTGCTGGCCTAGCTTGATTGGTATGGGTCATTTTGCATAAAGTCAACTTTTTGTGTAAGAGAGGTATGGGCCATTTCAGTCAAGGTACAAGGAATGGCTTGGCTATAGCTTGAATCAAGGAGAACCATGGAAATGAATTTGAGGCAATGCAGCAAGTGGATTAGGGTTTGTGTGAGTTTTTGCAATTTCACAAAGTCTTGGCCCTTTTGAAGTTTCTTAATGCACAAGTCATGAAAATGGACAATTATTTGATGCATTCTGATTTTTAGGTCATGGTTCATGTTTGTGTAATGCATAGAAGTCACATTGAAGTCACATTTTGCCTTGGCATGAGGTTTTTCAACTTTGCCTCTTTGGTGTAAAACTTGAAATTATGTGATTTTATCCAACTTTGCAAGGCCATAACTTTTGATCCAAAATGAATTAGGACAAGTTCTTGTACTTTTTGAAAAGGGAATGATCCATTCTACAACTTTCATGACCAAAGTTTTCTCATTTGAAGCATTTTTGAATCAAAAAGAGGAGGTTGAAAATCTTTCCCAAAATGGCAAGTTTACATTACAATTCACTTTCCCAAAAAGGCAATTTTGCAAATGGCTTGAAATTCTTCAATTTTGTGAACTTATAACATCTTCTATGATCAAATAAAGATTATACATATTCAAAATGATGGAGAACACCCTTTGGTTGGGTCATTGGGGGCCTTAGATGCCCTGATTTTACACTGACTTGCTCAAGAAGTCACCTCTTGATCAGATGCCTTCCCCATTGAATTTCTTCATGAAAATTGATATGCATGATCCCTATACCCTATAGAGACCAATAGAAACAAGAATGACCAAAATTTTTGGAGTCATGGCCTCTGAAACCAAAACCCTAATTCTAGGTCATTTGTGCAGTTAAACCTGGCTCTGCTTCCATGCCTTTCTCAGTTCTTGTGATTCTTTGACTTTCTTGACTTGGTGAGGATATGATATGATGTTTGAACATACATGGACCCCTTTGAAGTGATTTAAGACCTTTGGAGTGGCTCAAATGGCTCAGGGATTGCTCAAATCACAACCATATGTGCAGATGACTTTGAATCAATGCAGTGAAGCAAATATGCAATATGAGATGATGTGATTGAAATTATTAATATGAAAAGATCACAATCCATGGTGTGAATGGGTGAGGGCAAATTTGGGGTGTTTACAACATGCAACTCCTGAAAAGAAACAGCCTACTCCTAAAAAGGACAAGGTCAAAGTTGCCTTTGGACCTACTAAACAATGGAGCAAGGTAAGCACCCAGAAGAGGAAAGCTGCAACTCCACCTGATTCAGATGTTGAAGAGGATGTCCCAACATCCCAACCAAGGAAGAAGCCAGCACCTCCCAGGTCTACCTCTGTTGTTCCTGAAGCTCCTCTGGACAATGTGTCCTTCCATCATGTTTCCAGTGTGAGCAAATGGAAGTATGTCTACCAAAGAAGGGTGGCTCTGGAAAGAGAGCTGGGCAGCAATGCATTGGAGTGCACTGAGGTAATAGACTTAATATCCTCTGCTGGTTTATTCAAGACTGTTTCAAATTTTTCACCCTGTTATGAGCTGCTGGTCAAGGAGTTCATAATGAATCTGCAAGAGGGTGTGCTGATGGAAAATCAGAAGACTTCAGGAAGGTTTATGTGAGGGGGAGATGTGTTGATTTCTCTCCTAGGGTTATAAATCACTACCTGGGGAGAGAATCTGATGGACCAAATGAACTAGGAAAAACTGACAACCAAGTCTGCAAGATCATCACTGCCAACCAGGTCAAAACTTGGCCAGTCAAAGGCAAACTTTCTGTTAGCTTGCTTACAAGGAAGTATGCTATGCTGCACAGGATTGGAACTGTCAATTGGGTTCCCACAAACCATACTTCTTCAATAGCTACTGGACTGGGAAGATTCATCTGTGCTGTAGGAACCCAAACAAAGTTGGACTTTGGGGCTTACATCTTTGATCAAACCCTAAAGCATGCAGGAACATCAGCAACCAAGCTTCCCATAGCTTTTCCCTCTCTGCTCTATGGAATCATCCTCAACCAATATCCAGGCATCCTCATTGAGAAGGATTCAGTCTGCAAGAGAGAAAGTCCACTGGCCTTCCACTACAAACTGTTCTTGAGCCATTATGCTGCTGATGTTGAAGCTCCCAGTGGGACATCTGCTGGACCATCAAATGCAAAGACTCCTATATCCAAAGCAACCTTGATTGCAGAACTCAAGAACACTTGCAAAGAGCTGGATTCCAGGAAGAAAAAGCTTGAGGAAATAATTCAAAGGCTGGAGCTGGAAGAGGTTTCTCAGAATGCTGATGAATCTGATGATGAGTCTGAAGATGAAGAGGATACTGAGTATGATGAGTCTGAGTAAAGCTGGGTGTGATGGAAGCTGTATTGCCTGTTCTGAATTGTATTCATGCCTTTGTAATTTTGAATATTTTGTTTTTATCTCTGCTTATGTAATGTTTGGCCCCAAATTTCTGTCTAACAAGGGGGAGAAGAGAAGTGTACTGAACAACAACAATGTCTGCTGCAGTTTGCCTGATTAATGAACAATGCTGATTTTCTGTCTTCTGAACTAAATTTTGTTTTATTGCTCATTGGTATATCAAATTCTGTTGAACAAGTCATAGCAATATACATACAGGTTTGAGGGGGAGCAAATTATTATCTCTCATACGATTCAACATAAAAGAACTCTGCTGCACTCTGATAAAAGAACTCTGTTGCACTCTGATAAAACCAGAAGATTGTGTTAGCCAAAAATTAGCCAAAGGGGGAGTTTGTAGATGTTAAGAATTGGCAGAATTTTTGACCAACAAGAAGTGTTGAACTTAGTTCAAGATGTCACACCAGATGTTGTGACATTGTCAAACAGAGTATAAGTTAATGAATTAAGTTCATACATCAGGATGTCACACCAGATGTTGTGACATCGTTAACCTGCTACCAGACTTAAATGATGCATAACAGAACTGAGTAAATTCAGGGAATTTATCTGGAATTAATTGTGAATAGATAAACAATACAAGGCGCATCTGTAGGGAGCTTAGTTATCTGATTTCAGTGTAACAGAATAACTAACTCACCTTGAATCAAGGAAGTAACAAACCCTAATTCAAGGTGATGACAGTATGATTTATCAGGACTGGATAATTTATAGAAATCCCAAAAAACCAAGCATCTATTTAAGGAACAGAAACTCTCAGAATAGAGTACGAAATTAAGAAGACTGTAAAGGGTGTTTATGTTTAATAGCAGGTTTTAGTTGTGTATCACTTTATGAGCTTTTAAGCAAAAAGTGTATTGTGTCTTGATTGAAACTGTTAAGTAAAATCAAGTTGTTGTGTTTGAAGTGTGACTTCAATTTTATTAAACATTGTAAAATATCACTGTGTGATTGAGGGGGAGTGAGTAGGTACTCATATCTAAATTGTATCTTAGGTAGAAATTGCCTTGGGTAGATATTAAGTGAAGGATTAAACTGGTTGGTTTAATTCCAGAATTAATATTACTTATATTGGATTTCCTTCCTGGCTTGGTAGCCCCCAGATGTAAGTGTGGAGATACACTGAACTGGGTTAACAATTTCCTGTGTTATTTAATTTACCTGCACTTTAAGTTTTGTTTAAGTCTTCAAGTGTTTAAACATCTGATTCGACATCACGTACCTGATCCCAGAATTTCAACAACAATCAAACCCACAATTCCATAATTAACATAATTACGTTTTATCGGAAATGTCGGGTAAAAGTCGGCTAAAAATTACTCTGCTTAGCATCAATGGATTCTACATGTTTTTAACTTCGAATCGATATAAGGATCGCTAAAAACGAATACTTGAAACTCAAGCTACGGATTAAAACACATAATCCCTCAAACACCTACAGGCTCGCTGAGCGAAAATCGCCCTGGAACTTTCGCTGAGCGAGGGGTATCTTGCTGAGCGACCACTGCGATTTCAGGAACACACCAGCTGCGAACAGTCCAACGTAATCACTCCAAAACTTCTCTAAACTCATACAAACATGATCAATAGCATGTATCTAACATCATACTTCGATTACATCAAGTTCTAACCGATTAATCCACCAATTTCTCCCATTTTCTCTCAAACCCTAACTATTCATCTCCTTTAACTCTCATCAAAACCAAAACTCAACCAATCAAACACATACATAATCATACACTATATTAAGATAACAATGCTTATCACCCTTACCCGATTACTCCGATTCCTTGGAGCAATCTTGAAGCTTTTCCAACTTTTCTCTCTTTTCTCTTCTTTCCTCTTTCTCTCCTCTTTCTTTCTTCTCTTTTTCTTTCTATCTTTTCTTTTCTTTCCCTTTCTCACAACTTATACTATTTTCCTTCTATTTCTATTCTTACTCTATTAATTCTATTTCTTTTCAACCAAATATCATTTTCTCACAAAATACCAATTCTACTAATTCTAACTTATCACTAATTAACAAAAGTCTAAAATACCCTCTTATCCAATTTTACCCGGAAATCCACAAAACGGTAAAATCTCACAACACAATTTATCACATTAATTCATCAACATATCTTATCATCATATTAATTTCACAAACAAATTAATAATTACTCAATTAAAATAAAAGACTCCAACAAAATGGAAATTATCGAATCGGGGCGTTATAACTCTCCCCCACTTTAGAAATTTTCGTCCTCGAAAATATTACCTGATTCAAACAACTCCGGATACGACTTGCGCATCCCACTCTCTAATTCCCAAGTCATATTGCCTTCCGTAGCGCCTCCCCATGCCACTTTCACAAGCGCAATATCATTGCCTCTTAACCTCTTGATCTCACGATCCAAAATCCTAACCGGCAAAGCTTCCACCGTTAGGTTATCTCTCACCTCAACCTCGTCCATAGGAATAACATGTGACGGATCCGGAACATACTTCTGAAGTTGCGAAACATGGAACACATCATGAAAATTCGAAAGGTTCGGGGGCAACGCCACACGATAAGCCACAACACCAACTCTTGCAGTAATCTGATACGGCCTAATAAAACGAGAAGTCAACTTCTTCGACTTCAAAGCACGACCCACGCCCGTAACCGGTGTAACTCTCAAAAACACATGTTCTCCTTCTTGAAACTCAAGATCCTTCCGTCTCTTATCATGATAACTCTTTTGCCTACTCTGAGAAGCTCTCATCTTCTCCCGAATAAACTTCACCTTTTCCGTAGTTTGTTGTACCATCTCCGGTCCAACTACCGTTCTCTCTCCGGTTTCATGCTAACACAAAGGTGTTCGACATCTCCGACCATACAAAGCCTCAAATGGTTCCATACCAATACTCGAATGAAAACTGTTATTATAGGTGAACTCAATCAACGCTAAATAACTATCCCAAACGCCACCTTGTTCTAGCACGCAACAAATCCTCTAACGATTGAATCATCCTCTCGGTTTGACCGTCCGTTTGCGGATGGTTAGCCGAACTCAATCTTAGCTTAGAACCCAAAGCCTTTTGCAAACTTTCCCAAAATCTCGATGTAAACCTAGGATCTCTATCTGATACAATACTCTTAGGAACTCCATGTAACTTCACAATCACAGAAACATAAATCTCGGCTAGCTTCTCCAAAGAATAAGTAATATCCATCGGAATAAAATGAGCAGATTTAGTAAGCCTATCCACAATCACCCAAATAACATTATGACCTTTTTGCGTATTCGGCAAACCCGTAACAAAATCCATCAATATACTATCCCATTTCCATTCCGGAATATCCAACGGTTGCATCAAACCACTCGGCTTCTGATGTTCCACCTTCGACTTCTGACAAGTCAAACACGCATACACAAAATGAGCCACATCTCTCTTCATTTACATTATATCATGGCATACACATCCATAACCCATATGACATTCTTACTTAAGAGCATCATGCCATACATGCATACATCAAAAAATCCTGCATAAACTAACTTTTTTCTTTTCAGGATAGTTGCAGGCAGATAAACACTATCAAACAATTCAGAGATAATCCCTACGAAGATTCATTTCTGATGATCAATACAAGTTGTCCTTGGGATGGAACATAAATGGTCTATACGGAGACCTAGTGTTCAGTCCAGGATATTACCGGAAGCAATTTAGGAGTAATCGCCACGAAGATTTAATCCTGATGCTCAAGTTATCCTTGGAAGGGTACGTAAATGATCTATACGAAGATCTAGTGCTTAATCCAAGATATTTCTAGAAGAGATAATCGTTACGAAGATTTATTTCTGATGGTCAACTATCTTTGGGATAATGTGTAAATGATCTATACGAAGATCTAGCACTTAATCCAAGAGATTCTTTCAGAAGAAGTTCAGGGATAATCGCCACGAAGATTTAATCCTGATATTATTGTTTGTCCTTGGGAAGGTATGTAAATGGTCTATACGAAGATCTATTACCTAATCCGGGATATTTCCATAAGAGATAATCGCTACAAATATTTATTTCTAATGGTCTATGTAACAGTTTATCTGTGGGATGGTACATAAGTGATCGCTACGAAGATCTTGTACTTAGCCCAAGATATTACCAAAAGCAATTCATAAAAGATCGCCACGAAGATTTGATTCTGATGCTTAAATTAAAGTATGTTCCTAAAGATGGTTCAGAGCCGATCTATACGAATATCTAAGTACTGACACCTAATGAAGGATATTCTTTTCCCCCAGAGGTAATGCAGAGACGATCTATACGAATATCTAGGGCTGACATTCAACTCAAACCATGTTACATGAATGATTCAGAGACGGCCTATACGAAGACCTAGTGCTGATATCTAGTGACAACCTTTTGATATTATCACCTCCTGATATTATGGATGGCATCTATGAGCCCATATCCATCTCCTCTGAGTGGCATCTTTAAGCCCATTCAAGCATATACAACCAATCAGCAGTATTACTTTACGCACCGGTGAGTGCAAATTTTTGGGCTTTTGTATTCAATCCCCTTCAACCTTCTAAGTCACGAATGGCACACAGGCCAATCTAACTCCTCAGGTTTCAGAAAATTGAACAGGGGCAGCTGTTGCACCCCAAAATTTTCCCTCCCCTAGTCAAGGCATTGTTTACCAAAGTGTCCTAAGAGGTTCACAAGGTTCACAATTAGTAAGAAAGTTTGACAATTCCCTCAGACAAAGCATCTTCCTAAGCAAAGCACCCTAAACTAGGGTTTTGAATTTCATCAGGCTAAATGGATTTTCAAGGCCTCAAGTGAGCTTAATAACATCCCACATGTGTTCAATAATCCCCATGTCAAGTTTCAAGGCTTTCCCAAAAAGTTTGCTCAGTCAGATGATCAGATATGCAAAAATCAGTCAAAGTAGTTAAAAAGTCAAACTGAGGTCAACTGTGGTCAAACCAAAGTCAAACTTCATTATTTTTTCCAAAATCAAGTTTATGAAGTAAAATTAATCATTTGATCAAGGGTTGATCATGATTCATCAAAGAGATTTCAGATCATCAAGAATCAGGAGTTTCTAAATTAGGGTTTTCACAGGAAAAGTCAACTGAACTTTGACCAACCATAACTTTCACATGCTTCATCAAAAATTTCCCATCCAAATCTAATTTTGAAGGAAATTGAATTCTCTACAACTTTGTGTCTCACAAGCCAATCCTAAAAATGCTTCATTTGAAAGGTATGAGCCAAAACATTACAGGTCATTTCAAAAGTCAACATCTTCCAAAGGGCATAATTTGAAAATGGTAAAGGATATGGACATGAGACCAAAGAGGTTGGTTAGAGGACTCTCTAAGATTTCTAAAAAGTCCAAAAACACCTTCATAGCCTTAAAATTGAGGGAGATGTGCCTTGTTAAAGTTGGGAAATTGTTTAGGGGTGTATGAAGCAAATGGGGTCTCAAATCCAAATATTTCCAAATAGGCCCATCAAATTCCAATCCAAACTCAAAGGTGACATCATGCACGACCCAATTCAACCAATTTCTGATTTTTATATTTTTATTATTATTTATTTGGATTTTCTTCATTAAAATTCATTTTTAATCAAAATAAAATATGAAAATACAATTATTGGATTGGATTTTGTTTCTAGAAACTTTTAAATGGTAATTAAGTTGATTAAAAACCATCCAATTTTGTGCAAGACTATTTTGGAAGTGTTCTATTTAATGTTTTTTGACAAAAGTAGAAGTGAGGTTTCTTCACACTCAAGTAATGAAAATCCATGATCAAAAGCCCAAAGTTTTGACCTAGAATGCTTCACTATAAAGCCTTGGGCATAACCCAAACAAAGAGGAGGAATTTTGGCAGCCAAGAACAAAGTAACAATTTCAAAATTTTCAAGAAAAGGTGAGATTCGGTTTTGACCCTAGAGGATATTTCCAAGCTTTCTCAAGGTTGAGACACCTTCTTTGAGGATCATAGAACGCATTTGCATCATTCACATTGTCCAAAACCTTCTCATAAGCCGAAACCGAACCACACTTGTACTTGCGTTTTGATTTTTCGATTTCATGTGTATCTTTGTTTTAAATCATATTTGATGGTTGATTATCTCACCACACATGGAACACCCAACAAAAATCCAAAATAATAACAAGCAATACAACAACAAATATACAAGGTGGGCTTAACCCTCAAAAATAGAGTCCCCAGTGAAATCGCCATTTTCTGTTGCGGTGAGAATCGGATACCAAGCTATTAAGTGAGCTTGAATCGCAAAACATTTAAATGTTCACCACCGACTTTAATTTAATCCAAAGGGAAAAGGGAAAAAGATCGTAAAAACCCTAAATGAGGAGAAACTAGGTTCGGGGGTTGATTATACCTAGGGAAGGTGTTAGCATCCTAAGCATCCGCAGTATCCTACGGGAACCTCTTGTTAATATTTGTGTTTTTGTTATTTATTGCTTGCCAAAACTAAGGGAACCTAAGGTTTTATTTCTAATGGTGCTCGCACAACATCGCATCGATGCCTACGTATCGGGTATAGAATCAGAGCACTCGTAGTTCTCCTAAGGATTAACGAACACTTGGTTACGCTCAAGGTTCGCGGGGGAGGTAAGTGTTATGGAAAACACTCACGTGACTTAACAAAGTCACAAAAAGTTGTAAAATAAAACACTAAGGACCTAATGGCTAAGGACCTAAGGATGAGGGACCTAATTGCTAAGGTCAAAGAAAAAGAAGGGACCTAATTGCTAAGGTCAAAATGGTAACTAGGGGTGGCTAAACTTCCTATGACATTGAGTCAACTGCAGGAGTTCTTTCCCTTTTGGATTTAAATGCGAAAAAATAAAGTAAATAAATAAGGGTGCAAGCTCCTAAGTCTAAGGCATAGGTTGCTACTTGCAAAAATGAACTGAATGAAGTAAATGGAAATGCAAGGTAAAAGGCTTAGTAACCGGGTTATGACTCGATATTTGGATCGAGAATGCGGGGTGGAAGACAAACGCGGTGCGTCAATTTGCTTAAGTTAGAAAGCTGTGAAGTGTAAGGAGTGTGCAGATGGCGATCGTAAACGACCGACTTACGTGTGTGAGTGAAGTGTGTAAAGTTCACTTGGCGTTGGACCAAGGATTTATTATCTTGAAAATTAAAGTTAATATGGTGTAAAAGTGCGAGAAATAAATAATTAAAAACAAATAAAGTGAAATAAATTGTGAAATAGAATAAATTAAATAGAATAAATTAAATAGAATAAAAATAAATAAATGGCCTCATATTGGTCACGATTAATCAGAAACGATTTATCATGACTTTTTGTCATATCATCGGCCCGAGAATAAAATAAAACGATAGTTAACTAATGGCCTTTTTTTTGTTTCTTTTTTTTTAAGAATATAGAAATATAAAAGAAACCAATAAATTGGTTACAAAAAATAATTAAAAAAAAAATAGAAAAAACTAGTTAAAGATAAAATGACACAAAAATAAGAAAAACAAGACATGAACAGGGGTGGTGCACTGTATGATCAGGATGTATGAATAGTAGAAACTCAGATGGGCCAAGCCCAATAGCCAAAAAAACAGTAATAAAATAAATGGTGGGGCATTCGGATCTGGCAGGGTGTGCTTAGCAATATGGTCATGGGCCCAGATCAAGATTTTAACCCCAAAGAATATTAAAAGGTTTTAAACATAAATAAATACAACTCAAATAAAAAACAGGTTTTAAATATTTTAAAAGAAATAAAAATAAATAAATGAGGATTACACCTTAGTAAGAAAACAAAAACGAGTTCAAACTCATCCCTCACCTTTACGTGTTTCTGAGAAAAGGGGAAAAAAACAATTCACAGAAAAACCCACCCATTCTCCGTGAATCGACTCAGTGACGGCTTTTCCATTCTCCCGGTTTTCTCTCAAAATCAGATATCTCTCTCCCATTGTGAATCGCTCGCAGCTCTCTCGGTGGGTCTCACTCACTCTGTTTCGCTCGCGTCTCTCTCGTTCTCGCAATCCCTCGTGTCTCTCTCTCTCTCTCTCGACTCGCTCGCAGTGGTTAAACGACGGTAGAGGTGTTTGCGAGTTTGTGACGGTTCGCGGTTATGGCGGCGACGTGGTTGTGACGTCTGTGTTTGCGGAAGGATGGTGGGTTTTGGTGCGATTTGAAGGTTTTGTGAGTGGTGGCGGCAGTTTTAGTGAGAAGGTGGTGTTCAGCGGTTTCAAGGTTGCAGTTAACAGGTTGAGCGGAGGATGATGGTTCGGCAGATTCGTGAGTTTGGTAGGTAACATTGAGGTTCACTTTTCTGAGTTTTGTATCGGTTCAGAGGTTGATGGTGAAAAGGTATGGTAGCGAGTTTGCAATCTGGTTTTAAGGAGTTTATGGTTTTGTGATGAAAAGTTTGGAGCGGTGATGTTCACAGGCGATGAAGTTCAGTGATGGTGAAGGTGAAGGGTGGTTCTGAGTTTTGGCCAGTGAGGGTTTCGGTTGCGATTTCGTCCTCTCATGGTTTTGGTTCGAAGGTTTTGCGAAAGTTTTGCGGATTGTAATATGGAGGTCGGATTTGTGATTGGTTTTGTACAGGGCTGAAGGTTTGCGGTTGATTAATGGAGGTAAGGAAGTTTGAGATGGCTGAAGTTTGAGGTTTATGGTTTGTAGTAATAAAAAGGTTTTGGAAAATATTTTAAGGTTTTGCTCTTCTGTGGTGGTTTTCAGCGGATTTGCAGGATTCGTTAGCGGTTAGATTGTGGTGGTTTGAGGTTCGGCTTCTAAGGTTTTTGAAAGTTAACGGTGGTTCGTTTGCGAGTTGGTTTAGTGAGGTTTAAGAGCGAAGTGGTGTGGGTGTTTGAAGGTTAGTGGCGGTGAGTTTGTGAAAACATTCTGAGGCAGCCTTGGTTTAGATGCATCTTTTGTGATGTTGGGTTGATATTGTGGTTCTGAGTTTGAAGGGCAGCGGATGGAGATGATGATGGATGAAGGATTCACGAAGGTTTGGCAGTGGTGTGAGCGATTTCAGAGAATAAGGGTTTGTGGTGATGATTTGAAAACGGAGGTAGGCGTTTTAAGATGTTTCTGCATTTTGGATTTCTGTTTTTTTCGCTCTTAAATTTCTCTGTTTCGGCTTCTGGTTTTTTGAATTTGTGTGTTTTGGTTTATGAAGGATTTGTTTGGCTTGTTGATGCAGCGGCGGAAAAAAATGGAAGAGATTTACGGCTTTGTTGTAGTTTCGGTGGATTTCGCTTGCGGGTCTGCTTGTAAGTGGCTTATGCATTCAACGAAAAGGTCGTGTTGTGAAGGTCGAATTTGTAGTATTTGGAGGTTTGCTGAAGGGAGGTGTGGTGTCGATGTGTTGTGAGGCGGATGGGATGGTTTGGTTTCTGGTTTGGTATTTTTTGGTGAAAGTTTGAAGTGGTTTTTCTTGCGGTTTCTCACAGGTTTTCGGTAATGGATTCGATTCTGGTTTGTGAGTAGTTTGAAGAGGGTTGGCTTGTTATTGATGATGTTTTTGGTTTTATCTTGCAGGTTGGATGAAATGAAAAGTGTAGCGGTTTGCGCGAGATTTAGAAGGATGGTTGGCTGCTGGTTGTGAGAGTTTGCAACAAACAGAAGCAACAAACAAACAAGCAAAATAAAAGAGGGAGGAGCTAAAGATTACCGATCGAAGACAAATCCGGAAGAACCTTTGCACGGCGAATTTGGACGTCTCCGAGAACAGCCTGCAATGAAGCTCCAATATAATTCGGGTGAGTTCCCTTTTCCTTATGCTTCGAACTCTTAAATTCCTCTTCCTCTCTTCTGATATTCTTCTGCGTTTTATGAATGAGTTTTGTGGCTGCTGGTTGTGAGAATATGGAGCTGGTTTTACAGTGGCTGTTTTTTGTTCTCTGTGTGTTTTTCTGAAAAAAATGCAGGGTTGGTTTGAAGTGGCTAGGGTTTCTCCTCCTTTTTTTCTGATGAATGAAACAATGTCAATATATAGGACTTGGTTTAGGGTTTGTATTGTGAATTTGAAATCTTTGTACTGTGAAAACTTGTTGAAGAAGCATGGGGGGACAAAGTCTGAAGTTGTGTGTAGAGGGAGGAAGTGGAGCAGAGACCCTGCATTTTGCAGGCCTGCTGTGTGTGCTGGCTGTGTGTGCTGTTTGGTGTGTGTTGTTTGTCTGAATTCGCTGTTTTTGTTGCTGTTTTTGTTGCTGTTTTGGCTGTTTTTGGCTGTTGTTGTTGCTGTTTTTGTTGCTGTTTTGGCTGTTTTTGGCTGTGTCTTGCTGAATTTTGTGGCTGTGTCTTGCTGAATTTTTGTAACTTATGACTCAAAATCTTGTAAATTTCTCAAACAAAAAAAGAGTGTAGATTGTGCATTTGAATGTCTTGATATGATTATGACTATTTATGAGTTTGATGAATGAAATTGGATAAAGTTTTATGTATGAATTATGCTGAATTCTCATGATATGAATATGAATGTGTATGAGAATGCTGAAATGGTGAATACTAATCTTTGTTTCTCTTAATTTTCATGTGCACTTCTTGGAGCAAATTGGACTTGACACTATTTGGAGGACTTGACAAAACTGTGTCATAGCATGAAGGAATGATGAACCATGGCCCTTTGAAGCACATCCTTAGGCTCTTGCTTTCAATTTCTTAGGCTTGATGTATTTGAATGTGAATGAAACTTGCATGAATTGCTTGGTTATGAATGTAATGCTTGAATTTAATATGTGTTGATGATATGAATGATATGAATGGTTTATGTTAAATTGGAAATAATATTTAGATTATGAACTTGGAATTAAACTTGAAGTGAAAAGAAAGAAAATTAGAAATTGAAAATTGACTTTAAAAAAAAAAAAAAAAGTAGAAAAATTATGAACTAAGGTTGGAACAAATTGAAGTGAAAATATGAAAAACTCGGAGTGGAATTTGAAATTTAAAACTTGGAAATAGAACTTGAAGAAGAAATGAAAAATTAAATTTTGAAACAAACAAAAAACTTGAAAATGAAATAAAAATTAGGAATAGAAATTAAAAATTAATTTAGAAATAAAACTTTGAAAAATGAAATGGAAATAAAATTTAAGTTTAAAATTTAAGAATGAATTAAGAATTAGAAGTAGAAATTGAAAGAAAAAAAAAATAGAAACTTGAAAAAATAGAATAAGAAAAGGAAATTAAAATTAAAATTAAAACATGTGAAATAGAAATTAAATTAAAAATCTTGGAAGTGAAAAGAAATAAAAATTAAATTTATAAACAACTCGAAAAGGAGTTAGAAGCAACAAAGAAATAAAAAAAAATCTTGGAATTCTCTCTTTTAAATGCGATGAATGTATGATGCGAGCAGTTAGGGGTAAAATTTTGGGTGTGACAGTTGCCCCTATTTAAATAACTTTACCAGATGGCGTGAATGACGATAGACACTCAGGCGATCAGGGTGAAAGGTATTTAAATATATAAATAACCGGAAATTTTGCCCCTAAATGCAATGTTATGCGGGACTAACAAACTATCTAACTCTGTAACAACTATGCAATGAATGATGATTATGGTATGAATGATTAAAAAGAGATATATCGACGACCACAAGCCAAGACTCACTGAGGATGACATACACTGGGGATAAAGAAGCGAAAACGGGAAGTATCCAAAGTGATAAATCAACAGGTTCAAGTGTAACTGTTGACACTAAGAATAACAAAGGACGGGAACAAAAGGAAATCCAAAGCGTTGGATCAACGAATACAGACAAAGCAAAATAAAATTCAAAGTGACTGCATAGTGGCTCGATGCGACCAACTGACACCAAGAATAAAAATAAGACAAGGAAATAAATCGAAGTGGTAGACCAAAGCTTTATGCGACCAATTGACTTTGAGAAATGAAAAGCAGCAACATATTCGAAGTGAATGCGCAGCGGCTCGATGCGACCACCCGACACTAAGAATACAACAAACTAAACGTTCAAAGGGAATGTGCAGCAGCTCTATGCGACCAACTGACACTGGAAATGATAAACATAATATTCAAAGTGAATGCGCAGCGGCTCGATGCGACCAACTGACACTAAGAATAGAAACGACACAAAATTCAAAGTGAACGCGCAGCGGCTCAATGCGACCAACTGACACCATGAATAACAACAAAAATATTCAAAATGAATGTGCAGTGGCTCGATGCGACCAACTGTCATTGGAAATGATAAACATAATATTCAAAGTGAATGCGCAGCGGCTCGATGCGACCAACTGACACTAAGAATAAAACAAAATAAACATTCAAAGTGAATGCGCAGTGGCTCGATGCGACCAACTGACACCATGAATAAAACAAAATAAACATTCAAAGTGAATGCGCAGCGGCTCGATGCGACCAACTGTCATTGGAAATGATAAACATAATATTCAAAGTGAATGCGCAGCGGCTCGATGCGACCAACTGACACTAAGAATAAAACAAAATAAACATTCAAAGTGAATGCGCAGTGGCTCGATGCGACCAACTGACACCATGAATAAAACAAAATAAACATTCAAAGTGAATGCGCAGCGGCTCAATACGACCAACTGACACCATGAATAACAACAAAAATATTCAAAATGAATGCGCAGTGGCTCGATGCGACCAACTGTCATTGGAAATGATAAACATAATATTCAAAGTGAATGCGCAGCGGCTCGATGCGACCAACTGACACTAAGAATAAAACAAAATAAACATTCAAAGTGAATGCGCAATGGCTCGATGCGACCAACTGACACCATGAATAACAACAAAATATTCGAAGTGGAAGCGCAATAGGTTCGAGACCTATTGACACTAATAATAGAAGCCAAAATACACTCAAAGTGAATGCGCAACAGGTTAGAAAAACCGGTTGACACTAAGAATGATAAAGACAAAGTAGTCAAAGTATTCAAAATGGTAAATTAGCAGGTTCAAATGTAACTGCTAACACTGAGGATAAGGAAAGAAATCACATTGATTTAGTAGTGGCTCTATGCGACCAGCTAGCATTGGGGATATAGTGCAAATCACCCAAAGATAGATCAACGGCTCTAAGCGACCGGCTAACTCAAAAAAAGTATCAACAAAATATGTTGGAGTTTTCAAATAAGATAAAACATCCAACCTCTGGAAATTCCTTCAGGAACCATCAGGAGAAAGGTACAAGTATGTGCCAAAAATCAAATGGACTTGGATTCAAACAACCTGTTTCACGACCCGCTTAAAAGATTTGTGCCAATGACAATTGGACTTCAAGGAGATATTGGTGGTCATAAAGACAAATACCAACCACAATAGAATTCCACGGGGAACATCAGCAATTACCAGGGACAAAAACAATGGAAAACCAAACTTCGGGTACCAACAACAATGGAGTTTCACATTGAACACTAATGATATCTAGACTTAGAGCTAGACGGACGACAACTGGGGTAAGACAAATGCTAATGTCAAATGCGCCTGATTGAGCATGATGCGAATGATCATGATATGCAAATGTTAACTCTAAAGAGACAAAGAGTTGACAAGACTCAATGAGGAGCAGGCTCTCAACACCAATACTTAGATGATCAATATGAATAACACTGGGGAGATGTCTTCGAACTTGGAAATCATGCTTGGCCCAAGGATCCATCCAAGAGTGTTATCAGTTTTGAACTTCTATGGAGATTTCTGTAACAATAGTATAAAAGTGTTGTTGCAAACCAGGACTTCTTGGGGAAACAGAAGGTTTTTTTTCAATTCTCCAAAGTCAAAGAAACTTAAAAGTTTTTCAGTGTGTTTTCAAAAAACATTTCCTTTTTTTTTTAAACTTGTCACTTTCAGAGTTAAATTGTAATCAAGTGATGGCATTTTGCATAACAAAAGAAAATAAGAAGCTGAGCAACAAAATTCATGGGCACAGTTTGTATTTTATTCAAGAATGGTAGCTTGCCAATGGCAAAAACTCCATGGGAAATTACAATTTGAAAATGGCAATGGGGAAAGGTCTATATTGAATCCAACGACCACTACAATCCCTAATAACTAAGACTGCCCGACACCTTGCTTCTGACAAGAACAATTGGATTGGTCTTCCAGTATGATTCTTCAGTAATGGTAAACACCATCTGACACAGTCAAATACATTTGTCCCTAACTTTTGCCTGGATCGCCCTTTCGGGTTTTCAATCCACCGGGACGCTCTTTTTTGCCTAAGCCGCCCTTTCGGGTTTTCAACTTAGCGAGCTCTTATTTTTTCCATTTTTATCCCTAACTTTTGCCTGGATCTCCTTCATAGGTTTTGATCCACCGGGATACCCATTTTTGCCTAGGTCGCCATTTCTGGTTTTCGACCTATCGGGTTTTATTTAGGCATAATATTTTTTGACTGCATCAGAATTCACCGGGTGCTTCAGTTGTTCACCATCCATAGTTGTAAGGATTAAGGAACCTCCGGAGAATGCCACCTTCACAACATATGGGCCTTCATAGTTAGGACTCCATTTTCCACGCATGTCTTTGTGGACTGGCAAGATTTTCTTGAGTACAAGATCTCCTTCTTTGAATTCTCGGAGACGGACTTTCTTGTCAAATGCTCTCTTGATGCGCTTCTGGTACAACTGGCCATGGCACATGGCGGTCATTCTCTTCTCATCAATGAGGTTCAGTTGGTCAAACCTGTTCTGGACCCACTCAGATTCCTCCAGTTTGGTTTCCATCAAGATTCTCAAAGATGGTATCTCTACTTCAATAGGGAGAACTGCATCCATCCCATACACCAGAGAAAAAGGGGTTTCCCCTGTTGAAGTGCGAACTGATGTTCTATATCCGTGTAAAGCATATGGTAGCATCTCGTGCCAATCTTTGTAAGTTTTTACCATCTTTTGCAGAATCTTTTTGATGTTCTTGTTTGCAGCTTCAACAGCTCCATTCATCTTCGGACGATACGGAGAAGAGTTATGATGTTCAATCTTGAATGTCTCGCACAGCTCTTTCATTGTTTTGTTGTTCAAATTGGTCCCATTATCTGTGATGATTCGGCTTGGAATTCCATAACGACAGATAATTTGGTTCTTGATGAAATGGGCAACCACTTGCTTTGTCACATTAGCGTAGGAAGCTGCTTCTACCCATTTGGTGAAATAATCAATTGCGACCAAGATAAACCGGTGACCATTGGAAGCTTTAGGCTCGATTGCCCCTATCATGTCAATGCCCCACATTGGGAAAGGCCAAGGCGATGACAAAACATTCAAAAGTGTTGGAGGTACGTGCACCTTGTCGGCATAAATCTGGCATTTATGACACTTCCTGGCATACTTGAAACAATATGATTCCATGGTCAACCAGAAGTATCCAGCTCTCAAAATCTTCCTGGACATGGCATGTCCATTGGCATGTGTTCCAAATGATCCTTCATGGATTTCCCTGATCAATAAGTCTGCTTCGCGCTTGTCCACACATCTGAGCAGAACCATATCATGATTTCTCTTGTAAAGTACATTGTTGCTGAGGAAAAACTTGGACGTCAATCTTCTTAAAGTCTTCTTGTCTAGATTTGTTGCGTCCGCTGGGTACTCCTGATTTTGCAAGTAGTTCTTGATGTCATAGAACCACGGTTTCTCATCAGTTTCTTCTTCGACCAGTAGACAGTAGGCTGGTGCAGTTCTTCGCTCGATTGTAATGAGAGGAGCTTCATTAAGAAATCTGACTTGAAACATAGATGCCAACATAGCCAAAGCATCTGCAATTTGATTCTCTGCTCTTGGAACATGATGGAAAGTGACTTCATCAAAGTATTTAATTAACTCCACAATATGGGCACGATAAGGGATCAACTTCTCGTCACGGGTCTCCCATTCACCTTTGACTTGGTATATTACCAAAGCTGAGTCTCCATATACATCAAGGATCTTGATTCTGGTATCAATTGCAGCTTCGATACCTAAAACACATGCTTCGTACTCAGTAATATTGTTTGTACATTCAAAGCACAATCTAGCCGTGAAGGGAGTATAACCGCCATCGGGGTTCATCAAGACAACCCCCACACCATGCCCCATGTAGTTAGAGGAACCATCGAACATCATTTTCCAACGAGAACCTGGCTCGGGACCTTCATCTAGACCTGGAACTTCACAGTCCTTTATCAACATAATGTCTTCGTCCGGGAACTCGAATTTCAAAGGTTCATAATCTTCGACAGGATGATCAGCAAGGTATTCAGATAAAACACTGCCTTTAATAGACTTCTGGGTTACATACTGGATATCATACTCGGATAACAACATGTGCCAACGGGCGAGTCTTCCAGTCAAAGCAGGCTTCTCAAAGATGTACTTTATTGGATCCATTTTCGAGATCAACAAAGTAGTGTGACAAATCATGTACTGCCTGAGGCTTCTGGCCGCCCATGCCAAGGCACAACAAGTTTTCTCTAAAAGCGAATATCTGCTTTCACAGTCTGTGAACTTCTTGCTTAAGTAATAAATGGCATGCTCCTTACGACCAGTTTCGTCTTGTTGGCCTAATACGCAACCCATAGATCCCTCGAGCACAGTCAGATACATGAAAAGAGGCTTCCCTGGAGTAGGTGGGATCAAGATAGGGGGTTCCTGCAGATAAACCTTAATCTTCTCAAAAGCCAGTTGACAATCAGGGCTCCACTCAATTGCTTGATTCTTCCGGAGTAACTTGAATAAAGGCTCACAAGTAGCAGTCATGTTGGAGATAAATCTGGAGATGTAGTTCAATCTTCCAAGGAAACCTCTGACTTGCTTTTCTGTTTTTGGAGCTGGCATCTCTTGAATTGCTCTGACCTTATCTGGGTCTACTTCAATTCCTTGCTGACTAACAATAAAACCAAGTAACTTTCCTGATCGGACACCAAAAGTACACTTAGCTGGATTCAGACGCAGTTGGAACTTTCTGAGACGCTCAAATAACTTTAAGAGATGATTCAAATGATCCTCCTCACTCTGTGATTTGGCGATCATATCATCCACATAAACTTCTATCTCTTTATGCATCATATCATGGAAAAGGGTGACCATTGCCCTCTGATAAGTGGCTCCTGCATTTCTGAGACCAAATGGCATAACCTTGTAACAATAAGTGCCCCATGGTGTGATGAATGTAGTCTTTTCCATATCGTCAGGATCCATTTTGATCTGGTTGTATCCTGAAAACCCATCCATGAAGGAGAAAACAGCAAATTTAGCAGTGTTGTCAACCAAAGTATCAATATGCGGAAGAGGGAAATCGTCCTTCGGACTGGCTTTGTTCAAATCCCTATAGTCCACACACATTCTGACTTTGCCATCCTTTTTAGGGACTGGCACAATATTAGCTACCCACTTAGGGTACTTCGCAACTGCAAGGAAACCCGCATCAAACTGCCTTTTGACCTCTTCTCGAATCTTCAGAGCCATGTCTGGTCTTGTTCTTCGAAGCTTTTGCTTTACAGGAGGACAATCTGGTCGAAGAGGTAACTTGTGGATCACTATGTCTGTGTCTAAACCGGGCATATCCTGATATGACCATGCAAACACATCTACATATTCTCTGAGAAGCTTGACCAGTCTTTCTCTGATGTCTGCCCCAAGTGTTGTACCAATCTTGACTTCCTTCTTGTCTTCATCAGTGCCAAGATTGATGGTCTCTACCTGCTCCTTATGTGGCTGGAGCTCTATGTGCTCATACTCAACTAATCTTGCCAGTTCTTCGGGAATGTCACAATCTTCCTCACTTTCATCTTCCGCTTGGTAGATGGGCGAATCAAAGTTAGGAGAGAATGTAGAGTCATTGGATTCAACAGGGTTTTCGTTTATTCTGCATATGATAATGATTTGCTTTTATTAAAAGTGGAAAATAGAGAAATGCAAGAGAAAAAGCTTTTTGTTGGTTTTGAAAGATTGCCATTTTCTTTTAAAAGTGAAAAGAGAGAGATAGAGAAAAAACAGTAAATGATCAAAATAAGAGTTTAACAAAATGCCTTCATTGATAATAACTTTGAAAATGAGAAGGGGCCCTACAAAATACTCCCATAGCCTTGGGCAGAGCTAGGGAACTTTGAAAACATTTAAAAAAACAATAAATTACTTTGACAATGGAAAAAACTCTGGGATCTCGACTGCTTCCCAATTGCCCAAGGCTTCTTCACACTGATACACCAAATGATTCACATCTTCATCTTCAGAAACTCCATCAATTGCATTGACCTGATAACCAGCACTGGAAAACACCTCTTTAATGGTCTTTGGACGTCCTTTCACGGAGGTTGACGCTCCTTCCTTCACATGAGTCGGTTTGTAACCCAACCCGCAGCGATCTAGCTTCTGCTTGACTTCAATGACATCACCCCAACCTTTATAGCTTCTTTCTTCAATAGTGGAAATGGTACTCTTCAGCGATGCAAAAGATGGGATACCCTTCCCTTTTGATTCCTCTACTTCCAAAAGGACAGCATTGGCTATCTCAAGAGCTTGGAAAGAAGTTTCCAAAGCATCTTCATCAGCCTCAATATAGCTAAAGGATGAAAGGTTGCTAACCATGAGATCTTCTTCCCCAGACACGGTTACCAGCTTATTATCGACCACAAACTTCATCTTCTGATGTAAGGTAGAAGTGACTGCCCCAGCGGCATGGATCCAAGGTCTTCCTAGCAAGCAACTGTAATTGGGGTTAATGTCCATAACCTGGAAAGTGATTTTGAACACCTGTGGCCCAATCAAGATCGGTAAGTCTACTTCTCCAATAACAGTCCTCCTTGACCCATCAAAAGCTTTCACAATCAGTGCACTGGGCATCATCTCTGCCCCTTGATAAGATAACTTGGCAAGCGTTCTTTTAGGCAAAACATTCAATGAAGATCCTGTATCCACAAGAACTCTTGCTAAAGTATCCTCTTGACATTTTACAGATATGTGGAGAGCACGGTTATGGTTGTAACACGGTGGGAGAACTGACTTTAGTTATGTTGCGGATAGCAAGAGTCGCCACCGACTTTTATTTTATCCAAAGGAAAGGCATAAAAGAACAGGAAAGACCTTTTAAAAGATTTTTGGGTCCGGGGGGTAGGTTATGTAAAGGGAAGGTGTTAGCACCCTTTACATCCATGGTTATCCATGGGCTCTTAGTTACTTAGCTCACTTTTGAATTGTTTTTGAAAATGTGTAGTGTGTGAATAGAAAATTTTCATATGAGTTAATAATGATCCATGTACGGATGCGTAGAAACTTGTGTTTGAAAATTTGTTTGAAATTTGTTAAGTGTTTGAAAATTTGGAATGAAGTGAGCAAGCAACTAAGAGATACCTACCCTAAAGTTTAGGTCTTTTCTGTTCTTTATCCTTTAAGTGGTAAAACTATCCCTATTATTAAGGAATAGGTAGTCATTACCTTGGATGTAAGGGACATGTGAGGGACATCTGTTTATGAAGGCAACTGTGAGGTGTATTAAGCATTTAGGAGGGACTATCATCATTATTCGAAAAGGGACTTGATCTTTAAAGGCAACCATTAGGGACTTGATGATTTTTCTTTTAAGGGACTTGCTTTATACACCCCACTTGACCTTATGATTAGGCAACATTGAGGGATAGCCTTAGAAAGTGAGATGGCGATTAAAAATCGACTTACGTGTGTGAGTGTTCAATTTTATTTATCTTATAATTAAAGTGATCTAAATTTTATTTTAAATTGAATACATGTTTACACTCCCTAAATTACTAACCATAGCATATAAAAATTAAATAAATTACATATTTACAAAAATTACACCAAGGAGCAATTACATAATTATAATAAGCAAATTAAAGATAAATAGCAAAAAATAAATATATAAGCAAAATATAAATAAGTAAGTAAAAATAAATAAATAAGCAATAATAGGGGTTAGTAATAATAATAATAAAAAATTAAAAAAAAGGTTAGTGAAATAATAATAAGCAAAAATAATAAATAATAATATGGTTAGTAATAATAGAATTAGCAAAAATATTATAATAACATGACGAGAATAATAAACACAAAATTAAATTTTTAATATATAAACATTTATTTAGAAGTAAGAATAATTAAATAATTATTGTAACATTTTAATTTATGTACAAACTTTTAAACATAATATAACTATAAAATTTAATCATTATAAATTTAATTATTTCTAAACATATATTAACAATTATTTATATATTAAAAAAAATATTTACATATTATATGGAGAAAACAAATTATAATTATATTTAAAGATTATATTTACAAAAATTAATCATATTTACAAAATTTTATATTAAGTATTATATTTACAAAGTTTTATATTAAGTATTATATTTACAAAAAAATTAATTCTATTAATCATTATATTATATTAAATATATACATAAGAATTATATTAAGAATTAGAAAATAAAAATTATTTAGAAAATAAAATTAGGTTTTATAAAATTAGGATTCATTTAGAAAATATTTTTAGGATTTAATTTAATATACAAAAATTATTTAAATTAATATACATATACTATAATTTAATTACATAAAAGAAATAATTTTTAAAATTAAGAAAATATACATCTTTTTTTTAAAATTTGGAAAATATAATATATAAACATGCTTTATTATTTTTTGAATTATTTAGAAAAAAACATATGTATATATAAGACTATATTTAATTTAATAATAAAATAATTAAAATAAACAAAATAAAAAACAAAAAAAAAGTGAGAACTTACCTGGCTGGGGTTTGAACCCAGGTCAGTCTGTTTACTAGTAACAAGAACCACCACCAAGCCACTATGCACGCAAGCAAGAAAAGAGAGTGTGAAATTGGTTTTGTTTCTAGTCTGGAAAAATCAGGAAAATAAAAGGAAGCAAAAGGCCTGGGGGAGGATTGAACCCAGGACCTTTGAAGCTAACAAACGCACACATGACCACCTGGCTGGAAGAGCCCATCTGATAACCAAACAACTACAAATAATAATATATTAAGACTGCAGTTTAAATGAAAAAATGTCAAAAAATTGGCTGGAGGCAGGATTCGATCCCAGGTTTATTGACAATATGCATACGCGTCTTACCACCAGGACAAGCGTGTGCTTGTGAAACATAATCAGAAAGAATTCATAAAATATTTAAACTATAATTTGAATTTCTCAGAACGCGCCAAGCTTCTTCTTCTCCAAATTTCCTGCAAAATTTCTTTCCTTTTTTCCTGCGAATTTAGCTGCATGTTCTTCATTGTTTTGAACCTGCGAAATTGAAACTCATACAAAACAGTATTGATTCATGAAATTGAAGATATCAATGAGTTCCTTATGACTCATACAATCTTTCTACGTTGTTAAAATTCATTTATGTGGCCTAAATCATGAAACCCTAAAACTAAGCTTCAAACCCTAACAATGGCTGTTTGCGGTTTAGGCACTCATTCTTCAATCCAATTGTCCAGAATCATTCTACATAACATCACAAACAATATTATATAACCAAAATTCATTGATATGCAACAAATTAATAGAATCGAAAAAAATATTTTCAAGAATAAATTGGATTCGGGTAGAGCATTATGGCATGTATGGGATGCATATGAGTACTGGTTTATGATCAGTGATGTCCAATGAAGCTTGCCATGTCTTTGTTTTACCTTAAAACCACTTGTATGAAGGAATCCGAATGTGAGGTTTTCAATGGTTTTTTGACTTTGTGAACTTACCCTTTGGCTGCTGAAATTTGTGGCTTGGTGATTGCAATGAGTAATGTACTTATAGGAGATTGAATTTAGGTCATAACATTCATTGATCATGTGGAAATTTTGATTCAAAAAGATTCACCATGATCATGCTTTAAAATCCAAATATTTATGCATTAAGGCTTGCTATTTTTGTACCAATCTTGTGATTTCATTCCCTTTCAATTCCAATCAGCATTGAAGATATACTAGAAACCAAATCTCCATCAAATATTATATTTTCATATTTTATTTCTATTTAAAATGATTTTTTATGAATTAAATCAAAATAAATAAAAATAAAATAATAAAAATTCTGATTTTTAATCATTTGGGTCGTGCATGATGTTGGTGTATGGATTGGATCATAATTTGACAAGCCCATTAGGAAGAAATTGGTTTTAGACCTCCATTTTCCTCATAAACCATCACAAAATTTCCCAACTTTGCAAGGGCACATATCCTTCAATTTTAATGCTATGAGGGTGTTCTTGGACATTTTAGAAAGCTTGAAGAGTCCTCTAACCAACCCCATTGGTTTCATGTCCATATCATTTACCAATCTCAAGTTATGCCCTTTTGAAGTTGTTGACTTTTTGTTGACTTTCAAAAGGACCTATAATGTCTTAGCTCATACCTTCCAAATGAAGCATTTTTGGGCTTGGCTTGTGAGACACAAAGTTGTAGAGAATCCAATTTCCTTCAAAATGAGCTTTGGATGGAGACTTGGTGATGAAGCATGTGAAAGTTATGGCTGGTCAAAGTTCAGTTGACTTTTACTAAGGAAACCCTAATTTAGAAACTCCTGATTCTTGATGATCTGGAATCTCCTTGATGAATCATGATAAACCCTTGATCATATGATGAATTTTACTTCATATACTTGATGTTGGCAAAAAATCATGAAGTTTGACTTAGGTTTGACCACAGTTGACCTCAGTTTGACTTTTTAACTACATTGACTGATTTTGACTTATCTGATCATCTGACTGAGCAAACTTCTGAGAAAAGTCTTGAAGCTTGTCATGGGGGTTCTTACACACATATAAGATGTTATGAAGCTCACTTGAAGTCTTGGAAGTTCATTTAGCCTGATTAAAGTCAAAACCCTAGTTTTGGATGCACTGCCTAGGAGGTGCATTGTCTGAGGGAATTGTCAACTCTTCTGACCCATTGTGAACTTTGTGAACCTTGTGGACCATCATAAAATGTCTTGTGAACCTCATGGGAGGTATTGTGAACCTTGTGAACCTTGTGAACCTTCATGAAGTGACTTGTAGACTTCATGAACCTCATGAAAGGTTTTGTAGGTGTTAAGAAACTTGTGAACCTTGTGAACCTTCATAAAGTGATTTGTAGACTTTATGAACCTCATGAAAGGTCTTGAAAGTATTGGGAAACTTGTGAACCTTGTGAACCTTCTTAGAACACAAAGTCTTGTATTGTGAGGGCAAATTTTGGGGTGCAACAGCTGCCCCTGTTCAATTTTCTGAAACCTGAGGGGTTAGATTGGTACATTTGCCAGTCGTGACCTGGAAGGTTGAAGGGGATTGAACACAAAAACCCAAAAATTTGAACTCACCAGTGCATAGCATGATATTGATGTTTGGTTGTATAGGCTTGAGTGGGCTTAAAGATGCCACTTAGAAGAACTGGAGATGGGCTTAGAGATGCCATCAGGAAGAACTGGTGATGGGCTTAGAGATGCCATCTAAAGTATCAGAATATGATTATGTCTTTATGTTGATACTGGATATCAGTACTAGGTCTCTGAATCGTTTATGCAACATGATTTGAGTTGTTGGATGGACCAGTAGAAATAAATCTTGTGATGATTATCTCTTCTGGAAATATTTTGGATTAGGGAATGGATCTTTGTACAGACCGTTTGCCTATTCTCCAAGGGCCAAAAGAACGTCAGGATTTGTTCTTCTGAAAAAGTATCTTGAACAAGGGGCCAAAAGAGTGTCAGGATTTACTCTTAAGGATCAAAAGAACGTCAGGATTTGTTCTTCTGAAAGAGTATCTTGAACAAGGGGTCAAAAGAGTGTCAGGATTTGCTCTTAAGGATCAAAAGAACATCAGGATTTGTTCTTCTGAAAGAGTATCTTGAACAAGGGGCCAAAAGAGCGTCAGGATTTGCTCTTAAGGATCAAAAGAACGTCAGGATTTGTTCTTCTGAAAGAGTATCTTGAACAAGGGGCCAAAAGAGCGTCAGGATTTGCTCTTAAGGGTCAAAAGAACGTCAGGATTTGTTCTTCTGAAAGAGTATCTTGAACAAGGGGCCAAAAGAGCGTCAGGATTTGCTCTTAAGGGTCAAAAGAACGTCAGGATTTGTTCTTCTGAAAGATGTCTTGAACAAGGGGCCAAAAGAGCGTCAGGATTTGCTCTTAAGGGTCAAAAGAACGTCAGGATTTGTTCTTCTGAAAGAGTATCTTGAACAAGGGGCCAAACGAGCGTCAGGATTTGCTCTTAAGGGTCAAAAGAACGTCAGGATTTGTTCTTCTGAAAGATGTCTTGAACCAGGGAATGGATCTTTTTACGGACCGTTTGCCTGCTATTCGAGGACATCTTGAGTAGTGTATGGATCATTTCTGACCTGTTGTGAATTGTTGATACTGTTTTATCTGCATGTAACTATCCTGCAAGGAGAATGTTAGTTTATGTTATAGGTATGCATGCATAGTATGATGCACCTAAGTAAATGTATTGTGCATTTATGGATATGTATGTTATGATATGATGTAAATGATGTATGTATGATATGATACTGCCGGAAGTGTCTGGTTGTCTTTGTATAACAACTGCTGGCCATGGAAAATAAATCCCAATTCGTTGCTTGAAGAATATGAGGAACTCGTTCCCGTCTTGTTACATAACCTTCCGTATGCTGGGGAAAGCAAGGTATATATAACCTCCCGTCTACTGGGGATAGTAAGGTATATATAACCTCCCGTCTTCGTTTGATGGTAGGGCAGATATAACTTCCCGTCTTCGTTCATCGTACCCTTATTGGAAAGTAAATTCCCGAATATCCGTATGAGGATAAAAGATATGGATATAAATTCCAGGGGAGATAAGACTTTATGAAGATGGATTCGTCCTACTGAGGGTTTTGTAGTTTTTTTTGTAAAGATGAACCGGCGAAGCTTCGTTGAAATCCTTCCCTCGTTCGTCCTTAGTAAATACTATTACTGCATTTTCATGCATTTCTGGTAAACCTCAATCATATTAAAAGCATACACGCATTTCTTGTAAACATCAATCATATTCAAAAGCATACATACATTCAAACACAACCAATGGACGTTTCGCTTATGTAAATAGGGTAAAAGTAAATCTGGATTTAAAAGATGGAATTTATTTATATCAAAAAGTGGCCCATACACGGGTAAGTTTGTACAAGGAGACATAAACCCTAGTAAGAGGATTTTGTCATAAAGTTTTTTACAAAACAAAGAGAATCAGCTATGTGGGAAACAATCCTATTGAGTTTCAATTCTACTATTGCCATTATCTTCAAGCATCTCATCTTCTGCTGTTGAGACGAAAACGATTGGATTGAGCTTTATCTGTTCAAGCTTGAGTAAGTAGTACAACTGGTTGCAGTTTCATGAGTGATCCAAATGAGACATAGTCATACGCTTTAATCCCTAACTTTTGCCTGGATTGCCCTTTCAGGTTTTCAATCCACCGGGATACCCTTTTTTGCCCAAGCCGCCTTTTCAGGTTTTCGACTTGCCGGGTGTACATCTTTTTATATATATCCCTAATTTTTGCCCAAACCCTTTTGGTTTGCCGGGATGCCCTTATTTTTGCCTAGGCCTGTCAACCTAGCGGGTCTCTTTTTATGCGTAGTATTTTTTAACTATGTCCGTGTTTACAGGCTGTGGGAAGTCTTCACCATCCATAATAGTGAGTATCATGGCACCTCCTGAGAACACTGTCTTGACTACAAATGGTCCTTCATATGTTGGAGTCCACTTGCCCCTAGGATCACCCTGTGGTAATATGATACGCTTGATTACCAAGTCACCAGCCTGATATACCTTTGGCTTAACCTTCTTGTTAAAAGCTTTGATCATTCGTTTCTGGTACATCTGGCCATGACAAACTGCTGCTAACCTCTTCTCATCAATCAAATTTATCTGGTCAAATCGGGTCTGAATCCACTCATCTTCATCCAAGCCTGCATCCTTCATAATTCTCAAGGAGGGAATCTGAACTTCAATGGGCAGAACTGCTTCCATACCATAGACCAAGGAGAATGGGGTTGCCCCTGTTGAAGTACGTACTGTAGTACGATAACCATGAAGGGCAAATGGTAACATCTCATGCCAATCCTTGTAAGTAACAGTCATCTTCTGTACAATCTTCTTAATGTTCTTATTAGCAGCTTCAACTGCCCCATTCATCTTTGGACGATACGGAGAAGAGTTGTGATGCTTAATCTTGAACTGCGTGCAGAGATCAGTAATCATAGTGTTGTTCAGATTAGAGCCATTGTCAGTGATAATCCTTTCAGGGATGCCATACCTACATATGAGATTATTCTTAATGAATCGAGCCACAACATTCTTGGTAACAGATGCAAATGAAGCTTCCTCCACCCACTTCGTGAAATAATCAATAGCAACCAGGATGAAACGATGCCCATTAGAAGCAGTAGGCTTGATCTCACCAATCATATCAATGCCCCACATGGCGAAGGGCCAAGGAGCAGTCAACACATTCAATGGTGATGGAGGTACATGGACTTTATCAGCATAAATTTGACATTTGTGACAAGTTCTGGAGTGTTGATAGCAATCAGCTTCCATGGTAGACCAATAGTAACCTGCTCTCAATATCTTCTTTGCCATAGTATGACCACTAGAATGAGTGCCAAAAATCCCATCATGCATATCTTCCATGATCTCAATTGCTTCCTTCTTATCCACACAACGAAGCATAGTTGAATCATGATTGCGCTTGTACAAAATGCCATTACTCAAAAAGAACTTAGCAGAAAACCTTCTCAGAAATTTCCTATCTTTGACAGATGCCCCTTCAGGGAACTCCTGAGCTTCAAGATATCTTTTCACTTCATAGAACCAAGGCTTCTCTTCTGCCCCTTCTATGTCAATCTCGTTGCAGTATGCAGGCTTTTCAAATCTATCAATAGTAATCTTGGGAGCTTCATCATCCCAGCTAATCTCAAACATAGATGCCATGGTAGCTAATGCATCTGCCAACTGATTCTCTCTTCGTGGAATGTGTCCAAAGGTAATTTCTTTAAAATGTGGGATCAAAGACAACACATGCTCTCTGTAAGGAATGAGGTTATCATGCTTGGTATCCCAATCTCCTTTAATCTGACTTACTACCAGGGTTGAATCTCCATACACATCAAGGAACTGAATCTTCATATCAATAGCAGCTTTAATACCCAGGATACATGCCTCATATTCAGCCATGTTGTTGGTACAATAGAAACAAAGTCTGGCAGTAATCGGGGTATGACAACCTTCAGGGGAACTAATCACAACACCAACACCATTACCAAGTGCATTAGAGGCACCATCAAAAACCATAGTCCATCGGGATCCTTGTTCAGGTCCGTCATATTGTCCAGGTTCTTTGGTAATAATCATAATGTCTTCATCAGGAAACTCAAAACTCATTGACTGATAATCATCCACTGCTTGATGAGCCAAATGATCTGCCACAACACTTCCCTTAATGGCCTTCTGAGTAGTATATTGTATGTCATATTCTGTCAAGATCATTTGCCATCTTGCAATTCTTCCGGAGAGAGCAGGTTTCTCAAATATATACTTGATTGGATCCATCTTTGAAATCAATAAGGTAGTATGGGTCAACATATACTGTCTTAGTCGGCGAGCAGCCCATGCCAAAGCGCAGCAAGTTTTCTCGAGCAGTGAGTATCTTGTTTCACAGTCGGTAAACTTTTTGCTAAGGTAGTATATTGCCTGCTCTTTTCGACCAGACTCGTCATGTTGCCCCAATACACACCCCATTGAATTGTCTAACACTGTTAAGTACATAATCAAGGGCCTTCCATCAACTGGTGGCATCAAAATTGGTGGTTCCAGCAGATATCTCTTGATTTCATCAAAGGCAGTCTGACACTCATCATTCCATTCCATCACCTGATCTTTCTTCAATAACTTGAAGATTGGCTCACAGATGGCAGTCAATTGGGAAATAAATCTTGCAATGTAATTCAATCGTCCTAAGAAACCTCTAACCTCCTTCTCAGTACGGGGAGCTGGCATTTCTCGTATAGCTTTCACTTTTGCAGGATCCACTTCAATACCTTTTCCACTGACAATAAAACCCAAGAGCTTTCCAGATCTAACTCCAAAAGTACACTTGTTCGGATTTAATCTCAACTTGTATTTCTTCAACCTCTCAAACAATTTATGCAAATGATCAAGATGTTGTTCTTCATTCTGAGACCTGGCTATCATATCATCTACATATACCTCTATCTCATGATGAATCATATCATGAAACAAAGCCACCATAGCACGCTGATATGTTGCCCCTACATTCTTCAAACCAAATGGCATCACCTTATAGCAAAAAGTGCCCCACTGTGTTACAAATGTTGTCTTCTCCATGTCTTCAGGTGCCATATTGATCTGATTGTAACCAGAGAAGCCATCCATAAAAGAGAATACCTTATGCTGAGCAGTGTTGTCTACCAGAATATCAATATGAGGAAGTGGAAAGTCATCTTTAGGGCTAGCCTTGTTCAAATCTTTGTAGTCCACACACATATGTACCTTACCATCTTTCTTAGGAACTGGTACCACATTTGCAACCCACTGAGGATAAGAAGTCACTGCTAAGAATCCTGCATTGAACTGTTTCATTACCTCTGCCTTGATCTTTTCTGACATTTCAGGACACATACGACGAACCTTCTGCTTCTTTGGACGACAATCTTCTTTCACTGGCAAACGGTGAACCACAATGTCTGTATCCAACCCTGGCATATCTTCATAAGACCAAGCAAAGATCTCCACATAGTCACGTAACATCTGAATCAATCTGCTCTTGACACTGTCCTCTAAATCAGCCCCTATCTTGACCTCTTTTCTGTTTTCTTCAGTTCCCATATTCACAACTTCGACTGGCTCTTCATGTGGCTGTATAGCTTTCTCTTCTTGTTGTAACAACCTAGCAAGCTCTACAGGTATTTCACAATCGTCCTCATTTCCGTCTTCAGTTTGATAGATCGGATTCTCGAAATTATAATTGGCAATAGTAGAACTGTTATCAACAGGATCCAGAGTGGATGAGGATCTGCATTTTAGTGATGTGGGTGTGTGTAAGAACACATAGCTGATAAAACAAAAATAAAAGAAAAGAAAGACAAGGAACACAATATTTACGAAAACGAAACATCCACTGATTTTATTGAATGAAGTATGCAAATGAAATGACAGCCCGTAACAAGCACACCATTGTGCCCCGGGTAAGGCACATGGCTTGAAAGTTTTATTGTTCAAGAAATTACAAATTTAAAAAGCAACACAGTAATAGTATTTACTCCTGACTAAAGGAGATAGGGATAACATCTTCAGCTTTCCAATTATTGATTCCAGCACCCACAGTAGGAAAAATCCAAGCATCCAAGTTGTAGTCTTCATCATAGTCTCCCACAGCGTTGATCTGATCTTTCATAACCCCTTGATTGGTGATACGAACAGCACGAGCACGACGAACAGCCTTCTGGGACTCTGCAGTGAAACCCAAACCAAACTTGTCAGACTTGTATGGAATATCAGGAAGCTGACCCCAAATAGTACAACCACCTTCATCCACCACAGCTCTAGCATCATTGAGGGAAGCCATTGCCATTGTTGGAGGTTTTTTGGTGATCACAGGAACTTTCTTTGCAACAGGAGGAGCTACATAATCATTAACAACCCAGGGAACCACTTCAAATGTCTGACACGGAGTTTCAATGTATTCACCTTCCATTTCCAGATACTTGAAAGTGTTTATATGGCTGACAAAGTATTCTTTTTCTCCATAGACAGTAACAACCTTTCCATCCACCGGATATCTCAACTTTTGGTGCAATGTAGAGGTTACAGCACCTGCCCCATGGATCCAGGGACGACCAAGCAGACAAGAGTACGAAGGATGAATATCCATCACAAAAAATGTAGCAGTAAACACCTGGGAGCCAACTTTGATTGGAAGATCAATTTCCCCATGTACCACTCTTCTAGAACCATCAAAAGCCTTTACCACAATATTACTAGGCTTCAGCACAGCATCTTCAGGACTTAACTTGTTCAGGACTTCCTTAGGCAACACATTCAAAGAGGAACCATTGTCTATCAGCACATGTGACAGGGTAGTGCCCCTGCATTCAATTGAAATATGCAAGGCCCTGTTATGATCCCTCTTGGCAGGGGTCAAATCAGCATCAGAAAACCCTAACCCATTATCATAGGTCAGGTGGGCAACACAGTTTTCAAATTGGTCAACAGAAATTGCACTGGGTACATGAGCAGTCTTTAGAAACTTGATCAAGGACTTGGCATGAGCCTCAGAACATAATAACAAGGATAGCATAGAAATCTTTGAGGGAGTATGCCCCAGTTGATCAACAATGTCATAATCACTCTTGCGAATGATTTTCAATACTTCTTCCATCTGCTTAGAGAGGTCATCAGCAGCTGGCACATCAGTAGATACAGGCTCAATAACAGGACCCTTGCCCCGAGCATCAGTGGTGGAAGTAGCAGCAGGAGTAACTGCATTCTTAGAAGCAACTGGAGGAGAGAAGACTCTTCCACTACGAGTGATTTTGCTAGATCCAGCAATATTATCAATGTCAACAGGCACATCAGCTAAAGGCTCCTGCTTAACACCATGGATGTAAACATCAGATCCATAATGCCAAGGCACAGCTTTGTCTGACGTATATGGGATAGGACCAGGAGTAGTAATGACCACAGGAGCAACTCTGGCTTCAGCAACAACTTTCACAGGACCTTCAGCAGTAATTTTGATTGGACCCTGATGAGTGATTTTAATGGGACCCTTTGAAGTGATTCTTATTGGTACTTTGTCAACCATGTCAACCTCTTCAATCTTCTTACCTCTGGTAATATGATCTACCATACTTTCCACAGAAGACGGTTTTCTTTCAAACACTATGGTGTAATTATCCATGAGACGCTGAATTCCATCTTTCAATCTGAAGCACTTCTCTGGATTATACTCACAATAAACACAATCTTCACGACAACCCGGAAAGAACCCAGCTTGTACCAACTTCTTTCTGATGACAGACAATGGTGTGGTCAATTCATCAACTGAATGGATATGCAGATCTTCCTCAATGGCATTGACAGTCTTCTCGTGATTTGGCATTGGAGCAGTAATCACATTTGGAGTACCTGGAGGATCAAACTCAATTTCTCCAGCATCAATCATATCTTGAATTTTGTTCTTCAAGATCCAGCAGTTATTAGTATCATGTCCCTGACAGTTTGAATGGTATGCACATCGTGCATTGGGATTGTACCTGGGAGAGGTAACATTAGGATTCTGAGGTGCCTCTTTCAAAGTAATAAGTTCAGCCTTCAACAAGTGTTGCAATGCCTGAGCCATTGACATGTTGATTTTCGTGAACTGTCTTCTAGCCCTCTGTTGGTTGCCCTGTGGCTGCTCTGTTGTTGCAGGAGTTGGATTTGAAATATGAACTGCACTAACAGACTGATGCCTTCTATTATGATCAGGCTGACCATAAACGGCATTGGATTCTTTCTTCCCAGTGGGAGGCTTCTTTGCAGCACCTGATGAGGAAGCACCCACTTGGATCTTACCATTCTTTATACCATTCTCTACTCACTCTCCTGTCATGATCAACTCAGTGAAGCCAGATGATGAGCTTCCAATGAGATGACTGTAGAACGGACCATTCAGCGTGCACATGAACATATCGACCAGCTCCCTGTCAGTCAAAGGGGGTTGAACTCTTCCAGCTAAATCTCTCCACTTCTGAGCATACTCTTTAAAACTTTCTTTGGCACCCATAGACATGCTCTGAAGCTGCATGCGAGTGGGGGCTAAGTCAGCATTGTATTGATACTGCTTATAGAAAGCTTCAGCAAGATCATTCCAGTCTCTGATGTTGACACTCTCCAACTGATAATACCACTCCAACTGAGCTCCAGATAAGCTCTCTTGAAAGAAATGGATCCATAACTTCTTATCAGCAGTGTGAGGTTGAATTCTTCTGACATAAGATCTCAGATGCAGCTTGGGACAAGAGACCCCATCATAAACAACAAATGTAGGAACCTTGAAACCAATGGGTATAACAACCCCAGATATCAGACTCAAATCTTCAAAATCCAGCCCAGATGATTTCTGCAACTCTATGGCATCCATCCTATCCACCAGCATCTTGAATTTGTCTTCATTAGGCTCATGGTAGTAGTTAGCCTCAGAATCAGAGTCCCCCATAGTGTTGTGGAGACTGCCTCCCTCTTTTTCAGATTCCTCAGATTCATAGTCTTCAGCTGGTTCTTTGGTCTTGGCAAGACCTTTGAACCTTCTTCCCATGTTGATCAAACCAGCAGACCTTCTAGTCTTCTTAGTCTTCTTGGCCAGCAGTGCCTTCAATTCATCCTGCCCCTTGGACAGGTTCAAGATCAGCTCTTGGAACTGTGCATTTTGTGCCTGGAGATCCTTAACTGATTGTTCAAGAGCCATTGCTGAAATAAACAGCGAGAAGATGAGAAACCTGTGCACAATTACAAACCTGTGATGCAATGAAATGGTATGGTAATGCATATGCAATGTTTTCAAAGACCGCAGGATTTAAATTTGCTTAGACAAACACGAAAGTAAACTTTTATTAGTAATAACTTTGTTTTGCCTTTTAGGCTTACAAAAATGAAATAAAATAAGTACAAAAGATGGGGTTTTAAGTCTCCCATGGACGTTTCCTCTTTGTGTTGAGGTATGAGTTGAGGTTCCGTTCCTCATGAAGTTGATTTGTTAGTTCCAGGATTCTTTCTTGGCTTGCTTTGTAATGAGCCTCGAAAGTATCCCTTTGCTCCTTCAGTTGGATCCATGATCTCTGCAAGTCTTCCATATCAGTAGGCATGTCTGGGTGAAGGATGGTATAAGTTGTATCTCCTTCAGCAACAGGTTCCATGGTAACTGGTAGGACGGCAGGATATGGCATCATGAGAGTCTGAGCACGAGATCGTACCCATCTGAGATAAGCTTCCATAGGAATAGTGTACTTAGGCTCCAGTGTCTTGCTGTCAATCCTGTTTACCTTTCCCCAAGCTCGTATGAATCTCTGACGGTACCCTTGAAGATCGTTGTCGTAATCAAACACAATGCCCTGAATCAACATGTCATGTGGACCATCACTCCGAGCATAACCAAATTGTCGTAAAGCTAGAGAGGGGTTGTAGGTGATGCCTCCTCTTATGCCTAGAAGTGGCACATTAGGAAACTCCCCACAACGGTCAATGATGGTGACATTCTCCATAGATCTGGAGCACCAATGGATATCTGAGTGAGAAAGTGACATGATCCTCTTGGACCATCTGAACCCTTGATCATTCTTCATTACTGAGCGAGGAAGGTGAGAAATAAACCACCTAGAAAGCAAAGGTATGCAGCACATCAAAGTTCCTCTTGCCCTTGTAGTACGGGTGTGAAGAGAATGTAGGATGTCTCCCAGCAATGTAGGCACTGGATTGTGACTCAGGAAAATGTTGATGGCATGAACATCTATGAACTGATCTGGATTGGGGAACAATACTAAGCCATATATCAGCAAGGCTAAGATCTCCTCAAAAGCATCATAGCTCATGGCCTTCAAGAACACCTGAGCTTTCTCTATCAACACCTTGGCAAGAATACCCTTGACTCCGCTTCTCGTTTCTAGAACAATATCAGACTTCTTCAGATGTAGAGCTGCAGCAATAACCTCTGGTTTGAGCTCCTTCTCCAAGCCTGTGAAGGGTCTTTGATCAAGAACAGGTATACCCAGAAGTTTAGAGAACTCCTCCATGGTTGGAACCAGCTGATAATCAGGGAATGTAAAGCAATGGTGCTTAGGGTCAAAGAACTGAAACAGGACACTCATCATGTCTTCATTGAACCCTGAAGTGACTAGATCCAATAGGTGACCATGTCTCTTGATGAACTGGGAGTGATCAGACACTTGAGAAACCAACTCTTTAAGCTTGGGAGGTATCCCCACAAAGTTGATCCTGATGGTGTTTCTATGAGCAGAAGCCATGACCTGCAACAAAGAACAAAGATAAATCCTTTGGTCCTTGAAATGGTTAGTGAAAATGCTATGCTTATGATGCATGATGATGTCATGATTTTATGTTCAATCACAAACATGTGGCACACACAAACAAGTCACACCATAGCCCTAGGTTTAAAGGCTTGCATGAGGTTTAAAGGTAAGTACCCTCCCCTGAAGTTAGTTGGTTCATCCTGTCCTATAAAGTAACCAGGTTCTAAGGGATCTCAATATCATTGATCCTTCACAAGGGTGGTTGTTCAGAAGGCAACTTACTTGCCAACCAAAACCCTCCAAGTTTAAGATCTCAATGAGCGTAGTATCGAGTGTCAACCAACTTCAGTCTGCACCAAAGCCGGTTACCTCACTACCTTCTAAAGGCCAAGATGAGATAACTAGGGTTCTAACAGTTAGTTAGTGCATTGACAACATATGGCAGCCTCATATTATCCTCAACTTGACTTAAGGAACATAAGCACCAACCAAGAAGTCGCACTAACTATGGCCACCAGATCAACCATATCGATATACGTCGTACAGTTTCCTTGGTCTATTGCCATTTACCTAAGGTACACTAGATCCGGGTTAGGACCTTTCACACATAAGAGCCCAACAAGTAATATAAAACAAACAAGGCAAACAATTTAAGTGATCTAATTCCTAAGGGTACCCCTCTTAAATTTAAATCCCCAGCAGAGTCGCCAGTTCTGTAACACGGTGGGAGAACTGACTTTAGTTATGTTGCGGATAGCAAGAGTCGCCACCGACTTTTATTTTATCCAAAGGAAAGGCATAAAAGAACAGGAAAGACCTTTTAAAAGATTTTTGGGTCCGGGGGGTAGGTTATGTAAAGGGAAGGTGTTAGCACCCTTTACATCCATGGTTATCCATGGGCTCTTAGTTACTTAGCTCACTTTTGAATTGTTTTTGAAAATGTGTAGTGTGTGAATAGAAAATTTTCATATGAGTTAATAATGATCCATGTACGGATGCGTAGAAACTTGTGTTTGAAAATTTGTTTGAAATTTGTTAAGTGTTTGAAAATTTGGAATGAAGTGAGCAAGCAACTAAGAGATACCTACCCTAAAGTTTAGGTCTTTTCTGTTCTTTATCCTTTAAGTGGTAAAACTATCCCTATTATTAAGGAATAGGTAGTCATTACCTTGGATGTAAGGGACATGTGAGGGACATCTGTTTATGAAGGCAACTGTGAGGTGTATTAAGCATTTAGGAGGGACTATCATCATTATTCGAAAAGGGACTTGATCTTTAAAGGCAACCATTAGGGACTTGATGATTTTTCTTTTAAGGGACTTGCTTTATACACCCCACTTGACCTTATGATTAGGCAACATTGAGGGATAGCCTTAGAAAGTGAGATGGCGATTAAAAATCGACTTACGTGTGTGAGTGTTCAATTTTATTTATCTTATAATTAAAGTGATCTAAATTTTATTTTAAATTGAATACATGTTTACACTCCCTAAATTACTAACCATAGCATATAAAAATTAAATAAATTACATATTTACAAAAATTACACCAAGGAGCAATTACATAATTATAATAAGCAAATTAAAGATAAATAGCAAAAAATAAATATATAAGCAAAATATAAATAAGTAAGTAAAAATAAATAAATAAGCAATAATAGGGGTTAGTAATAATAATAATAAAAAATTAAAAAAAAGGTTAGTGAAATAATAATAAGCAAAAATAATAAATAATAATATGGTTAGTAATAATAGAATTAGCAAAAATATTATAATAACATGACGAGAATAATAAACACAAAATTAAATTTTTAATATATAAACATTTATTTAGAAGTAAGAATAATTAAATAATTATTGTAACATTTTAATTTATGTACAAACTTTTAAACATAATATAACTATAAAATTTAATCATTATAAATTTAATTATTTCTAAACATATATTAACAATTATTTATATATTAAAAAAAATATTTACATATTATATGGAGAAAACAAATTATAATTATATTTAAAGATTATATTTACAAAAATTAATCATATTTACAAAATTTTATATTAAGTATTATATTTACAAAGTTTTATATTAAGTATTATATTTACAAAAAAATTAATTCTATTAATCATTATATTATATTAAATATATACATAAGAATTATATTAAGAATTAGAAAATAAAAATTATTTAGAAAATAAAATTAGGTTTTATAAAATTAGGATTCATTTAGAAAATATTTTTAGGATTTAATTTAATATACAAAAATTATTTAAATTAATATACATATACTATAATTTAATTACATAAAAGAAATAATTTTTAAAATTAAGAAAATATACATCTTTTTTTTAAAATTTGGAAAATATAATATATAAACATGCTTTATTATTTTTTGAATTATTTAGAAAAAAACATATGTATATATAAGACTATATTTAATTTAATAATAAAATAATTAAAATAAACAAAATAAAAAACAAAAAAAAAGTGAGAACTTACCTGGCTGGGGTTTGAACCCAGGTCAGTCTGTTTACTAGTAACAAGAACCACCACCAAGCCACTATGCACGCAGGCAAGAAAAGAGAGTGTGAAATTGGTTTTGTTTCTAGTCTGGAAAAATCAGGAAAATAAAAGGAAGCAAAAGGCTTGGGGGAGGATTGAACCCAGGACCTTTGAAGCTAACAAACGCGCACATGACCACCTGGCTGGAAGAGCCCATCTGATAACCAAACAACTACAAATAATAATATATTAAGACTGCAGTTTAAATGAAAAAATGTCAAAAAATTGGCTGGAGGCAGGATTCGATCCCAGGTTTATTGACAATATGCATACGCGTCTTACCACCAGGACAAGCGTGTGCTTGTGAAACATAATCAGAAAGAATTCATAAAATATTTAAACTATAATTTGAATTTCTCAGAACGCGCCAAGCTTCTTCTTCTCCAAATTTCCTGCAAAATTTCTTTCCTTTTTTCCTGCGAATTTAGCTGCATGTTCTTCATTGTTTTGAACCTGCGAAATTGAAACTCATACAAAACAGTATTGATTCATGAAATTGAAGATATCAATGAGTTCCTTATGACTCATACAATCTTTCTACGTTGTTAAAATTCATTTATGTGGCCTAAATCATGAAACCCTAAAACTAAGCTTCAAACCCTAACAATGGCTGTTTGCGGTTTAGGCACTCATTCTTCAATCCAATTGTCCAGAATCATTCTACATAACATCACAAACAATATTATATAACCAAAATTCATTGATATGCAACAAATTAATAGAATCGAAAAAAATATTTTCAAGAATAAATTGGATTCGGGTAGAGCATTATGGCATGTATGGGATGCATATGAGTACTGGTTTATGATCAGTGATGTCCAATGAAGCTTGCCATGTCTTTGTTTTACCTTAAAACCACTTGTATGAAGGAATCCGAATGTGAGGTTTTCAATGGTTTTTTGACTTTGTGAACTTACCCTTTGGCTGCTGAAATTCGTGGCTTGGTGATTGCAATGAGTAATGTACTTATAGGAGATTGAATTTAGGTCATAACATTCATTGATCATGTGGAAATTTTGATTCAAAAAGATTCACCATGATCATGCTTTAAAATCCAAATATTTATGCATTAAGGCTTGCTATTTTTGTACCAATCTTGTGATTTCATTCCCTTTCAATTCCAATCAGCATTGAAGATATTCTAGAAACCAAATCTCCATCAAATATTATATTTTCATATTTTATTTCTATTTAAAATGATTTTTTATGAATTAAATCAAAATAAATAAAAATAAAATAATAAAAATTCTGATTTTTAATCATTTGGGTCGTGCATGATGTTGGTGTATGGATTGGATCATAATTTGACAAGCCCATTAGGAAGAAATTGGTTTTAGACCTCCATTTTCCTCATAAACCATCACAAAATTTCCCAACTTTGCAAGGGCACATATCCTTCAATTTTAATGCTATGAGGGTGTTCTTGGACATTTTGGAAAGCTTGAAGAGTCCTCTAACCAACCCCATTGGTTTCATGTCCATATCATTTACCAATCTCAAGTTATGCCCTTTTGAAGTTGTTGACTTTTTGTTGACTTTCAAAAGGACCTATAATGTCTTAGCTCATACCTTCCAAATGAAGCATTTTTGGGCTTGGCTTGTGAGACACAAAGTTGTAGAGAATCCAATTTCCTTCAAAATGAGCTTTGGATGGAGACTTGGTGATGAAGCATGTGAAAGTTATGGCTGGTCAAAGTTCAGTTGACTTTTACTGAGGAAACCCTAATTTAGAAACTCCTGATTCTTGATGATCTGGAATCTCCTTGATGAATCATGATAAACCCTTGATCATATGATGAATTTTACTTCATATAATTGATGTTGGCAAAAAATCATGAAGTTTGACTTAGGTTTGACCACAGTTGACCTCAGTTTGACTTTTTAACTGCATTGACTGATTTTGACTTATCTGATCATCTGACTGAGCAAACTTCTGAGAAAAGTCTTGAAGCTTGTCATGGGGGTTCTTACACACATATAAGATGTTATGAAGCTCACTTGAAGTCTTGGAAGTTCATTTAGCCTGATTAAAGTCAAAACCCGAGTTTTGGATGCACTGCCTAGGAGGTGCATTGTCTGAGGGAATTGTCAACTCTTCTGACCCATTGTGAACTTTGTGAACCTTGTGGACCATCATAAAATGTCTTGTGAACCTCATGGGAGGTATTGTGAACCTTGTGAACCTTCATGAAGTGACTTGTAGACTTCATGAACCACATGAAAGGTTTTGTAGGTGTTAAGAAACTTGTGAACCTTGTGAACCTTCATAAAGTGATTTGTAGACTTTATGAACCTCATGAAAGGTCTTGAAAGTATTGGGAAACTTGTGAACCTTGTGAACCTTCTTAGAACACAAAGTCTTGTATTGTGAGGGAAAATTTTGGGGTGCAACAATGGTCCAAGCCTTCCTTTGGAAGATCCTCCATACTGAAGCTGAGATTGTTACAGGCAGTGATATTGGCAATGACTCCATCAAACTGATTCACAGTTATATCATGTGTAACATGGGCTTGGGCTAGTAATTTCTGGAGAGCACTCCGATGGGCCGGTGAATGCATAAGAAGTGATAGGATAGATATTTTGGAAGGCGTTTGATGTAGCTGATCAATAACCTTATAATCACTCTTCTTAATGATTCTGAGAAATTCTGCATCCTCTTCTCCCAAGACTACCCCTTTATCCTGGTTGGCAACAGCTGGAATGACTTCTTTAGGCGGAACCGTATTGGCTTGCTGAGTATAAACACGACCACTGCGAGTTAAACGACCTGCACCCGCTATGTCAGCACTTGCAACTTTTGAAACTTCATTCTGACTAGCTTTATCAATCTTCTGATGAACTTTCCCTGTATCATACTTCCATGGAACTGCTTTAGTGTCTTCATAAAGGAAAGGGTTACTCCTTTGTTCAAACCTTGGCTCAGGTATATTGAAAATGGGTATCACAGGCTCTGGTATATTAAAGATGGGTTGAACTCTTGAGGACTCAGGCAGGTTGAACACTGGCACCAAGGTAGAGTCAGATTCAGGCAAGTTAAAAATGGGTTCAATCACTGCCACTTCATTCTTCCTCACACGACCGCTTACTTGTAAAACACCCAGATTAATCAAATCTTGAACATCTTTTAAGACCAATTCACATCCCTTTGGGTCACTCGCACAAGCTTCGCAATTCTTATGACAGTTTTTCAACAAACCCACTTCTACTAACTTCGCATGGAAGTCTCTAAGCGGGGTCTTGATCTCTGTGGCGTGGAAAATCAAACCTTCATCAGACTCGTCAACAATGGCATTTATGGACCCATGCTTGGGTAAAGGATTATCTTTGACATTCGGACCAGTATTCCCAAATGACATGATGTTTTTCTCCATCAAATCTTTCACGATGTACTTCAAAGCATAACAACCCTCCAAATCGTGCCCTGGGGCACCTTCATGGAATAAACAATGAGCATTTGAGTTGTAATTTGGTGGGAGCGGATTTGGTGGAGGACCCAAAGGCCTTGGAGTAACCAAACCTTTCTTCAGCAGTGAAGGATATAATTCAGTATAAGTCATAGGGATTCGAGGATTAGGAGGCCTTCCTCCTGGTCTTCTATTCTGAAAGTTGGGATTCGGATGAGGAGCTGGAGTCCTCTGCTGATAGGCTGAAGCATTGGGCGCTTGTTGATAGCCTGGATTGTTGAGCATTGGTTGATAAGGTGGAACCACTGGAGCCGCTTGCTGATACATCGGTACTGCTTGAGTTGGCCGATACATGGGGACTTGTGGATTAAATGACGGTTGAACCGCCGCTACATAAGGATGTTGGGCATACTGTGGTGGATGAGCATACTGCTGTTGAGCCATAGGTGGAGGTCTCTGCCAAAGCGGATTTCTTCTTTGACTTGTCATTATTGCATTCGTTTCACCCTCTTTCTTCTTGTTGAAATTACTGGTAAATTTCTTGACATTACTTCCACTACCAGTGCTGGTACTGCCAGATGCACCACTCATCTTTCCACTTTTTAGTCCAAGTTCAACTTTGATTCCCACAGCCACTAAATCAGAGAAGCTAGCAGTTATGCTTCCCACCATTCTCTCATAGAATTCTGGTCGCACAGTGTCAACAAACCAGTCATCTAATTCTCTTTCAGTCAATGGGGGCTCTACTTGAGAAGCGGTCCCTCTCCACCTCTGAGCATATTCTTTAAATGATTCAGAATCTTTTTGTGACATACTCAACAGTTGCCTCCTATCGGGAGCAAGGTCCATATTGTATTTGTACTGCTGGATGAAAGCATCTGCCAAGTCTTGGAAACTGCGAATCTTCGACTGGTCTAGCGTTAGATACCATTTGGAGGATATTCCCTTCAGACTGTCCTGGAAGCAGTGGATCATTAATTTATCATTGTCCACCTGTGCAGCCATTCTTCGATAGTACATCAAGAGATGGTTCTTAGGACAAGTCGCGCCTTCATACATATCAAAAGTGGGTATCTTGAACTTTGGAGGTATTATCAATCCAGACACCAGACACATCTCTCTAGCAGCGGCCCCAAAGATCTGGTCACCTTCAATTGCTCTTAACCTTTTTTCAAGGGTATCAAAATTCTCTTGCATCTTCTCATGTTTCTCATCTCCGTTTTCAGACATATCTGGCGCTTCATACGCCTGATGGTCATTAAAGTATGGTTGAGCACGGGTGTGCACAATGTCTGGTGTAAAATTAGCAACTGCATGGTTCTCTTCATTAGTCACCGGAATAGTCTGTTGAGCAGCAAATCCATGAGGAGGAGGCACAAAACCTTGGGAAGGAAATGCCATGCCCTGAGAAGGAGGTGCGAAACTTTGAGAAGCTAAACCTTGGGACGGAGGGAAGAAACCCTGAGTAGCCAGTCCTTGAGAGGAAGGAATGAAACTTTGAGAAGCAAAACCTTGAGAAGGAGGGATGAATCCATGAGTAGCCAGTCCTTGAGAAGAGGGAATGAAACTTTGAGAAGCAAAACCTTGAGGAGGAGGGACGAATCCATGAGGAAGCCCAAAAGGAGGCCAGGTCACAGCGGTAGTGACTGATGACGGAGGCTCAGTCGTTGCAGTAATAATTTCTGACACTACAGTCTGTTGGGTATCCATCTTTGCTCGAATGACCTGCAACATTTCCATCATCTGACCCATATTTCCACGAATATCAGTAAGCTCCTCGTTAACTCTGTCCATCTCTAGGTCTCTTTCAGCCATCCTCTTTCTGGCTTGAGCTCGAGTGTAGTATTTGCGTGAGAGCCTCAGTGTGAAAGCTGAATTGAGAGCAGATGACGGGAATGAGTTTTATGTGAAAAATGCAAATGAAATGCCAAATGTATGAGTGCAATGCGAAAATTAAATTTTATTCAAGGAACTTAAGAAACAATTTGCAAATACCAAGGAACACATAATGATCAAAAGGATATGATTTCATTAAATTCAAAAAGTGATACAAAGTCTTGAGTACATCTTCAAAAATCCCAAACATAGCTTAATAAAAACAAAGGCAAAGTCCTAAGGAGATTCTCCTAAAAGCCTCAAGTTGAGCTTCTCGATTTGTGCCTTCATCTGAGCCCTTTCAAGCATAAGTTGATCCACGATCGACTTCCAAGAAGTGTCCCCTTGAGTGCTGGAGGAAAATAAATCCTCTTGCGCTTTCCTTTTCTTGTTGGAGAGCTCTTCTTCTTCCTTCATCTTCAGTTGTCTTCTAAGTTCTTCATTCTCACTACTGATGATCTGATGTCGATTCTTCCATGCATTCTTCTCTCGAATCTCTTTCTCCAAATCAATCTTCAGCTTCTCTGCATCATCCATAAAGATTAGGATGGGTTTCCTGAAGGTCATAGGATCCTGGCGAGGATAAGGCATCTTCAGACTGATTGCCCTATCTCGTACCCATTGGAGATAGGGTTCCATAGAAACACAATTCGGCTTTCCCAAGCTACTCCTCCCCTTCCTATGGATGTACTTCCAAGCTTGCATAATCTGTTTCTTGAGCTCTGGTTCTTCGTCATCCTTAAAGAAAATTCCTTCCACTTCAACACTCTTAGGTTTGTCCTTCAACGGATACCCAGGTTGGCGGCGAGCCAAAACTGGATTATAGCTGATTCCTCCCTTAGTGCCAAGAAGAGGCACATTAGCAAAATCACCACAGCTATCAATAATCAATGCACCATCATAAACACGATTGTGCCAACTAATGTCAGAATGGGTGAGAGACATGATCCTTTGTGACCACCACAAACCATCCTTAAGATTCCAAAATGAAGCTGACTTAGGCAAGTGCGAAATAAACCACTCGTACAGCAATGATGCACAACAAGTAATCATCCCTCCCTTATGGAGATTCCTCAGATGGATGGAATGGTAAGTGTCTCCGAGCAAAGTAGGGACCGGGTTCTTCTTCAGAAAGATTTTGATGGCGTTCAGATCTACAAAGTCTTCAAAGTTTGGGAAAAGTAACACTCCATATATTAGCAGAATAAAGATCTCCTCAAAACCTTTCATATCCTTCACACTAACAAAATTCTTGGCCTTTTCTACCAAAAACTTTGTAGGGAATCCAAAAATCTTTCCTTTATAGGTCATATTTGCCTTGACCTCAGGAACACTCAAGTATGTCGCCTTTGAAATCTCCGCTTCTTCAGGGTCCTTCTCTAGAACAGGGAATGGAAACTCATCCTTAACACGTGATCCCACCAGAAATGAATAATCTTCCAAAGTAGGCGCCAATTGGTAATCAGGGAACGTAAAATAGTGGTAGAGAGGATCATAAAACTGGAGCATCACAGAGAGCAACCTTCCATCCCACTCAGTCTTAAGTAAGGCTAAGAGTCTCATATGCTTCTCCATGAAGGCTTCTTGATCCAAAACCAAATCTCTTAATTTCCTTAGGTCTTCGAGTTTGGGAGTTTTGAATGTGTACTTGACAGTCTTTCTTCTTCCAAAGTCCATGATGATTCCTACGATATTTGCAAAGATAGAGTTTCTGAGTTCCTTGAATAAATTGGTAAAAATGATGCCTCATGATGCGTGAATGCAATGAATACACAAACACAAACAAGGCTTAGGTTCAAAGCTTGCATGAGGTCAAAGGTTCAACCCTCCCAAAAAAGGTATGTACTATGAGTTTATTTGCACCTGTACAACGGGTTCTAAAAGTTCCCAGAATCATTGTCCCATCTTTCGGATATTACCGACTTCCCAACTCAACTTGGTAATCAGTAATATTCTCAAGAGAGTCTCATCCGAGTGTAGTATCGCGTATCAACTATTTTGGATTTGCACCCTCATAGTCATCGCACTACATCCCTAAAAGGCCAAGTGGGGGTAAATGTTCTACGGTCCTCAGCATTAATGGCTCTCAGGTCGAATTTAGTAATGTTTTCACGACTGAACTCGATCAACAAAACTACATCCGAGGAGGCCTCCGCTGAGTGGTGGTGTCTCAAGTCAACTTGGTCGGGACTCAACTCCCTACAAGCCTTCTTGAATATACCACCGTCCTATCTTATTTTGCACTCAAGTCCGGGTTAGGACTTATCTCACCACACATGGAACACCCAACAAAAATCCAAAATAATAACAAGCAATACAACAACAAATATACAAATATACAAGGTGGGCTTAACCCTCAAAAATAGAGTCCCCAGTGAAGTCGCCATTTTCTGTTGCGGTGAGAATCGGATACCAAGCTATTAAGTGAGCTTGAATCGCAAAACATTTAAATGTTCACCACCGACTTTAATTTAATCCAAAGGGAAAAGGGAAAAAGATCGTAAAAACCCTAAATGAGGAGAAACTAGGTTCGGGGGTTGATTATACCTAGGGAAGGTGTTAGCATCCTAAGCATCCGCAGTATCCTACGGGAACCTCTTGTTAATATTTGTGTTTTTGTTATTTATTGCTTGCTAAAACTAAGGGAACCTAAGGTTTTATTTCTAATGGTGCTCGCACAACATCGCATCGATGCCTACGTATCGGGTATAGAATCAGAGCACTCGTAGTTCTCCTAAGGATTAACGAACACTTGGTTACGCTCAAGGTTCGCGGGGGAGGTAAGTGTTATGGCAAACACTCACGTGACTTAACAAAGTCACAAAAAGTTGTAAAATAAAACACTAAGGACCTAATGGCTAAGGACCTAAGGATGAGGGACCTAATTTCTAAGGTCAAAGAAAAAGAAGGGACCTAATTGCTAAGGTCAAAATGGTAACTAGGGGTGGCTAAACTTCCTATGACATTGAGTCAACTGCAGGAGTTCTTTCCCTTTTGGATTTAAATGCGAAAAAATAAAGTAAATAAATGAGGGTGCAAGCTCCTAAGTCTAAGGCATAGGTTGCTACTTGCAAAAATGAACTGAATGAAGTAAATGGAAATGCAAGGTAAAAGGCTTAGTAACCGGGTTATGACTCGATATTTGGATCGAGAATGCGGGGTGGAAGACAAACGCGGTGCGTCAATTTGCTTAAGTTAGAAAGCTGTGAAGTGTAAGGAGTGTGCAGATGGCGATCGTAAACGACCGACTTACGTGTGTGAGTGAAGTGTGTAAAGTTCACTTGGCGTTGGACCAAGGATTTATTATCTTGAAAATTAAAGTTAATATGGTGTAAAAGTGCGAGAAATAAATAATTAAAAACAAATAAAGTGAAATAAATTGTGAAATAGAATAAATTAAATAGAATAAAAATAAATAAATGGCCTCATATTGGTCACGATTAATCAGAAACGATTTATCATGACTTTTTGTCATATCATCGGCCCGAGAATAAAATAAAACGATAGTTAACTAATGGCCTTTTTTTTGTTTCTTTTTTTTAAGAATATAGAAATATAAAAGAAACCAATAAATTGGTTACAAAAAATAATTAAAAAAAAATAGAAAAAACTAGTTAAAGATAAAATGACACAAAAATAAGAAAAACAAGACATGAACAGGGGTGGTGCACTGTATGATCAGGATGTATGAATAGTAGAAACTCAGATGGGCCAAGCCCAATAGCCAAAAAAACAGTAATAAAATAAATGGTGGGGCATTCGGATCTGGCAGGGTGTGCTTAGCAATATGGTCATGGGCCCAGATCAAGATTTTAACCCCAAAGAATATTAAAAGGTTTTAAACATAAACAAATACAACTCAAATAAAAAACAGGTTTTAAATATTTTAAAAGAAATAAAAATAAATAAATGAGGATTACACCTTAGTAAGAAAACAAAACGAGTTCAAACTCATCCCTCACCTTTACGTGTTTCTGAGAAAAGGGGAAAAAAAACAATTCACAGAAAAACCCACCCATTCTCCGTGAATCGACTCAGTGACGGCTTTTCCATTCTCCCGGTTTTCTCTCAAAATCAGATATCTCTCTCCCATTGTGAATCGCTCGCAGCTCTCTCGGTGGGTCTCACTCACTCTGTTTCGCTCGCGTCTCTCTCGTTCTCGCAATCCCTCGTGTCTCTCTCTCTCGACTCGCTCGCAGTGGTTAAACGACGGTAGAGGTGTTTGCGAGTTTGTGACGGTTCGCGGTTATGGCGGCGACGTGGTTGTGACGTATGTGTTTGCGGAAGGATGGTGGGTTTTGGTGCGATTCGAAGGTTTTGTGAGTGGTGGCGGCAGTTTTAGTGAGAAGGTGGTGTTCAGCGGTTTCAAGGCTGCGGTTAACAGGTTGAGCGAAGGATGATGGTTCGGAAGATTCGTGAGTTTGGTAGGTAACATTGAGGTTCACTTTTCTGAGTTTTGTATCGGTTCAGAGGTTGATGGTGAAAAGGTATGGTAGCGAGTTTGCAATCTGGTTTTAAGGAGTTTATGGTTTTGTGATGAAAAGTTTGGAGCGGTGATGTTCACAGGCGATGAAGTTCAGTGATGGTGAAGGTGAAGGGTGGTTCTGAGTTTTGGCCAGTGAGGGTTTCGGTTGCGATTTCGTCCTCTCATGGTTTTGGTTCGAAGGTTTTGCGAAAGTTTTGCGGATTGTAATATGGAGGTCGGATTTGTGATTGGTTTTGTACAGGGCTGAAGGTTTGCGGTTGATTAATGGAGGTAAGGAAGTTTGAGATGGATGAAGTTTGAGGTTTATGGTTTGTAGTAATAAAAAGGTTTTGGAAAATATTTGAAGGTTTTGCTCTTCTGTGGTGGTTTTCAGCGGATTTGCAGGATTCGTTAGCGGTTAGATTGTGGTGGTTTGAGGTTCGGCTTCTAAGGTTTTTGAAAGTTAACGGTGGTTCGTTTGCGAGTTGGTTTAGTGAGGTTTAAGAGCGAAGTGGTGTGGGTGTTTGAAGGTTAGTAGCGGTGAGTTTGTGAAAACATTCTGAGGCAGCCTTGGTTTAGATGCATCTTTTGTGATGTTGGGTTGATATTGTGGTTTTGAGTTTGAAGGGCAGCGGATGGAGATGATGATGGATGAAGGATTCACGAAGGTTTGGCAGTGGTGTGAGCGATTTCAGAGAATAAGGGTTTGTGGTGATGATTTGAAAACGGAGGTAGGCGTTTTAAGATGTTTCTGCATTTTGGATTTCTGTTTTTTTCGCTCTTAAATTTCTCTGTTTCGGCTTCTGGTTTTTCGAATTTGTATGTTTTGGTTTATGAAGGATTTGTTTGTCTTGTTGATGCAGCGGCGGAAAAAAATGGAAGAGGTTTACGGCTTTGTTGTAGTTTCGGTGGATTTCGCTTGCGGGTCTGCTTGTAAGTGGCTTATGCATTCAACGAAAAGGTCGTGTTGTGAAGGTCGAATTTGCAGTATTTGGAGGTTTGCTGAAGGGAGGTGTGGTGTCGATGTGTTGTGAGGCGGATGGGATGGTTTGGTTTCTGGTTTGGTATTTTTTGGTGAAAGTTTGAAGTGGTTTTTCTTGCGGTTTCTCACAGGTTTTCGGTAATGGATTCGATTCTGGTTTGTGAGTAGTTTGAAGAGGGTTGGCTTGTTATTGATGATGTTTTTTGGTTTTATCTTGCAGGTTGGATGAAATGAAAAGTGTAGCGGTTTGCGCGAGATTTAGAAGGATGGTTGGCTGCTGGTTGTGAGAGTTTGCAACAAACAGAAGCAACAAACAAACAAGCAAAATAAAAGAGGGAGGAGCTAAAGATTACCGATCGAAGACAAATCCGGAAGAACCTTTGCACGGCGAAAGCTTTGGTACGAATTTGGACATCTCCGAGAACAGCCTGCGATGAAGCTCCAATATGATTCGGGTGAGTTCCCTTTTCCTTATGCTTCGAACTCTTAAATTCCTTTCCTCTCTTCTGATATTCTTCTGCATTTTATGAATGAGTTTTGTGGCTGCTGGTTGTGAGAATATGGAGCTGGTTTTACAGTGGCTGTTTTTTGTTCTCTGTGTGTTTTTCTGAAAAAAATGCAGGGTTGGTTTGAAGTGGCTAGGGTTTCTCCTCCTTTTTTTCTGATGAATGAAACAGTGTCAATATATAGGACTTGGTTTAGGGTTTGTATTGTGAATTTGAAATCTTTGTACTGTGAAAACTTGTTGAAGAAGCATGGGGGGACAAAGTCTGAAGTTGTGTGTAGAGGGAGGAAGTGGAGCAGAGACCCTGCATTTTGCAGGCCTGCTGTGTGTGCTGGTTGTGTGTGCTGTTTGGTGTGTGCTGTTTGTCTGAATTCGCTGTTTTTGTTGCTGTTTTTGTTGCTGTTTTGGCTGTTTTTGGCTGTTGTTGTTGCTGTTTTTGTTGCTGTTTTGGCTGTTTTTGGCTGTGTCTTGCTGAATTTTGTGGCTGTGTCTTGCTGAATTTTTGTAACTTATGACTCAAAATCTTGTAAATTTCTCAAACAAAAAAAGAGTGTAGATTGTGCATTTGAATGTCTTGATATGATTATGACTATTTATGAGTTTGATGAATGAAATTGGATAAAGTTTATGTATGAATTATGCTGAATTCTCATGATATGAATATGAATGTGTATGAGAATGCTGAAATGGTGAATACTAATCTTTGTTTCTCTTAATTTTCATGTGCACTTCTTGGAGCAAATTGGACTTGACACTATTTGGAGGACTTGACAAAACTGTGTCATAGCATGAAGGAATGATGAACCATGGCCCTTTGAAGCACATCCTTATGCTCTTGCTTTCCATTTCGTAGGCTTGATGTACTTGAATGTGAATGAAGCTTGCATGAATTGCTTGGTTATGAATGTAATGCTTGAATTTAATATGTGTTGATGATATGAATGATATGAATGGTTTATGTTAAATTGGAAATAATATTTAGATTATGAACTTGGAATTAAACTTGAAGTGAAAAGAAAGAAAATTAGAAATTGAAAATTGACTTTAAAAAAAAAAAAAAAAAGTAGAAAAATTATGAACTAAGGTTGGAACAAATTGAAGTGAAAATATGAAAAACTCGGAGTGGAATTTGAAATTTAAAACTTGGAAATAGAACTTGAAGAAGAAATGAAAAATTAAATTTTGAAACAAAAAACTTGAAAATGAAATAAAAATTAGGAATAGAAATTAAAAATTAATTTAGAAATAAAACTTTGAAAAATGAAATGGAAATAAAATTTAAGTTTAAAATTTAAGAATGAATTAAGAATTAGAAGTAGAAATTGAAAGGAAAAAAAAAATAGAAACTTGAAAAAATAGAATAAGAAAAGGAAATTAAAATTAAAATTAAAACATGTGAAATAGAAATTAAATTAAAAATCTTGGAAGTGAAAAGAAATAAAAATTAAATTTATAAACAACTCGAAAAGGAGTTAGAAGCAACAAAGAAATAAAAAAAAAATCTTGGAATTCTCTCTTTTAAATGCGATGAATGTATGATGCGAGCAGTTAGGGGTAAAATTTGGGGTGTGACAGATTGAGTGTGATGTGAGGATTGTTTTTGTATAATTAATTTGATAAATTTTGCAGGATAAATTATGTTTGAAAGAATGAATATTATATGCGAAAAAATTCGCAGCAAAAACCGTAGGAGAAATCGCAGGAAATTTCGCAGGAAAACCTGCGAAATCCCAAGGTTGAAGATGACCATTTAGGCGCGGAAATTCGTTTTTAAAATATCAACTTATTTTATTATGAATTGTGTGCGTTTTGATTTCAGAAACAATGTTTGGTTCAGTTGGCAAGGCGCGTGCGTGTATAGTCTTAAAGGCAAGGGTTCGATCCTTGCTGAGGCCATTTTTTTTATAACTTGTTTTATTTTTTAGGTTTTCTAATATAATGTTTGCTGGCCATTCATATCACAAGCTGCGCGCTTGGCCTGGTGGCAAGAAGGGTGGACCAAGGTTGTGAAAGCTTAGGGCGTGGGTTCAAATCCCACCCCAGGTATTTTGGTTTATTTTGCTTTTTTTTTTGTTGTTTTACTTATTTCTAATAATTATTAATTAATTAAGATAATTAGTTAAATATTAATCATCAATTTAATTTCTTAAATATTTTCTTAATAAAAAAAAACCTTTTCTTATAAGTTATTAATATTATTAATACTAATTTATCTTATTATATTTGTATATAATATATATATATATATATATATATATATATATATATATATATATATATATATATTGTAAATAAAAATAATGTATTTTTAATTATGATTAACTAACCCTAATTTTTTCTATTAATCCCAAAAAATTTAATTTATTTTTCTAAACCCTAATTAATATATTAACCCTTATTTCTTTTATTATTATGTAAATAATTTAATGTTTTTTATCATTATTAAATTGCTTAAATTCTTATACTTTCTTAATTAACTTTTAAAAAATTTATAATTTTTGTCTAACCTAAAATAACTTCTTTTTTAAATTCTAATCTTAATTTCTTTTAATTATCACTATTATCATTATTATTATTGCTATCATTTTATTATTATTGTTTATTTATTATTTTATTATATCTATTATTATTATAATTCATTTTTTATTCGATTCTTATGTATCTGCTAAAGCCATGTAATACTTATAGATTTATTTTCCATCTTTATTTTATTATAAATATTTTATTGTGTGGTTAGTAATTTTAGGGTGTGTATAACCAAAATGTAATTAAAATTAACTTTGAAAATTAATAATCAAGATAAATAAACCAAAACACTCACACACGTAAGTCGATCTTTGATCGCCATCTTGCACTTCCTAGGGTATTCCTCTTGGTTGCCTTAAAATAAAATGGTCAAGTCCCTCGAATATAGGATGTCTTAAGCAAAGTCCCTTCAAGTATAAATCATCATAGTCCCTACAATTTAAAAGATCAAGTCCCTTCGAGGTTGCCTACGGAATAATGATCTTGTCCCTTCGAATAAATGATGATAGTCCCTACGAATTGCTAAAGACATCCCTTAAGTTGCTTTCTATGACCATACGATGACCCTACGCCCGTCCCTTAAACACATCCAAGGTAATGACTACCTATTCCTTAATAATAGGGATAGTCTTACCATTGAAAGAACATACGAGAACACGAAAGACTTAATCTAGGGTAGGTACCTCTTAGTTGCTTGCTCACATTTCAAAATACTTTTTACACCTCACTTTCTTAAACATTTTTCAAAACAAGGCTTTGTATACATCCATACGAGGATCATTATAAAGTACTTAGAAAAATTTCTAATCACACACTACACTCTTCAAAAACAATTAAAGTGAGCTAAGTAACTAAGAGCCCATGGATAACCATGGATATAAAGGGTGCTAACACCTTCCCTTTGTATAACCTACCCCCCGAACTCAAGTCTTTTAAAATAGGTATTTCTTGTTCTTTTATGTCCTTTCCTATTGGATAAAATAAAAGTCGGTGGCGACTCTTGCTATCCGCAACATTTATAGAAAGTCAGTTCTCCCACCGTGTTACAGAACTGGCGACTCTGTTGGGGAATTAATAAGAGAGGGGTACCCTTAGGAATTAGATCACTTAAATTGTTTGCCTTGTTTGCTTTATATTACTTGTTGGGCTTTATGAGTGAAAGATCCTAACCCGGATCTAGTGTACCTTAGGTAAATGGCAATAGACCAAGGAAAATGTACGGCGTATACCGATATGGTGGATCTGGTGGCCATAGTTAGTGTGACTTCTTGGTTGGTGCTTATGTTCCTTAGGTAAGTTGAGGATAATATGAGGCTACCATATGTTGTCAATACACTAACTGACTTTTAGAACCCTAATCATCCCATCTTGGCCTTTAGAAAGTAGTGAGATAACCGGCTTTGATGAAGACTGAAGTTGGTTGATACTCGATACTACGCTCATTGAGATCCTAAACTTGGAGGGTTTTGGTTGGCAAGTAAGTTGCCTACTGAACAACCACCCTTGGGAAGGATCAGTGAGATTGAGATCCCTCAGAACCTGGTTACTTTTGTAGGACAGGATGAACCAACTAAACTTCATGGGAAGGTACTTACCTTTAAACCTCATGCAAGCCTCTAAACCTAGGGCTATAGTGTGACTTGTTTGTGTGTGCCACATGTTTGTGATTGAGCATAACATCATAACATCATGACATCATAAGCATAGCATTTTCACTAACCATTTCAAGGACCAAAGGATTTATCTTTGTTCTTTGTTGCAGGTCATGGCTTCTACTCACCGGAATACTATCTGGATCAACTTTGTAGGGATACCTCCTAAGCTTAAGGAATTAGTCTCTCAAGTTTCTGAAAGATCCCAGTTCATCAAGAAGCATGGTCACCTACTTGTATTTATTTCATTTTTATTGTAAGCCCAAGAGGCAAACAAGTTTATTGCTTACTAATAAAAGTTTCATTTATGGTTGTTTACACAAATTTAAATTATGCGGTCCTTGAAAACATTGCATATACATCTACATACCATATCATTATATCACAGGTCTCTTATGAACATGTATCGTATCTTCTCGCTGTTTATTTCAGCAGAAATGGCTCTCGAACAAACTGTTAAGGATCTCCAGACCCAGAATGCAAAATTTCAAGAAATGATCCTGAAATTGTCCAAGGGACAAGATGAGCTGAAGGCACTTCTGACTAAGAAGTAGAAGAAGACTAGAAAATCAATGGGCCTCATTAACCTGGGTAGAATATTCAGAGGTCCTGTCAAGACAAAAGAAGAGGTTAAGGATCTTGAGTCTGAAAATTCTGAGATAGAAGGAGGTAGTCTCCATGATACTGTGGAAGATTCTGATTTTGAGGAGAACTATTATCATGATCCTGCTAGTGAGGAGAAGTATTAGATGTTGGTAGACATAATGAACGCTATGGAACTACAAAAATCTTATGGGCTTGATTTTGAAGATTTTAGTTTAGTTTATGGAGTGGTTATACCTATTGGCTTCAAGGTTCCTGCTTTTGTGGTGTATGATGGTGTTTCATGTCCTAAACTGCAGTTGAGGTCCTATGTCCGGAGGATTCAACCACATACTACTGACAAGAAACTGTTGATTCATTTCTTCCAAGAGAGTTTATCTGGAGCTCAGATGGAATGGTATTATAAACTCGAAAGTGTTAATATTTGTGATTGGAATGATCTTGCTGAGACCTTCTATAGGAAATACCAATATAATGCTGATTTAGCACCAACTCGCATGCAGCTCCAAAGCATGTTTATGGGTGCTAAGGAGAGTTTCAAAGAGTATGCCCAGAAATGGAGAGACCTGGCTGGCAGAGTTCAACCTCCTCTGACTGACAGGGAGCTGGTGGATATGTTTATGAGTACGCTGAATGGTCCTTTTTATAGTCACCTCATTGGAAGCTCATCATCTGGTTTAACTGAGCTGATAATGACTGGAGAACGTGTGGAAAGTGGGATAAGAAGTGGTAAAATACAGGTGGGTGCCTCTTCATCAAGCACTGCTAAGAAGCCCCCTAATGGAAAGAAGGATTCTAATGTTGTGTATGGTCAACATAGTCGTAACAGGAGTCACCAATCTGTGGGAGAAGTTCACATCTCCAATCCCGCCCCTACAGCATCAGATCAACAACAGAACAATCAACAGAAGCCTAGAAGATAGTTCACCAAGATCAACATGTCACTGGCCCAAGCCTTGCAACACATGTTGAAAGGGGAACTAATTACTTTAAGGGATCCTCCTCAGAATCCTAATACATCATCTCCTCGGTATAATCCTAATGCAAGATGTGCTTATCATTCTAATAATATGGGACATGACACCAACAACTGTTGGGTGTTAAAAAACAAGATTCAAGGCATGATCGAAGCTGGGGAAATTGAATTTGAGCCTCCTGGGACCCCAAATGTGATCACTGCTCCTATGCCCAATCATGAGAAGACTGTTAATGCTATTGATGAAAATTCTTATGTATCCTCAGTAACAGATTTGACTACTCCTCTATCCATTATCAAGAAGGAGCTGGTGCAGGCTGGGTTCTTTCCAGGTTGCAAGGAAGACTATTTTTACTGTGCCTATAAACCTGATAGTTGTTGGAAATTGAAGGATGGTATTCAACGCCTCATGGATAATTACACTATATTGTTTGAGAGGACTCCTTCTGTGGAAAGTATGTGTGAACATCTGACTCGAAACACGAAGCTTGAAGATATAACTATGGTTGATAAAGTACCTGTCAGGATCACCTCTAAAGGTCCTGTCAGGATTACATCCAAAGGACCAGTGAGGATTACTGCTAAAGGCCCTGTGAAGACTGTTGCTGAAGCTAGAGTGGCTCCCATGATCATTACCACTCTTGGCCCTGTTCCTTATACTTCTGATAAAGTTATACCTTGGAATTATGGTTCTGATGTGTATATCCATGGTATCAAGCAAGAGCCTCTGGATGACCCTCCTATTGCCAACCACAATCTTGATGTTGATAATATTGCTGGATCTAGTAAGGTCACCAGAATTGGAAGAATCTTCTCCCCTCAAGACACCTCTAAAAGTACAGTTATTCCAGCTCATACCTCTAATTCAGGGCCAAGTACTGATGCCCGGGGCAAAGGTCCTGTGATTGAACCTGTGCAAGCTGAGGCACCAACTGCTGAAAATCTTTCTAAATAGATGGAAGAAGTACTGAAGATCATTCGCAAGAGTGATTATGATATTGTTGACCAGTTGGGGCATACTCCCTCCAAAATCTCCATGTTATCTTTGCTGCTGTGTTCTGAGGCCCATGCTAAAGCCTTAATCAAGTTCTTAAAGGCTGCTCATGTGCCAGATGAAATTTTTGTGGATCAGTTTGAGAATTGTGTTGCACATCTGACTAGTGATAATGGTTTGGGCTTTTCTGATGCTGATCTGACTCCTGCCAAGAGAAACCATAACAGAGCTCTACATATCTCCATTGAATGTAGGGGCACTACTTTGTCTCATGTACTGGTGGACAATGGTTTTTCATTAAATGTGCTCCCTAAAGAGGTACTGGACAAGCTCAGTCCTGAAGATGTTGTGTTAAGACCAAGTAATGTGGTGGTAAAGGCCTTTGATGGTTCAAGAAGAATGGTACATGGAGAAGTAGACCTCCCAATCAAAGTAGGCTCTCAAGTTTTCAACTCTACTTTCTATGTGATGGATATTCTTCCTGCGTATTCTTGTTTGCTTGGGCGCCCCTGGATCCATGGGGCAGATGTTGTGACTTCCACCTTGCATCAGAAGTTGAAATATCCGGTGAAAAACAAAATTGTCACTGTCTATGTTGAAGAAGAGTAAATGGTTAGCCATGTGAATACTTTCAAATATGTAGAAATGGAGGGTGAATTGATTGAAACTCCGTGTCAAACATTTGAAGTTATTCCTTGCTCTGCTCCTGTTCCTCAGTCTGTCCCTACTTCTGAAAGAGCTCATGTGGTTACTAGAATACCTCCTGCAATGGCCTCCCTCAAAGATGCTAAGGCTGTGGTTGAAAAAGGTGTTTGTGCTATTTGGGGTCAGCTTCCCAACATCCCTTACAAGTCTGACAAGTTTGGTTTGGGTTTCACTGCAGAATCTCAGAGGGTTGTTCGTCGTGCTCGTGTTGTTCGTATCACTAATCAAGGGGTCATAAGAGATCAAATCAATGTTGTGGGTGACTATAATGAAACCTACAACCTGGATGATTGGATCTTTCCTACCATGGGTGATGGGCACAACAATTGGAAGACTGAAGACGTTATTCCTATCTCCTTTAGTCAGGAGTAAATACTATTACTGTATTTTGTTTTATGTTTGTAATTTCGAACAATAAAACCTTTTAAGCCTTGTGTCTTACCCGGGGCATAATGGTATGCTTGTTTCGGGATGTCATTTCATTTGCATACTTCATTCAATAAAATCAATGGACGTTTCGTTTTCGTAAATATTGTGCTCCTTGTCTTTCTTTTATTATTATTTCTATTTTATCACCTATGTGTTCTTACACACACCCATATCACTAAAATGCAGATCTTCATCCACTCTGGATCCAGTTGATAACAGTTCCACTATTGCAAATTATAATTTCGAGAATCCGATGTATCAAGCTGAAGATGGGAAGGAGGAAGATTGTGAGGTACCTGTAGAGCTTGCTAGGTTGTTGCAACAAGAAGAGAAAGCTATACAACCACATGAAGAGCCAATCGAAGTTATGAATCTGGGAACTGAGGAAAACAGGAAAGAGGTCAAGATAGGGGCTGAACTAGAAGATGGTGTTAAGAACAAACTAATCCAGATGTTACGTGACTATGTGGAGATCTTTGCTTGGTCATATGAAGATATTCCAGGGTTGGATACTGACATTGTGGTTCACCGTCTACCGGTAAAAGAAGACTGTCATCCAAAGAAGCAAATCCTGAAATGTCAAAAAAGATTAAAGCAGAGGTGATGAAACAATTTGATGCAGGATTCTTAGTTGTGACTTCTTATCCTCAGTGGGTTGAAAATGTGGTACCAGTACCTAAGAAAGATGGTAAAGTACGCATGTGTGTAGATTACAGGGATTTGAACAAGGCCAGTCCTAAAGATGATTTTCCACTTCCACATATTGATGTTTTGGTAGACAATACTGCTCAGCATAAGGTATTCTCTTTCATAGATAGTTTCTCTGGTTACAATCAGATTAAGATGGCGCCAGAAGATATGGAGAAGACTACATTTGTTACACAATGGGGCACTTTTTGTTATAAGGTGATGCCATTTGGTTTGAAGAACGCTAGGGCAACATATCAACGTGCTATGGTGGCTTTGTTTCATGATATTATTCACCATGAGATAGAGGTATATGTGGATGATATGATAGCCAGGTCCCAGAATGAGGAACAACACCTTGATCATCTGTGCAAGTTGTTTGAGAGGTTGAAGAAGTATAAACTGAGATTGAATCCAAACAAGTGTACTTTTGGAGTTAGGTCTGGTAAACTCATGGGTTTCATTGTCAGTTGAAAAGGTATTGAAGTGGATCCTGCAAAAGTAAAAGCTATACAAGAGATGTCTGCTCCCCGTAATGAGAAGGAAGTCAGAGGTTTCTTGGGACGACTGAATTACATTGCAAGATTTATTTTCCAGCTAACTGCTACCTGTGAGCCAATCTTCAAGTTGTTGAAGAAAGATCAGGTAATGGAATGGAATGACGAGTGCCAGGTAGCCTTTGATGAGATCAAGAAATACCTCCAAGAACCTCCAATTTTGATGCCACCAGTTGATGGAAGACCCTTGATTATGTACTTAACAGTATTAGACAACTCAATAGGGTGTGTGTTGGGACAACATGACGAGTCTGGTCGAAAAGAGCAGGCAATATACTTCCTTAGCAAAACGTTTACCGACTGTGAAATAAGATACTCACTGCTCGATAAAACTTGCTGCGCTTTGGCATGGTCTGCTCGCCGACTAAGACAGTATATGTTAACTCATACTACCTTGTTGATTTCAAAGATGGATCCAATCAAGTACATATTCGAGAAACCAGCTCTCTCCGGACGAATAGCGAGGTGGCAAATGATTTTAACAGAATATGATATACAATACACCACTCAGAAAGCAATTAAGGGCAGTGTGGTAGCTGATCATTTAGCTCATCAGGCAGTGGATGATTATCAGTCAATGAATTTTGAGTTCCTGGATGAAGATATAATGATTGTTACTAAAGAACCTAGACAATATGACGGACCTGAACAAGGATCCCGATGAACTATGGTTTTTGATGGAGCTTCTAATGCGCTTGGTAATGGTATTGGTGTTGTAATCATTTCCCCTAAAGGTTGTCATACTCCAATTACTATAAGACTTTGTTTCTATTGTACCAATAACATGGCTGAATATGAAGCATGTATCATGGGTATCAAAGCTGCCATTGAGATGAAGATTTAGTTTCTGGACGTATATGGAGATTCAGCCTTGGTAGTTAGTCAGATTAAAGGAGATTGGGATACCAAGCACCCAAATCTCATTGCTTACAGAGAGCATGTGTTGTCTTTGATCCCATATTTTGAAGAGATCACCTTTGGACATATTTCACGAGAAAAGAATCAGTTGGCAGACGCATTAGCCACCATGGTATCTATGTTTGAGATTAGTTGGGATGATGAAGCTCCCAGAATCACTATTGATAGATTTGAGAAGCCTGCATATTGTAATGAAATTGATACTGAAGGAGTAGAGAGAAAGCCTTGGTTCTATGAAGTGAAAAGGTATCTTGAAGCTCAGGAGTTCCCTGAAGGGGCATCTGTCAATGATAAGAAGTTTCTGAGGAGGTTTTCTGCTAAGTTCTTTTTGAGTAATGGAATTTTGTACAAGCGCAATCATTATTCGACTTTGCTTCGTTGTGTGGATAAGAAGGAAGCAACAGAGGTTATGGAAGACATGCATGATGGGATCTTTGGCACTCATTCTAGTGGTCATACCATGGCAAAAAAGATATTGAGAGCAGGTTACTATTGGTCTACCATGGAAGCTGACTGCTATCAACATTCCAAAACATGTCACAAGTGTCAGATTTATGCTGATAAGGTGCAATTACCTCCAGTTCCGTTGAATGTGTTGACTGCTCCCTGGCCTTTTACCATGTGGGGCATTGATATGATTGGTGAGATCAAGCCTACTGCTTCCAATGGGCATCATTTCATCCTTGATGCCATTGATTACTATACAAAGTGGGTGGAGGCAGCCTCATTTGCATCTGTTACTAAGAATGTTGTGGCTCGATTCATTAAGAATAATCTCATATGTAGGTTTGGCATCCCTGAAAGGATTATCACAGATAATGGCTCTAATCTGAACAACACTATGATTACTGACCTCTGCACGCAGTTCAAGATTAAGCATCATAATTCTTCTCTGTATCGTCCAAAGATGAATGGTGTAGTAGAAGCTGCCAATAAGAACATCAAGAAGATTCTACAGAAGATGACTGTTACGTGTACGGATTGGTGTAAACACCCCAAATTTGCCTTTACTCAATTCACCATTGGCTTGTGATCTTTCATTTTTGCATAAGCATTGAAATTCTATGATCAGGTATGAGATGTCGAATGAGATGTTCTAACACTTGACAAATTTAACCAAAACTTAAAGTGCATGAAAAATAAATAACACAGTAGTTTGTTAACCCAGTTCAGTGTATAACCACACTTACATCTGGAGGCTACCAAGCCAGGAGGAAATCCACTATAAGTAATATTAATTCTAGACTTAAACCACCCAGTTTAATCTTTCACTTAATATCTACCCAATGCAATTTCTACCTAAGACACAACTTAGATATGAGTACCAACTCACTCCCCCTCAATCACACAGTGATCTTGTTTACAAGTTTAATAAAATTGAAGTCATACTTCAAACAAAACAGCTTGATCTTACTTCACAGTTTCAATCAAGACACAAATACACTTTTGCTTAAAAGCTCATAAAGTGGTACAATAAAAACAACCTGCTATTAAAACACACAACACCCTATTTTTTCTTCTGAAATTCGTGTTCAATTCTGAGATATTCTGTTGCTTAAATAGGTGTATGGATTTTGGGCTTTCTGTAGGTTAATCCAGTCCTAAAACGCATGCAGCTTCCACCTTGAATTAGGGTTTGTTACTTCCTAGATTCTAGGTGATTTAGTTCTTCTGATTATGCTGAAGTCTCATAACAACACTCCCTACAGATGCGCCTTATTCTGTTTTTTTCCATCCATAATTAATTCCAGATAACTTTCCTTAAATTACTCAGATCAGTTAGTCATTAATTAATTCTGGTAGCAGGTTTGAGATGTCACAACATCTGTTGGGACATCCTGAAAAACTGAACTTAAATCATTTACACAATGTCCCAACATCTGGTTTGACATCCTGAATTAAGTTCTTATACTCTGTTTGATAATGTCCCAACATCTGATAGGACATTCTGAACTGAATTCAACATTTCTTGTTGGTCAAAAATTCTGCCAATTCTAAACATCTACAAACTCCCCCTTTGGCTAATTTTTGGCTAACATATTTTTCTGGTTATCAGAGTGCAGCAGAAGTTCTTTTATCAGAGTATATCAGTTCTTTTCTGTTGAGTCATGTGTGAGTTTACCCCCCCTCAAACATACATGTATTCAGATTTGTTGCAACAGAAATTTTCATTAAAACACACTGATTCAGTTCAGAAGCAAACAAAAGTTTTTCATTGATAACCAAACAGCATCATACATTGTTGTTGTTGTTCTCCCCCTTGTTAGACATAAATTTGGGGCCAAAGTTACTAAATCAAAATTACAATGCAGAAGCTGTCATTACATATTCCTCACATACAAATTTCACTCAGACTCCTCACAGTCAGTTTCTTCCTCTTCCTCAGTCTCCTCATCAGAAGTAGCAGCTTTCTGAGCACTTTCTTCAATCTCTAGCCTTTGGATAATCTCCTCAAGATTCTGCTTCCTTGCATCCAGTTCTTTGCAAGTGCTCTTCAGTTCAGCAATCAATGCAGCTTTGGAGATTGGAGACTTTGCCTTTGAAGGACCAGCAGATGTCCCAGAGGGTGCTTCAACATCAGCTGCATGATGACTCAGGAACAGCTTGTAGTGGAAGGCCAGAGGGCTTTCTCTTTTGCACATTGTGTCCTTCTCATTGAGGATACCAGGATACTGACTCAACATTATTCCACACAACAAGGAAGGGAAGGCAATTGGCAGCTTTGTTGCAGATGATCCAGCATGCTTCAATGTCTGATCAAAGATATAAGCTCCATAATCCAGCTTTGTTTGGGTGCCTACAGCAAATATGAACCTGCCCAATCCAGTAGATATTGAGGATGTATGATTGGTAGGGACCCAGTTTGCTGTGCCAATCCTATTCAGCATGGCATACTTCCTTGTCAGCATGTTAACTGAGAGCTTCCCTTTAACTGGCCAAGCCTTGACCTGGTTAGCAGTGATAACCTTGCAAACCTGGTTATCAGTCTTTCCTAATTCATTTGGGCCATCGGATTCTCTTCCAAGGTAGTGGTTGATAACGCTAGGAGAGAATTCTACACACCTTCCTCTTACATATACTTTCCTAAAGTCAACAGACTTACCATTAGCACAATCTTCTTGGAGGTTGACTATGAATTCCTTGACCAGCAGCTCATAGCAAGGAGATAAGTTGGAGACATTTTTGAAAAGGCCAGCAGAAGAAATGAGATCAATTAGCTCTGTGCACTCAAGTGCATTACTGCTCAGCTCTCTTTCAAGTTCTACCCTTCTTTGATAGACAAACTTCCATCTATTCACACTTGAAACATGATGAAAGGAGATGTTGTCCAAAGGAGCTTCTGGAACAGCAGTTGATGACCTTGAGGGTGCTGGTTTCTTCTTTGGAGGAGATGTTGGGACATCTTCTTCAACATCTGAATCTGGAGGAGTGACAACTTTCCTCTTTTGTGTTTGCACCTTGCTCCATTGTTTTGTAGGACCAAAGACAACTTTAGCTTTGTCCTTCTTTGGTGTAGCTTGCTTCTTCTCAGGAATTGCATGTCCTGCATTCATCTTTTCTTTCCTAGTCCTAAGCCTTTTGGCTATGCTAGGGTTTACAGAAGCAATGATTTCTGTATCAGAATCATGCTCTAGGTTCACAACAGGAGGAGGTTGAGCAGTCTCCTCTTCAGCTGGTGGTTCAACAGAGATTTGTTCTTCAGTGGAGGCTTTGTGCTGGTCCTCAGATATTTCTTCATCACTATCAGTGGAGGCCTTTTTCTGGTCCTCAGATGTTTCAACAGCAGCATCAGATGAGGCCTTTTGCTAGTCCTCAGATGTTTCAACATCTATTGGGACATCCTGTTGAGCAGGAGTGTCCTTTTCAGCCTGAGTTTGTTGATCTTCTTGTGGAGCTGGCATGGTGTTCAGAGGGATAGAAATGCCACTTACCACTCTTTGCTCAGATATGATCTTGTTTACCAACTCCTTTATGGAATCATCCACATATTCAGAAGCTTTTGGAGTGATGTTTGCTGGTGAAGGTATGCCTTTGGACTTGCTGAAAACTTGATCTTTTGTTCTTTTTGGAGTTCTTGGCTTTTTAGCAAGAGGAACACTTCCTCTGATTTCGTCCATTGGAGTTGAATCCATGGGTACCACTGAAATGGGGGTTGCATGCACCACATCTTCCTTGTTGAGGATTTCTTCAGAAATGTTAGGGTTTTGAGACATTTTCGAAGGAGGTGGATGAAGAGTTTTAGGTTTGATGAGTTCTGAAAAACAGTTAGAGAATGCAATTCGTTTTTGAGAGAGTGATGAGAATATGGATAGCTGAAAGCAAGCTGATATTTTATAAGTAGCCGTTACTTGGAGAAATTTTAGGAGTGGAATACCCAAGGTGCTTGACCAGACTGGTGTTGCCATCTGGTGCTTATGCCACACAATGTCATATGACATGTTGGCACATCTCCATAACTGTTAAATTTCACATAAGCAGATTCCCAATTTACCCCTTAAGTTTTCAAATTGAGTAGCATCCAAGGCTTTGGTAAAGATATCAGCCAACTGCAGATTTGTAGCTACATGTTCCAGTGAAATCACTTTCTCTTCTACAAGATCTCTGATGAAATGATGTCTGATATCAATATGTTTGGTCCTGCTATGTTGGATAGGATTCTTTGATATGTTAATAGCACTTAAGTTGTCACAGTACAATGTCATGACATCTTGTGGGACATTGTACTCAGTGAGCATTTGCTTCATCCAAACCAACTGTGAACAACTGCTTCCAGCTGCAATATATTCAGCTTCAGCAGTAGATAAGGATACACAATTTTGTTTCTTACTGAACCAAGAAATCAAATTGTTTCCTAGAAAGAAGCATCCTCCTGGAGTGCTTTTTCTGTCATCAGCACTTCCAGCCCAATCAGCATCACAGAAGCCAGTGAGAATTGGTTTGCATCCATGAAAGTACATTATGCCATAGTCACAAGTACCATTAACATATTTCAGAATTCTCTTGACTTGATTAAGATGACTAACTTTTGGATCAGCTTGATATCTTGCACATACACCTACTGCAAATGCTATGTCTGGTCTGCTAGCAGTCAGATATAACAAGCTTCCAATCATACTTCTGTATAGGCTTTGATCTACATTCTCACCCTTGTCATCTTTAGTCAGCTTTAAATGTGTGGGGGCAGGAGTTCTCTTATGAGTAGCACTGTCCATCCCAAATTTCTTGACTATGTTCTTAGCATACTTGCTTTGGGAAATGAACATGGAGTCCTCCATTTGCTTTATTTGCAGTCCAAGAAAGTAGGTTAATTCTCCTACTAGGCTCATTTCAAATTCAGATTCCATCTGATTGACAAAATGTTTAACCATCCTATCTGACATCCCACCAAAGACAATGTCATCTACATATATTTGAGCAATCATGACATTTCCATCTTCATCTTTAACAAACAAGGTTTTGTCAATTCCACCTTTCCTATACCCTTGCTTGATAAGAAAAGTAGTCAGCCTTTCATACCATGCTCTTGGAGCTTGCTTCAGACCATAAAGAGCCTTCTTTAGTTTGTATACATGATTTGGACAGCTTGGATCAATAAATCCTTTAGGCTGTTTTACATATACCTCTTCATTAAGATAACCATTTAAAAAGGCACTTTTCACATCCATTTGAAATAGCTTGAACTTTAAGATACAAGCAATTCCCAAAAGTAGTCTGATTGATTCAAGCCTTGCTACTGGTGCAAAGGTTTCATCAAAGTCTACTCCTTCAATTTGTGTGTATCCTTGAGCTACAAGTCTAGCTTTGTTCTTTGTAACAACTCCTTGTTCATTTGACTTGTTCTTATACACCCATTTAGTTCCAATCACATTTATGTCATCAGGTCTAGGAATAAGGTTCCACACTTCATTCCTTGTGAATTGACCTAATTCCTCTTGCATAGCACAAATCCAGTATTCATCAGTAAGAGCTTCCTTGATGTTTTTAGGTTCTATTTTAGAAACAAAACAGGAACCTGAAATCACTTCTCTTGATCTAGTGCTTACACCTCTGTTGGGATCACCAATTATCAAATCTTTGGGATGATCCTTCTGGATTCTGATGGAGGGAGGTTTGCTGGATTGTTCTGTCCTTGCATCAGTTTGAGTGAAGTCAGAATGATCACTCTTTTCTTCAGCTTCAGTCTTGATATCAGCAGATGTTCCAACATCTTCTGGAACATCTGTAGGAGCATCATCAATTATCACATTTATGGACTCCATGATAATCTTGGTTCTAGAATTAAATACTCTATATGCTTTGCTGTTTATAGAGTATCCAAGAAAAATCCCTTCATCACTTTTAGGATCCATTTTTCTTCTTTGCTCCCTATCTGCCAGAATATAACAGTTACTTCCAAACACATGGAAGTACTTAACTGTGGGTTTTCTGCCCTTCCAGACTTCATAAATTGTGGACAAAGTTCCTTTCCTTAGAGTAACTTTGTTATGGATGTAACAAGTTGTGTTCATAGCTTCAGCCCAGAAGTACAAAGGTAACTTTTTAGCATGGATCATAGCTCTTGCTGATTCTTGAATTGTTCTATTCTTCCTCTCAACAATCCCATTCTGTTGAGGAGTGATTGGTGAAGAGTATTCATGATTGATTCCTTCTGAAGAACAGAAATCTAAGAATTTTTGGTTCTCAAATTCTTTTCCATGATCACTTCTTATTCTGATCACACAGCTGGCGTTTTCCCTTTGTATTCTTTGGCATAAGTCTTTGAATACATCAAATACATCAGACTTTTCTTTGATGAAATTTATCCATGTATACCTTGAAAAGTCATCAACCATCACATAGGCATACCTCTTACCACCAAGGCTCTCAACCTGCATAGGTCCCATAAGATCCATATGCAATAGTTCCAAAACTTTGGAAGTTGTCAGATGTTGGAGCTTTGGATGGGACATCTTGGTTTGCTTGCCTATTTGACATTCACCACATATTTTGCCATCATCAATCTTCAGTTTAGGAATACCTCTCACAGCATCCATAGATATGATTTTCTTTATGCCTCTGAAATGAAGATGACCTAGTCTTTGGTGCCATAGTTTCACTTCTTCTTCTTTAGCTAAAGAGCAAGTTGAAGTGAGACTGAAGTCTTGAGGTTCCCACATGTAACAGTTGTCTTTAGATCTGGCTCCTCTCATGACAACCTTTTGTTCTTTGTTAGACACTATGCATTCAGTTTTGGTAAAGTTTACACTGTACCCTTGATCACATAATTGACTTATGCTGATCAGGTTAGCAGTTAAACCTTTAACCAGCAGCACATCATCTAGTCTTGGTACATCTGGACAGTCCAAGGTCCCAACTCCCTTGATTTCTCCTTTAGCTCCATCTCCAAAGGTTACATATCTGGATGAATGTGACTTTAAGTCTACTAGCAGATTCTTCAATCCAGTCATGTGTCTTGAACATCCACTGTCAAAGTACCAGTCTTCTTTAGCTGATACTCTTAGTGATGTATGTGCTATATATGCAACACCTTTCTTTGACCATTTGAGTTAAGATTTCTTTTGATACCTCTGCCCTGTGTATTGTTCATCAGTAGAGCTCCAAGTTTGTTTGTTGATCTTGTTCTTGGGTATGTAGCTTTGATCAGCATGAAGACTAGCTTTTGGTCTCCATACCTTCTTGATGACCTCTGTCTTCTGCTTAGGAGGTTGCTGATCTCTTTGATGTTTATGCAGCACTTTCTTGGTAACTTCTATCTTCTGCTTAGGAAGTTGCTGATACATCTGATTTGGATATCCATGCAACTTATAACAATGAGGTTTGATATGTCCAAATCTTCCACAATGATGACATCTCCATCTTTGATACTTCTTCTTCATTATGTTCTTTTCAGAATGTTGAGACATCTGTTGGAACATTATGTTTGACTTTTTGTTCTTTTCATGATGTTGAAGCATCTGTTGGGACATCTTGTTTGACTGTATGGACTTTGAAGTAGTTTTGCTAGATCTAGCTTCATCCTTATGAACTCTGTTAAATCCCAGTCCACTTTTATCCCCTGAATGCTTATTTTTGTTGAGAATAACATCCAGTGTACTTGAGCTACTGTTCAGCATTCTAACAGATTTGGACGTGTGTTCCAACTTGGAGTTGAGAAGACTTACTTCACTTTTCAAGGTGTCAATGATCTCTAGATCACTTTCTTTTTCATCCTTTAGTGTCTTAATCTGCTTCTTTAGCTTTATACTCTCACTGCATATTTCAGTGCTTCTTTTGAATAGTTCTCTGTATGATTGCTCAAGTTCTTCAAAAGTAAGCTCCCCATCACTGGATTCACTTTCAGATTCACATAATCCAGCTAGAGCAGTGATATGCTTAGCTGATTCTTCTTCTGAATCACCTCCTGAGTCTTCATCAGACCAGGTTACAGAGAGTCCTTTCTTTTGCCTTTTTAAGTAGGTAGGACATTCATTCCTGATGTGTCCATATCCTTCACATCCATGGCATTTAATTCCTTTTTCTTGACTGGTCTTTTCATCATAATTTGACCTTCTATTAGCATCATAAGGTCTTTTGTTCTCAGAAGAGCTTGTGTACCTTCCACTGGGTTTGGATTTGTCTTCCATCTTTCTGAGAATCTTTTTGAATTGTCTTCCAAGCATAGCAATGTTGTCTGATAAGCTTTCACCAGTTTCTGATTCATCATCTTCTTCTTCATCAGTATTTGTCACCAAGGCTATGCTTTTGTTCTTCTTTACATTTGTGTCATTCATTCCCATCTCAAATGTTTGAAGGGAACCAATGAGCTCTTCAACTTTCATGGTGCATATGTCTTGAGCTTCTTCTATTGCTGTGACTTTCATGTCAAATCTTTTTGGCAAAGATCTGAGAATCTTTCTTACAAGCTTTTCATCAGTCATCTTTTCTCCCAAGGCTCCAGAAGTATTGGCTATTTCTAAGATGTTCATGTAGAATTCATGAATTGTCTCATCTTCCTTCATTCTCAAGTTTTCAAACATGGTGGTGAGAAGTTGAAGTCTTGACATCTTTACCTTTGATGTTCCTTCATGAGTTGTTTTGAGAGTGTCCCAAACATCTTTGGCCAACTCACAGTGATGCACAAGTCTAAAGATGTTCCTATCAATGCCATTGAATAAAGCATTTAAGGCCTTGGAGTTGCCTAGTGCTGAATCTTCTTCCTCCTTACTCCATTCTTCTTCAGGTTTCAACACTTTTGCTCCATCTTTGGTGTCTTGGACAGGATGTTCCCATCCACTGTTGACTGCTTTCCAGGCCTTGTTGTCAAGTGATCTTAAGAATGCAATCATTCTTGGATTCCAGTAGTCATAATTAGATCCATCCAGTATAGGTGGTCTATTTACTGATCCTATATCTCTGTCCATGTTTCTAGAATTTGTATTCCCTAGATCTCACCCAGTATAAACAGGCAGGGTGCCTGCTCTGATGCCAATTGAAATTCTGTGATCAGGTATGAGATGTCGAATGAGATGTTCCAACACTTGACAAATTTAACCAAAACTTAAAGTGCATGAAAAATAAACAACACAGTAGTTTGTTAACCCAGTTCAGTGTATAACCACACTTACATCTGGAGGCTACCAAGCCAGGAGGAAATCCACTATAAGTAATATTAATTCTAGACTTAAACCACCCAGTTTAATCTTTCACTTAATATCTACCCAATGCAATTTCTACCTAAGACACAACTTAGATATGAGTACCAACTCACTCCCCCTCAATCACACAGTGATCTTGTTTACAAGTTTAATAAAATTGAAGTCATACTTCAAACAAAACAGCTTGATCTTACTTCACAGTTTCAATCAAGACACAAATACACTTTTGCTTAAAAGCTCATAAAGTGGTACAATAAAAACAACCTGCTATTAAAACACACAACACCCTATTTTTTCTTCTGAAATTCGTGCTCAATTCTGAGATATTCTGTTGCTTAAATAGGTGTATGGATTTTGGGCTTTCTGTAGGTTAATCCAGTCCTAAAACGCATGCAGCTTCCACCTTGAATTAGGGTTTGTTACTTCCTAGATTCTAGGTGATTTAGTTCTTCTGATTATGCTGAAGTCTCATAACAACACTCCCTACAGATGCGCCTTATTCTGTTTTTGTCCATCCATAATTAATTCCAGATAACTTTCCTTAAATTACTCAGATCAGTTAGTCATTAATTAATTCTGGTAGCAGGTTTGAGATGTCACAACATCTGTTGGGACATCCTGAAAAACTGAACTTAAATCATTTACACAATGTCCCAACATCTGGTTTGACATCCTGAATTAAGTTCTTATACTCTGTTTGATAATGTCCCAACATCTGATAGGACATTCTGAACTGAATTCAACATTTCTTGTTGGTCAAAAATTCTGCCAATTCTAAACATCTACAAGCATAATCATACCATCTCATATTGCATATTTGCTTCACTACATAAGTTCAAGTTCACCTGCATCTAGGGTTTGTGATATGAGCAATCCAAGGATCCATCTGAACCATTCCAAAGGTCTCCAAGCATTCCAATAGGGTCCATGTGTGTTCTATCATCATATTATATCCCTCAAAGATCAAGGAAGTCAAGAAATCACAAGAACTGGCAAGGCATGGAAGCAGAGCTAGGGTTTCACTGCACAGATGACCTGAAATTAGGGTTTTGGTTTCAGAGGCCATAACTCCAAATTTTTTGGTCATTCTTGTTTCTAATAGTCTTAATATGTTATTAGGATCATGTGTACCAAGTTTGATGAAGAAATTCATTGTGGAAGACATATATTCATTAGGTAACTTCTTGAGCAAGTCAGAGCAAAATCAGGGCATCTGAGGCCCCCAACAATGGAACCAAAGGGGTATTTTCATCAAATTGAAGTTATATGATCTTTATTTGATCATTGAAGTGCTTGGAAGTTCACAAAATTGAAGAAATTTGAGCTAAACCAAAAGTTCCCAAAAATGGAAATGACTTGTAATGGAAACTTTCCATTTTGGGAAAGTTTTTCAACCTCCTCTTTCTCAACCAAAAATGCTTCAAATGAAAAAAAATTTGTCATGAAAGTTGTAGATTGGATAATTCCCTTTTCAAAAAGTACCAGAACATGTTCTAACTCATTATGGAACTCAAGTTATGGCCTTGCAAAGTTGGCAAAAATCCTATAATTTTCACTTTCACACCAAAGAGGAATTTTTGCAATTTCACATACCAAGCCATTTTGTGACATCTAAACAAACTCTAAGCATCATACAAACATAATATAACTCATTGTGATCAGAATTTCTCAAGGAATCACAAGTTTCTATGGCTTGCATCACAAGAAATCACAAAAGAGGAAAATCACAAAACACTTGCAAAACCTACGAGATCTTTCCCTCCAAGCCATCCAGCTGCATAAAATGAATCCCATGGTTCTCCTTGATCAATGCTAAACCAGGACATGCCATAAAACATCTGCTACACAAGCCCATACTTCAAGTACACAAGTTGTTGACTTTTTGCAACTTGCCTCATACCAATCACCACAGGCCACCACCCACTTTCTGACCTATCAAGACATGTTATGTGGACTCTGTCGCTCCCACCAAATGAGGCTAAGTCAAATGGGGTACAGACGCGAACGGTCGGTGAAAGGAGAGAACACACAAGGGTGAACTGAAAAGAAAAGAGTCGCCAGCTAGGCATTTTTATCCCGAAGGAAATGTAATGCTGCATAAACCTGAGAAAAGATGGATAAGACGGTTGCGAACCAGAGAAACTGAGAAAGGGGGTTGGTTACAACCTGGGAAGGTATTAGCACCCAGATAGTCCTCCGTACTTAACGGGATCCACGCTTGAAAGATTTGTGTTTTAAAGGGGTAGTGTTAGTGTTATTTGTGTGTAAAAAAGCTGTAAAAAGAATGCAAGTGTCAGTATAAAAGAAATGTGAAGTGGAGAAAAAGGAGTGTCAGTGTATGGAAAGAGTGTGAAGCTCAAGACTATGAGGCTTAAAGAATAATGCTAGAAAGAGGGGGAATATATAGAGACTTTTGTTCGATAACTGTTAAGTTATGCCTACGTATCCTCTCGTGCAATGAGGAAGTCAGAACACCGTAGTTCGACTCAAAGAGACTGAAAGATAAATTAACTTATGAACTACTTACTTGTCTATGCTCAAGTGTATGACCTGTCTGGCTCAGGTGCAAACTGTCTTGCATTAGACGGAAGAAGCAAGTTCTAGTTTGTGAGTGAATGAGATGAGAAAAGAATCCCGGAGGAGACGATTATTGTTTGTTTTTGTGTTTTCAGTCTTTTATTGCTTTTTGGAGTTTGTCATAGAAAAATGAGCTTAAGCCTAAACCAAGGGTTAGTAAACTCATCACATCCTCCCTCTGATTAGGGGTAATGAGAATACCTTAAATGTGAAGTAGACACTTCACACTTAATCACCATGATGTAGGATTAAGATCATTAACCTACTTGTAATTATTTAGATGTTTTTGGGGTATTTGTTTAGTGTTAAGTAATTAGTTTAAGTCACAATCAAGGATTTAATGGACTCATTACACCATCCTAATAGAAGGATAATAGATGAGAACATTTAAGCTGAGAAAGGCTCCTCAACTTAATCCATGATTAGGGATTAACCTCATGACAAAACAAAGCCTTTATTAAAGTGGATTTTAGTTAATGATAAGATTAAGAAGTGGATTTTATGGTTTGTAAGACAACTTGAGAGGGACTTGTCCATTAACACTAGGGTTAGTCCTTCTTAACCAATTAAGGAAGAATTAGAACCCTAATGCAAGGCCCAAGTTACAAGCTTGATGTCTTAGTGGTTATTAAGTGGATTGATTTAAAGGAATTAAACACATTAAGGGTTTAACACTTAGGATTAAAGTTATACACTCCATCCTAATAGAAGGATGCAGGCATATGCTTAATCACAAAGCCTTAAAACCTTTAAGGTTTAGTCCTTGATTATGAGATGAGAAGAGAAGACACAAAGATGACACAAAGGTAAAACTAATGGGGGGACTAATCAAACCCTAATTGTGATCATGCTTGGGTGTTCCTAGGGTTTATGAGTCTTGCAAAAGATCTTCAAGAGGAAAGCAATCAAGAAAGAAGCATATGAAAGGAGGAAGAAACAGAAGAAGCAAGTCAACTTACTTCACTTAAGAAGATAAGTTGCTTGAAGAAAGAAAGTTAGAAAGAGACATGAATGAGAAAGCTCACTCTAATACACAAGTAAAATGCAGAAATGATGCATAAGAGAGATGAGAAGAGATTATGAGAAGTGAAGGCAAATTCACTTCTCAGTGACTTACCACCTGAAAAGTTAGTAACAAGAAATGAAATGAAATGAAAATGAGGTGAAATGCAATGATGCACACCAAAGTTAGAAGCATAAACATGATGTTAATGATGCTAAGAGATAAAGCAAACACATATCAAGAGTTGTGGATAATCATACAAGGATAAGGATGCAAATGAAGCATGTTTTGAACCATGAAAGTTCATGAAATGCAATGGAGGTATAACATGGCAAGTGAAAGATGCAATGGTCAAACATGATTCTAATATGTCCTAAGATGTCTTATATGTCATGTTGATGCACAAAATGTCATGGCAAGTTCATGTATACAAGCAAATGAGAGATGGATGCAAATGAAGGCAAAAATTAGGGTTTATGCACAAGACACAAAGCAAAATCCAAAATCAGAAGCAAATGACAAGATAAAAAATTGAAAATGGAATCAAAGGAACCCTAACCCTACATAAGTTCACTGCCCAAAGGAGGGGACCTAACTCTTAACCTAATGGGGGCTATGTTTTTCTCAAGTTAGCTTGGGTTTTAAGGCACTTCAAAAGGAAAAATGCACACCAAATTGAAAATGAAAGATAAATTCAAACCAATTTTACCCTAGAAACTACATGATATGAAGAATTCAATGCAAAAAGAACCAACATCAAACTCTTCATGGTTAGGCAGAATGAATTTTTCTAAGTTAGGACAAAAATATTGCCTTTTAAGAACTTTAATTCCAAGGAAAAATGTTAAAATAGGTCAAGAACCAAAAAGAAATTTGTTTGAAGAGTTTGATAATGTTTCTAAATGTATCAAAATGCAATGTGATTTTTTTGGTGATTTTTAGAAAATTAAATGCTATTTTAACTAATTAAAATAAACATTTAAATATTTTTAAAAAACGAAAATTATGCAAAAAATAAAATAAAAATTATTTTTAGAAAGAGAAAAATATTTTAAGGTATGATGCAAAAAATGAGAATTTTTGGATGCATTTTTCTATTTTAAATAAAATGGGCGAGAAAAATGAATAAAAAATGAAAATAAAATTGAATTAAAGGAGAAGTAATCAGATCCAAGAGTCAGGATTCAAAGCTGAGACGTGGGAGTTGACTTGGCACGGGTTTGGAAGGCTAGGATTGGTTCTGATTAAATTCAAACTAATCCTAATTAATTAAACTAATTAAATGAGATTAAGGTTAAATGACAAATCCTGGCCATTGAGGACGCGCGCGAAAGACAGATCCAACGCACCAAATTCAAACTGAGCTAAACACGTGATTAAGCCCTAATTGTGCCCTAAACATTTTCAGGTGACCGGAACAGTGTTCCGGTCATCTTCTCCGGTGAACCCAAACCCTAGATTCTTCCCTAAGCTTCTATTCTTCAAATTTCTTGCACAAAAATGATCCTCTAACAATCCTAAACCTAAACCCCCAACCAAATCTCATTTATTTTGCATCATGAACACGAATCGAACAAAAAAGTAAAAACGGGCAAAAGTTTCAGAGCTCACATACATGGTGGTTTCTCAACCATTTTCAAAAATAAACATATCCCCATGACCAGGGGAGCATACAGAACCATAAAAGAACTTAAAAGCAAGCTTCTGGAAAAAAAGTTCACAAGTTGTACCTGAGATGGAACTTTCTGGTTCTGGGATTTCTGACCTTTCCTTTGCTGCAAGTCCACCTCCTTGAACCCCCTGATGATGAAATGAAGCTTAGAATGAATTTATATGGCTTGGTTTGAAGGTTTTGGTTCTGGTGTAGCAGATTTGGAGAGTTGAGTATGTGGTGTTTTTGGCTGTTTTGAGGGTTGATTCATGTTCTATGGATGATATGTGACTTGTTGGTGAAGAAAAATTTGAGTTTTGATGGCTGTATCAAGAGTTTCAAAGAGAAGAAGAAGAAGACAGTTTTTGTGTATCCTGGCTTATGGGAGGTTGCAGGCTTGTGTGTGTGTCTCTCTCAAGTCCTTGAGGTCCACATATGAGGCTCTGATTGGGCAGAGGGTTGGTAGTGGCACAGTTTGATTGGCATGGGCAAAATGCAAAAAGTCAAGATTTTGTGTACCATAAGTATGGCTCAGGTCAGAGGAGATCTTAGGGCTTGTCCTGCTTCAGCTTTAGTCAAGGAAGGCCTTTGGATCTGATTTTGTGAGCTGGATGGTCTTTATCAAGAGTTTTCAAAGTTCTTGCATATTTCCCTCTTTGAAATTTCTTGTGAACCAAGGCAAAAAATCTTGTGAATTCTTGGACAAATTGAAGCAAAATGAACCATATGAAGTTTTTATGATGCCTTGAACTCAATTAGCAACTTATTCAAGCATAAAAAGTTCCTTTTGCAAAAATTCCAATTTTGAAGATTCATGAGAAAATGCCTTATGTAACTTGTAATTCAAGGCATAGAAATGAGAAATCCTTTGGGCAATTCTGAATTATGGATCATGAATGATGTTTGTGTGATGGTTAGAAGTTGATTTGAGGTCACATTTGGTTTTGGCAAGTGTTTTTGCAAGTTTCCTCTTTGGCACAAAAGTGAAAATTAAGTGATTTTGTCCAACTTTGCAAGGCCATAACTTTTGTTCTATGATGAATTAGATCAAGTTCTTGTACTTTTTGAAAATGGGAGGATCCAATCTACAACTTTCATGACCAAGAATTTTTCATTTGAAGCATTTTTGAATAAAAAAGAGGAGGTTGAAAAACTTTCCCAAAATGGCAAGTTTACATTACAAGTCACTTTCCTAAAATGGCAACTTTGCAAATGGCTTGAAATTCTTCAATTTTGTGAACTTCTAACATCCTATAAGATCAAATAAAGATCACATACACCCAAAATGATGGAGAAGACTCTTTGGTTGGGTGATTGGGGGCCTCAGATGCCCTAATTTTGCACTGACTTGCTCAAGAAGTCATCTATTGATCAGATGCCTTCCCCATTGAATTTATTCATGAAAATTGATATGCATGATCCTTACACCATATAGAGACCCATAGAAATAAGAATGACTAAAAAATTTGGAGTTATGGCCTCTGAAACCAAAACCCTAATTTCAGGTCATCTGTGCAGTTAAGCCTGACTCTGCTTCCATGCCTTTCTCAGTTCTTGTGATTCTTTGACTTCCTTGACCTTGGGAGGATATAATATGATGCTTGAACATACATGGACCCTCTTGAGATGATTTAAGTCTTTTGGAGTGGCTCAGATGACCCTTTGATTGCTCAGATCACAAACCCTAGATGCAGTTGAATTTGAACCAATGCAGTGAAGCAAAAAATGTAATATGAGATGATATGATTGAACTTATGCAAATGAAAAGAATCACAAGGCCTGGTGAAATGAGTGAGGGAAAATTTGGGGTGTTTACAGCTGCCCCTATTCAAACACGAGTTAGCTGTGCAGGATGTAAGCAACGGCTTAACAGGCAAACAAGATAACTTGTGGTTGAATACCAAAGACAGTCCAAAATTTGCACTCACTGAATGAAGAAGAAAAGGGATATAGATTGTAAAAGGAAGTGAAGTATGATTTATAAAGTGCGGGTGACGGAGGACGACCGTCGAGCATAGGACGTCTGCTGGGGGATAAGCAATGACGGGGATGGCCGTCATGTCGGGGAAATAAAGGATTATGATAGGGACGGCCATCAGGTAAGGTAGCAAAATTCTCCGGGGATTAAAGGTAAATGATGGGGACGACCATCGGGTTGAAGAAATAAATGATGAGGAACGGTCATCAGAGGTGAAGGACGATCACCTAGCAGGGTACGGCTGCTCTGTTGGGGATAAGATGAGGGACGGTCATCTAAGGTGAAGGACGATCACCTAGCAAGGTACGGTTGTCGAAAGTATCACGACATAGGACGAATTTCGGATAGAAAGAGTCGATGATGGGGACGACCATCGGATAAGCATGATGAAGGACGATCATCAAGAGGTGAAGGACGATCACCTAGCAGGGTATGGCTGCTCACGGGTTTTTACAACATAGGACAAATGTCGGATAAAAGATCGACGATGGGGGCGGCCATCGGATAAAAGGATGAAGGACGATCACCTAGCAGGGTACGGCTGCTCACGGGTTCTTACGACATAGGACAAATGTCGGATAAAAATATCGACGATGGGGGCGGCCATCGGATAAAATGATGAAGGACGATCATCAGAAGGGTGAAGGACGATCACCTAGCAGGGGACGGCTGCTAAAATACCACGACATAGGACGAATGTCGGATAGAAGAGGGTTCCAATAGTGGAGACTCCGCTGGAGGAATGATGAAGGACGATCACCTGGCAGGGTACGGCTGCCGGAAGTATCATGACATAGGATGAATGTCAGATAGAAAGGAAATAATTCATTGGGATCTGCTGGAGACTCTTCTGGGGAATGGTAGACATGGACGAGTGTCTAAATTCAAGAAAGAAAAGGGGATAAGTGTTTGACACCGTGTATAGATTAAAGATGCGAACAAGCATCCTTAAGACTATGATACGGACGAGTATCGGTAGAAACAAACACTGACGCATGTTCAGAGATGATGATACGGACGAGTATCAACTGGTTAACAAAGAACACGGACGAGTGTTGACTCTGAGGGGAAATGAGAGGTGTATACAAGATACGGACAAGTACTTGTATGATTAAAAAGTATGAGTGAGACACAGACGAGTGTTCACCTTGCTGGGGAGAGTATGATGCAGACGAGTATCATAAAAGGAAGTGTATGAGTTTAAGAGTGCAAAAGATATTCTGAAGATCTGTGGGGATAAGATGACACGGACGGATGTCGGAGGAAGTATAATAAGCAAGGGTTTAGGCAACTATGCTGGGGATAGGTGATACGGACGGGTGTCAGGAGAGTGCATTAATATGTTTCTGTGAGTGCAAAGGGGACGCCTTGGCTTTCTGCTGGGGAATTTGAGCGATATCCTGTATGATGTTGATGGGATATCAATATTCACAGGTGACTGATTCAAAACATGGATTGTGCTTATGCAATATGTTTGATTTTTGCCGTAATGCTCCGTATTAGACAGAATGCTACGCTCTGGGGGAAAATATGATGTGAATGCTATGATTATGCAAAGATACCGATCCGGGATTCGGATCCCGTTGCGGTGAAGATCTCCGGCTGATCTGCTTGAAGTTATATCCCAGCTGGGTATGAGATCATTGGTAGATCTGATATATATGACTCTGTATGGGGGAATAGGTCACTGATAGACCCATCCTTGGTAAGGAGGGGCCCAGATGGGGTACGTGGGAGCTTCCGTCACTTTGTTGTGAGATCCTCAGACATTGCTCTTCTGGATAGAGGCTGAGACTCTGCGGGGAGATGGTTCCCTGCCTGACACTTGGCTGGGGAGGAATGATCACTGGATGATCTTCCTAGAGATTTCTGAGGAGGATCCTGTTGAGGATGATGAATTCAGTTGGGGAAATGGGCTCCTCTGATGCTGTTTGGAAGACATGTTGAGGAAATAGTGATTTTGACAGCTTGCTGGGGAAAAACTCTCATGCCCCCTGTCGTACTTTGAATACCTACAATCCTGTATGACAAAGAAACGTACAAGTATCCCGAGGTATCCCTTACTGGATTTCATCATAAGAGTTTGGACACTCCCGGGAGTAAGTATATTTCCTGTAAGCATGTAATTTAGAAAAGACACATTTGTATTTATGCAATTAATATATTAGGGACATCAGACATTTTTTGCAAACGAAAATAAAATGTACGAGACAAAGTGTAACGGAAAATCTGATTTTATTAATTTGCGTGCCTCTGGACGGGCAAATACAGTCAAAGAAACAGATCCCCTGAAATGAGGAGATTGTTACAAATTGAGAAACAAAAAGATGCTGGCAATGTTGATGACGCTTCAAGGAGCTTCCCTTTTGCTATGACCCGTATGACATTGACGTCCTTCCCATCCTGCTTTTGAAGAAGGCTAATTATGACCGGAGCTTGAACCTTTCGAAGTTTACCATGTTGTAAGTGATACAGACGAATTCAGAATGCAGTTATTCGCTTATTCCCTTATTTTGCGTGGATCGCCCTTTCGGGTTTTCAATCCACCGGGATACCCATTTTTGCCTGAGTTGTCCAATGCGGCTTTTCAACTCAGCGGGTGTACATTTTTTTATTTATTTTTCTCTTATTTTGCCTGAGTCTTTTATTCTATTTTTTTGACTCGCCGGGATGCCTTATTTTTGCCTGGACTTAAATTCTGTTTTTATGTCCAGCGGGTCATTTTATGCGAAGTATTTTTTAATTGCATCTGAATTCACAGGGGACAGGAAATATTCACCATCCATAGTACTGAGCATCAGTGCTCCACCAGAGAAGACTTTCTTTACTATGAATGGACCATCATAATTCGGAGTCCACTTGCCCCTGTGGTCTGTATGAGGAGGGAGGAGTCTTTTCAACACAAGATCTCCTACTTGGTATTCCCGAAGCCTAACTTTCTGATCGAAGGCTTTCTTCATTCTTTTATGATACAGCTGCCCATGACAGATTGCAGCTAACCTCTTTTCTTCGATCAGACTAAGTTGTTCGTACCGGGATCGGACCCATTCTGCTTCATTCAATTTAACATCCATCAATATCCATAAAGATGGTAACTCAACTTCAACAGGTAGGACTGCCTCCATACCATACACAAGCTGATACGGCGTTGCCCCAGTGGATGTTCTGATTGACGTTCGGTACCCATGCAAGGCAAATGGTAGAATTTCATGCCAGTCTTTGTATGTGACCACCATCTTTTGCACAATCTTCTTGATATTCTTGTTAGTTGCCTCCACAACGCCATTCATCTTTGGCCTGCAAGGAGAAGAATTGTGGTGTTGGATCTTGAAGTCCCGGCATAGCTCTGCCATCATTTTATTATTTAAGTTGGAACCATTATCAGTAATGATTCGTTCGGGCACTCCATACCGACAGATGATGTCTCTCTTCAGGAATCGGGCTACCACTTGTCTTGTAACATTTGCATAAGAAGCTGCTTCGACCCACTTGGTAAAATAGTCGATGGCAACCAGGATGAATCTGTGGCCATTTGAAGCAGTCGGTTCAATCTTACCGATCATATCAATTCCCCACATGGCAAAGGGCCATGGTGAAGACATCATATTCAGGGGATTTGGAGGCACATGCACTTTATCCGCATAGATCTGGCATTTATGGCATTTTCTAGCATACGCACAACAGTCTGCGTCCATTGTAATCCAGTAATAGCCTGATCTTAGCAACCTTTTAGCCATAGTATGCCCTCCAGCATGGGTACCAAAGGATCCTTCGTGTACCTCGTGCATCAACAAGTCTGCTTCTGCCTTATCAACACATCTGAGAAGTACCATATCAAAGTTTCTCTTATACAGGGAACCATCAGTATTCAGGAAGAAACTACCCGCTAGCCTTCTTAATGTCTTCTTATCATTGGAAGATGCCCCAGGTGGGTATGTTTGATCCTCCAAGAAGCATCTGATATCATGGAACCAAGGCTTATCATCTTTAACAACATCTGCTGAAAATACATATGCTGGTCTGTCAAGTCTGGACACTGAAATCCGGGGCACAAAGTTGGCAGCTTGAACCTTGATCATGGATGAAATGGTAGCCAGAGCATCTGCAAACTGATTTTCATCTCGAGGGATATACTCAAGTTTGACTGTTGTGAAGAAAGTCAACAATCTCCTTGTATAATCCCGATAAGGTATCAGATGATCCTGGTGAGTGTACCATTTGTCGTTGGTCTGATTGATTACCAAAGTTGAATCTCCGAACACAGTCAAAGTCTTGATCCTGAGGTTAATGGCTTCCTCAAGACCCATAATACAAGCTTCGTATTCAGCTTCGTTGTTAGTGCAGTTAAAGGTGAGTTTTGCCGAGAAAGGCATGTGAACTCCCTTAGGTGTAATAAGTACTGCACCAACACCACGACCATTCATATTAACAGCCCCATCAAACATCATAGTCCATTCTTCCTCCGGGTCAGGCCCTTCAGTGTGAATAGGCTCCTCATGATCTTTTGCTTTTATGAACATGATGTCTTCATCAGGGAAGTCGAATCTCATAGGCTGGTAATCATCAATGGGTTGCTCAGCGAGATAATCAGACAATACACTGCCTTTGATGGCTTTCTGAGATGTGTACTGAATGTCGTACTTTGTGAGGATCATTTGCCATCTTGCAACCCGTCCGGTAAGTGCTGGCTTCTCAAAAATGTACTTAACTGGGTCCATCTTTGAGATCAATAAAGTAGTGTGAGTCAGCATATACTGCCTTAGTCGGCGAGCAGCCCACGCTAAAGCACAGCAAGTTTTCTCGAGCAGTGAATAACGTTGTTCACAGTCGGTAAACTTTTTGCTTAGGTAGTATATTGCATACTCTTTTCGACCAGACTCGTCATGCTGGCCCAGCACACACCCCATTGACTCTTCTAATACTGTCAAGTACATTATTAGAGGTCTTCCTTCAACTGGAGGCATAAGGATCGGAGGCTCTTGTAAGTATTCCTTGATTTTGTCAAAAGCCCTTTGGCAGTGTTCATTCCACCTGACCGTTTGTTCTTTTCTTAACAGCTTGAACAAGGGCTCACAGGTTGCTGTGAGGTGAGATATGAACCTTGAAATGTAGTTCAATCTGCCTAAGAACCCCCGAACTTCTTTTTCCGTCTTCGGCGCAGGCATTTCTTGAATGGCTTTTACTTTATCAGGGTCAACTTCAATCCCTTTCTCACTTACAATAAATCCCAGCAGCTTACCGGATCGCACCCCGAATGTGCATTTGTTGGGGTTTAACTTCAACTGGTACATCCTCAGTCGCTTGAATAACTTCAACAGATTCACCAGGTGGTCTTCTTCTGTGAGGGACTTGGCAATCATGTCATCCACATAACATTCAATTTCTTTGTGGATCATGTCATGGAATAATGTTACCATAGCCCGTTGATAAGTGGCACCCGCATTCTTCAATCTGAATTGCATCACCTTATAACAGAATGTGCCCCAGGGTGTGATGAAAGTTGTCTTCTCCATGTCTTCAGGTGACATTTTGATCTGATTATATCCTGAAAATCCATCCTTGAAGGAAAACACCGAGAACTGAGCCGTATTGTCGACCAATACATCAATGTGAGGTAAAGGGAAGTCATCTTTCAGGCTGGCTTTGTTCAGATCCCGGTAATCCACACACATTCTCACCTTGCCATCTTTTTTAGGCACAGGTACAATATTAGCAACCCACGGCGGATAGTTAGTCACAGCAAGGAAATCGGCATCCCACTGTTTTTGTACCTCTTCTTTTATCTTCATTGCCATATCTAGGCGAGTACGGCGTAACTTCTGTTTTACTGGCGGACAGTCTTCTTTCAGAGGCAACTTGTGCATAACAATGTCGGTGTCCAACCCTGGCATATCCTGATAAGACCAAGCAAAAACATCCACATATTCCCGAAGCATATCAATCAGTTGCTCTTTTACTGAATCCTGTAGGCAGGCCCCGATCTTAACTTCTTTCACGTCTTCTTCCGTACCAAGATTAACCGTTTCGACCTCCTCCTGATGAGGAGTGATAACCTTCTCCTCTTGTCTCAACAACCTGGCTAGCTCTTCAGGTAGCTCGTAATCTTCTTCAACCCCTTCATCAGCTTGATTGATTGGATTGTCAAAGTCATACGAAGCCATAGCAGTGTTGTTGTCGGTGCAGTCTGGAGGGCACTTTCTACAAGGGTTTAGATTTGTTCATTTTAGTGATCAGTTTTATCTTATTTAGAAAAAGTGAAAATGAAGTTATTTATTTTGAAAAACATTGCCATTTTATTTTTGTACAAAAAGTGAAAAATGAAAAACAGTGAGCGGAAAATAAAAGACTCATTTGCAAAAGATGTTCTGATATTCATTAATTGATCTTTGCACAAAATACAAGATGGCCCGATTACAAAATGAGTCCTGACATCTTGGGCAAGATGCAGGACTTGATGCATGCTTCAAAATACAGGAAATAATAATTACTCTGCAGGAGTAACCCTTATAATTTCCTGGGAAGACCAGTTTGAGACATGGCTCCCCGGGGTCTTTGGACGTATCCAGCTTTCCAGGTTGCGCTCGTCTTCCGACTCATCTTCCAAGCTATTCACGGCATCTGGGGTGAGCATTCCCCCGCTGACAAACTTGGGCTCCGTTGCAGCCTCTGATTGATCTTGTCGAGTTGGTTTGTAACCCAACCCGAATCGGTCTTCTTTCTTCTCCACGGGAAGCGGCTTGCCCCAGCCTTGGGCGGTACCTTCCTCAACAACCTTCCGGGCTTGCTGATATGATGTGATGGAGGTCCCAAGCATATCATATGTTTCATTAATATTAAGGGCCTCAAACCCTTGGCTCATGGTTTCATGGATCTCCCCATCCATCTCAATGTATTTGAAAGTAGCCAGCTGGCTAACAAAAATATCCTCCTCCCCACAAATAGTAATGACTTGGCCTTCCCACTCGAATTTTAACTTCTAGTGAAGGGTTGATGTCACGGCGCCAGCGGCGTGTATCCATGGTCTACCCAATAGACAGCTGTAGGCAGGCTGTATATCCATCACAAAGAAGGTCGTTTTGAAAACCTGTGGGCCAATCATTATTGGTAATTCTATTTCTCCCAGAACTGATCTTTTAGAACCGTCAAAGGCTCTCACTACCAAGTTACTTGGGCGTAGTGCCAATCCATCATACTCCAGCTTCACAAGGGCTTTCTTGGGCAGGACATTGAGGGATGACCCTGTATCCACCAGTACGTGAGAAAGAACTGCACCCTTACACTCCAAGGTAATATGCAAAGCCTTGTTGTGATTGCGACCTTCCATTGTCAGATCAGTGTTGGTAAATCCTAGTCCATGACTAGCGTTAACATTTCCAACCACGGCCTCTAACTGATTGACGGTAATCTCCTCCGGTACATAAGCTGCGTGCAGGACTTTCAATAGTGCGTTCCGATGAGCCTCGGAGCACATTAGCAACGATAGTATGGAGATCTTGGAAGGTGTTTGGTGAAGCTGGTCTACCACCTTGTAATCACTTTTCTTTATGATTCTCATGAATTCATCAACCTCTTGATCAAAAGGAGTCTTCAAAGCTTCTCTAGTAACTTGTTCTTCTTGCACCATGCTCTTCCCTTTTGCCTTAGCAGCAACTTCTGTTTCAGCAATGGGTCTTGGAATTTGCGAGGCAAAGAGACGTCCGCTTCTAGTGAAGCCTCCACCTCCCCCCACATTGTCTATCTGAGGTGAAGAAGTCGATGATTCTAAAGTGATTTTCTGCCCCTCGCAGTATAGATCTGAGCCATAATGCCAAGGGATGGCATTATTACTTTCGTAAGGAACTGGCCCAGGCACTGTGATAGTGACTGGACTGATAGCAGCTGCAGAAGGGACCACAATGGTGTGTGGATCGTAGTATATGGTGACTAGTGCTCTGACAGGAGTAACATTTTGTTGGTTGTTGGCAGGAATATTTGCAAGGTCATAGTATATTGTAACCGTTGAGACGCTTTCATCAATTGTTGCTGATGTTGTAGAAGACACTATTGACTGGATGGGTGTTGAAGTTGTAGCAGGGATGGTGACTGAACTTGTATCCGTTGAAGTGATCGATTGAGCAATTGTTGGAGTTGTAGTTGAATTTGTTGGAACAATGGTTGCTGACGTTGTAGGAGTATCTGTGATTGTTGATGAAGGAATTGTTGGATTTGTAGGCATCGTTGTCGTAATCTGAAGGATACCATCCTTAATAAGACCATCTATGTCGTTTCTCAGCCTTTCACACCCATTGACTGCAATATTGCAGTACCCACAGCCGAGCTCACACCCGGGGAACACTTGGCATTCTAAAAGCTGAGCTTTGATTTCAACCAAAGGTGTTCGAATTTGTGTGACACTGGTGATTAAGGTGGATGGTTTTCCTTCCTCAATAGCATTAATCCTAGGCCCGTTGTGACTAGGCATTGGATTTCTTGTGACATTCGGAGGAGGTGCAAATTTGAGAGCTTTTGAGTCCACCAGGTCTTGGACCTTCATCTGTAAGGCCCTGCATTTTTCAGTATTATGCCCCGGTGCGTTTGAGTGGAATGCACACCTGGCATTGGCATCATAGTTCTTTGGCATATTGGTGGGAACTGGAGGTGCCAATGTCCTTAACTCGACCAGGTTGAGCTTTAGGAGTTGTGGCAAGAGTGCAGCATACGACATTGGGATTGGGTCAACTACCCTGTTTGCATGTGATGGTCTTTGTTGGAAAGGACGCTGTTGTTGGTTGTTGTTGCTGTTGTTGTAGGTTCTCTGTTGCGGATACTGAACTTGTTGTTGATACTGTGGTTGCTGTTGTTGAGGATATGCTGATTGTTGAGGAATCAGAGCTGGAATGGTAACTGCTGCTACTGACCGGTGCACATACTGAGGTCTGCCCCTGCTCGCATGAATAGAGTTTGTTTCACCGGCCCTTCGGGGTCCCACAAAAGGCTTTCTGGGATTACTGTATGAACTTGCACCACTGTCGGAAATTTTGCCCATCTTCAGTAGACTTTCAATCCTTTCACCAGCTATGACCACATCAGCAAAACTGGTAGAGGAGAAGGAAGCCAATCTGTTAATATAAGTCCCTTGCAATGTGTTCATGAACATGTCAGCCATTTCCCTTTCTGACATGGGTGGTTGGACAGCAGCAGCAAGCTGTCTCCACCTTTGGGCATATTCCCTGAAGCTCTCTCTAGAAGATTGATACATTCCCATTAGGAGGGTCCTATTAGGAGCCATGTCCAAGTTGTATTGATATTGATGGATGAAAGTTTCAGCCAAATCCTTCCAGCATCTTATGGTGGCCCTGGACAAGTGTGAATACCACTCTCTTGAAGCCCCAGTCAGGCTGTCTTCAAAGTAGAACATCCACAGCTTTTCATCCATAGTATAAGCTTTGAGTCTTCCCAGGAAAGACTGCAGGTGAGTGCGAGGATAGGAGGTACCATTGTACTTTTCAAAGCATGGGGGTTTGAATTTGTGGGGAATTCTTACCCCATCCACTAGCCTCATGTCCATCACATCGAAGCCTAAAGAATTCTGAGACTCCAAAGATCTCAACTTCTCAGCAATTTCGTCCAATCTCCGGTCATATACTTCATCTCCAGCTCCCATAACAGTAAACTGCTCTTCTTGGGGATCCTCTTGCAAGATTCTCCCTCCAGCAGTATTACCCTGTACATTCCTCGGGAAGTTAGCTTCTGGATCCAGATGAGGTCCAAACACTGGTGGATCAATACGAGGTTGGCCCCGTTCATTGTTACTAGTTCCTCCTGTTCCAAGATGAGGCTCCTCAGGAGTTTGTCTTTCCACCAGCTCTCTTAACCTTTCTTGACTCTGGGCCAAGCCAGTCATCACAGCCATGAATTGAGACATCTGATTTCTCATCTCCACTCTCTCATTAGCCATCTGATTTCTGACCTCAGTCAGATCCTGCTGTACTTGTTCCATTTGAATACCAGGAAGGTTGTTGCGAGTCGGGTACCGGTGCGCGCGGTTGACAGGGAACACTCGGCGACGAGCAATGTTTCCTGAGATCACAACAAAGTTAGAAACAAAAATAATAATCCTAAAAAACAAAACAAAAGTTAGTATGCAATGCAGTATGCTTATTTGTTTTCCAAGGTATCCGGTTTGGTTCTTGGTTTTGACCTTTCTAGACCTCGAGGAAGATGTTTGATGTTGCTGAGAAAAGAAGCCTAATGAAAACAAACTAATATATTACAAATGATGAACCATACATAGTCTGTTTTACAACATATGCCCATGGAGGGTCAAAATACATCAAAAAGGAAAAGTACATCAAATGGAAATAACAACAATCAAAGAATCAAACATCCAGCCCGAACTCATCCTCTCTGACCTCCTTCAGGAGTGCCTCAGTCACTGGACCAGCTGGGTACTCTGTAATGGTCCTAATGAGGAGGTTCCTGGTAGCAATGGCAGTGGTCAGCTTTTTATGCATGTCCTGGTCCTTTGATCTTTTCAATCCTGCTCTGAGCTTCAACTCTGAGATCTCCTTCTGGGCTGCCAACAAAGCTTCCTGCTGCTTTTTCTCATTGGCCTCTAGCTGTTCAATCTTGGCTTGAGTCTTCTGGTCTTCCTGTGTACGGGCCTCAGTGATCCTGACCCACCTAACCTGACTTTCTTGCAGATAGAGCTCAGTCCTAGCCTTCTGAATCTTGGCTTCTTTACAGGCATTCTTCAATATTTGTTCCCCAGCTCTTGCTTTCCTGATGTAATCCTCTGTCTTCTCAATTTTGGTAAGATGCTCCACCCTAAGCTTCTCCAATCTCTCAATGTCCAGACGACCGTCACTCCTTTCCCAAAGAGTCTTCTTCAAAGCTTGAGATAGGTTCTCATTCCTTTCCTTCAGTTTCTCAAATTCTTCTAGGCTGACAGTTGCTGGTGGCTGTACTGTAGAGGGTCCAGGTATGTCCTCCAAGATAAAAGGCATTCCAGTAATTTGAGCTCTAGTACGGGACCAGTCATAGTATTGAGCTGAAGCAACATTATTACACCTTCCCAGAATTGCCATCCCTTTTGTCTAGATGTTGTCCCAAGCCCAGGATGCTTGTCTGACATCAGCTGAATTAGGTTTTACTTCACAATATAGGGTCTCAGCTAAATCTTGCCCCCTGGGAGGGTGAACCAAAGCATAGCTCAGTTGTCTCTTAAACAACAAAGGATTGTAGTTGATGCAACCCTTTACTCCTATCAAAGGCACATTTGGGTATTGCCCACAGCTGGTGATAATGTCCTTTCCTTTGGTGCTCTGGGTGCACCATCTAATATCATCTGAAGTCAAAGCAATGAGCCTCTTGGCCCAATTCTTCTGTTGGTGAGGATTCAGGAAGGTATCTGACTTAGGTAGGTGTTTGAGCAGCCAGGTGTAAAACAAAGGAGCACAACATCTCACCAACTTCCCCCTTTGCTTCTCATTCCTCTGATGGATGGAATAATAAAAGTCTCCCAGCAGTGTGGGTACTGGGTTCTTCAGGAGAAACAAATGGATGGCATTCTTGTTGACAAATTTGGGCTCATCTGCAAACAGTATAGCCCCATATATGATGAGGGCTAACAGTGCACAGACTGCCTTCCACTCTCCTAATGAAGCTTTCAGGATGGCCTGAGAAATCAAGAAGTCCAAATGCAAACCAGGGATCCCAGCTTTTGTTGTCATACTTTGCTCAATCAAGGCAGGCTCCAGGTACAGTGCCTTTGCTATCTCTTCATTTCTGGGGGCTGGCATCTCTAGTTTGAAAGGGATTCCACCCCTGATAGGTACTCCAATCAATGAAGAAAACTCCTCCAGCAGGGGCCCTAGCTGAAAGTCTGGGAATGTGAAACATCTCAAAGGAGGGTCATAAAACTGCAAGCATGTGTGGATCATGCTCCTCTGAGAAGGGTCAAGGTCCATGACCATATCCAGGATACCTCCATAATGCTCTCTAAACAAAGGGATGTAATCAGGTGTGATGAGTGACTGGACCTGCCTGATACCAGTCAACACAGGTTCAAAGAAATGGTAGGATATGTTGCTCTTCCTGGGAGTAGTCATGAATGTTGCTGAAGAAGCTGAAGATTGGTACTGATGAAGATCACAGACTGAGCTACTGACAGGCTGGTGCTGGTGATGATGATGATAGCTGAAGCAGATAACTGATGAAGCAGAGGTCTATGCAGAAGAAGAGGTCAAAACCAAAACCAAGATATGATATGGATACCCTGAAAAACAAATAAACAAATGTTAAATGATGCAATGATGATATATGCAAATGATATGCAAGGGTTTGTGATCAAGCTGGATCTGATTATCTGTCTTGATATAAGTCCATGTATGTTCAAAAGTCCAGATGGAGGCTTAGAAATCCAGTAACCAGGGTGGGGGACTCAAATAAAGAGTCACATGTCTAGGGTTTGATCACAAGAACTGTCCAAAATGAGGTACTCTTAAACAAAATAGTAACAGGGTATGATGTGGCCAAGGGTACCTGCAAGCCTGTAAACAACCCAACCCTCTCATATGTAATGTTCTAGAACAAGGATCCTCAGACTTGGATTAGTTATGAGAAGTGTAAACACATCTAACCCTAGAGGTACAGTGTTTACAATAAACATAAAAAATCCTCCTCTAATTCACCTCAGCTTCTGAAGGTCATAATAAAGGTCATCCAGACTTAGCAGGCTTCCCAGATAGCCCTGGCACTACAGGAAATCCGTAGCACAGAGTTCTCAAGAAGAAACCCACATCTGAACCGTGTTTCATATTCCCGCACCAGACCGAAATGGAATGGGAAAGAACATGAACCACTCTAGCCTAGGTGTCACTCAGGTCCCGGGTATAGGACCTCAAACTCTCAATGGAACCCCACCCATCAAAACAGAAGCCAGATCCAGCAATGATAATGACAGTATGAAATATGAAAAACTGTAAAGGAAAGCAATAAATAAAGTTGTACATCAAGCAGTAAATAAAGCAAATAAATAAGCACAATTAGCACATAACACCCCGATAAACACAAATCCAACAAGCGCTAGGAGGAACCCACAAAAAGAAACAGAAGCTCTGGTTACAGTATAAGGGTCCCCAGCAGAGTCGCCAAGTTGTCGCTCCCACCAAATGAGGCTAAGTTAAATGGGGTACAGACGCGAACGGTCGGCGAAAGGAGAGAACACACAAGGGTGAACTGAAAAGAAAAGAGTCGCCAGCTAGGCATTTTTATCCCGAAGGAAAGGTAATGCTGCATAAACCTGAGAAAAGATGGATAAGACGGTTGCGAACCAGAGAAACTGAGAAAGGGGGTTGGTTACAACCTGGGAAGGTATTAGCACCCAGATTGTCCGCCGTACTCGACGGGATCCATGCTTGAAAGATTTGTGTTTTAAAGGGGTAGTGTTAGTGCTATTTGTGTGTAAAAAAAGCTGTAAAAAGAATGCAAGTGTCAATATAAAAGAAATGTGAAGTGGAGAAAAAGGAGTGTCAGTGTATGGAAAGAGTGTGAAGCTCAAGACTATGAGGCTTAAAGAATAATGCTGGAAAGAGGGGGAATATATAGAGACTTTTGTTCGATAACTGTTAAGTTATGCCTACGTATCCTCTCGTGCAATGAGGAAGTCAGAACACCGTAGTTCGACTCGAAGAGACTGAAAGATAAATTGACTTATGAACTTCTTACTTGTCTATGCTCAAGTGTATGACCTGTCTGGCTCAGGTGCAAACTGTCTTGCATTAGACGGAAGAAGCAAGTTCTCGTTTGTGAGTGAATGAGATGAGAAAAGAATCCCGGAGGAGACGATTATTGTTTGTTTTTGTGTTTTCAGTCTTTTATTGCTTTTTGGAGTTTTTCATAGAAAAATGAGCTTAAGCCTAAACCAAGGGTTAGTAAACTCATCACATCCTCCCTATGATTAGGGGTAATGAGAATACCTTAAATTTGAAGTAGACACTTCACACTTAATCACCATGATGTAGGATTAAGATCATTAACCTACTGTCGCTCCCACCAAAATGAGGCTGAGTCAAATGGGGTACAGACGCGAACGGTCGGCGAGAGGGATGAGAACACACAAGGGTGAACTCAGAAGGAAAAGAGTAGCCAGCTAGGCATTTTTATCCCGAAGGAAAGGTAATGCTGCATAGACCGAGAAGAGATGGATAAGACGGTCGCGAACCAGAGAAACTGAGAAAGGGGGTTGGTTACAACCTGGGAAGGTATTAGCACCCGGATTGTCCGCCGTACTCGACGAGATCCACGCTTGAAAGATTTGTGCTTAAAGGGGTAGTGTCAGTGCTATCTGTGTGTCAAAGCTAGAGAGAATACAAGTGTCAGTGCTGGAAGGAAGTGAAGTGTATAAGAGAAGTGTCAGTGTAAGAACAAGAATGAAATGCTCAAGGCAATGAGACTTAAAAGATTAATGCTGGAAGGAGGGAGGATATACAGAGACTTTTGTTCGATAACTGTTAAGTTATGCCTACGTATCCTCTCGTGCAATGAGGAAGTCAGAACACCGTAGTTCGACTCAAAGAGACTGAAAGATAAATTGACTTGTGAACTGGTTACTAGCCTATGCTCAAGTGTATGACCTGTCTGGCTCAGGTGCAAACTGTCTTGCATTAGACGGAAGAAGCGAGTTCTCGTTTGTGAGTGAATGAGATGAGAAAAGAATCCCGGAGGAGACGATTATTGTTTGTTTTGGTGTTTTCAATATTTTATTGCTTTTGGAGTTTGTCATAAGTTAATGAGCTTAAGCCTAAACCAAGGGTTAGTAAACTCATCACATCTTCCCTCTGATTAGGGGTAATGAGAATACCTTAAGTATGAAGTAAGCACCTCACACTTAATCACCATGATGTAGGATTAAGATCATTAACCTACTTGCAATTATTTAGATGTCTTGGGAGTTTTTGTTTAGTGTTAAGTAATGAGTTTAAGCCATAATCAGGGATTTAATGGACTCATTACACCATCCTAATAGAAGGATAATAGATGAGAACATTTAAGCTGAGGAAGGCTCCTCAACTTAATCCATGATTAGGGATTAACCTCATGACCTAACAAAGTCTTTATTAAATGGATTTTGGTTAATGGTAAGATTGAGAAATGGATTTTGTGGTTTGTAAGACAACTTGAGGAGGACTTGTCCATTAACACTAGGGTTAGTCCTTCTTAACCAATTAAGGAAGAATTAGAACCCTAATGCAAGGCCCAAGTTACAAGCTTGATGTCTTAGTGATTATTAAATGGATTGATTAAAGGGTTTAAACACATTAAGGGTTTAACACTTAGGATTAAAGTTATACACTCCATCCTAATAGAAGGATGCAGGCATAAGCTTAATCACAAAGCCTTAAAACCTTTAAGGTTTAGTCCTTGATTATGAGGAGAGAAGAGAAGACACAAAGAAGACACAAAGGTAAAACTAATGGGGGGACTAATCAAAACCCTAATTGTTATCACACTTGGAGATCCTAGAGTTTGTGAGGCTTAAGAGAGAAAGATCTTCAAAGAGCCACCAAGGAGGAACAAGATGAAAGGAGAAGGAGAAAAGAGAAACAAGCTAACTTACTTCACTTGAGAAGATAAGTTACTTGAAGAAAGAAAGTAAGAGATGAACATGAATGATCAAGCTCACTCTAATACACAAGTAAAATGCAGAGATGAATGCATAAGAGAGATGAGAAGAGATTGTGAGAAGTGAAGGCAAATTCACTTCTCAAAACAACTTACCACCTGAAAAGTTAGCAAAAGAAATGAAATGACATGAGAATGAGATGAAATTTAATGATGCAAACCAAAGTCAGAAGCATAAACATGATGTTAATGATGCTAAGAGATGATGCAAACACATGGCAAGAGTTGTGGAAGATCATACAAGGATGAGGATGTAAATGAAGCATGCTTTGAACCATGAAAGTTCATGAAAGTTTATGAAATGGAATGAATGCAAAACATGGCAAATGAATGAGGCAATGATCACACATGATTCTAATATGTCCTAAGATGTCTTATGAATCATGTGGATGCACAAAATGTCATGGTAAGCTCATGAATGCAAGCATATGAGAGATGAATGCAAATGAAAGCAAGAATTAGGGTTTATGCACAAGATGCAACACAAAATTCAAAACCAGAAGCAAATGACATGATAAAAAATTGAAAATGGGAACAAAGGTACCCTAACCCTACACAAGTTCAATTCCCAAAGGAGGGGACCTAACTCTTAGCCTAATGGGGGTTATGATTTTCTCAAGTTTGCTAGGGTTTTAAGGCATTTCAAAAGGAAAAATGCATATCAAATTGAAAATAAAAGATAAATTCAAACCAATTTTACCCTAGAAACTACATGATATGAAGGATGCAATGCAAGAAGAACCACCATCAAACTCTTCATGGTTAGGAAGAATGAATTTTTCCAAGTTAGGACCAAAATATTGCCTTTAAATAACTTTAATTCCAATGAAAAATGTCAAAATAGGTCAAGAACCAAAAAGAAATTTGTTTGAAGAGTTTGACAATGTTTCTAAATGTTTTAAAATGCAATGTGAATTTTTTGGTGATAAAATGTTTGATAAAAAAAATTCAAAATTTTTTAATGCATTTTACTATTTTTAAAAATTCGTAGAAATAAAATACAAATAAAATGAAATAAAATTAATTAAATGGAAAAGTATGCCAAAGGGAGGGTTCAGATTGCATCTGGGCTTGAAACTGTTGACTGGTGCCACATCCAATGGCCCAAGTTTAAACCTGACTAAACATAATTAATTAATTTCTTAAACCCTAATTAAAACTAAAGATAGGATCTCAGCCATCCAACACACGCGGGAAAGAACAATCGCACGACCCACATTCAAACATCCACTAATTACACAGCTAAACCTAATTAGGGCAAACTAACCTCAGACGGCCGGAACAGTGTTCCGGTCGTCTTCTCCGGCGAACACAAAACCCTAGCTTCTTCTACAGGCCACCCCTCATCAGATTGATCACATAGAAATGATCCTCTATCCAAACCCCATTCAAATCAACCCTCAAACATCATTTAAAACTCAAGAACAAAGGAAACCGAAATCAAACAATTTTCACGGGTGAAATTTCAGAGAGCCACAAAATAGTCATTTCTTCACCATTTTTAATTCTAAAGGCATCAGCATGACCAGCATAACATGTACTTTCATTTTGTAACAAAAGAAACAAGCTCTGAAAAGTTTGATTCTTGAGGTTACCTGAGGTGATGAACTGCAAATGTGGACTTTCAGAGCTTCTCCTTCGTGCAAAGAGTCTCCTCTGATCCTCCTGAGGCTAGTGGGATGCTTCAAAACCCTTGGTGTTGGCTGGTTTTAGAGTTCCAGTTCTGGTGTAGCAGAAATGGAGGTTTGTATGTGTGGTGATTCAGGCTGTTTCAAGGGGTGATTCTTGTTCTGTGGATGATTTGTGATTTGTTGGTGAAAGAAAAATGGAAGTTTGATGGCTGTGGGAAGAGTTTCGAAGAGGAGAAGTTTTTGACAGTTTTTGAGAATCCTGGATTGTGGGAGGTTGCAGGCTTGTGTGTGGTGTTGCTTGGAAGGCTTGAGGTCCACATATGAGGCTCTGATTGGGCAGAGAGTTGGTGGTGGCACAGTGTGATTGGCATGGGCAAAAATGCAAAAAGTCAAGATCTTGTGTACTATGGGTATGGCTCGGGTCAGAGGAGATCTTAGGGCTTGTCCTGCCTCAGCTTGAGTCAAGGAAGGCCTTTGGATCTGATTTTGTGAGTTGGATGGTCTTGATCAAGAGTTTCCAAGGTTCTTGCATATTTCCCTCTTTGAGTTTTCTTATGAACCAAGGCAAAGAAACTTGTGATTTCTTGGGCAAAAATGCAGCAACATGAGCCATATGAAGTTGCTAGAATGATTTGAGATCAATTAGTGTTCAATTCAAGCATGAAAAGTTCCTTTTGCAAAGATTCAATTTTGAAGCTTTCATGAAAAAATGCCTTATGTAACTTGTAATTCAAGGCATGAAAGTGAGAAATTCTTGGGCAAATCTGAATTATGAGCCATGAATTATGTTTGTGTGATGATTAGAAGCTGGTTTGAAGTCACATTTGGCTTTGGCATGAGGTTTTGCAACTTTCCCTCTTTGGTGCCAAAGTGAAAAATAAGTGATTTTTCCCAACTTTGACAAGCCATAACTTTTGATCTAAAATGAATTAGAATGAGTTCTTGTACTTTTTGAAAATGGGAGGATCCCATCTACAACTTTCATGACCAAAGTTTTTTCATTTGAAGCAATTTTGAATCAAAAAGAGGAGGTTGAAAAACTTTCCCAAAATGGCAAGTTTGCATTACAAGTCACTTTCCTAAAAAGGCAACTTTGCAAATGGCTTGAAATTCTTCAATTTTGTGAACTTCTAACATCTTCTAAGATCAAATAAAGATTATACACATTCAAAATGATGGAGAAACCTCTTTGGTTGGGTGATTGGGGGCCTCAGATGCCCTGATTTTGCACTGACTTGCTCAAGAAGTCACCTTTTGATCAGATGCCTTCCCCTTTGAATTTCCTCATGCAAATTGATATGCATGATCCTCATAACATGTAGAGACCAATAGAAACAAGAATGACCAAAAAATTTGGAGTTGTGGCCTCTGAAACCAAAACCCTAATTTCAGGTCATCTGTGCAGTTAAGCTTGGCTCTGCTTCCATGCCTTTCTCAGTTCTTGTGATTCTTTGACTTCCTTGGCCTTTGGAGGATATAATATGATGCTTGAACATACATGGACCCTCTTGAGATGGTTGAAGACCTTTGGAGTGGCTCATATAGCTTAGGGACTGCTCAGATCACAAACCCTAGATGCAGATGATTTTGAAAAAAAGTAATATGAGATGACATGATTGAACTCATGCAAATGAAAAGATCACAAGCCATGGTGAAATGAGTGAGGGAAAATTTCGGGTGTTTACATCTGCCCCTATTCAAGCATGAGTTAGCTGTGTATGATGTAAGCAACGGCTTAACAGGCAAACAAGATAACTTGTGGTTGAATACCAAAGACAGTCCAAAATTTGCACTCGCTGAATGAAGAAGAAAATGGATATAGATTGTAAAAGAGAAAAAAGTATGATTTATAAAGTGCGGGCGACGGAGGACGACCGTCAAGCAGGGACAACTGCCGGGGATGAAGCGATGACGGGGACGACCGACATGCCGGGGAAAGTAATAAGACTCTCTGGGGATTGAAGGTAGATGATGGGAAAGACCATCGGGTTGAAGAAATAAATGATCAGGGACGGTCATCAAAGGTGAAGGACGATCACCTAGCAGGGGGCGGCTGCTCTGTTGGGGATAAGATGAGGGACGGTCATCCAAGGTGAAGGACGATCACCTGGCAGGGTGCGGCTGCCGAAAGTATCACGACATAGGATGAATGCCGGATAGAGAAGGTCGACGATGGGGACAACCATCGGATAAGCACGATGAAGGACGATCATCAAGAGGTGAAGGACGATCACCTAGCAGGGTACGGCTGCTCTTGGGGTTCATCATGACATAGGACGAATGTCAGATAACAAGATCAACGATGGGGACGACCATCGGATAAAATGATGAAGGACGATCATCGAGAGGTGAAGGATGATCACCTAGCAGGGGACGGTTGCTGAAAATATCACGACATAGGACGAATATCGGATAGGAAGGGGTTCTAATGAATAGAGATTCTGCTGGGGGATGATGAAGGACGATCATCAAAAAGGTGAAGGACGATCACCTGGCAGGGTACGGCTGCCGAAAATATCGTGACATAGGACGAATGTCAGATAAAAAGGAGATAATTTACCAAGATTTGCCGGGAATTCTTCTTGGGAATGGTAGACACAGACGAGTGTCTAATTTCAAGAAAGCAAAGGCACAAGTGTCTGACATGGTGTATAGATTAAAAGTGCGGACGAGCATCCTTAAGACTACGATACAGACGAGTATCAGTAGAAACAAACGCTTGACGCATGTTCAGAGATGATGATACGGACGAGTATCAACTGGTAAAACAAAGAACACGAACGAGTGTCGACTCTGAGGGAATTTAAGTAGTGTATATAAGATACGGACGAGTATCTGTATGAGTAACAAGTGATGAGCGAGACATAGATGAGTGTCTAACTTGCTGTGGAGAGTACGACACGGACGGGTGTCGGGAGAAATGTATTATAAACAAGTATTCGGTTTACAGAGCATTTAGGCAACCATGCTGGGGAAGGTGACACGGACGGGTGTCAGGGAATTGTATATACATGTATCTATCTGTAAAGAATGCTCGGGCGACTTTACTGGGGAAGGATGACACAGACGAGTGCCCAAAAGGAGTATGTATCTGTATTTGTGAGTGCAACGAGGATGTTTTGGCTTTCTGCTGGGGAGCTTGGGAAGTATTTAGTATATTGCTGATGGTATGTCAGTATTTACGAGTGTTTGATTCAGAACATGGCTTATGATCTATGCAATATGTTTGATTTTTGCCGTAATGTTCCGTATTAGACGGAATGCTACGCTTTGGGGGGGAAATATGATGCGAATGCTATGATTATGTAAAGATACCGATCCGGGATTCAGATCCCGTTGTGAAGATCCCGGGCTGATTTGCTTGAAGTAGATATCCCAGCTAGGGATGAGATCGTTGCTTTGTTGTGAGATCTTCAGACATTGCTCTTCTGGATAGAGGCTGAAACTCTGCGGGGAGATGATTTCCTGCCTGACACTTGGCTGAGGAGGAATGATGACTGGCAACTCAGCTAGGGAAGAAGCATCTCTGGTGCTATTTTGGAAGATGTGTCGAGTAATTAATGATTGGGCAGCTTGCTGGGGAAAAGCTCTCATGCCCCATGTCGCGTTTTGAACACCTGCAATCCTGTATGTCAAAGAAACGCACAAGTATCCGAGGTATCCCTTACTGGATCCCACCATAGGAGTTTAGACACTCCCGGGAGTAAATATATTTCCCGTAAGCATGTAATTTAGAAAAACGCATCTGTATTTATGCAATCAACATCTTAAGGACATCGGACATTTTGCAAACGAAAATAAAATGTACGAGACAACAAATGACTGAAAATATGATTTTATTTGATTCGTGTGCCCTGAATTGGCAAGATACAGTCAAAGAGACAGATCCCCTGAAATGAGGAGATTGTTACAAATTGAGAAACAAAAAGGTGTTGGCAATGTTGATGACGCTTCAGGGAGCTTCCCTTTTGCTATGACCCGTATGACCTTGACGTTCTTCTCATCTCGCTTTCTGAAGAAGGTCGATTCTGACCGATGTTTTAACCTTTCGAAGCTTGCCGGGTTGCAAGTGATACAGACAAATTCAGAATGCAATTGTTCGCTTATTCCCTTATTTTGCGTGGATCGCCCTTTCGGGTTTTCAATCCACCGGGATACCCATTTTTGCCTGAGTTGTCCAATGCGGCTTTTCAACTCAGCGGGTGTACATCTTTTATTTATTTTCCCTTATTTTTGTCCGAGTCTTTTATTTTGTTTCTGACTCGCCGGGATGCCCTATTTTTGCCTGGACTTACATTCTGTTTTTATGTCCAGCGGGTCATTTTTTATGCGAAGTATTTTTTAACTGCATCTGAATTTACAAGGGACAGGAAGTCTTCACCATCCATAGTACTGAGCATCAGTGCTCCACCAGAGAAAACTTTCTTTACTATGAATGGACCATCATAATTCGGGGTCCACTTGGCCCTGTGGTCTATATGAGGAGGGAGGAGTCTCTTCAGCACAAGATCTCCTACTTGGTATTCTCGGAGCCTGACTTTCTGATCGAAGGCTTTCTTCATTCTTTTCTGATACAGCTGCCCATGACAGATTGCAGCTAATCTCTTTTCTTCGATCAGATTTAGTTGTTCGTATCGGGATCGGACCCATTCTGCTTCATTCAGTTTAACATCCATTAGTACTCGCAAGGAGGGTAATTCAACTTCAACAGGTAGGACTGCCTCCATACCATAAACAAGCTGATACGGTGCTGCCCCAGTGGATGTTCTGATTGATGTACGGTACCCATGCAAGGAAAATGGTAGCATTTCATGCCAGTCTTTGTAAGTGACCACCATCTTCTGCACAATCTTCTTGATATTCTTATTAGCTGCCTCAACAGCGCCATTCATCTTTGGCCTGTAAGGAGAAGAATTGTGGTGTTGGATCTTGAAGTCTCGACATAGTTCTGCCATCATTTTGTTGTTCAAGTTGGAACCATTATCAGTAATGATTCGCTCGGGCACTCCATACCGACAGATGATGTATTTCTTTAGAAATCGGGCTACCACTTGCCTGGTGACATTTGCATAAGAAGCTGCTTCGACCCACTTGGTAAAATAGTCAATGGCTACCAGGATGAATCTGTGGCCATTTGAAGCAGTCAATTCAATCATGCCAATCATATCATTTCCCCACATGGCAAAGGGCCAGGGTGAAGACATCACATTCAAAGGACTGGGAGGCACATGCACTTTATCCGCATAAATCTGGCATTTATGGCATTTCCTGGCATAAGCACAGCAGTCTGCATCCATTGTGATCCAGTAATAGCCCGACCTTAATAACTTTTTAGCCATGGCATGTCCTCCAGCATGGGTACCAAAGGATCCTTCATGCACCTCGTGCATCAACAAGTCTGCTTCTGCCTTATCAACACATCTGAGAAGCACCATATCAAAGTTTCTCTTATACAAGGAACCATCAGTATTCAGGAAGAAACTACCAGCTAGCCTTCTTAATGTCTTCTTAATATTGGATGATGCCCCAGGTGGGTATGTTTGATCCTCCAAGAAGTATTTGATGTCGTGGAACCAAGGCTTATCATCTTTAGCAAGGTCTGCTGAGAATACGTATGCTGGTCTGTCAAGTCTGGATACCGAAATCCGAGGCACAAAGTTGGCAGCTTGAACTTTGATCATGGATGAAATGGTAGCCAGAGCATCTGCAAACTGATTTTCATCTCGAGGGATATACTCAAGCTTGACCGTTGTGAAAAAAGTCAATAACCTCCTTGTATAATCCCGATAAGGTATCAGATGATCCTAGTGCGTGTACCATTTGCCGTTGGTTTGATTAATTACCAGAGCTGAATCTCCGAACACAGTCAAAGTCTTGATCCTGAAGTCAATGGCTTCCTCAAGACCCATAATACAAGCTTTGTATTCAGCTTTGTTGTTAGTGCAGTTAAAGGTGAGCTTTGCCGAGAAAGGCATGTGAACTCCCTTAGGTGTAATGAGTACTGCACCAACACCACAACCATTCATATTAACAGCCCCATCAAACATCATAGTTCATTCTTCTTCCGGGTCAGGTCCTTCAGTGTGAATAGGCTCTTCATCATCTTTTGCTTTTATGAACATGATGTCTTCATCAGGGAAGTCAAACCTCATAGGCTGGTACTCATCAATGGGTTGCTCAGCAAGGTAATCAGACAATACACTGCCTTTGATGGCCTTCTGAGAGGTGTACTGAATATCATACTCTGTGAGGATCATTTGCCATCTTGCAACCCGTCCGGTAAGCGCCGGCTTCTCAAAAATGTACTTAACTGGGTCCATCTTAGAGATCAATAAAGTAGTGTGGGTCAACATATACTGCCTTAGTCGGCGAGCAGCCCACGCTAAAGCACATCAAGTTTTCTCGAGCAGTGAATAACGTTGTTCACAGTCGGTAAACTTTTTGCTTAGGTAGTATATCGCATACTCTTTTCGACCAGACTCGTCATGCTGGCCCAGCACACACCCTATTGACTCTTCTAATACTGTCAAGTATATGATTAGAGGTCTTCCTTCCACTGGAGGCATAAGGATTGGAGGCTCTTATAAGTATTCCTTGATTTTGTCAAAAGCCCTCTGGCAGTCTTCGTTCCACCTGACCGTTTGTTCTTTTCTTAACAACTTGAACAAGGGTTCGCAGGTTGCAGTAAGGTGAGATATGAACCGTGAAATGTAGTTCAATCTTCCTAAGAACCCCCGAACTTCTTTTTCAGTCTTCGGTGCAGGAATTTCTTGAATGGCTTTGACTTTGTCAGGATCAACTTCAATTCCCTTCTCACTTACAATGAACCCCAGCAGCTTACCGGAATGCACCCCGAATGTGCATTTGTTGGGGTTTAGCTTCAGCTGATACTTTCTCAGACGCTTGAATAACTTTAACAGATTCACCAGGTGATCTTCTTCTGTGAGGGACTTGGCAATCATGTCATCCACATAACATTCAATTTCTTTGTGGATCATGTCGTGGAATAATGTTACCATAGCCCATTGATAAGTGGCACCCGCATTCTTCAATCCGAATGGCATCACCTTATAACAGAATGTGCCCCAGGGTGTGATGAAAGTTGTCTTCTCCATGTCTTCAGGTGACATTTTAATCTGATTGTATCCTGAAAATCCATCCATGAAGGAAAACACCAAGAGCTGAGCCGTATTGTCGACCAATACATCAATGTGAGGTAAAGGGAAGTCATCTTTCGGGCTGGCTCTGTTCAGATCCCGGTAATCCACACACATTCTCACCTTGCCGTCTTTCTTAGGCACAGGTACAATATTAGCAACCCACGGCGGATAGCTAGTCACAGCAAGGAAACCGGCGTCCCACTGCTTTTGTATCTCTTCTTTTATCTTCATCGCCATATCCGGGCGAGTACGGCGCAACTTCTGTTTTACTGGCGGGCAGTTTTCTTTCAGAGGAAGCTTGTGCTTGACAATGTCGGTGTCCAACCCTGGCATATCCTGATAAGACCAAGCAAAAACATCCACATATTCCCGGAGCATGTCAATCAGTTTCTCTTTCACCGAGTCTTGTAAGCAGGCCCCGATCTTAACTTCTTTCAAGTCTTCTTCTGTACCAAGATTAACCGTATCAACCTCCTCCTAGTGAGGGGTGATAACCTTCTCCTCTTGTCTCAACAACCTGGCTTGCTCTTCAGGTTGCTCATAATCTTCTTCAACCCCTTCATCAGCTTGATTGATTGGATTGTCAAAGTCATACGAAGTCATAGCAGTGTTGTTGTCGGTGCAGTCTGGAGGGCACTCTCTGCAAGGGTTTAGATTGGTTTATTTTAGTGATCAGTTTTATCTTATTTTAGAAAAAGTGAAAATGAAGTTGTTTATTTTGAAAAGCATTGCCCTTTTATTTTTTGTACAAAAAGTGAAAAATGAAAAACAGTGAGCGAAAAAGAAAAAACTCATTTACAAAAGACGTCCTGATATTCATTAATTGATCTTTGCACAAAATATAAGATGACTCGATTACAAAATGAGTCCTGACATCTTGAGCAAGATGCAGGACTTGATGCATGCTTTAAAATACAGGAAATAATAATTACTCTGCAGGAGTAACTCTTATAATTTCCTGGGAAGACCAGTTTGAGACATGGCTCCCCGGGGTCCTTGGACGTATCCAGCTTTCCAGGTTGCGCTCATCTTCCGACTCATCTTCCAAATTGTTCACAGCATCTGGGGTGAGCATTCCCCCGCTGACAAAACTGGGCTCCTTTGCAGCCTCTGATTGATCTTGCTGAGTTGGTCTGTAACCCAACCCAAATCGGTCTTCTTTCTTCTCCACGGGCAACAGCTTGCCCCAGCCTTGGGCGGTACCTTCCTTAACAACCTTTCGGGCTTGCTGGTACGATGTTATGGAAGTTCCCAGTACAGCAAATGCTTCATTAATGTTCAAGGCCTCAAACCCTTGACTCATGGTTTCGTGGATCTCCCCATCCATTTCTATGTACTTATACGTAGCCAGCTGGCTAACAAAGATGTCCTCTTCCCCACAGATGGTGATGATTTGGCCTTCCCACTCGAATTTTAACTTCTGGTGAAGGGTAGACGTAACAGCGCCAGCGGCGTGGATCCAAGGTCTACCCAACAGACAACTGTAGGTCGGCTGTATGTCCATCACAAAGAAGGTAGTTTTGAAGGTATGCGGGCCAATCAACACAGGCAGATCAATCTCCCCAAGCAGTGATCTTTTAGAGCCATCAAATGCTCTCACCACCAAATTACTCGGACGCAATGCCAAGCCATCATTTTCCAGCTTCACTAAGGCTTTCTTTGGTAGAACATTGAGTGATGACCCAGTGTCCACCAGTACATGAGATATAACAGCACCCTTGCATTCCAAGGTGATATGCAAAGCCTTGTTATGGTTGTGTCCCTCCGTTGTTAAGTCAGCATTGGTAAAGCCCAGTCCATGACTGGTGTTGACATTGGCAACCACGGTTTCTAGCTGATTAACAGTAATCTCCTCCGGCACGTAGGCTACGTCCAGGACTTTCAACAGTGCGTTCCTATGAGCTTTAGAACACATCAACAGTGATAATATGGAGATTTTGGAGGGGGTTTGGTGAAGCTGGTCCACCACCTTGTAATCACTCCTTTTTATGATTCTCATGAACTCGTCTACATCTTGTTCAAAAGATGTCTTCTGAGTTTCTCTGGTAGTCGGCTCTTCAGGTACCACACTCTTTCCTTTTGCTTTGGCAGCAGCTTCTGCTTCAGCATTAGGTCTTTGTGTCTGGTGATTCTTGTTCTGTGGATGGTTTATAATTTGTTGGTGAAAGAAAAATGGAAGTTTGATGGCTGTGGGAAGAGTTTCGAAGAGGAGAAGTTTTTGACAGTTTTTGAGAATGCTGGATTGTGGGAGGTTGCAGGCTTGTGTGTGGTGTTGTTTGGAAGGCTTGAGGTCCACATATGAGGCTCTGATTGGGCAGAGAGTTGGTGGTGGCACAGTGTGATTGGCATGGGCAAAAATGCAAAAAGTCAAGATCTTGTGTACTATGGGTATGGCTCGGGTCAGAGGAGATCTTAGGGCTTGTCCTGCCTCAGCTTGAGTCAAGGAAGGCCTTTGGATCTGATTTTGTAAGCTGGATGGTCTTGATCAAGAGTTTCCAAGGTTCTTGCATATTTCCCTCTTTGAGTTTCTTATGAACCAAGGCAAAGAAACTTGTGATTTCTTGGGCAAAAATTCAGCAACATGAGCCATATGAAGTTGCTAGAATGATTTGAGATCAATTAGTGTTCAATTCAAGCATGAAAAGTTCCTTTTGCAAAGATTCAATTTTGAAGCTTTCATGAAAAAATGCCTTATGTAACTTGTAATTCAAGGCATGAAAGTGAGAAATTCTTGGGCAAATCGGAATTATGAGCCATGAATTATGTTTGTGTGATGATTAGAAGCTGGTTTGAAGTCACATTTGGCTTTGGCATGAGGTTTTGCAACTTTCCCTCTTTGGTGCCAAAGTGAAAAATAAGTGATTTTTCCCAACTTTGACAAGCCATAACTTTTGATCTAAAATGAATTAGAATGAGTTCTTGTACTTTTTGAAAATGGGAGGATCCCATCTACAACTTTCATGACCAAAGTTTTTTCATTTGAAGCAATTTTGAATCAAAAAGAGGAGGTTGAAAAACTTTCCCAAAATGGCAAGTTTGCATTACAAGTCACTTTCCTAAAAAGGCAACTTTGCAAATGGCTTGAAATTCTTCAATTTTGTGAACTTCTAACATCTTCTAAGATCAAATAAAGATCATACACATTCAAAATGATGGATAAACCTCTTTGGTTGGGTGATTGGGGGCCTCAGATGCCCTGATTTTGCACTGACTTGCTCAAGAAGTCACCTTTTGATCAGATGCCTTCCCCTTTGAATTTCCTCATGCAAATTGATATGCATGATCCTCATAACATGTAGAGACCAATAGAAACAATAATTACCAAAAAATTTGGAGTTGTGGCCTCTGAAACTAAAACCCTAATTTTAGGTCATCTGTGCAGTTAAGCTTGGCTCTGCTTCCATGCCTTTCTCAGTTCTTGTGATTCTTTGGCTTCCTTGGCCTTTGGAGGATATAATATGATGCTTGAACATACATGGACCCTCTTTAGATGGTTGAAGACCTTTGGAGTGGCTCATATAGCTTAGGGACTGCTCAGATCACAAACCCTAGATGCAGATGATTTTGAAAAAAAGTAATATGAGATGACATGATTGAACTCATGCAAATGAAAAGATCACAAGCCATAGTGAAATGATTGAGGGCAAATTTGGGGTGTTTACACCTACTTGTAATTATTTAGATGTTTTTGGGGTTTTTGTTTAGTGTTAAGTAATGAGTTTAAGCCACAATCAAGGATTTAATGGACTCATTACACCATCCTAATAAAAGGATAATAGATGAGAACATTTAAGCTGAGAAAGGCTCCTCAACTTAATCCATGATTAGGGATTAACCTCATGACAAAACAAAGCCTTTATTAAAGTGGATTTTAGTTAATGATAAGATTAATAAGTGGATTTTATGGTTTGTAAGAAAAATTGAGAGGGACTTGTCCATTAACACTAGGGTTAGTCCTTCTTAACCAATTAAGGAAGAATTAGAACCCTAATGCAAGGCCCAAGTTACAAGCTTGATGTCTTAGTGGTTATTAAGTGGATTGATTTAAAGGAATTAAACACATTAAGGGTATAACACTTAGGATTAAAGTTATACACCCCATCCTAATAGAAGGATGCAGGCATAAGCTTAATCACAAAGCCTTAAAACCTTTAAGGTTTAGTCCTTGATTATGAGATGAGAAGAGAAGACACAAAGATGACACAAAGGTAAAACTAATGGGGGGACTAATCAAACCCTAATTGTGATCATTCTTGGGTGTTCCTAGGGTTTATGAGGCTTGCAAAAGATCTTCAAGAGGAAAGCCATCAAGAAAGAAGCAGATGAAAGGAGGAAGAAACAGAAGAAGCAAGTCAACTTACTTCACTTAAGAAGATAAGTTGCTTGAAGAAAGAAAGTGAGAAAGAGACATGAATGATAAAGCTCACTCTAATACACAAGTAAAATTCAGAAATGATGCATAAGAGAGATGAGAAGAGATTATGAGAAGTGAAGGCAAATTCACTTCTCAGTGACTTACCACCTGAAAAGTTAGTAACAAGAAATGAAATGAAATGAAAATGAGGTGAAATGCAATGATGCACACCAAAGTCAGAAGCATAAACATGATGTTAATGATGCTAAGAGATAAATCAAACACATATCAAGAGTTGTGGATAATCATACAAGGATAAGGATGCAAATGAAGCATGTTTTGAACCATGAAAGTTCATGAAAGTTTATGAAATGCAATGGAGGTATAACATGGCAAGTGAAAGATGCAATGGTCAAACATGATTCTAATATGTCCTAAGATGTCTTATTTGTCATGTTGATGCATAAAATGTCATGGCAAGTTCATGTATACAAGCAAATGAGAGATGGATGCAAATGAAGGCAAAAATTAGGGTTTATGCACAAGACACAAAGCAAAATCCAAAATCAGAAGCAAATGACAAGATAAAAAATTGAAAATGGAATCAAAGGAACCCTAACCCTACATAAGTTCACTTCCCAAAGGAGGGGACCTAACTCTTAACCTAATGGGGGCTATGATTTTCTCAAGTTAGCTTGGGTTTTAAGCCACTTCAAAAGGAAAAATGCACACCAAATTGAAAATGAAAGATAAATTCAAACCAATTTTACCCTAGAAACTACATGATATGAAGAATGTAATGCAAAAAGAACATACATCAAACTCTTCATGGTTAGGCAGAATGAATTTTTCTAAGTTAGGACAAAAATATTGCCTTTTAAGAACTTTAATTCCAAGGAAAAATGTCAAAATAGGTCAAGAACCAAAAAGAAATTTGTTTGAAGAGTTTGATAATGTTTCTAAATGTATCAAAATGCAATGTGATTTTTTTGGTGATTTTTAGAAACTTAAATTCTATTTTAATTAATTAATTCTCATTAACTAATTAAAATAAACATTTAAATATTTTTAAAATACGAAAATTATGCAAAAAATAAAATAAAAATTATTTTCAGAAAGAGAAAATTTTTTTAAGGTATGATGCAAAAAATGAGAATTTTTGGATGCATTTTGCTATTTTAAATAAAATGGGCAAGAAAAATGAATAAAAATGAAAATAAAATTGAATTAAAGGAGAAGTAATCAGATCCAAGAGTCAGGATTCAAAGCTGAGACGCGGGAGTTGACTTGGTGCGGGTTTGGAAGGCTAGGATTGGTTCTGATTAAATTCAAACTAATCCTAATTAATTAAACTAATTAAATGAGATTAAGGTTAAATGACAAATTCTGGCCAATGAGGACGCGCGCGAAAGACAGATCCAACGCACCAAATTCAAACTGAGCTAAACACGTGATTAAGCCCTAATTATGCCCTAAACATTTTCAGGTGACCGGAACAGTGTTCCGGTCATCTTCTCCGGTGAACCCAAATCCTAGATTCTTCCCTAAGCTTCTATTCTTCAAATTTCTTGCACAAAAATGATCCTCTAACAATCCTAAACCTAAACCCCCAACCAAAACTCATTTATTTTGCATCATGAACACGAATCGAACAAAAAAGTAAAAACGGGCAAAAGTTTCAGAGCTCACATACATGGTGGTTTCTCAACCATTTTCAAAAATAAACATATCCCCATGACCAGGGGAGCATACAGAACCATAAAAGAACTTAAAAGCAAGCTTCTAGAAAAAAAGTTCACAAGTTGTCCCTGAGATGGAACTTTCTGGTTCTGGGATTTCTGACCTTTCCTTTGCTGCAAGTCCACCTCCCTGAACCCCCTGATGATGAAATGAAGCTTAGAATGAATTTATATGGCTTGGTTTGAAGGTTTTGGTTCTGGTGTAGCAGATTTGGAGAGTTGAGTATGTGATGTTTTTGGCTGTTTTGAGGGTTGATTCTTGTTCTATGGATGATATGTTACTTGTTGGTGAAGAAAAATTTGAGTTTTGATGGCTGTATCAAGAGTTTCTAAGAGAAGAAGAAGAAGACAGTTTTTGTGTATCCTGGCTTATGGGAGGTTGCAGGCTTATGTGTGTGTCTCTTTCAAGTCCTTGAGGTCCACATATGAGGCTCTGATTGGGCAGAGGGTTGGTAGTGGCACAGTTTGATTGGCATGGGCAAAATGCAAAAAGTCAAGATTTTGTGTACCATAGGTATGGCTCGGGTCAGAGGAGATCTTAGGGCTTGTCCTGCTTCAGCTTCAGTCAAGGAAGGCCTTTGGATCTGATTTTGTGAGCTGGATGGTCTTGATCAAGAGTTTTCAAAGTTCTTGCATATTTCCCTCTTTGAAATTTCTTGTGAACCAAGGCAAATAATCTTGTGAATTCTTGGACAAATTGCAGCAAAATGAACCATATGAAGTTGTTATGATGCCTTGAACTTAATTAGCAACTAATTCAAGCATAAAAAGTTCCTTTTGCAAAAATTCCAATTTTGAAGATTCATGAGAAAATGCCTTATGTAACTTGTAATTCAAGGCATAGAAATGAGAAATCCTTTGGGCAATTCTGAATTATGGATCATGAATGATGTTTGTGTTATGGTTAGAAGTTGATTTGAGGTCACATTTGGTTTTGGCAAGTGTTTTTGCAAGTTTCCTCTTTGGCACAAAAGTGAAAATTAAGTGATTTTGTCCAACTTTGCAAGGCCATAACTTTTGTTCTATGATGAATTAGATCAAGTTCTTGTACTTTTTGAAAATGGGAGGATCCAATTTACAACTTTCATGACCAAGAATTTTTCATTTGAAGCATTTTTGAATCAAAAAGAGGAGGTTGAAAAACTTTCCCAAAATGGCAAGTTTACATTACAAGTCACTTTCCTAAAATGGAAAATTTGCAAATGGCTTGAAATTATTCAATTTTGTGAACTTCTAACATCCTCTAAGATCAAATAAAGATCACATACACCAATAATTATGGAGAAGACTCTTTGGTTGGGTGATTGGGGGCCTCAGATGCCCTGATTTTGCACTGACTTGCTCAAGAAGTCATCTATTGATCAGATGCCTTCCCCATTGAATTTCTTCATGAAAATTGATATGCATGATCCTTACACCATATAGAGACCCATAGAAACAATAATGACTAAAAAAATTGGAGTTATGGCCTCTGAAACCAAAACCCTAATTTCAGGTCATCTGTGTAGTTAAGCCTGACTCTGCTTCCATGCCTTTCTTAGTTCTTGTGATTCTTTGACTTCCTTGACCTTGGGAGGATATAATATGATGCTTGAACATACATGGACCCTCTTGAGATGATTGAAGTCCTTTGGAGTGGCTCAGATGACCCTTGGATTGCTCAGATCACAAACCCTAGATGCAGATGAATTTGAACCAATGCAGTGAAGCAAAAAATGTAATATGAGATGATATGATTGAACTTATGCAAATGAAAAGAATCACAAGCCATGGTGAAATGAGTGAGGGCAAATTTGGGGTGTTTACAGACTCAAAGCAAGCTACTTCACATAACATTGGAGCTCAGAACCTCTCATAATCCAAGTCCACAAAAATCACCCTCAACCTTCATCTCTTCGAAACACACTGCACAAGCATCAAACCTCTAATATTTTTACATAGATCAACTCACCATCATCCCCAGATCATTTCCCAACCATTACCAAGCCCTAAAAGCCAGCCAAACACAAACACGATTCTGGACCAGTTGAGTTGCAACCCCTAAATCCAGCTCATTTCAACTCATTCCAAGCCTTGCAATAGCATCAGGGGATCAAGTGGAGGCCATTTGCACAAGAGAGAGGTCCAGAAAGTGCCAAACTGAGAAAGCTCAAGCTCAGGTATCATCAAGAACTTTTTTTCCAGAAATGTAATTTTAAGTTCCTAAGTGAATTTATGTGATGTGTTGATCATGCTGATGTCTTTATTTTTGAAAATGGTTAAGATATGAGGATTTCATGAACTTCTGAAAGTTTTGACCTAAAAATGTTCTTCTTCGATTCGTCATTTTGATGCGTGAGAAATTGTTTTTGTTGCTGGATTTGTGTTCTATGATGTTTAAGAATTGATTCTGGAGAGTTTGAGAGCCTGGGGAGGTGTTTTGAGGAAGCTCATGGGAGGAGCTCGCCGGAGAAGACGACCGGAAGTCTTCTCCGGCCACCTGAGATTAATTAGGGTTTTAATTAGGGTTAGTGTGAGTTTGAATGAGGAGCGTTGGATTAGGCTTCCCGCGCGTATTTGGACGGTTGAGATGGACCATTAAGAATTAATCAGGATTAATTTAATTAATTAATTGAGATTAAGCCAGTTTGAATCCTAGCCATTGATCTGCGCGCCAGTCAACCCTCATCTCTCAGCTTTGAACCTCAGCCTCTGGATTGTCATACTTTCACTAAAATTCATTTTTATTTTCATTTAAATTGCATTTTCTTTGTCATTTTATTTAAAATACCTAGAAAAATCACAAAAATATTTCCTTCTGCATTTTAATTCCAAATATTTTTCTTCACCCAAAAACATTTTTATTTTTATTTTTTGCATTTTAAAAGCATTTTAAAAATATTTTAAATGTTTATTTTAATTAATTAATGGAAATTAATTAATTAAAATACCATTTTGGTTTCCAAAAATCACAAAAAAAATCACATTGCATCTTAAGACATTTAGAAACATTGTCAAACCACTCATACAAATTTCTTTTTGGTTTTGAACATAATTTGACATTTTCTTTGAATTTAGGGTTCATAAAATTCCCTTTTTAGAACCCTAACTTTGAAAAATATTTTCTGCCTAACTATGAAGGGTTTGACAATGATTCTTTTTGCATTATTTTTCATATAGCATGTAGTTTCTAGGATATTTTTTCATGAATTTATCTTTCATTTTCTATTTGATTTGCATTTTTTCTCTTAAGGTACCCAAAAACCCTAGTTAACTTAGAAAATTCATAACTTCCTTTAGGTTAAGAGTTAGACATTCTCCTTTGGGGTGTGATATCAGATGGGGTTAGGGTTTGTTTAAGCTCATTTGCAAATTTTTATCATGTGAATTGTTTCTGTTTTGATCATTTGCATCTCATCTTTTCATGTAACCCTAATTTTGCATCCATACTTGCATCTTGCATTGCATTGCATGAACATATGAACTTTTCATGACATCCTAAGCATTTGTATGTCATCTTAGATATCTTAAGACATTTCTTGAACATTGCTTGGTCATTTATTCATACATTTTCTTTGCTTTGCATCCATTTCATTTCACAAACATCCATGTGTTTTCATGCTTCCCACATGCTTCATTTGCATTCTTCATCTTTGTATGAACATTCATAGCACTTGGTATGTCTTTGCATCTTGTCATAGCATCATTTGCATCATGTGTTTGCTTCTAGTTTTGGTTTTTGTCTTTGCATATGTTTCATTTCACTTCATTTCTTTCCTTATGCTAACATTTTCAAGTGGTAAGTTAACTTGAGAAGTCAATTTGCCTTCACTTCTCATTTCTCTTCATCTTCTTCATATGCATCTTTTCTGCATTTCTCTTTTTCTTTGAGTGGGCTTGCTCATTCATGTTCATCTATCACTTTCTTTCTCTAAGTTACTTATCTTCTTCAGTGAAGTAAGTAACTTATTCATCTGCTCCTTCTTCCTTTCATTTGCTTCTTCCATTGGTGGCTTCTTTGAAGATCTTTCTCAAGCCTTACAAACCATAGGAACATCCAAGCATGATAATAATTAGGGTTTTAATTAGTCCCCCTTTAGCTTTTACCTTTGAGTCTTCTTTGTGTCTCTCTTCTCATCTCATCATTAGAGACTAAACCTTTAAGGCTTTAGGACTTTGGAATTAGGGTTATGCCTGCATCCTTCTCTTAGGATGGAGTGTATAACTTTAATCCTAAGTGTTAAACCCTTAATTTGTTAAAACCTCTTAATCAATCCATCTAATAATCGCTAAGACATTAACTTGTAACTTGGGACTTACATTAGGGTTCTAATTCTTCCATTATTGGTTAAAAAGGACTAACCCTAGTGTTTAATGGACAAGTCCCCCTCAAGTTGTCTTACAAACCATAAAACTCACTTCTTAATCTCACCCTTAATTAAAATCCACTTTAAAAAAGGCTTGTTTTATCATGAGGTTAATCCCTAATCATGGATTAAGTTGAGGTATCTTCCTCAGCTTAAGTGTGCTCATCTATTATCCTTCTATTAGGATGGTGTAATGAGTTCACTAATCCTTGACTATGGCTTAAATTCATTACTTAACACTAAAAAAAACCAAAAACATCTAAATAATCACAAGTAGGTTAATGATCTTAATCCTACACCATCATGTTAATTAAGTTGAGATGTTTATCTCATGCTTAAGGTATTCTCATTATCCCTAATCAAAGGGAGGATATAATGAGTTTATTAACCCTTGGTTTAGGCTTAAGCTCATTAACTTATGACAAACACCAAAAACCAATAAAAGATTGAAAACACAAAAACAAACAATAATCGTCTCCTTCGGGATTCTTTTCTCATCATCTTCACTCACAAACGAGAACTTGCTCCTTCTGTCTAATGCAAGATAGTTAGCACTCGAGCCAGACGAGTCATACACTTGAGCATAGACAAGTAAGTAGTTCACAGTCAATTTATCCTTCAGTCTCTTTGAGTCGAACTACGGTGTTCTGACTTCCTCATTGCATGAGAGGATACGTAGGCATAACTTAACTGTTATCGAACAAAAGTCTCTGCTTCATCCCCCCTCTTTCAGTTTTCTTTTTAAGCCTCATTCCTGAGCACCTCACTTCACTTTCTTGCCCTGACACTTGTACATTCTTTTCCAGCTTTTGCACACAGATAGCACAGACACTACCCCTTTAAATACAATATTTTAAGCGTGGATCCCGTCGAGTACGACGGACAATCTGGGTGCTAATACCTTCCCAGGTTGTAACCAACCCCCTTTCTTAGTTTCTCTGGTTCGCGACCGTCTTATCCATATCTTTCTAGGTTTATGCAGCATTACCTTTCCTTCGGGATAAAAATTCCTAGCTGGCGACTCTATTCACTTCATTTCATTTCCTCTTTTCGCCGACTGTTCGCGTTTGTACCCTATCTGACCCGGGTGTCTTTTCGGGGGAGCGACAGCTTGGCGACTCTCCTGGGGACCCTTATATTGCAACCAGGGCTTCTGGTTCTTTTTGTGTGTTCCTCCTAGCGCTTGTTTGATTTGTGTTTACAGGGGTGTTATGTGCTAATTGTGCTTATTTATTGATTTATTTATTGCTTTCTGTACAGCTTTATTTATCGCTTTCATTTACAGTTTTTATGCATTTCATACTGTCATTATCATGTGTTGGATCTGCTGTTTCTTTGGTGGGTGGGGATCATTGAGTGATTAAGGTCCTATACCTGGGACCTGAGTGACACATAGGCTAGAGTGGCTTCATATTTTTTCCCATTCCATTTTGATCTGGTGCGGGAATATGAAACACGGTTCAGACATGGGTTTCTTCTTGAGAACTCTATGCTACGGATTTCCTGTAGTACTAGGGCTATCTGGGAAGCCTGCTAAGTCTGGATGACCTTTTATGACCTTCAGCATCTGAGGTGAATTAGAGGAGGATCTTTTATGGTTATTGTAAACATTGTACCTCCGGGTTAGAAGTGTTTACACTTCTCATAACCGATCCAAGTCTGAGGATCCTTGTTCTAGAACATTACATGTGAGGGGGTTGGGATGTTTATAGGTTTGCAGGAACCTTTGGCCACATCATACCATGTTACTAGTTTTGTTTTAAGAATGCATCACTTTGGACAGTTCTTGTGATTACCCTGGACTTGTGACTCTTTATTTGAGTCCCCCACCTGTTACTGGATTTCTAAACCTCCACCCGGACTTATGAACACACATGGACCTTACCAAGGCAGATACCAGATCCAACACTTGATCACAAACCCTTTGCATATCATTTTGCATACATCATTTTTGCATCATTTAACATTTGCCTATTTGTTTTACAGGGTATCCATCTTATTGTCTTTGGTTTGGTTTTGACCCATTCTGCTGCTCAGACTTCTTCAATTATCCTCTCCAGCATCTCCATCAGTTTGTCTGAGATTCTTCTCCAGCTATCTTCATCAGAGACTCATCTCCAGCATCTCATTCAGTGACCTTCATCAGGGTTTATCTCAGCTTTTTCACCAGCAACCATTATCAGCATGGATACTTCCAGGAAGAGCAACATCACTTACCACTTCTTTGAGCCCACCCTGACAGGCATCAGGCAGATCCAGTCTCTCATTACTCCTGATCATGTCCCACTATTCAGAGAATGGGGCATATTGGACATGGTCATGGACCTGGATGCATCCTAGAGGAGCATGATCCACACTTGCTTGCAGTTTTATGATCCTCTTCTCAGATGCTTTACATTCCCTGATTTCCAGTTAGGGCCTCTGCTAGAAGAATTTTCCATGTTGTCAAGAGTTCCTATCAGGAGAGGGATTCCTTTCAACCCTGAGATGGTTGCTCCCAAGAATGAAGACATAGCTAGGGCATTGCATTTGGAACCTTCCCTCATATATCAGAGCATGACCACCAAGGCTGGGGTTCCAGGCCTTCACCTAGACTTCTTGATCTCCCAGGCCACCCTGCATGCTGCGGTAGGGAAGTGGGATGTTGTGTGTGCACTCTTGGCACTTAGCATATATGGGGTTATCTTGTTTGCAGATGAGCCAAAGTTTGTAAGCAAGAATTCTATTCACCTGTTCTTATTGAGGAACCCAGTTCCTACCTTGCTTGGAGACTTCTACTACTCAGTACACCAGAGGAATGAGAAGCAAAGGGGATGACTGGTCAGATGTTGTGCCCCCCTTTATTACTCTTGGTTGCTAAGACATTTGCAAAAGTCATATACTTTCCTGAACCCTCACCAGCAAAAGAACTGAGCTAAGAGATTTATTGCCTTGACATCAGAAGACATCAGATGGTGCACTCAGAGCACCAAAGGCAAGGACATCATTACTAGCTGTGGGCAATATCCTAATGTGCCTTTGATTGGAGTAAAAGGTTGCATCAATTACAACCATTTACTTTTTAAGAGACAATTAGGATATGCTTTGGTTCATCCTCCAAGAGGGCAAGATTTGACTGAGACCCTCTATTGTGAAATCCAGCCCAACTCTGTTGTTGTCAGACAAGCTGCCTGGGCTTGGGATAACATTCAGACTAAGGGAACAACCATCCTTGGCAAGTGCAACAACATTGCTTCAGCATATTATTTTGATTGGTCTCGTACCAGAGCTCAGATCACCCGGATGCCATTCACCTTAGAAGGTGTACCTGGACCTTCTACAGTACAACCTGCAACTACTGTCAATTTTGGAAGAGTTTGAGAAATTGAAAGAGAGGAATGCTCAGCTCTCTGAAGCCTTAAAGAAGACTCTCTGGGAGAGAAATAACAGTTGCATGGATAATGAAAGGTTAGAGAGGCTCAGGATTGAGCACTTGACCAAGATTGAGAAGACGGATGACTACATCAGAAAGGCTAGAGCAGGAGAGCTTGTGTTGAAGAATGCTTGCAAGGAAGCAAAGACACAGAAGGCTAGGGCAGAGCATTATCTAGAAGAGAGCCAGGCTAGGTGGATCAGGATCACTGTAGCCCGTGCACAAGAAGATCAAAGGATTCAGGCTAAGATAGAGCAATTGGAGGCTAGTGAGAAGAAGCATCAGGAGGCATTAGTGGCAGCACAGAAGGAGATATCTGAATTAAAACTCCTGGCGGGGTTGAAAAGTTCAAAGGATCAGGATAAGCATTAGAGGTTGACCAGTGCCATTGCTACCAGGAACCTCCTCATCAGGACTATCACAGAGCACCCAGTTGGTCCAGTGACTGAGGCCCTCCTGAAGGAAGTCAGAGAGGATGACTTTGGATTAGGTGTTTGACTCTTTTTGCTTGTACTTTTCTTTTTTAGTATTTTTGAATTTGTTTTTGTATTTTGACCCACCATGGGGATGTTATTGTAATCAAACTATGTATTTCCACTCTTTGTAATATATGTGGTTTGTGTTATTTTTGGTGGGCTTAATCTCTCTTCATCATCATGTTGCACCCCAAAATTTTCCCTCCCCTAGTCAAGGCATTGTGTACCAAGGTGTCCCAAGAGGTTCACAAGGTATCCCAAGAGGTTCACAAGGTTCACAATTAGTCAGAAAGCTTGGAAGTTCCCTCAGACAAAGCCTCATCCTAAACAATGCACCCTAAACTAGGGTTTTGGATTTCATCAGGATAAATGGACTTCCAAGGCCTCAAGTGAACTTCATAACATCACACATGTCTTCAAGAATCCCTATGTCAAGTTTCAAGGCTTTCCCAAAAGGTTTGCTCAGTCAAATGATCAGATAGGCTAAAATCAGTCAAAGAAGTCAAAAGGTCAAACTAAGGTCAACTGTGGTCAAACCAAAGTCAAACTTCATTATTTTTTTCCAACATTAAGTATATGAAGTAAAATACATTATTTGATCAAAGGTTGATCATGATTCATCAAGGAGATTTCAGATCATCAAGAATCAGGAGTTTCTAAATTAGGGCTTTCATAGGAAAAGTCAACTAAACTTTGACCAGCCATAACTTTCACATACTTCATCCAAAATTTTACATCCAAATACATTTTGAAGGAAATTGAATTCTCTACAACTTTGTGTCTCACAAGCCAAGCCCAAAAATGCTTCATTTGGAAGGTATGAGCTAAGACATTATAGGTCATTTTAAAAGTCAACGAAGAGTCAACATCTTCCAAAGGGCATAATTTGAAAATGGTAAAGGATATGGACATGATACCAAAGAGTTTGGTTAGAGGACTCTCTAAGCTTTCCAAAATGTCCAATAACACCTTCATAGCCTTAAAATTGAAGGACTTGTGCCTTTGTGAAGTTGGGAAATTTTTGAGAGGTTTATTGAGCAAATGGGGTCTTAGAACCAATTCTTTTCACATGGGCTTGCATTTTTATGACCCAATATCTACCATGACATCATGCACGAATCAAATATTATTTATTCATATTTTTATAGTTTATTTTTTATTTATTTTGATTTTATTCATTAAAAATCAATTTAAATTAAAATAAAATATGAAAACTCAATATTTAAATTTGATTCTTGTTCTAGAAGGTCATAAACATTGTTTAAAGTTGATTGATCACATCCAAATTCGTGCTGGATCAATTTGGCATTGTTAGATTTGATTTTTGGTGATTTTCAAATATTTGATTTCTTCATGATCAAGCTACATCATAAAGCCCACAAATCCACAAGATTGTTGACCTAATTCACTCTACTACATAAACACAAGAAGACCATTGCATTAGGGACGATTTTCAGAGCCTCCAAGAACACCATTGAACTTCAAATTTTCACACAAAAAGTCACATTCGGTTTTTGACTTAAAGACACTTTCAGGACAAAATAAAGGTTGCTTTAGCTTCCTTGAGACTCACTGATCATGTTTCGATCATCCCCAGCATCAAAACCATTACTATTTGCATAAACCAAATCAATATTATTGCACTTTTATGATTTTTTCGTTTTCTAATATTCGTGCATGATAAATTATGTTTGATGGTTGTTTTGTGTTTGTAATGAGCTCAGGAACATTTCTGGATAATCTAATTTGAGTTTCGATGCAGGACAAAGAAGTTGCCATTGTTAGGGTTTAGGGTGGCCGTTTAGGGTTTCTCCATTAAACCAATATAAATGAATTCTAAAGACGTCATTGAACTGGATTTGATGTGTGGATCATGTTTATATAATCAATTTACTGAAATTTTACATATTATAAGAGATCCAATTTCGCAGGTTCTTGAAAGTAAGAATTCGCAGGAAATTTCATAAGTGAATTCGTAGGAAATTTTGCAGGTACGATGAAGAAGATGAAGATGCTTGGCGCGCAGCTGGAATTTGAATCTTTGACTTAATATTTTATTGAATTGTTTTAGTATTATATCAGTTAATGTTGCTTGGCCCAGTGGTAATGGTTTGCGCGTGTTGTTGGTTGTGACCTTGGTTCGATTCTTGGTGACAACATCTTTTTGTTGATTTTTCCATTATTCATGTGACTTAATATATTATGATTTATTGTTGGTGTTTTAGCAGACGCGCCCCATGTGGCTTAGTGGCTGGAGTGTTTGATTGTTGGCTGATGGGAAGGGGTTCGAATCCAGGTTCACACATTTTTTTCACAATTATTTTGTTTTGGCAGGTTTATAATATAATGATTTTGAGGCATATGATTATCACCAGCGCATGCTGGCTCAGTTGGTTTTGAGAGTTGTGGTTGAGGTAAGGGACCTGGGTTCAAATCCCAGGTCCTATCTTTTTGGTATTTTTCTTCATTTTCTTATTTTTAACTATTTTCTCAATTTTAATTTAATTTAATATAATTGAAATAATTTCTAAATAATAATCCATAATATTTTCCTAAAAACTTTATATTTCCAAAAATCATATTTTATTTTCTTAAATATAAATTGTTTTGTATTTATTTTATAATATATATATATATATATATATATATATATATATATATATATATATATATATATATAATTATTATGTATTTTTGTAAATAAATTAATAATGTACAATTATAATTAACAAAACCCTAATTTTCTTAATTCAAATATTAACCCTAATTTTTTGTCAACCCTAATTTTCATCTAACCCTAAATATTAAACCTAATTTTTCTAAACCCTATTTATATTATTAATCTTTATTTTTATTACAATATAAATAATTTGTCATTTGTTTATTATTATTAAACTTTTTTTTAATTAATTTCTAAAACTTTTCTAATATTAATTTTGCCTTGTTAAATTCTTATTTCCTTTATTTATTTATTTTTTCTAACCCTTCTTATCATTATTTTATTATTACTAATATGTGATTATTGTTTATTTATTCTTATTATTATGTTTATCATTATTATTTTATTATTATGTAATTGCTAAAGCCATGTAATAGGTTTATTTTTCTTTTATTTTTATAATTATTTTTATTGTATGGTTAGTAACATTAGGGTGTGTATAACCTATATGTGATTAAAATAGCTTAGAAAATTAACTTAAATAAGATAAATATTTGAACATGAACATGAACACACGTAAGTCGATCTTTGATCGCCATCTTGCACTTCCTAAGTTACCCCTCTTGGTTGCCTTTATATGGTCAAGTCCCTCGAATATAAGGGTGTCTTAAGCAAAGTCCCTTCATAAATATCATCAAGTCCCTACAGTTTTAAAGATCAAGTCCCTTCGAGGTTGCCTACGGTAATGATCTTGTCCCTTCGAATAAAAGATGATAAGTCCCTACAAATTGCTAAAGACACCCTTACTTGTTGCTTTATATGACCATACGATGACCTACGTTTGTCCCTTAATATCCAAGATAATGACTACCTATTCCTTAATAATAGGGATAGTCTTATCATTGAAAGAACATATAAGAACATGAATGACTTAGTCTAGGGTAGGTACCTCATAGTTACTTGCTCACACTTTTCAAACTTACTTTTACACCTCACAATTTCTAAACTAGGCTTTGTATACACCCATACGAGGGTCATTACCAAGTACTTAAAGAAATTTTTCTAATCACACACTACACTCTTGCAAACAAACAAAGTGAGCTAAGTAACTAAGAGCCCATGGATAACCATGGATATAAAGGGTGCTAACACCTTCCCTTTATATAACCTACCCCCCGAACTCAAGTCTTTTAAAAATAGGTATTTCCTGTTCTTTTATGTCCTTTCCTTTTGGATAAAATAAAAGTCGGTGGCGACTCTTGCTATCCGCAACATTTATAGAAAGTCAGTTCTCCCACCGTGTTACACATCAACAGTTCCTCGAGGTCTGGAAAGGTCAAAACCAAAGAACCAAACCGAATACCCTTGGAAGACAAATAGGCATTTTGCATTGCATACTAACATTTTCTTTATTTTGTAGGGTTTTGTTTTAGTACTGTTTCTCACTTTGTTGTGGTTTCAGGAAACATTGCTCGCAGAAGAGTGTTCCCTGTCAACAGAATACACCGGTACCCGACAAGAAACAACCTTCTGGGACTTCAGATGGATCAAGTTCAACAAGACTTGAATGAAGTGAGGGCCCAAATGGCCAATGAAAGGGTTGAGATGAGAAATTAGATGACCCAAATCATGATTGTAATGACTGGTTTAGCTCAGAGCCAGGAAAGACTGAGGGAGTTGGTTGAGCGACAAACTCCTGAGGAAAACCATCCAGGTACAGGAGGTACCAGTAACAACGTTCACGTGCAGCCTCGCACTGATCCTCCAGAGTTTGGGCCTAATCTAAACCCAGAAATCAATGCCATAAGAAATACTCAGGGTAACACTGCTGGAGGGAGGGTCTTGCAGGAAGATCCTCAAGAAGAGCAGTTTACAATGGTTGGGGCTGGAGACGAAGTTTACGACCGTCGGTTGGATGAAATTGCAGAGAAACTGAGATCTCTTGAATCCCAAAACTTCCTAGGATTTGATGTCATGGACATGGGATTGGTGGAAGGGGTGATAATTCCTCACAAGTTCAAGCCCCCGTGTTTTGAAAGATATAATGGCACATCCTGCCCACGCACCCACCTTCAATCATTCTTGGGAATGTTAAAAGCATACACCATGGACGAGAAGTTATGGATGTTTTACTTTGAGGATAGCTTAACAGGGGCATTTCGAGAATGGTATTCCCATTTGACCAGAGCCACAGTAAGAAACTGGAAAGACTTGGCTGAAGCTTTTATCCATCAGTATCAGTATAACCTGGACATGGCTCCAAACAGGACCCTTCTAATGGGAATGTCTCAATCTTCCCGTGATAGCTTTAGGGAATATGCCCAAAGGTGGAGGCAACTTGCCGATGTAGTTCAACCCCCCATGCCTGAGAGGGAAATGGCAGACATGTTCATGAATACCCTCCAGCGTACATATATTGACAGATTGGCTGCATTCTCTTCCACCAGCTTTGCAGATGTGGTGATAGTTGGGGAAAGAATATAGAGCCTACTGAAGATGGGGAAGATCTCTGACAACGGTGCCAGTTCAAGCAGTACAAGAAAGCCATTCGCTGGGCCCCATAGATCTGGTGAGACAAACTCTGTACACATGGGAAGAGGGAGACCCTAATACCTGGCCTAAACAGTTGTTGTTGTTATTATCCCTGCTCCACCTCCTCAGTATAGTCAACAACCACAACACTTTCCGCAACAACAACAGTTTCCACAACAAAGATCATACAACAATAATAACAACAATCAACAACAACGCCCTTTTCAACAGCGGCCATCCCAGATCAACAGGGTGATTGACCCCATTCCAATGTCGTATGCTACATTGTTGCCGCAACTCCTAAAGCTCAATCTTGTTGAGTTGAGGACATTGGCTCCACCTGATCCTCAGAACCTTCCGAGAAACTATGATGTCAACGCTATGTGTGCTTTTCATTCCAACGCACCTGGTCATTCTACGGAAAAATGCAGAGCTCTGCATATGAAGGTCCAGGATCTGGTAGATTCAAAGGCCCTGAACTTTGTACCTCCTCCCAATGTAATGAAAAATCATATGCCAAGCCACAGTGGACCAAGGATTAATGCTATAGAGGATGGCTCACCCACGAGTTTAATAGAAGACATTGCATATATTCAGACACCTCTGGCAGAGGTTAAAGCCCAGCTTTTGAAATGCCAAGTGTATCCAGGTTGTGAGGCCTGTTGTGCACCATGCAAACTTTTCGAGAATGGGTGTGCGAGCTTGAGGAGTGGAATTAATGACTTGATCAAAGAAGGCATTCTGCAAATTACAACCACAACTTCTACAACACCAGCAACTCTTTTGTCAACAACAAGTGAATCTTCTACAAATGCAGCAACCATCTTTCCTACTGATTCTTCTACAACTGCAACAACCATTGTTCCAACTGATTCAGGTACAACTTCAGCAACTACTTCTTCCATCACTTCAACACACAACAAGTCATTTGCACCTGCTACTACAACTGCAGCAACCACCAACAACGATGTCTCCACTGTTACAATTTATTATGACCCAACAACGGTCCCGAACTTCAGCAACTTTCAACAATCTCAACAACAGTTTCAACCAAGCTTCAATTCATTACCACCAACATCCACAAGAAGTCTTGTTACTATCTTTTATGATCCACAGACTATTACGGTTCCAACATCTGATGCAGTGAGCCCACTCACCATCACGGTGCCCGGGCCAATTCCATATGATAAAGACAGTGTTATACCATGGCATTACGGTGCTGACCTTTACTGCAACGGAGAGAAATTCCTTCTCGATTCTCCAGTTCTCACTCCCCAAGTGGATAATGTCGGGGGAGGCGAAGGCTTCACCCGAAGCGAACGTCTCTTCGCGTCACAAGCTTCAAGAACCAATACTGAGGCAGAGGTTGCTGCCAAAGCCAAAGGGAAGAGTGTGATACATGAAGAATCCGCACCGAAAGAGACTCATAAATCATCCTTCGATCAAGATGTGGATGAGTTTATGAGAATTATTAAAAGAAGCGACTATAAAGTTGTGGACCAGCTCCACCAGACTCCTTCAAATATCTCAATCTTATCTCTATTGTTGTGTTCCGAAGTCCATCGGGATGCACTACTCAAAGTTCTGCACGCTGCCTACGTGCTAGAAGAGATCACAGTGAATCAGGTGGAAACAGTAGTGTCAAATGTCAATACTAGCCATGGGCTAGGTTTCACTGATGCTGATTTGACAACAGAAGGACGTCACCACAACAAAGCTATGCACATAACCCTGGAATGCAAAGGAGCTGTATTATCTCATGTTCTTGTAGACATTAGGTCCTCGCTCAATTTCCTACCAAAGAAAGCTCTTGTCAAGCTCGAATATGATGGAATAGCTCTCCGGCCAAGTAATCTTGTGGTCAGGGCTTTTAATGGCTCCAAAAGATCTGTTCTTTGAGAGATAGAGCTACCAGTGATAATCGGTCTGCAGGTCTTTAAGACCACTTTCTACGTGATGGACATTCAGTCGGCATACAACTGTTTGTTAGGTCGACCTTTGATTCACGCCGCATGCGCAGTAACGTCGACCCTTCACCAGAAACTGAAATATGAGTGGGAAGGACAGATTATCACCATCTGTGGTGAGGAGGACATATTTGTTAGCCATCTGGCTACATACAAGTATATTGAGATGGATGGTGAAATCCATGAGACAATGAGCCAAGGGTTCGAGGCCCTGAATGTCAATGAGGCGACTGAAGTATTTACTGCATCCCAGGAAGACAGGATGGGTACTTCAATTGTCTCCTATCAGCAAGCACGAAATGTTGTTGAAGACGGTAATACCCAAGGCTGGGGCAAGCTGCTGCCAGTGGAAAAGAAGGAAGATAGATTCGGTTTGGGTTACAGACCATTCTGACAAGATCAATCAAAGGTTGCTAAAGAGCCCAAGTTCATCAGTGGGGGGATGCTCACCCCAGATGCTGTTAACAATCTGGAAGACGAGGCGGAAAGCGACCGCAACCTGGAGAGCTGGATACGTCCAAGGATCCCGGGGAATCAAGTCCTTAATTGGTCTTCCCAGGAAATTATAAGTGAAATTCTGTGATCAGGTATGAGATGTCGAATGAGATGTTCCAACACTTGACAAATTTAACCAAAACTTAAAGTGCAAGAAAATTAAACAACACAGTAGTTTGTTAACCCAGTTCAGTGTATAACCACACTTACATCTGGAGGCTACCAAGCCAGGAGGAAATCCACTATAAGTAATATTAATTCTAGACTTAAACCACCCAGTTTAATCTTTCACTTAATATCTACCCAATGCAATTTCTACCTAAGACACAACTTAGATATGAGTACCAACTCACTCCCCCTCAATCACACAGTGATCTTGTTTACAAGTTTAATAAAATTGAAGTCATACTTCAAACAAAACAGCTTGATCTTACTTCACAGTTTCAATCAAGTCACAAATACACTTTTGCTTAAAAGCTCATAAAGTGGTACAATAAAAACAACCTGCTATTAAAACACACAACACCCTATTTTGTCTTCTGAAATTCGTACTCAATTCTGAGATATTCTGTTGCTTAAATAGGTGTATGGATTTTGGGCTTTCTGTAGGTTAATCCAGTCCTAAAACGCATGCAGCTTCCACCTTGAATTAGGGTTTGTTACTTCCTAGATTCTAGGTGATTTAGTTCTTCTGATTATGCTGAAGTCTCATAACAACACTCCCTACAGATGCGCCTTATTCTGTTTTTGTCCATCCATAATTAATTCCAGATAACTTTCCTTAAATTTCTCAGATCAGTTAGTCATTAATTAATTCTGGTAGCAGGTTTGAGATGTCACAACATCTGTTGGGACATCCTGAAAAACTGAACTTAAATCATTTACACAATGTCCCAACATCTGGTGTGACATCCTGAATTAAGTTCTTATACTCTGTTTGATAATGTCCCAACATCTGATAGGACATTCTGAACTGAATTCAACATTTCTTGTTGGTCAAAAATTCTGCCAATTCTAAACATCTACAAACTCCCCCTTTGGCTAATTTTTGGCTAACATATTTTTCTGGTTATCAGAGTGCAGCAGAAGTTCTTTTATCAGAGTATAGCAGTTCTTTTCTGTTGAGTCATGTGTGAGTTTACTCCCCCTCAAACATACATGTATTCAGATTTGTTGCAACAGAAATTTTCATTAAAAACTAAACAGCATCATACATTGTTGTTGTTGTTCTCCCCCTTGTTAGACATAAATTTGGGGCCAAAGATACTAAGTCAAAATTACAATGCAGCAGTCATTACATTTTTCCTCACATACAATTTTCACTCAGATTCCTCATAGTCAGTCTCTTCCTCTTCCTCAGTCTCCTCATCAGAAGTAGCAGCTTTCTGAGCACTTTCTTCAATCTCCAGCCTTTGGATAATTTCCTCAAGCTTCTGCTTCCTTGCATCCAGTTCTTTGCAAGTGCTCTTCAGTTCAGCAATCAATGCAGCTTTGGAGATTGGAGACTTTGCCTTTGAAGGACCAGCAGATGTCCCAGAGGGTGCTTCAACATCAGCTGCATGATGACTCAGGAACAGCTTGTAGTGGAAGGCCAGAGGGCTTTCTCTTTTGCACATCGTGTCCTTCTCAGTGAGGATACCAGGATACTGACTCAACATTATTCCACACAACAAGAAAGGGAAGGCAATTGGCAGCTTTGTTGCAGATGATCCAGCATGCTTCAATGTCTGATCAAAGATATAAGCTCCATAGTCCAGCTTTGTTTGAGTGCCCACAGCATAAATGAACCTGCCCAATCCAGTAGATATTGAGGATGTATGATTGGTAGGGACCTAGTTTGATGTGCCAATCCTATTCAGCATGGCATACTTCCTTGTCAGCATGCTAACTGAGAGCTTCCCTTTAACTGGCCAAGCCTTGACCTGGTTAGCAGTGATAACCTTGCAAACCTGGTTATCAGTCTTTCCTAATTCATTTGGGCCATCAGATTCTCTTCCAAGGTAGTGGTTGATAACCCTAGGAGAGAATTCTACATACCTTCCTCTTACATATACTTTCCTAAAGTCAGCAGACTTACCATTAGCACAATCTTCTTGGAGGTTGACTATGAATTCCTTGACCAGCAGCTCATAGCAAGGAGAGAAGTTGGAGACCGTTTTGAAGAGGCCAGCAGAAGAAATGAGATCAATTAACTCTGTGCACTCAAGTGCATTACTGCTCAGCTCTCTTTCAAGTGCTACCCTTCTTTGATAAACAAACTTCCATCTATTCACACTTGAAACATGATGAAAGGAGATGTTGTCCAAGGGAGCTTCTGGAACAGCAGTTGATGACCTTGAGGGTGCTGATTTCTTCTTTGGAGGAGATGTTGGGACATCTTCTTCAACATCTGAATCTGGAGGAGTGACAGCTTTCCTCTTTTGTGTTTGCACCTTGCTCCATTGTTTTGTAGGACCAAAGACAACTTTAGCTTTGTCCTTCTTTGGGGTAGCTTGCTTCTTCTCAGGAATTGCATGTCCTGCATGCATCTTTTCTTTCCTAGTCCTAAGCCTTTTGGCTATGCTAGGGTTTACAGAAGCAATGATTTCTGTATCAGAATCATGCTCTAGGTTCACAATAGGAGGAGGTTGAGCAGTCTCCTCTTCAGCTGGTGGATCAACAGAGATGTGCTCTACAGTGGAGGCCTTGTGCTGGTCCTCAGATGCTTCTTCATCACTATCAGTGGAGGCCTTTTTCTGGTCCTCAGATGTTTCAACAGCAGCATCAGATGAGGCCTTTTGCTGGTCCTCAGATGTTTCAACATCTATTGGGACATCCTGTTGAGCAGGAGTGTCCTTTTCAGCCTGAGTTTGTTGATCTTCTTGTGGAGCTGGCATGGTGCTCAGAGGGATAGAAATGTCACTTACCACTCTTTGCTCAGAAAGGATCCTGTTTACCAATTCCTTTATGGAATCATCCACGTATTCAGAAGATTTTGGAGTGATGTTTGCTGGTGAAGGTATGCCTTTGGATTTGCTGCAAACTTGATCTTTTGTTCTTTTTGGAGTTCTTGGCTTTTTAGCAAGAGGAACACTTCCTCTGATTTCGTCCATTGGAGTTGAATCCATGGGTACCACAGAAATGGGGGTTGCATGCACCACATCTTCCTTGTTGAGGATTTCTTCAGAAATGTTAGGGTTTTGAGACATTTTCGAAGGAGGTGGATGAAGAGTTTTAGGTTTGATGAGTTCTGAAAAACAGTTAGAGAATGCAATTCGTTTTTGAGAGTATGATGAGAATATGGATAGCTGAAAGCAAGCTGATTTTTTATAAGTAGTCGTTACTTGGAGAATTTTTAGGAGTGGAATACCCAAGGTGCTTGACCAGACTGGTGTTGCCATCTGGTGCTTATGCCACACAATGTCATATGACATGTTGGCACATCTCCATAACTGCTAAATTTCACATAAGCAGATTCCCAATTTGCCCCTTAGGTTTTCAAATTGAGTAGCATCCAAGGCTTTGGTAAATATATCAGCCAACTGCAGATTTGTAGCTACATGTTCCAGTGAAATCACTTTCTCTTCTACAAGATCTCTGATGAAATGATGTCTGATATCAATATGCTTGGTCCTGCTATGTTGGATAGGATTCTTTGATATGTTAATAGCACTTAAGTTGTCACAGTACAATGTCATGACATCTTGTGGGACATTGTACTCAGTGAGCATTTGCTTCATCCAAACCAACTGAGAACAACTGCTTCCAGCTGCAATATATTCAGCTTCAACAGTAGATAAGGATACACAATTTTGTTTCTTACTGAACCAAGAAATCAAATTGTTTCCTAGAAAGAAGCATCCTCCTGAAGTGCTTTTTCTGTCATCTGCACTTCCAGCCCAATCAGCATCACAGAAGCCAGTGAGAATAGGTTTGTATCCATGAAAGTACATTATGCCATAGTCACAAGTACCATTAACATATTTCAGAATTCTCTTGACTTGATTAAAATGACTAACTTTTGGATCAGCTTGATATCTTGCACATACACCTACTGCAAATGCTATGTCTGGTCTGCTAGCAGTCAGATATAACAAGCTTCCAATCATACTTCTGTATAGGCTTTGATCTACATTCTCACCCTTGTCATCTTTAGTTAGCTTTAAATGTGTGGGGGCAGGAGTTCTCTTATGAGTAGCACTGTCCATCCCAAATTTCTTGACTATGTTCTTAGCATACTTGCTTTGGGAAATGAACATGGAGTCCTCCATTTGCTTTATTTGCAGTCCAAGAAAGTAGGTTAATTCTCCTACTAGGCTCATTTCAAATTCAGATTCCATCTGGTTGACAAAGTGTTTGACCATCCTGTCTGACATCCCACCAAAGACAATGTCATCTACATATATTTGAGCAATCATGACATTTCCTTCTTCATCTTTAACAAACAAGGTTTTGTCAATTCCACCTTTCCTGTACCCTTGCTTGATAAGAAAAGTAGTCAGCCTTTCATACCATGCTCTTGGAGCTTGCTTCAGACCATAAAGAGCCTTCTTTAGTTTGTATACATGATTTGGACAGCTTGGATCAACAAATCCTTTAGGCTATTCTACATATACCTCTTCATTAAGATAACCATTTAAAAAAGCACTTTTCACATCCATTTGAAATAGCTTGAACTTTAAGATACAAGCAATTCCCAAAAGTAGTCTGATTGATTCAAGCCTTGCTACTGGTGCAAAGGTTTCATCAAAGTCTACTCTTTCAATTTGTGTGTATCCTTGAGCTACAAGTCTAGCTTTGTTCTTTGTAACAACTCCTTGCTCATTTGACTTGTTCTTATACACCCATTTAGTTCCAATCACATTTATGTCATCAGGTCTAGGAACAAGGTTCCACACTTCATTCCTTGTGAATTGACCTAATTCCTCTTGCATAGCACAAATCCAGTATTCATCAGTAAGAGCTTCCTTGATGTTTTTAGGTTCTATTTTAGAAACAAAACAGGAACCTGAAATCACTTCTCTTGATCTAGTGCTTACACCTCTGTTGGGATCACCAATTATCAAATCTTTGGGATGATCCTTCTGGATTCTGATGGAGGGAGGTTTGCTGGATTGTTCTGTCCTTGCATCCGTTTGAGTGAAGTCAGAATGATCACTCTTTTCTTCAGCTTCAGTCTTGATATCAGCAGATGTTCCAACATCTTCTGGGACATCTGTAGGAGCATCATCAATTATCACATTTATGGACTCCATGATAACCTTGGTTCTAGAATTAAATACTCTATATGCTCTGCTGTTTATAGAGTATCCAAGAAAAATCCCTTCATCACTTTTAGGATCCATTTTTCTTCTTTGCTCCCTATCTGCCAGAATATAACAGTTACTTCCAAACACATGGAAGTACTTAATTGTGGGTTTTCTGCCCTTCCAGACTTCATAGATTGTGGACAAAGTTCCTTTCCTTAGAGTAACTCTGTTATGGATGTAATAAGCTGTGTTCATAGCTTCAGCCCAGAAGTACAAAGGTAACTTTTTAGCATGGATCATAGCTCTTGCTGATTCTTGAATAGTTCTATTCTTCCTCTCAACAATCCCATTCTGTTGAGGAGTGATTGGTGAAGAATATTCATGATTGATTCCTTCTGAAGAACAAAAATCTAAGAATTTTTGGTTCTCAAATTCTTTTCCATGATCACTTCTTATTCTGATCACACAGCTGGCTTTTTCCCTTTGTATTCTTTGGCATAAGTCTTTGAATACATCAAATACATCAGACTTTTCTTTGATGAAATTTATCCATGTATACCTTGAAAAGTCATCAACCACCACATAGGCATACCTCTTACCACCAAGGCTCTCAACCTGCATAGGTCCCATAAGATCCATATGCAATAGTTCCAAAACTTTGGAAGTTGTCAGATGTTGGAGCTTTGGATGGGACATCTTGGTTTGCTTGCCTATTTGACATTCACCACATATTTTGCCATCATCAATCTTCAGTTTAGGAATACCTCTCACAGCATCCATAGATATGATCTTCTTTATGCCTCTGAAATGAAGATGACCTAGTCTTTGGTGCCATAGTTTCACTTCTTCTTCTTTAGCTAAAGAGCAAGTTGAAGTGAGACTGAAGTCTTGAGGTTCCCACATGTAACAGTTGTCTTTAGATCTGGCTCCTCTCATGACAGCCTTTTGTTCTTTGTTAGACATTATGCATTCAATTTTGGTAAAGTTTACACTGTACCCTTGATCACATAATTGACTTATGCTGATCAGGTTAGCAGTTAAACCTTTAACCAGCAGCACATCATCTAGTCTCGGTACATCTGGACAGTCCAAGGTCCCAACTCCCTTGATTTCTCCTTTAGCTCCATCTCCAAAGGTTACATATCTGGATGAATGTGACTTTAAGTCTACTAGCAGATTCTTCAATCCAGTCATGTGTCTTGAACATCCACTGTCAAAGTACCAGTCTTCTTTAGCTGATACTCTTAGTGATGTATGTGCTATATATGCAACACCTTTCTTTGACCATTTGAGTTGAGATTTCTTTTGATACCTCTGCCCTGTGTATTGTTCATCAGTAGAGCTCCAAGGTTGTTTGTTGATCTTGTTCTTGGGTATGTAGCTTTGATCAGCATGAAGACTAGCTTTTGGTTTCCATACCTTCTTGATGACCTCTGTCTTCTGCTTAGGAGGTTGCTGATCTTTTTGATGTCTATGCAGCACTTTCTTGGTAACTTCTATCTTCTGCTTAGGAGGTTGCTGATACATCTGATTTGGATATCCATGCAACTTATAGCAATGAGGTTTGATATGTCCAAATCTTCCACAATGATGACATCTCCATCTTTGATACTTCTTCTTCATTATGTTCTTTTCAGAATGTTGAGACATCTGTTGGAACATTATGTTTGACTTTGTGTTCTTTTCATGATGTTGAAGCATCTGTTGGGACATCTTGTTTGACTGTATGGACTTTGAAGTAGTTTTTCTAGAGCTAGCTTCATCCTTATGAACTCTGTTAAATCCCAGTCCACTTTTATCCCCTGAATGCTTATTGTTGTTGAGAATAACATCCAGTGTACTTGAGCTACTGTTCAGCATTCTAACAGATTTGGACATGTGTTCCAACTTGGAGTTGAGAAGACTTACTTCACTTTTCAAGGTGTCAATGATCTCTAGATCACTTGCTTTTTCATCCTTTAGTGCCTCATTCTGCTTCTTTAGCTTTATAATCTCACTGCATATTTCAGTGCTTCTTTTGAATAATTCTTTGTATGCTTGCTCAAGTTCTTCAAAAGTAAGCTCCCCATCACTGGATTCACTTTCAGATTCACATAATCCAGCTAGAGCAGTGATATGCTTAGCTGATTCTTCTTCTGAATCACCTCCTGAGTCTTCATCAGACCAGGTTACAGAGAGTCCTTTCTTTTGCCTTTTTAAGTAGGTAGGACATTCATTCCTGATGTGTCCATATCCTTCACATCCATGGCATTTAATTCTTTTTTCTTGACTGGTCTTTTCATCATAATTTGACCTTCTATTAGCATCATAAGTTCTTTTGTTCTCAGAAGAGTTTGTGTATCTTCCACTGGGTTTGGATTTGTCTTCCATCTTTCTGAGAATCTTTTTGAATTGACTTCCAAACATAGCAATGTTGTCTGATAAGCTTTCACCAGTTTCTGATTCATCATCTTCTTCTTCATCAGTATTTGTCACAAAGGCTATGCTTTTGTTCTTCTTTACATTTGTGTCATTCATTCCCATCTCAAATGTTTGAAGGGAACCAATGAGCTCTTCAACTTTCATTGTGCATATGTCTTGAGCTTCTTCTATTGCTGTGACTTTCATGTCAAATCTTTTTGGCAAAGATCTGAGAATCTTTCTTACAAGCTTTTCATCAGTCATCTTTTCTCCCAAGGCTCCAGAAGTATTGGCTATTTCTAAGATGTTCATGTAAAATTCATGAATTGTCTCATCTTCCTTCATTCTCAAGTTTTCAAACTTGGTGGTGAGAAGTTGAAGTCTTGACATCTTTACCTTTGATGTTCCTTCATGAGTTGTTTTGAGAGTGTCCCAAACATCTTTGGCCAGCTCACAGTGATGCACAAGTCTAAAGATGTTCCTATCAATGCCATTGAATAAAGCATTTAAGGCCTTGGAGTTACCTAGTGCTGAATCTTCTTCCTCCTTACTCCATTCTTCTTCAGGTTTCAACACTTTTGCTCCATCTTTGGTGTCTTGGACAGGATGTTCCCATCCAATGTTGATTGCTCTCCAGGACCTGTTGTCAAGTGATCTTAAGAATGCAATCATTCTTGGCTTCCAGTAGTCATAATTAGATCCATCCAGTATAGGTGGTCTATTTACTGATCCTATATCTCTGTCCATGTTTCCAGAATTTGTATTCCCTAGATCTCACCCAGTATAAACAGGCAGGGTGCCTGCTCTGATGCCAATTGAAATTCTGTGATCAGGTATGAGATGTCGAATGAGATGTTCCAACACTTGACAAATTTAACCAAAACTTAAAGTGCAAGAAAATTAAACAACACAGTAGTTTGTTAACCCAGTTCAGTGTATAACCACACTTACATCTGGAGGCTACCAAGCCAGGAGGAAATCCACTATAAGTAATATTAATTCTAGACTTAAACCACCCAGTTTAATCTTTCACTTAATATCTACCCAATGCAATTTTTACCTAAGACACAACTTAGATATGAGTACCAACTCACTCCCCCTCAATCACACAGTGATCTTGTTTACAAGTTTAATAAAATTGAAGTCATACTTCAAACAAAACAGCTTGATCTTACTTCACAGTTTCAATCAAGTCACAAATACACTTTTGCTTAAAAGCTCATAAAGTGGTACAATAAAAACAACATGCTATTAAAACACACAACACCCTATTTTGTCTTCTGAAATTCGTACTCAATTCTGAGATATTCTGTTTCTTAAATAGGTGTATGGATTTTGGGCTTTCTGTAGGTTAATCCAGTCCTAAAACGCATGCAGCTTCCACCTTGAATTAGGGTTTGTTACTTCCTAGATTCTAGGTGATTTAGTTCTTCTGATTATGCTGAAGTCTCATAACAACACTCCCTACAGATGCGCCTTATTCTGTTTTTGTCCATCCATAATTAATTCCAGATAACTTTCCTTAAATTTCTCAGATCAGTTAGTCATTAATTAATTCTGGTAGCAGGTTTGAGATGTCACAACATCTGTTGGGACATCCTGAAAAACTGAACTTAAATCATTTACACAATGTCCCAACATCTGGTGTGACATCCTGAATTAAGTTCTTATACTCTGTTTGATAATGTCCCAACATCTGATAGGACATTCTGAACTGAATTCAACATTTCTTGTTGGTCAAAAATTCTGCCAATTCTAAACATCTACAATAAGGGTTAGTCCTGCAGAGTAATTATTATTTCCTGTCTTTTTAGCATGCATCAAGTCCTGCATCTTGCCCAAGGTGTCAGGACTCATTTTGTAATAGGGCCATATTGTAATTTTGTGCAAATGGATTAATCAATGAAATTCAGACATCTTTTGCAAACAAGTCTCTTTTTTCGCTCACTGTCTTTTTATTTTTCACTTTTGTACAAAACAATAAAATGGCAATGTTTTCAAAATAAATAACTTCATTTTCACTTTTTCTAAACAAGATTAAAATTGATCACTAAAACGAACCAATCTCAACCCTTGCAGAGATTATCCTCCAGGTTGCACCGACAACAGCACTGCTATGACCTTGTATGACTTCGACAATCCGATTAATCAAGCCGATGAAGGGGTTGAAGAAGACTATGAGTTACCTGAAGACTTAGCCAGGTTATTGAGGCAAGAAGAGAAAGTGATTACTCCTCATCAGGAGGAGATTGAAACAGTTAATCTTGGTACCAAAGAAGACTTGAAAGAAGTGAAGATTGAGGCCAGTCTGCAGGCATCAGTAAAAGAACAGCTCATTGACATGCTTCGAGAGTATGTTGACGTCTTTTCTTGGTCCTATCAAGACATGCCAGGTCTGGACACTGACATTGTTATGCACAAGCTACCTCTGAAAGAAGATTGTCCTCCAGTGAAGCAAAAGCTACGCCGTACTCGTCCAAATATGGCCATGAAGATTAAAGAAGAAGTACAAAAACAGTGGGACGCCAGTTTCCTTGCTGTAACTGGTTACCCGCTGTGGGTTGCTAACATTGTACCAGTTCCTAAGAAGGATGGCAAAGTACGGATGTGTGTGGATTACCGGGATCTGAACAGAGCTAGCCCGAAGGATGATTTCCCATTACCTCACATTGATGTATTGGTCGACAACACAGCTCAGTTCTCGGTATTTTCCTTCATGGATGGTTTTTCAGGGTATAAACAAATCAGAATGTCACCCGAAGACATGGAAAAGACTACTTTCATTACACCTTGGGGCACTTTTTGTTACAAGGTAATGCCATTTGGATTGAAGAATGTCGAGGCAACTTATCAACGGGCTATGGTAACGTTATTCCACGACATGATCCACAAATAAATTGAATGCTACGTGGATGATATGATTGCCAAGTCCCTCACTGAAGAAGATCATCTGGTAAATCTGCTGAAGTTATTCAAGCGTCTAAGAAAGTATCAGCTGAAGCTAAACCCCAACAAATGCACATTCGGGTGCGTTCTGTTAAGTTGTTGGGATTTATCGTAAGTGAAAAAGGAATATAAGTTGATCCTGAAAAAGTCAAAGCCATTTAGGAAATGCCTGCACCTAGGACTGAAAAGGAAGTTCGGGGGTTCTTAGGTAGATTGAACTACATTTCAAGGTTCATATCTCATCTTACTGCAACCTGTGAGCCCCTGTTCAAATTGTTAAGAAAGGAACAAACGGTCAGGTGGAACGAAGATTGTTAGAAGGCTTTTGACAAAATCAAGGAGTACTTACAAGAACCTCTGATTCTTATGCCTCCAGTTGAAGGAAGACCTCTGATAATGTACCTGACATTATTAGAAGGATCAATGGGGTGTGTGTTGGGCCAGCATGACGAGTCTGGTCGAAAAGAGTATGCAATATACTACCTAAGAAAAACGTTTACCGACTGTGAACAACATTATTCACTGCTCGAGAAAACTTGTTGTGCTTTAGCGTGGGCTGCTCACCGACTAAGACAGTATATGTTGACTCACACTACCTTGTTGATCTCAAAAATGGATCCAGTCAAGTAAATATTTTAGAAGCCATCACTTACCGGAAGGGTTGCAAGATGGCAAATGATCCTGACAGAGTATGACATTCAGTACACATCTCAAAAAGCCATCAAAGGCAGTGTACTGTCTGACTATCTGGCTGAGCAACCTATTGATGATTACCAGCCAATGAGATTTGACTTCCCTGATGAAGACATCATGTTCCAGAAAGCAAAAGATCATGAAGAGCCTGTTCACACTGAAGGGTCGGACCCGGAAGAAGAGTGGACAATGATGTTTGATGGGGCTATCAATATGAATGGTCGTGGAGTTGGTATAGTGCTCATTACACCTAAGGGAGTTCATATGCCTTTCTCGGAAAAACTCATCTTTGCATGCACTAACAACGAAGCTGAACACGAAGCCTGTATCATGGGTCTTGAGGAAGCCATTGACCTTAGGATCAAGACTTTAAACGTATTCGGAGATTCAGATTTGGTAATCAATCAAACCAACGACAAATGGTACACTCACCAAGAGCATCTAATCCCATACCGTGACTATACGAGGAGATTATTGACTTTCTTCACAACAGTCAAACTTGAGTACATCCCTCGAGACGAAAATCAGTTCGCAGATGCTTTAGCTATTATTTCCTCCATGATCAAGGTTCAAACTTCCAATTATGTGCCTCGGATTTCGGTATCCAGACTTGACCGACCAGCATACGTATTCTCCGTGGACATTGCTAAAGATGACAAGCCTTGGTTCCATGACATCAAAAGCTTCTTAGAGGATCAGACATACCCACCTGGGGCATCATCCAATGATAAGAAGACATTAAGAAGGTTGGCTGGCAGTTTCTTCCTTAATGTTGATGGTTCACTATACAAGCGAAACTTTGACATGGTTCTTCTCAGATGTGTTGATAAGAAAGAGGCAGACCACCTGATGCATGAAGTATATGAAGGATATTTCGGTACCCATGTCGGAGGACATGCAATGGCAAAGAAATTGTTAAGATCAGGTTACTACTAGATCACAATGGATGCAGACTGTTGTGCCTATGCCAGGAAGTGCCACAAATGCCAGATTTACGCAGATAAAGTGCATGTGCCCCCGAATCCGTTGAACGTGATGTCTTCGCCTTGGCCCTTTGCAATGTGGGGCATTGACATGATTGGAAAGATCGAACCAACTGCTTCAAATGGCCACAGATTCATCATGGTAGCCATTGATTACTTCACCAAATGGGTTGAAGTAGCTTTGTATATAAACGTCACCAGACAAGTGGTAGCCAGATTCCTGAAAAGAGACATCATCTGTCGATACGGGGTTCCGAGCGAATCATTACTGATAATGGTTCCAATTTGAACAACAAAATGATGGCAGAACTGTGTCGGGACTTCAAAATCCAACATCACAACTCTTCTCCTTACAGGCCAAAGATGAATGGCGTTGTTGAGGCAGCTAACAAAAACATCAAGAAGATTGTGCAGAAGATGGTGGTTACTTATAAAGATTGGCATGAAATACTACTATTTGCCTTTCATGGGTATCGTACTTCAATCAGAACGTCTATTGGGGAAACACCTTATCAGCTTGTGTATGGTATGGAGGTTGTCCTACCTGTTGAAGTTGAACTACCCTCTTTACGGGTTCTGATGGATGTAAAGCTGAATGAAGCAAAATGGGTCCGATCTCGGTACAATCAGTTGAATCTGATTGAAGAAAAGAGATTAGCTGCAATCTGTCATGGGCAGTTATATCAGAAAAGAATGAAGAAAGCCTTCGATCAGAAAGTCAGGCTTCGGGAATACCAAGTGGGAGATCTTGTGCTGAAAAGACTTCTTCCTCCTCATACAGACCACAGGGGCAAGTGGACTCCAAATTACGATGGTCCATTCATAGTAAATAAGGTTTTCTCTGGTGGAGCACTGATGCTCTACTATGGATGGTGAAGATTTCTTATCCCCTATGAATTCAGATGCAGTTAAAAAATACTTCGCGTAAAATGAACCGCTGGACATAAAAACAGAATGTAAGTCCAGGCAAAAATAGGGCATCCCGGCGAGTCAAAAACAGAATAAAAGACTCGGGCAAAAATAAGGGAAAAATCAAAAAGAAAATGTACACCCGCTGAGATGAAAAGCCACATTGGACAGCTCAGGCAAAAATGGGTATCCCGGTGGGTTGAAAACCCGAAAGGGCGATCCACGCAAAATAAGGGAATAAGCGAACAACCACATTTTGAATTCGTCTGTATCACCCACAACATGGCAAGCTTCGAAAAGACAAAGCATTGGTCAGAATCATCCTTCTTCAGAAAGCAAGATGAGAAGAACGTCAAGGTCATACATGTCATAGCAAAGGAAGCTCACTGGAGCGTCATCGAAATTGTCGACACTTTTACTTTTTCAATTTGTAACAATCTCCTCATTCCAGGGGATTTGTTTCTTTGACTGTATTTGCCAATTCAGGGCACCCAGATTAATAAATCAGATTTTCAGTCACACCTCGTTTCGTACATTTTTGTTTCGTTTGCAAAATGTCCAATATCCATGATATAATATTTGCATAAAACAAATGAGCCATTCTTAATAAATGCTTGCAGGAAATAATCTTACTTCCAGGGATATCTAACTCCTATGATGGAATCCGGTAAGGGATACCTCGGGATACTTGTGCGTTTCTTTGTCTTAATAGGATTGCAGGTATTCAAATACGCTGCATGGGGCATGCCAAACATCACTTCCCCAACATACCTCCTCCAAGCAGTACCTGGAATGCTTTTCCCCAACGGAGTTGTCAAAAGTCTCCTCATCCCCAGCATAAGTCTATTCAATGGAAGCTTCCCCAGTCGGGATCCTCACAGATTTCTCTAGGAAGATCGTTCAGTGATCTTTTCTTCCCCAAACAGAGCGCCAGGTATCTCAAAGATAAAAGAACTATCTCCCCGCAGAGTTCCAGCCTCTCCCCAGAAGAGCAATGCCTGAAAATCTCACACAACAAAGTGACGAAGGCTTCTTCCTCCCCAGCTGGGTTTTCTCATTACAAGATGGGTCTATCAATGATTTAGTTCCCCAGGCAAAGCCATACATCTTAACAGATCTACCAATGATCTCTTCCCCATCTGGGATATCCCTCAAAGCAGATCAGCCAGAGATCTCCGCAACGGCGGGATCCGAATCCCGAATTGGTTTCTTTTTGCATAATCATAGCATTCGCATCATTTTTCCCCACAGAGCATAGCATTCCGTCTAATACTGAGCATTACGGAAAAAAATCAAACATTTGCATGATCACAAGTCAGGTTCGAACCAGTCACCTACAAATACCATCAGTAATGTATATAAAAAAACTCACATCCCCTGCAAATGAAAGCCAAAGCGTCTGTTTTGCACTCTCCAATGCAAAATCCTGTTTATTTATACTCTTGCGACACTCGTCCGTGTCATATCATTCCCCCGCAGATATAAGCCAAAACATCTTCACAAATACAAATACCTATACATACTCTTTTGACACTCGTCTATGTCACCTTCCCCAGCACGGTTGCCCAAACACTTGTTGCAAACCAAACACTTCTCCATAATACACTCTTTTCGACACCCGTTTGTGTCATCCCATCCCCACAGGTCACCGAAACACCTTTTATACTCTCACATACAAATATACATTTTCTTTTGACACCCGTCTGTGTCATACTGTCCCTAACAAGTTGAACACTCGTCTGTGTCTTGCTCATACTTCACCAACAATATTTACCCACACTTATACAGATACTCGTCCGTATCTTGTATATATTATCATTCCCCACAGATTCGACACTCGTCCGTGTTCTTTGTTAACCAGTTGGTACTCGTCCGTATCATCATCTATGAACACGCGTCATCGTTTGTTTCTACCGATACTCGTCCGTATCATAGTCCTAAGGATGCTCGTCCGCATCTTTAATCTATACACAGCGTCGAAACACTTATACCTTTTATTTCTTAAGCGTAAGAACTTGTCCGTGTTTACCATTCCCCAATAAGTCTCCAACAGAACAACCTTTCTCCTATCCGACATTCGTCCTATGTCGTGATACTTTCGGCAGCCGTCCCCTGCCAGGTGATTGTCCTTCACCTTTGGATGACCGTCCCTCATCCTTTCCCCAGTGGAGTCTCCATTATTGGAACCCTTTTCTATCCGACATTCGTCCTATGTCGTGATATTTAGCAGTCGTCCCCTGCTAGGTGATTGTCCTTCACCTTTTGATGATCGTCCTTCATCAGTTTATCCGATGGTCGTCCCCATCGTCGACCTTTTTCTATCTGACATTCGTCCTATGTCGTGGTAAAGAGCAGACGTCCCCTTCTAGGTGATCTTCCTTCAACTTTTGATGATCATCCTTCATCAGTTTATCCGATGGCCGTCCCCATCGTTGACCTTTTCTATCCGACATTCGTCCTATGTCGTGATAAAGAACAGCCGTCCCCTGCTAGGTGATCGTCCTTCACCATTGATGACCGTCCCTCATCATTATTTCATTTATTCTTCAACCTGATGGTCGTCCCCATCGTTGTTTACCCTACTTTCTTTGCTTGATGGTCGTCCCCATCATGATATCTTTATTTCCCCAGCATGTCGGTCGTCCTCGTCATTGCTTTATCCTTAGCAGTCGTCCTCTGCTCGATGGTCGTCCTCCATCGCTTTCATTTGATAATCATACTATACTTTCTTTTACAATTTATATCCCTTTTCTTCTTCTCCCCAGTGAGTGCAAATTTTGGACTGTCTTTGGTATTCAACCACAAGTTATCTTGTTTGTCTGTTAAGCCAGGCGCTTACATCCTGCACAGCTAACTCATGTTTGAATAGGGGAAACTGTAAACACCCCAAATTTGCCCTCACTCATTTCACCATTGTCCTGTGATCTTTCATTTTTGCATAAGCATAATCATACCATCTCATATTGCATATTTGCTTCACTGCATAAGTTCAAGTTCACCTGCATTTAGGGTTTGTGATCTGAGCAATCCAAGGATCCATATGAACCATTCCAAAGGTCTCCAAGCATTCCAAGAGGGTCCATGTGTGTTCTATCATCATATTATATCCCTCAAAGATCAAGGAAGTCAAGAAATCACAAGAACTGGCAAGGCATGGAAGCAGAGCTAGGGTTTCACTGCACAGATGACCTGAAATTAGGGTTTTGGTTTCAGAGGCCATAACTCCAAATTTTTTGGTCATTCTTATTTATAATAATCTCAATATGTTATAAGTATCATGTGTACCAAGTTTGATGAAGAAATTCATTGTGGAAGTCATTTGTTCATTAGGTAACTTCTTGAGCAAGTCAGAGCAAAATCAGGGCATCTGAGGCCCCCAACAATGGAACCAAAGGGGTATTTTCATCAAATTAAAGTTATATGATCTTTATTTGATCATTGAAGTGCTTGGAAGTTCACAAAATTGAAGAAATTTGAGCTAAACCAAAAGTTGCCAAAAATGGAAATGACTTGTAATGGAAACTTTCCATTTTGGGAAAAAATTTCAACCTCCTCTTTCTCAACCAAAAATGCTTCAAATGAAAAATTGTTGGTCATGAAAGATGTAGATTGGATCATTACCTTTTCAAAAAGTACAAGAACATGTTCTAATTCATTATGGAACTCAAGTTATGGCCTTGCAAAGTTGGCAAAAATCCTATAATTTTCACTTTCACACCAAAGAGGATTTTTTGCAATTTCACATACCAAGCCATTTTGTGACCTCTAAACAACCTCTAAGCATCATACAAACATAATATAACTCATTGTGATCAGAATTGCCCAAGGAATCACAAGTTTTTATGGCTTGCATCACAAGAAATCACAAAAGGGGAAAATCACATAACACTTGCAAAACCTATGAGATATTTCCCTCCAAGCCATCCAGCTGCATAAAATGAATCCCATGGCTCTCCTTGATCAATGTTGAACCAGGACATGCCATAAAACAGCTGCTACACAAGCCCATACCTCAAGTACACAAGTTGTTGACTTTTTGCAACTTGTCCCATACCAATCACCACAGGCCACCACCCACTTTCTGACCTATCAAGACATGTTAGGTGGACTCAAAGCAAGCTACTTCACATAACATTGGAGCTCAGAACCTCTCATAAGCCAAGTCCACAAAAATCACCCTCAACCTTCATCTCTTCGAAACACACTGCACAAGCATCAAACCTCCAATATTTTTCCATAGATCAACTCATTATCATCCCCAGATCATTTCCCAACCATTACCAAGCCCTAAAAGCCAGCCAAACACAAACACGATTCTGGACCAGTTGAGTTGCAACCCCTCAATCCAGCTCATTTCAACTCATTCCAAACCTTGCAATAGCATTAGGGGATCAAGTGGAAGCCATTTCCATAAGAGAGAGGTCCAAAAAGTGCCAAACTGAGAAAGCTCAAGCTCAGGTATCATCAAGAACTTTTTTTCCAGAAATGTAATTTTAAGTTCCTAAATGAATCTATGTGATGTGTTGATCATGCTGATGTCTTTATTTTTGAAAATGGTTAAGATATGAGGATTTCATGAACTTCTAAAAGTTTTGACCTAAAAATGTTCTTCTTCGATTCGTCATTTTGATGCATGAGAAATTGTTTTTGTTGCTGGATTTGTGTTCTATGATGTTTAAGGATTGATTCTAGAGAGTTTGAGAGCCTGGGGAGGTGTTTTGAGGAAGCTCAGGGGAGGAGCTCGCCGAAGAAGACGACCGAAAGTCTTCTCCGGCCACCTGAGATTGATTAGGGTTTTAATTAGGGTTAGTGTGAGTTTGAATGAGGAGCGTTGGATTAGGCTTCCCGCGCGTATATGGACGGTTGAGATGGACCATTAAGAATTAATCAGGATTAATTTAATTAATTAATTGAGATTAAGCCAGTTCGAATCCTAGCCATTGATCTGCGCGCCAGTCAACCCTCATCTCTCAGCTTTGAACCTCAGCCTCTGGATTGTCATACTTTCACTAAAATTCATTTTTATTTTCATTTAAATTGCATTTTCTTTGTCATTTTATTTAAAATACCTAGAAAAATCACAAAAATATTTCCTTCTGCATTTTAATTTCAAATATTTTTCTTCACCCAAAAACATTTTTATTTTTATTTTTTACATTTTAAAAGCATTTTAAAAATATTTTAAATGTTTATTTTAATTAATTAATGGAAATTAATTAATTAAAATACCATTTAGGTTTCCAAAAATCACAAAAAAATTGCATCTTAAGACATTTAGAAACATTGTCAAACCACTCATACAAATTTCTTTTTGGTTTTGAACATACTTTGACATTTTCTTTGAATTTAGGGTTCATAAAATTCCCTTTTTAGAAGCCTAACTTTGAAAAATCTTTTCTGCCTAACTATGAAGGGTTTGACAATGATTCTTTTTACATTATTTTTCATATAGCATGTAGTTTCTAGGATATTTTTTTCATGAATTTATCTTTCATTTTCAATTTGATTTGCATTTTTTCTCTTAAGGTACCCAAAAACCCTAGTTAACTTATAAAAATCATAACTTCCTTTAGGTTAAGAGTTAGACCTTCTCCTTTGGGGTGTGATATCATATGGGGTTAGGGTTTGTTTGAGCTCATTTGCAAATTTTTATCATGTGAATTGTTTCTGTTTTGATCATTTGCATCTCATCTTTTCATGTAACCCTAATTTTACATCCATACTTGCATCTTGCATTGCATTGCATGAACATATGAACTTGTCATGACATCCTAAGCATTTGTATGTCATCTTAGATATCTTAAGACATTGCTTGAACATTGATTGGTCATTTATTCATACATTTGCTTTGCTTTGCATCCATTTCATTTCACAAACATCCATGTGTTTTCATGCTGCCCACATGCTTCATTTGCATTCTTCATCTTTGTATGAACATTCATAGCACTTGGTATGTCTTCGCATCTTGTCATAGCATCATTTTCATGTGTTTGCTTCTGGTTTTGGTTTTTGTCTTTGCATATGCTTCATTTCACTTCATTTCTTTCCTTATGGTAACATTTTCAAGTGATAAGTTAGCTTGAGAAGTGAATTTGCCTTCACTTCTCATTTCTCTTCATCTTCTTCATATGCATCTTTGCTGCATTTCTCTTTGTCTTTGAGTGGGCTTACTCATTCATGTTCATCTCTCACTTTCTTTCTCTAAGTTACTTATCTTCTTCAGTGAAGTAAGTAACTTATTCATCTGCTCCTTCTTCCTTTCATCTGCTTCTTCCATTGGTGGCTTCTTTGAAGATCTTTCTCAAGCCTTAAAAACCATAGGAACATCCAAGCATGATAATAATTAGGGTTGTAATTATTCCCCCTTTAGCTTTTACCTTTGAGTCTTCTTTGTGTCTCTCTTCTCATCTCATCATTAGAGACTAAACCTTTAAGGCTTTAGGACTTTGGAATTAGGGTTATGCCTGCATCCTTCTCTTAGGATGGAGTGTATAACTTTAATCCTACGTGTTAAACCCTTAATTTGTTTAAACCTCTTAATCAATCCATCTAATAATCACTAAGACATTAACTTGTAACTTGGGCCTTACATTAGGGTTCTAATTCTTCCATTATTGGTTAAGAAGGACTAACCCTAGTGTTTAATGGACAAGTCCCCCTCAAGTTGTCTTATAAAACATAAAACTCACTTCTTAATCTCACCCTTAATTAAAATCCACTTTAAAAAAGGCTTGTTTTGTCATGAGGTTAATCCCTAATCATGGATTAAGTTGAGGTATCTTCCTCAGCTTAAGTGTGCTCATCTATTATCCTTCTATTAGGATGGTGTAATGAGTTCACTAATCCTTGATTATGGCTTAAATTCATTACTTAACACTAAACAAAAACCCAAAAAAATCTAAATAATCACAAGTAGGTTAATGATCTTAATCCTACACCATCATGGTAATTAAGTTGAGATGTTTATCTCATGCTTAAGGTATTCTCATTATCCCTAATCAAAGGGAGGATATAATGAGTTTATTAACCCTTGGTTTAGGCTTAAGCTCATTAACTTATGAAAAACACCAAAAACCAATAAAAGATTGAAAACACAAAAACAAACAATAATCGTCTCCTTCGGGATTCTTTTCTCATCATCTTCACTCACAAACGAGAACTTGCTCCTTCCGTCTAATGCAAAATAGTTAGCACTCGAGCCAGACGAGTCATACACTTGAACATAGACAAGTAAGTAGTTCACAGTCAATTTATCCTTCAGTCTCTTTGAGTCGAACTACGGTGTTCTGATTTCCTCATTACACGAGAGGATACGTAGGCTTAACTTAACTGTTATCGAACAAAAGTCTCTGCTTCTTCCCCCTCTTTCAGTTTTCTTTTTAAGCCTTATTCCTGAGAACCTCACTTCACTTTCTTGCACTGACACTTGTACATTCTTTTCCAGCTTTTGCACATAGATAGCACAGACACTACCCCTTTAAATACAATATTTTAAGCGTGGATCTCGTCGAGTATGACGGACAATCTGGGTGCTAATACCTTCCCAGGTTGTAACCAACCCCCTTTCTCAGTTTCTCTGGTTCGCGACCGTCTTATCCATATCTTTCTAGGTTCATGCAACAATACCTTTCCTTCGGGATAAAAATGCCTAACTGGCAACTCTATTCACTTCATTTCATTTCCTCTTTTCACCGACCATTCGCGTCTGTACCCTATCTGATGTGGGTGTCTTTTCGGGGGAGCGACAATTGGCATGAGATGTTACCATTTGCTCTTCATGGTTATCGTACTACAATACGTACTTCAACAGGGGAAACCCCATTCTCCTTAGTCTATGGTATGGAATAAGTTCTACCCATTGAAGTTCAGATCCACTCCTTAAGAATCATGAAAGATGCAGGCTTGGATGAAGATGAGTGGATTCAGACTCGACTTGACTAGATAAATTTGATTGATGAGAAAAGGCTAGCAATTGTTTGTCACAGTCAGATGTACCAGAAACGGATGATCAAAGCTTTTAATAATAAGGTTAAGCAAAAGGTATATCAGACTGGAGACTTGGTAATCAAGCGTATCGTATTACCACAGGGTGATCCTAGGAGCAAGTGGACTCCTACATATGAAGGACCATTTGTAGTCAAAAGGGTATTTTCAGGAGGTGCCATGATGCATACTACTATGGATGGTGAAGATTTCCCACAGCTCGTAAACGCAGACATAGTTAAAAAATACTACGCATAAAAAGAGACCCGCTAGGTTGACTGGCCTAGGCAAAAATAAGGGAATCCCGGCGAACCAAAAGGGTTCGGGAAAAAATTAGGGATATATATATATATATATATATATATATATATATATATATATATATATATATATATATATATATATAAGATTGTACACCCGACAAGTCGAAAATCCGAAAGGGAGGCTTGGGCAAAAAAGGGTATCCCGGTGGATTGAAAACCTGAAAAGGCAATCCAGGCAAAAGTTAGGGATTAAAGCGTATGACTATGTCTCGTTGGATCACTCATGTAACCTCAACCATTTGTGCTACCTGAATCAAGTTCAATCAGATAAAGATCAATTCAATCATTTCTATCTCGACAGCAAAGGATGAGATACTTGAAAATAATGGCAATAGTAGAATTGGAACTCAATAGGATTATTTTTCACATAGCTGTTTTTCTTTGTTTTTGTAAAACTTTTATGGAAAATTCCTCTTACTAGGATTTTTGTATCCTTGTATAAACTTGCCTGGTTATAGGCCATTCTCTAAATAAATAAAGTCTCATATTTGAATTCAAGTTTACTTTTCCCTTGTTTACTTAAGCGAAAACGTCCATTGGTTATATTTGAATGTCTGTATGCTTTTGAATATGATTGATGTTTACCAGAAATGCATAAAATGCAGTAATAGTATTTACTAAGGACGAACGAGAGTAGGAATTCAATGAAGCTTCGCCGGTTCATCCCCGCAGGGTAATCTTTACGAATATCCATACAGAACTCTTCAAGTAATATCTTATACTTCCCACTCGACGAAGTCTTCAAGCAGTTTCATATCCTCTGAAGAATTAAGTCTCCCGGATCTATGTACATCTCTTTTATCCTCAGTCAGGATATTCAGGAACTTATTCCTTCAATAAAAAGCACGACGAACGAAGATGGGAGGTTCTGAGTACCATATTATTAAACAAGACGGGAACGAAGTCCTCATGTTCCTCAGCAACAAACCGGGATTTATTTTCCCCAACCAGCAATTGTTATACAGAGATACCCAGACACTTCAGGCTACATGATTCATACATACATCATTTACATTATATCATGGCATATGCATCCATAACCCATATGACATTATTACTTAAGAGCATCATGCCATACATGCATACATCAAAAAATCCTGCATAAACTAACTTTTTTCTTTTCACGATAGTTGCAGGCAGATAAACACTATCAAACAATTCAGAGATAATCGCTACGAAGATTCATTTCTGATGATCAATACAAGTTGTCCTTGGGATGGCACATAAATGGTCTATACGAAGACCTAGTGTTCAGTCCAGGATATTACCAGAAGCAATTCAGGAGTAATCGCCACGAAGATTTAATCCTGATGCTCAAGTTGTCCTTGGAAGGGTATGTAAATGATCTATACGAAGATCTAGTGCTTAATCCAGGATATTTCCAGAAGAGATAATTGTTACAAAGATTTATTTCTGATGGTCAACTATCTTTGGGATAGTGTGTAAATGATCTATACGAAGATCTAGAACATAATCCAAGAGATTCTTTCAGAAGAAGTTCAGGGATAATCGCCACGAAGATTTAATCCTGATATTATTTTTTGTCCTTGGGAAGGTATGTAAATGGTCTATACGAAGATCTATTACCTAATCTGGGATATTTCCAGAAGAGATAATCGCTACGAAGATTTATTTCTAATGGTCTATGCAACAGTTTATATGTGGGATGGTACATAAGTGATCGCTACGAAGATCTTGTACTTAGCCCAAAATATTACCAAAAGCAATTCAGAAAAGATCGCCACGAAGATTTGATTCTGATGCTTAAATTAAAGTATGCTCCTAAAGATGGTTCAGAGCCGATCTATACGAAGATCTAAGTACTGACACCTAATGAAGGATATTCTTTTCCCCCAGATATAATGCACAGACGGTTTATACGAATATCTAGGGCTGACATTCAACTCAAACCATGTTACAGGAATGATTCAGAGACGGCCTATACGAAGACCTAGTGCTGATATCTAATGACAACCTTTTGATACTATCACCTCCTGATATTATGGATGGCATCTATGAGCCCATCTCCTCTGAGTGGCATCTTTAAGCCCATTCAAGCATATACAACCAATCAGCAGTATTACTTTACGCACCGGCTGTAATACCTCAAAATTTGCCCTCATTCTTTTTACCTTAATTGGTTTATCTCTTCATGTTCATCTGCATATTCCATTAGGTCGTGGCAGTCGCAATCACGCATTTGCATTGGGCTCCGAAGACATGGGATCGAAGGATTTCTAGCAATTTGAATTGGTCTTATTCGAGGATGATTAAGTTATTATCCAGGGTTGGTTCGATGGGTCCATACTTCAATCAAGTTGGAGCAAGGGTTGGACTCACATTATCATGAGTGTCTTCCCATTTCAGAGGTTCAAAATTTCATTGGTGTGAATCAGAAAAATGTCCTTCAACATGGATTAATGGTGCTAGGGTTCTCCTCAAGGATACATTGAGATTTCTTCCTTATCGCATGTTCATCATCATATGGTGGATGGTTTGGTTTTCATGGAGTTATTCAACGAGTGCACTCAAACAATGTGATTCAAATTAACGGTGGAGAATTCATGCCTTTGGGTTATTTTGAAGGCATCGTGTAAGTTCATTCGAAAATGCCCGATATCCATTTCAAACAAGTCATATTCATTTTCCATATCTATTTTTCGATTCAACTCAATCCATTAAATCAGAATTCAATCCCATAGCCACTTTCAGGCTTTATTTATCAAAATTTGTTCAAGCCCATTTTGCTTAGCCCATCCCAAATCCAAATCAATGTGTCCAAAAATCCATTTTTTTAAATACTTGTTAAAAAAAACAATTTCCTAAGCCTTGGTTTACCCGATAATCTTTTTATTATTATTCATATTTGTGTTAATTTTCATCACACTCAATTATTTCATTAAACCATACCTATTCTTTTAACCATTTTTTTCTCTCATTTACAAATCGTAAACCATATATCCAATTTGTATCATTTGTCTAAATCCATGATTTTATCCAATCTCTAAGTCCAATGCCCCTGTAAGTGCTTATACCATATCAAGGTCCAAACTAAAATTCATTTTTTAGCATGTGAAATATAACAATAAAGGGAGACCCAATTAAAAAGGCTCATGGTCATGATAGAAAAAAGGAATAAATGGGAAAGATAATACACATAAAAAAACTCTAATTAGATTAGAGGAAAATAACAGAAGATGATTTTTTTGTTTAGCAACAGAAAATGATCAGAAGAAAACTCTGATTTTTTCTTTTAGCAAAAAGGATCAGAAGAAAATCTAACAAAAGTTAGTTGGAGCCAAAAAACTATTATAATAGACTTGGGATTCTTTTGGAAGTTTTTTTCTTGAAAATCCAGGACAGAATCCTTGAATACAAATCAGTTCAGCATCACTTTCAAAGGAAGAGGATTCAACATCACAGGGCATTATCATCTTGAGTCACCAATCACCACTCTCTTCTAAACTTATTACATAAAACACAAAAAAAAACTCAGAATCAGAGATCTCGACATCAATCTCCAAAGCACTCTCCAACTTCATCCATCTCAGTCTCAATCTTCTACAATTGATCTCCATCAAACCAATCCCTCTTCAATGATAATATGCAGCTCTCACCATCAATCTTCATCTTCAATCATATATCAACAAGCTTCATCAATTCAATCTGCAAATTCAAGAATTCCCAAATTCAGATAAACATATTCGACAACAACCCAAGTTCACCATGACAATAGTTTACGATTCTTGACAGAAGTAGAAGAAGACATAGTCTCTGAATCGTGAGAAGGAAATGTGAAGAATACGATTACAGAATCTTACCAAAACGTTGTGTCAGCACCGTCATCTTGGTGATGCAATCGCGGTGGAGAAAGTCGCGGTGGTCATTTCATAGCACATGGTCATCATCGTTGGTGTTGCCGTTGTGCAGTGATTTCAGATCGAAAAGACGCGATTCGGTAATATCATCCAACATCCTGCAATCCAAAATCACAACAACACGATTGGCAATCACGGCAAGAACGATTCACGTCAACCATCCTGCAACTCCAATCTCCAAGCTTTCTCTCAGAATCTTCTCGCTCTCTTCTCCACCTTTCATCACCGAACTTCATCATCACCCTATTCCATTCTTCAATCAATGAAGATCTTCATCACTGCACCCTTCAATCTCTTATTCTACAATCCTTTGCACCTTCTGCATCATTAATCATCATCACCGAGTCACAAACTTGCTAAACCTCATCTTCATCGCATACCTTCCATCTTCATTATTCAATCACCTTCATCTCCATCAATCACCATAAAAACTCGTCGCAAGAACACTGTCGATTCAACAACTTCAACAACAACAAAAACCTGTAATCGATCAACGATTCAAAAAATCAACAACAAAATCACAACTCCACATGGATTCTATTGCAATCGCTGAAAGGAAGAAGAAACAGAGAACTAAGAAGCGATTCATGCCACAATAATCAGAATTATTTGTCGGTACCGGTAAATGACTCGTTCAATTGTGTTGGAGTCATCACGACATTCATTCTTGAGATTCGAATGATAGAGCAATGGTTAAGATTGACATCGATTTCTGAGATTGATGCCAATTCCGGATTCGTCACTTCGTCAATGCTTGAAGCCACAGAGCGGCGGAGTGAGGATTCATACGCAAAAGGAAATAGGTGATTCCAATCTTTTGGTTTCTGAGAGCGAAAACGATGAGAGTGATGGAAAAAAAGAGATGACGAAGGCGGCGATGTCATGAAGAAGATCAGACGGTGGATTTGAGAGAGAAATGTGGTTTGCGGCGCATTGGGGGAAGAAGAAGAAGAAGAAAGTTTTTTTTTGTTCTTTTATTCATCTGATAAACATTCTAGGGTTTCTCATCTATCAAACTTGGGTTGGGCCATATCCTCTTACTCCATGAAATTTCTATCTACACCACCGAATTCCATTCACACCTCTCCCTACGAATCCTGAACCTTGGTTTGGGCCTTTTTGCAATATATTTGCTACCCACACGTTTTGATTGTTGGTTGCACCCCATGTGTTCTTTCTTTTTTATATAGAAATTCCTATGTAGATTTCTTAATTAATTTTATTGTAAAATCATTTTGTGGATTAATATTTTAATCCATTTCTTGTAAATTTTTAATTGATCTTGGTTGATAATTTTAATTATTGTTGGAGACTAATTTTTGGATAAGTGCTCATGAACTCTTTTTAATCGATATGGATCAATTTCGATTATGGCAAAGCTTCACAAAAGTGATTATGGAAGATGAACATTTATTTTGCTCATAGGATATTTCAAGACCTTGCACGGAGTTGTTTTTTGGATTTCTTTTACGTGAAGAATCGGTACTTCGATCAAGTAAGTGATTTCGAGTTTTTTCGGCTTTTAAGCATCATTCTAGTCGTATGCGGCTTAGGACCATATAGTTTAAGGTGCATATTGATCCCTCCCACCCGAGGCACTGGATTTATTTGTGATATATGTTGGTTTGTGTTGATTTCGGAGCTTAGGGATTAGGTTACGAACCATTAGGATCGCTTCCTTTCACTTCCCCTTAAAATCCACTTTTTTGCCCGTTTCGTCGCAATTATTAAAAATAGGTTTAGGTGGGATAAAATTCTGGAAAAATTCATGATTGGTCCTTATCCTCTTAATTAATTTGTCATATTTTTTGATTCCATATTTTAGTGGTTTTAATAATTAATTTGGATTTTAGATCATAAGCTGTCCCAAAAAGGAGTATTTTGACATAAGGGACCAAAACCAATTTTTCCCCATAGGTGTGAAACCTATTTTTGTGTTTGATTAACCACTGTAATTTGTGACATTTTGATGCTCATTAGGCTTTTTTTTTCATAATTTTTAGTGCCCTTTTTGATCCACTTTGTGGAGTTGTTTTTCAGCGATCATGCCTTGCTATACCAATCATTAAGAAATTGTTTTGGCACTTTGGTGCATAATTTTGTGGAATCCTTTTAGACTATGTGAGATAATGACTATATCATTCCAGGAATTTAATTTTATAATTTTTTAAGCCTTTTTGCTATTTTTTCATGTCACCTAGATCCTAGGTTGATTCATGTGTGTATTTGCTCCATAACCTAAATGATAGGAAGGCATTCATGCCATTTGATTGAGGATTTTTTTGGTAACTTTTAGGAGTTGATTATAGGTCATTTATAGATCCTTAATTCCAGTTATAGGTCACTTTTTGAACCATACTCATTTGGTTTATTTTGGTGTTTCAAAGTGCATCTTTATTTGAGCTAATTTTGCCTTAAACTTGTTTTTCTTCTCCTCTAATTGTTAACATGAATTATGTGGAATAATTAATGTCTATCCATGCATTCTAATTGCATCTCATACCTTTTATGCTACTGACCCATAATCATTTCATGCATATTCACATGCCATTCATACTTAATTTGCATTCTTTGTGATCATATGTGATGTTTGCTACATTTCTTCTCACATCTTCTTCTCCTTGCTCCATATGCTTAAGCCATTGCATCCATGATGGTATGATCATTAATCTACATTCATATGCATTCACTACTGACTTTGATACTCATTTCATGTATTAATTCATGCTTGTAAGTCATACACATTCATACTTCATCCATAAGCCCTAACTTGCATTTAGGTGAACTTAGGTGAACTTTTTGTACATAGTTTGACATAGTTTGAATTTGTGAGGTATCCTAGCATCCTTAGGGACCTATAGCATGTAACTACTGACTTTAGAAGTTATATAACCTTTAGGTACCTTCACCTTTATACTTAGGTCTTATTTTGAACCCTAGTTCCATTCTAGGACGTTTATGGTATTTGATCGCTTTTATGCTTTGATTTTACTTTCAATATGCATTGTCATGCTAACCTTTGTTTTGTAGGGGGGAGATTGAGGTAAGTCTCACTTCATTCCTATATCTTATGAATTATAATTGTGTTTTCCTTAGCACCTTGTGCTTTTCTCTTAGGCTTTCCCTTTCTGTAGAGACAACTTAACTTCCTTAGGAAGTAAGTTAGTTTCTAACTCTCTTTTCTTCTTTTCCTTAGGATTAGAAAACTTCACAAACCATTAGGATCACCTTTTGTACATAATAATTAACTTAGGGTTGTGTCTTAGTCCCCCGTTAGCTTTTACCTTTTTCAACTTGAGTATTTCTTTCTCATCTCATGAAGAAAACAATAAAACACTTAATAAAAAACCGAACGTTCTTGTACGATACGAGACTTTGTTGAGGAGTGCTTATACGCGTCCTGTTTCGGGGCGAGGTGTAAGTACTTACCGCGATGGATAGTTCTTAGTATGATAATGTTCACAAACAAATTCAAAACATTTCTCATAAAAGACAAAAACAAACAATAAGCGACTATCCTTCGGGAGCTTCTCTTTCTCATCTCACTCACTCTAAACGCGAAATCGCGACGACTTGTCTCGCATGCAAGACGGTAAAAGCACTCGTACCAGACGAGCTTGCAACACCTGAGCATAGACATACGCAGTTCCAACATTAAAAAAACACAAACAAATAGTTCCCGCCTTAGTTAGGCGAACTACGTCGACTCTGATCCTCATTTTCCCGATGAGGTACGTAGGCAGTGGGGTAGGGCCCATTCGAGCACATTCTTTATTTTCTCTACATTTTCCCGTTCTTTCTATTTGTTCTCTTTTAATCCCTTTTCTCACTTCAGTTCCAGTTCTAGTTAGTAGTTTTAGTCAAGCAGCATATTATTTCTCACCCTTTGAAAACAAACTTATAAGCGTGGATCCCGTCGGGTACGGCGGACGGATTGGGGTGCTAATACCTTCTCAATTCGTAACCGACTTCCGGACTCAGATCTTTGGTTCGCAGGACCTTTTCCTTTCCTTCTTCCTCAGGTTTGTGCAGCATTACCTTTCCCATTCATTCGGGATAAAAATTCCTGGCTAGCGACTCCACCTTTTCCGCGCCACTTTCGCGTTTGTACTAGGATGAAAATCCCAGGAGCGACAGCTGGCGACTCTGCTGAGGAGGTATAACCTGATTCTTCTGGTTTCCCTTGTAGAGTCAATCCTAGCGCCTGTTTGGTTTTGTTTCTTTGGGTGTTTATCTGTTTGTTGATGTGTGCTTTAGTTTATCTTTACTGTTTTCATTTACAGTTTTTACTTTACAACTTTACTTTACCGCATTTATTTACCGCTTTCAGTATTTATTTTCCATGCATCATATTATACTAGATTGTTTGGCTGTGCTGGTTTTCATTTTTTCTGTGGGATGGGAGTTACTGTGAGATAATCCAAATACCCGGCTTGAGTGCACTATAGGATTAGCGTGGACAGACATTGTACTTCCATGGTATCTCACCATGATGAGTGGCAATGTGCTCCACACCCAGATTGCGACCGTCTTGGAACTATTCTGTGTGGAGATTACCCCACTTCAGGGTACGACCTTGATAGTTATGTGCATCTGGTGACCGATCTTCGAGGACCTTAATGGGAACACCCCTCTCCAGTGATGACAGTGGCAGACCACATTTGTTGGAAAACCCACTCGCATCCGAGGGTCCATTGGGAACTCACATAGGATGGCCTGGTTCTCTCATAGGAATCCAGTTAAAGCAAACTGTTCGTATGACGGTGGTATTGTACCCTTCAGGATGAATGTACTATTGTTTCTCGATTCAGTGTTTGAAGCTGGGGACTTATGAGGGATGCTTGTTTTTCCGGACTCAGCTGAGGCCTCCCTGAGTAGTACATAATGCCAAACCGATTCCATGATTTGGTCATGAGCCATTTCTCGGAAATGGTGAATGTATTATTGCTATTCGGCTTTGAGAGTCCGTGATGTTTGACCCGAGTAGCACACCTGTGAGATTGGGAGGGGTTTACAGGTTTGCAGGAACCCTAAACTTCAACATACCCACTTTGCCAGTATTGTTCAGTGTTCTATGGTTCTTTGATTCAGAGATCTGGGATTTCTATTTAGAGAAATTATTATTGTGATTACCATCATGACCCTGATATAGTGACTGTTATTATGACTCTCCACAGACACTTGGCTCGTTGTTCAGCTTCAACACCATCAGTGACTGTTCAATTATGTGATCCAGTTCTACAGTTATTGGGTTTTCAGTTATGGGGTTCTATACAGAGATGGTGCCGCTATTGTGGTTCTATACAGCCAGTTGGTTCACTGCTCAACACCAACATTAGACCATTGATCACATGACTGCTGCATACATGACATCATAGAATTCCAGCACACATGTTCAGTTATTTCCGAGGATCACATATCTGAATCATGCCATTGGACTTTTTCTGTGTCAAAACTTGAATCAAAGCAGATAGATTCCCCAGAAATAACTAAACATGACATTTGCATACATCCTTGCATTCATGACAGGTGTTCAGAGACAGATTATTTTCCTGACTTGATTTCTCATCAGAATGGACAACTTGAATCACAGTCATCAAGGTATATATTTGAAGCAACTCCGGGAGGAGGTAACCGAAAGGAAGACCCAGCTGGGGCAATTCAGGGCCGAGGTGCAAGCTTTATTTCAGAACCAGAAACTACGGAAAGAGGAAGTCAACCAGATGAAGACTCAGATGAGCTTGGTTATGGAAATTTTGAATGAAGCTATTTTCATCCCTAGTGAGGGGAACTACGCTGCTCTGATTCTCCATTGGTCAATGGAGATACGTAGGCAGGAGATCACATGAGATCTTTCCGAGCAACCTTATATATTAACTTTATCAACCTCTTCCCCCCAGATGTCATTTGTCAGCATCCAACCTGAGCTTCCCAAGAGAGTCCTAGGACCAAAGCATATGGGTAAAGGCCAGAACAACTTGAGAAGAAGTTTGATCATATTCCGAGGTTGTACGCGCAACAAGTTTCCTCATTTGCTCATATTCAAACTGATGGAGTTAGTCGCATCAGGATCATCTTCGATAAAGCTTCCTTTGGGGTTTCAATGCCAATTCTGATTATCATTCTGGGGAACCTGGCCATTTAATTGAAGATTGCAAGTCTTTCAGAGACAAAGGTAAGTACAAGGCCACGAATTTTATTGACTCCAAGACTATTGTGTTCACACCAGGTAAAAGTGAGAATATGGTACCAAAACTGTAATGGAATAAACATCCAGACTGCTAACTGTTGAAAGTCTCCGAGAGCAATAAATCCAGACGGAGTCAGGCCTCCACAACAATGACCACCATGATGTGAAGGCTAGATGCAAGTACCACTCAGGGGCATTTAAGCATACCATTTGACAACTGTGATGTGTTCAAGTACAAGGTGCAAATTTTGATCGACTCAAAGGTTATCATGCCAGAAAGTTTGCCCACACATTGGAGTCTCCGCATCAAATTGACATCCTAGTTTGCAAAGGCATCTTCATAAGCAATAAGTCCAGACGGAGTCAAGTCTCCTCAATGACGGCAATGTTCAGCTTCTTTACTGCATTTTCATTTGTAGTTTATGTTGTTTGTTTAAACATTTGTATGCATGCATGAAACTCATTTATTTTTTAATGTTAACCATAATAAAATGCACATGTTTTTCTTGAAGTAATCCATTCGTATTCACTCATGATTTTATGTATGTGCATCACACTACCAAACATTATGCTTAAACTCTATGAAGGAGGATGACGAAATGAAAATGCAAAAACTCTAATTGTGTGCTTTTGAGAAAGACCCTGTTGACGATGTACATGCATTGTTTCAAATACTAAACACCGCAGATATAAGGGAGATAGACCCTCGCCAACCCATTTGAGCCTTGGAGTAGGAGTTTCTTTTCGCATGAAAAAACCCTTGCATTTAACCCAGGGGCAGGGTAGGCGTCAGTTAGTTTGACCGAGCATTCAAATTTCAAAAAGGAGTGCAAATCTGAGGATCCATTACCTTTTGTTGTACCAAATCAAGAGGTCCCATGACCAGAAATACAATGGTTATCCCGAACAAGAGGTCCAAAGACCGGAAACCACAAAGTTTATCCTTCCTCAACCAAGAAGTGAGATAGTCACGACCCTCGCAAAGCAATCAAGACAACCAGTGTCACACGATTTGTTCAAAAAAAAGAGAATTAAAAAAAAGAGAAATGAAAAAGCCCGCTAAGTCGAAACTTGAAAACAAACGACTTAGGAAAAAATTAGGGCATCCCGCTGGACTTTACAATCAAATATTCAAAAGAATCAGTCCAGGCAAAAGTTAGGGATAAGCAAAAGAATGAAAAGCGAAATACAAAAAGGATTACACAAGAAAGATTCTTAAAACAAGAACAAAGTTGTGTGGCACAAACACAAAAGGGTGACTTACTCCTAACAACAACATGATTGGTGCTTAAACCGTTAGTGTAATTGGTTCCTTGACCATCACCAAACCCTTTTTAAGAGGTGAATGCTTGTGAAAATTAGTTGAACATAGGAATGGAGAACATCACGAAGATGGGTGGGCACAGACAAACTTAGAGCCTATATCCTTTGTTTTATATAACCGTGAACCAGGCCACAATACAACCCTCAAAAGTCCTAACTGAAAAAGGGTTATTTCAAGAGCGTACTACCACAAGATCGTGTTCCTGACTCCTATGAGTTGTGCTAAAAGATCTGGGTTGGTGTTGCATATGCATGTTTTCTTCTATCAAAAATCAATGTCGTATTTTAACCAGTGATTCACTCACAAAGGTTGGCGACATCCTTTTACAGTAAAACTTCAAGATTAACATGTGTGTTGCATTAGAATTTTCATTCTAAAAATAAACATTTTCTGCTTACATACATTTGTTTGGCATCATAAAAGTTTACATATGGAATCTCAATCCAGAAGCTTAATCTTGCCAAGTTGAGAAGTCTGAAACTTCCAAAGGTCAATCTATTGAGATGCACTTTTCCAAAAAAAAAACTCCATTTAGTGGGGACTTTCCCAACCAGTCATGGTAAGAGCCAGCCAATCCGGGGCAATCATGTCGAGCAATCTCTTCAAAATTCAGCCAAGCTGGGGCAATCACTTCGAGATTCAAATCTCTCAAAGAGCCATTAGTCTGAGGCATGCATTCAAATTTTAGCCAAACTGGGGCAATTACTTCGAAATCCAATCTCTCAAAGAACAGTTGATCTGGGTGTTTTCTTCAAAGCACAGTCGTTCAGAGGTGATCACTTCAAGACTTGTACTAGAGTAGGCCACCACAAGAGCATGAGAAGTCACTTTTTCCCGAAGACGGTCAATCAGAAGCACCTACCCAGAGTTAAAAATACTGGGGCATAATATTTCACGGTGATATAAGGTTTTTCATGAATCCTTGCGAGAAAAAATTCTTTCATAGACCATGCAGTCTGGGGCAGTTATTTCGAGATCCGACGAATCTCTCCAAGAGTTTGAAGACATTGAGGCATTTCATATGTCATGTTTTTTGTAAAATCCTCTTGGGACCTTTACTTCTGATGGACCTTAATCTGAGGCGAGTTGAAAATTGCAAAGAACCATTGTTCACTCATGATTAGCTGGCAACCTATCAACCCAGAGGCTAGGGGCAAAGCCAGTGCCAGCACAGTACTTCAAGAGTTGTTTCATCTGCGGACTTCAAGTCTCATTAGACAATCCCTTCTCCAGTAGTGCGGCAAATGGAAGGTTACTTCTTGAGCAGAAGGGTATCATCGTCTCTCATCCCCAACATGAGACGCCTTACATCTCTCATTCCCAACATGAGAGGATTTATCTCTTATCCCCAGCAAGTGGCAACTTGAGCTCTTATCTTCAGCAGGAAGCTTTATCATTGACATTATCTGTCATCCCCAGTAAAGTGGAAGTTGAAATTTCTCCCAGCAAGGTAGCAGAAGGTGGGTGTCATCCCCAAGCAGGAGTTTCCCTTCAGACAAGGGCAATTCTCAGCAGTATAAGGAGTGTCTTTCCTCCCCAACAATTGCTTCCTCAGCAGTGTCATACCTTTGGTTCTCAGCCAAGTCAGGAGGTCCTCAATTCTTCATCAGAGTTCAAGAAGGTTCCATCTCCAACAAGGTCTTGGCGCTCCAATCTCAAAGTCCAATGTATTTTTGGCAATGCCGACAGTTCTGAGCCGGTGCATCATTAACAACATTCCCCGCAGAGTTGTTTCCTCCTCACCAGGACTAACCAGATCAATGCAGTGATCATCGTTTCTCCCCAGTCAAGCCATCTGAGATACTTGCCGTCTCCTTATCGGGAGATCTCTTTACATTTGCACATGCATAATCATCATTACATTTGCATCCTCCAAAGCGTAGCATTTCCATTCTCATGGAGCATTACGCCATAAAATCCAAACATGAGCATGCCAGCATGGGCCAATTTTGAGGTATATTACATATGACCTATAACATCTTCTCAACCTGAAGTACTCCGCACAGAGGATACCAACATAATTTTGTGGACATCCTTGTCTTGTTCAAGTCAATGTTCATCATTTTTCCGCGTCTTGTTTGGTACAACAGTTCGCAAGTTCCCCGTTTTGTACAACGGTCCTGTTTGCCTGGGCTCTCGTTTATGTACAACGACCCTTTTCCATCTTGTCCTATTTTCTTTGTTGTTTCTGGTTATCGTCTGAGGCCGGTATACCAGTGTGTCTCCATTCGAGGATGGTTTCGTGTTAGATCCGAGGATCTTTTGAGAATTGTCATTCGAGGATGGCATTCTTTTCTTCAAGTCCTTCTGCGGTTGGTCTTGTTGTTGTGGCTATTATTCGAGGATGATAGTCCACTTTTTGAGCTTATTGATCGAGGTCAGTTTGTCTCTTTTGCAAAGTCTGTCTGAGGTCAGCTTTGTGTTTGGTTATCAGTCGAGGCTGGTATACCTTTGCGTCTCCATTCGAGGATGGTTTCATGTTAGATCCGAGAATCTTTTGAGAATTGTCATTCGAGGATGGAATTCTTTTCTTTAAGTCCTTCTACGGTTGGTCTTGTTGTTGTGGCTATTATTCGAGGATGATAGTCCACTTTTTGAGCTTATTGATCGAGGTTAGTTTGTCTCTTTTGCAAAGTCTGTCTGGGGTCAGCTTTGTGTTTGGTTATCAGTCGAGGCTGGTATACCTTTGCGTCTCCATTCGAGGATGGTTTCGTGTTAGATCCGAGGATCTTTTGAGAATTGTCATTCGAGGATGGCATTCTTTTCTTCAAGTCCTTCTGAGGTTGGTCTTGTTGTTGTGGCTATCATTCGAGGATGATAGACCATTTTGAGCTTATTGATTGAGGTTAGTTTGTCTCATTTGCAAAGTCTGTCTGAGGTCAGTCTTTGTGTTTCTGGTTATTGCCTGAGGCCGTTATACCAGTGCGTCTCCATTCGAGGATGGTTTCGTGTTAGATCCGAGGATCTTTTGAGAATTGTCATTCGAGGATGGCATTCTTTTCTTCAAGTCCTTCTGCGGTTGGTCTTGTTGTTGTGGCTATTATTCGAGGATGATAGTCCACTTTTTGAGCTTATTGACCGAGGTCAGTTTGTCTCTTTTGCAAAGTCTGTCTGAGGTCAGCTTTGTGTTTGGTTATCAGTCGAGGCTGGTATACCTTTGCGTCTCCATTCGAGGATGGTTTCGTGTTAGATCCGAGGATCTTTTGAGAATTGTCATTCGAGGATGGCATTCTTTTCTTCAAGTCCTTCTGCGGTTGGTCTTGTTGTGGCTATTATTCGAGGATGATAGTCCACTTTTTGAGCTTATTGATCGAGGTTAGTTTGTCTCTTTTGCAAAGTCTGTCTGAGGTCAGCTTTGTGTTTGGTTATCAGTCGAGGCTGGTATACCTTTGCGTCTCCATTCGAGGATGGTTTCGTGTTAGATCCGAGGATCTTTTGAGAATTGTCATTCGAGAATGGCATTCTTTTCTTCAAGTCCTTCTGAGGTTGGTCTTGTTGTTGTGGCTATCATTCGAGGATGATAGACCATTTTGAGCTTATTGATTGAGGTCAGTTTGTCTCGTTTGCAAAGTCTGTCTGAGGTCAGTCTTTGTGTTTCTCGTTATCGCCTAAGGCCGGTATACCAGTGCGTCTCCATTCGAGGATGGTTTCGTGTTAGATCAGAGGATCTTTTGAGAATTGTCATTTGAGGATGGCATTCCTTTCTTCAAGTCCTTTTGCGGTTGGTCTTGTTGTTGTGGCTATTATTCGAGGATGATAGTCCACTTTTTGAGCTTATTGATCAAGGTCAGTTTGTCTCTTTTGCAAAGTTTGTCTGAGGTCAACTTTGTGTTTGGTTATCAGTCGAGGCTGGTATACCTTTGCGTCTCCATTCGATGATGATTTCGTGTTAGATCCGAGGTTCTTTTGAGAATTGTCATTCGAGGATGGCATTCTTTTTTTCAAGTCCTTCTGCGGTTGTGTTGCACCCCAAAATTTGCCCTCACAATACAAGACTTTATGTGCTAAAAAGGTTCACAAGGTTCACAAATTTCACAATGCTTATATAACCTTTCATGAGGTTCATGAAGTCTACAAGTTACTTCTGGAAGGTTCACAAGGTTCACAAGTTTCCCAATGCTTTCAATACCTTTCATGAGGTTCATGAAGTCTACAAGCCACTTTATGAAGTTCACAAGGTTCACAAGCTTCACAATACCTCCCATGAGGTTTATAAGACATTTTATGATGATTCATAAGATTCACAAAGTTCACAATTGGTCAAAAGAGTTGACAATTCCCTCAGACAATGCACCTCCTAAGCAGTGCATCCAAAACTAGGGTTTTGACTTTAATCAGGCTAAATGGACTTCCAAGACTTCAAGTGAGCTTCATAGCATCTTATATGTGTGTAAGAACCCCCATGACAAGTTTCAAGACTTTTCTCAAAAGTTTGCTCAGTCAGATGATCAGATAAGTCAAAATCAGTCAATGCAGTTAAAAAGTCAAACTGAGGTCAACTGTGGTCAAACCAAAGTCAAACTTCATGATTTTTTGCCAACATCAAGTATATGAAGTAAAATTCATCATTTGATCAAGGGTTGATCATGATTCATCAAGGAGATTCCAGAACATCAAGAATCAGGAGTTTCTAAATTAGGGTTTCCTTAGTAAAAGTCAACTGAACTTTGACCAGCCATAACTTTCACATACTTCATCACCAAGTCTCCATCCAAAGCTCATTTTGAAGGAAATTGAATTCTCTACAACTTTGTGTCTCACAAGCCAAGCCCAAAAATGCTTCATTTGGAAGGTATGAGCTAAGACATTATAGGTCATTTCAAAAGTCAACAAAAAGTCAACAACTTCAAAAGGGCATAACTTGAGATTGGTAAATGATATGGACATGAAACCAATGGGGTTGTTTAGAGGACTCTTTAAGCTTTCCAAAATGTCCAAGAACACCCTCATAGCATTAAAATTGAGGGAGATGTGCCCTTGCAAAGTTGGGAAATTTTGTGATGGTTTATGTTGAAAATGGAGGTTTAAAACCAATTTCTTCCAAATGGGCTTGCCAAATTGTGATCCAATCCATGCCATATCATCATGCACGACCCAAATGATTAAAAATCAGAATTTTTATTATTTTATTTTTATTTATTTTGATTTAATTCATGAAAAATCATTTTAAATAAATATAAAATATGAAAATATATTATTTAAGGGAGATTTGGTTTCTAGAACATCTTAAATATTGATTGAAGTTGAAAGGGAAGGAAATCATGAGATTGATCCAAAAATAGCAAGCCTTCATGAACAAATATTTGAACTTTAAGACATGATCAATTTCAATCTTTTTGAATCAAAATTTTCATACAACCAATCAATCTTTTTGACCTAATTGAGTCTCCTATAAGTACTAAACCTAATGCAAACATCCAGCCACGATTTTGCTGGCCTCAAAGAGTAAGTTCACTTCTTCAAAAATCACAAAAAATTCAAATTCGGATTCCAAAATACAGGCACTTTCAAGGCAATTTGAAGGTTGATTCTTCTTCATTGAACCTCATTGATCATGTTTGGATCATAAACAACATATGAAACATCCTCATTCGCATGAATCAAACCCGTGTTCATACCATATTTGAATTTTTTCGATTCCATGATTTTACTGGTTTTTAATTGATTTTGATTGTTTAACTATGTTTGTTTCATTGTACTAAAGCATCCTGGATGGTTAGATTGGAGTTTCACTGCCGAATCCATGAATCACCATAGTTAGGGTTTCACAACCGTGAGTTTAGGGATTCTATTATACAACCAATTTCAGACCAAATTAATGACATATTTGGAACCTATGGCCTTCATGTAGTTGATCTGGGCAGTTAAAACAAATTTATCGTGTGTATTTTTCATGATTTGATATGCAGGAGTTCTAGTGACGGAAAAAATCCGTCACTATAGGCTATTGTGACAAACCAACCGTCACTAAAAGTTAAGACGACGGGCAGAGGAAGAAGAAGGTCTTTGGCGCGTTTCTGAAATTCAAATATTATCTTATATTATATAGTTTTGTTTGTGGATAAATTACAAACGTTGCAGGTGGTCCAGTGGTAGGAGGAACGCATGTGTGACCTGATGACATGAGTTCGAATCCAGCCTCCAGCCATTCATTTTGATACGTTTTCATTTAACTTATAATTTTAATATATTATGTTATATTGTCACTATACTATCAGGTGGGCTCTTCCAGCCGGGTGGTGATGCGTACGCTTGTGTGTGTAAAGGTCCTGGGTTCAACACCACCCCAGGCCTTTTTATTTCTTTTATTTTCCAAGTTTTTGTGACAAAGAATAAAACAAATTAAAACCCCTTCCTTGTTGCTTGCGCACGTGGTGGCCTGGTGGAAGGTTTTGTTGCTGGTAAATAGGGCATCCTGGGTTCAAACCCAGCCAAGGTAAGTTCTTATTTTTACCACCTTTTTCTATTTTAATTCCTTTAATTAATTAATTTAGTTATTTCTTATTATTAATAAAAAATAAAATTATGTATTGTACATATATGTTCAAATATCTAAAAAAACATTTTATTTTCTAAAAGTTCTAAACTATATTTTTTTTTTCTAATTCAAAAAATTATTTTCTTTATTATATATGTAAATATAATATATGCATGTTAATTAAATAATTTTGTATAATTAAATTAAAAACCCTAAAAAATATTTTTCTAAACAAAACCCTAATTTTGTGAAAACCTAATTTTATTTTCTAAATAATTTTTACTTTCTAATTCTTTATATAATTATAATATATATATTTATTTAATATAATTTTTGTAAATGTAATAATTAATAAAAATTAAATTTTGTAAATGTGATTAATTTTTGTAAATATGATATTTAAAACCTATTTTCTTCATATAATGTATAAATATCTTTTAATAAATAATTGTTTAGAAATAAATTGAATTTATAATAATTAAACTTTGTAATTATAATACATTTAAAAATAATTTGTAAATATAATTGCCTATATTAAAAATTGTTAATCTTTTATTCTTATAATATTTTGGCTAATTTTATTTATTTTAATTATTGTTACTAACCATGTTATTATTTATTATTTTTGCTTCATTAATCTTATATATTTTATTATTATTATTATTTCACTAATTTTATTTATTTTTTAATATTTTTACTAACCCTATTTTTAATTATTATTATTACTAACCCCTATTTATTTATTATTGCTTATTTTTGCTTATTATTTATATTTTGGCTTTATATTTTGCTATTTATTTTTAATAATTATGTAAATGCTCCTGGATGTAAATTTTTTGTAATATTTAATTTATTTAATTTTTTGCTATGGTTAGTAATTTAGGGAGTGCAAACATGTATTCTATTTAAAAATCAAATTTAGATCACTTTAATTATAAGATAAATTTAAATTAAACACTCACACACGTAAGTCGATTTTTAATCGCCATCTCACATTCCTAAGGTTATCCCTCAATGTTGCCTACTAATAAGGTCAAGTGGGATGTATAAAGCAAGTCCCTTAAAAGAAAAATCATCAAGTCCCTAATGGTTGCCTTTAAAAATCAAGTCCCTTCGAATAATGATGATAGTCCCTCCAATATGCTTAATACACCCCACAGTTGCCTTCATAAACAGATGTCCCTCACATGTCCCTTACATCCAAGGTAATGACTACCTATTCCTTAATAATAGGGATAGTCTTACCACTTAAAGGATAAAGAACAGAAAAGACTTAAACTTTAGGGTAGGTTCCTCTTATGTACTTGCTCACTTCATTCAAAACTTTTCAAACTTTCCACAATTTCAAACAAATTTTCAAAAACAAGTTTTTACGCATCCGTACATGGATCATTATCAACTATTATGAAGATTTTTCTATTCACACACTACACTTTCAAAAACAATTCAAAAGTGAGCTAAGTAACTAAGAGCCCATGGATAACCATGGATGTAAAGGGTGCTAACACCTTCCCTTTACATAACCTACCCCCCGGACCCAAAAATATCTCTTAAGGTCTTTCCTGTTCTTTTATACCCTTTCCTTTTGGATAAAATAAAAGTCGGTGGCGACTCTTGCTATCCGCAACATAACTAAAGTCAGTTCTCCCACCGTGTTACAGGTTGGTCTTGTTGTTGTGGCTATTATTCGAGGATGATAGTCCACTTTTTGAGCTTATTTATCGAGGTCAGTTTGTCTCTTTTGCAAAGTCTGTCTGAGGTCAGCTTTGTGTTTGGTTATCAGTCGAGGCTGGTATACCTTTGCGTCTCCATTCGAGGATAGTTTCGTGTTAGATCCCAGGATCCTTTGAGAATTGTCATTCGAGGATGGCATTCTTTTCTTCAATTCCTGCTGCGGTTGGTCTCGTTTGTTTTTTGTTGTGGCTATCATCCAAGGATGACAGTCCACTTTTTGAGCTTATTGATTGAGGTCAGTTTGTCTCGTTTGCGAAGTCTGTCTGAGGTCAGTCCTTGTGTTTCTGGTTATCTCCTGAGGCCGATATACCAATGCGTCTCCATCTGAGGATGGTTTCGTGTTAGATCCGAGGATCTTTTGAGAGCTATCATTTGAGGATGGCATTCTTCCCCGCATATTTTATTCCTCTACAAAATGCAATTCCATTTCCCATTGTGGTTTTTTCTACCAAGTCCTGTTTTGTTATCCCTAGTTGAGTCTTGTTTCAATACAACAATCTCATTTTTTCGCGTCTCTGTTTAAGTACAACGGTCGCGTCTTGGGCTCTCATTTAATTACAACGATCCCGTTCCTTTCGAGTCTTCATTTAAGTACAATAGTCTCGTAGTTGAGTCTTGTTTCCGCGCAACAATTTCATTTTTTTCGCGTCCTCATTTCAGTACAGCGTTTCATGTCGGGTTATCATTTAAGTACAATGATCCTGTTTCTTTTTGGTCTCGTCTCAGTACGATGGTTTCATTTTCTTGGTTGGATCGGTTGATCTTCTTTGAGTCGTAAATCGGATGATGTTACGTTCGCATTTTTTCAGGGTTATGGATCGATTGATACCATTTCCTGGTTGGATCGGTTGATCTTGTTTGAGTCGTAAATCGGTTGATGTTGTTTCTCTCCTTTGTCTTTCCAAGCCCTGTTTTGTACAACAGGCTCCTTCTTCCGTGGTTTGGTCCTACCCAGCAGTCGCGTATTGTTTCTTTATGGCTTGGTCCTGCCCAGCAGTCGTATTGATGTAAGCCCTGTTTCGTCAACAGGCATCCTCCGTGGCTTGGTCCTGCCCAGCAGTCATGGGTGTTTTCTTTGTGACTTGGTCCTGCCCAGTAGTCACACTGATGAGTTTCCATTTTATTGATGGTTTCGTTAAGTCCTGTTTCGCCAACAGGCACCCTCGTTGTGGCTTTGATTCGCTCAGTAGTCGCAGTGATGGCATTGATTCTATTCCACCTGGTTCCGTCTCTGCTGCCTATTCAGAGGTCAAAAACAAAAAACAAAATATATATATATATATATATATATATATATATATATATATATATATAATGGACAGATGGCATTTGTGTTACACTCAGTGTGCAAATTTTCAGGTTCTATTCGAGTATTCAATCACTACATACCTTGAACGTCTGAAAGTCGTAGCTATCATCCATTCAGGTTTGCAGTTGATTGAATAGGGGCAGCTGTAATACCTCAAAATTTGCCCTCATTCTTTTTACCTTAACTGGTTTATCTCTTCGTGTTCATCTGCATATTCCATTAGGTCACGGCAGTCGCAATCACGCATTTGCATTGGGCTCCGAAAACATGGGATCGAAGGATTTCTAGCAATTTGAATTGGCCTTATCCGAGGATGATTAAGTTATTATTCAGGGTTGGTTCGATGGGTCCATACTTCAATCAAATTGGAGCAAGGGTTGGACTCACATTATCATGAGTGTCTTCCCATTTTAGAGGTTCAAAATTTCATTGGTGTGAATCAGAAAAATGTCCTTCAACAGGGATTAATGGTGCTAGGGTTCTCCTCAAGGATACATTGAGATTTCGTCCTTATCGCATGTTCATCATCATATGGTGGATGGTTTGGTTTTCATGGAGTTATTCAACGAGTGCACTCAAACAATGTGATTCAAATTAACGGTGGAGAATTCATGCCTTTGGGTTATTTTGAAGGCATCGTGTAAGTTCATTTGAAAATGCTTGATATCCATTTCAAACAAGTCATATTCATTTTTCATATCCATTTTTCGATTCAACTCAATCCATTAAATCAGAATTCAATCCCATAGCCACTTTCAGGCTTTGTTTATAAAAAAATTGTTCAAGCCCATTTTGCTTAGCCCATCCCAAATCCAAATCAATGTGTCCAAAAATCCATTTTTTTAAATACTTGTTAAAAAAACAATTTCCTAAGCCTTGGTTTACCCGATAATCTTTTTATTATTATTCATATTTGTGTTAATTTTCATCACACTCAATTAGTTCATTAAACCATACCTATTCTTTTAACCATTTTTTTCTCTCATTTACAAACCGTAAACCATATATCCAATTTGTATCATTTGTCTAAATCCATGATTTTATCCAATCTCTAAGTCCAATGCCCCTGTAAGTGCTTATACCATATCAAGGTCCAAACTAAAATTCATTTTTTAGCATGTGAAATATAACAATAAAGGGAGACCCAATTAAAAAGGCTCATGGTCATGATAGAAAAAAGGAATAAATGGGAAAGATAATACACAGAAAAAACTCTAATTAGATTAGAGGAAAATAACAGAAGATGATTTTTTTTGTTTAGCAACAGAAAATGATCAGAAGAAAACTCTGATTTTTTCTTTTATCAAAAAGGATCATAAGAAAATCTAACAAAATTTAGATGGAGCCAAAAAACTGTTATAATAGACTTGGGATTCTTCTGGAATTTTTTTTCTTGAAAATCCATGACAGAATCCTTGAATACAAATCAGTTCAGCATCACTTTCAAAGGAAGAGGATTCAACATCACAGGGCATTATCATCTTGAGTCACCAATCACCACTCTCTTCTAAACTTATTACATAAAACACAGAAAAAAAAACTCAGAATCAGAGATCTCGGCATCAATCTCCAAAGCACTCTCAAACTTCATCCATCTCAATCTCAATCTTCTTCAATTGATCTCCATCAAACCAATTCCTCTTCAATGATAATATGCAGCTCTCACCATCAATCTTCATCTTCAATCATATATCAACAAGCTTCATCAATTCAATCTGCAAATTCAAGAACTCCCAAATTCAGATAAACATATTCGACAACAACCCAAGTTCACCATGACAATAGTTTACGATTCTTGACAGAAGTAGAAGAAGACATAGTCTCTGAATTGTGAGAAGGAAATGTGAAGAATACGATTACAGAATATTACCAAAACGTTGTGTCAGCACCGTCATCTTGGTGACGCAATCGCGGTGGAGAAAGTCGCGGCGGTCGTTTCGTAGCACATGGTCATCATCGTTGGTGTTGCCGTTGTGCAGTGATTTCAGATTGAAAAGACGCGATTCGGTAATATCATCCAACATCCTGCAATCCAAAATCACAACAACACGATTGGTAATCACAACAAGAACGATTCACGTCAAACATCCTACAACTCCAATCTCCAAGCTTTCTCTCAGAATCTTCTCGCTCTCTTCTCCACCTTTCATCACCGAACTTTATCATCACCCTATTCCATTCTCAATCAGTGAAGATCTTCATCACTGCACCCTTCAATCTCTTCTTCTACAATCCTTTGCACCTTCTACATCATTAATCATCATCACCGAGTCACAAACTTGCTAAACCTCATCTTCATCGCACACCTTCCATCTTCATTATTCAATCACCTTCATCTCCATCAATCACCATAAAAACTCGTCGCAAAAATACCGTCGATTAAACAACTTCAACAACAACAACAACAACCAAGAATCAATCAAAGATTTAAAAACTCAACAACAAAATCACAACTCCACATGGATTCTATTGCAATCGCTGAAAGGAAGAAGAAACAGAGAACTAAGAAGCGATTCATGCCACAACAATCAGAATTCTTTGTCGGTACCGGTAAATGACTTGTTCGATTGTGTTGGAGTCATCACGACATTCATTCTTGAGATTCGAATGATAGAGCAATGGTTAAGATTGACGTCGATTTCTGAGATTGATGCCAATTCCGGATTCGTCACTTCGTCAATGCTTGAAGCCACAGAGCGGCGGAGTGAGGATTCATACGCAAAAGGAAATAGGTGATTCCAATCTTTTGGTTTCTGAGAGCGAAAACGGTGAGAGTGATGGAAAAAAAGAGATGATGAAGGCGGCGATGTCATGAAGAAGATCAGACGGTGGATTTGAGAGAGAAATGTGGTTTGCGGCGCATTGGGGGAAGAAGAAGAAGAAGAAAGTTTTTTTTTGTTCTTTTATTCATCTGATAAACATTCTAGGGTTTCTCATCTATCAAACTTGGGTTGGGCCATATCCTCTTACTCCATGAAATTTCTATCTACACCACCGAATTCCATTCACACCTCTCCCTACGAATCCTGAACCTTGGTTTGGGCCTTTTTGCAATATATTTGCTACCCACACGTTTTGATTGTTGGTTGCACCCCATGTGTTCTTTCTTTTTTATATAGAAATTGCTATGTAGATTTCTTAATTAATTTTATTGTAAAATCATTTTGTGGATTAATATTTTAATCCATTTCTTGTAAATTTTTAATTGATCTTGGTTGATAATTTTAATTATTGTTGGAGACTAATTTTTGGATAAGTGCTCATGAACTCTTTTTAATCGATATGGATCAATTTCGATTATGGCAAAGCTTCACAAAAGTGATTATGGAAGATGAACATTTATTTTGCTCATAGGAGATTTCAAGACCTTGCACGGAGTTGTTTTTTGGATTTCTTTTACGTGAAGAATCGGTACTTCGATCAAGTAAGTGATTTCGAGTTTTTTCGGCTTTTAAGCATCATTCTAGTCGTATGCGGCTTAGGACCATATAGTTTAAGGTGCATATTGAGCCCTCCCACCTGAGGCACTGGATTTATTTGTGATATATGTTGGTTTGTGTCGATTTCGGAGCTTAGGGATTAGGTTACGAACCATTAGGATCGCTTCCTTTCACTTCCCCTTAAAATCCACTTTTTTGCCCGTTTCGTCGCAATTATTAAAAATAGTTTTAGGTGGGATAAATTCTGGAAAAATTCATGAGTGATCCTTATCCTCTTAATTAATTTTTCATATTTTTTTATTCCAGATTTGCGTGGTTTTAATAATTAATTTGGATTTTAGATCATAAGCTGTTCCAAAAAGGAGTGTTTTGACATAAGGGACCAAAAACAATTTTTCCCCATAGGTGTGAAACCTATTTTTGTGTTTGATTAACCACTGTAATTTTTGACATTTTGATGCTCATTAGGCATTTTTTTTCATAATTTTTAGTGCCCTTTTTGATCCACTTTGTGGAGTTGTTTTTCGGCGATCATGCATTGCTATACCAATCATTAAGAAATTGTTTTGGCACTTTGGTGCATAATTTTGTGGAATCCTTTTAGACCATAAGAGATAATGACTATATAATTCCAGGGATTTAATTTCATAATTTTTTAAGCCTTTTTGCTATTTTTCCATGTCACCTAGATCCTAGGTTGATTCATGTGTGTATTTGCTCCATAACCTAAATGATAGGAAGGCATTCATGCCATTTGATTGAGGATTTTTTTGGTAACTTTTAGGAGTTGATTATAGGTCATTTATAGATCCTTAATTCCAGTTATAGGTCATTTTTTGAACCATACTCATTTGGTTTATTTTTGTGTTTCAAAGTGCATCTTTATTTGAGCTAATTTTGCCTTAAACTTGTTTCTCTTCTCCTCTAATTGTTAACATGAATTATGTGGAATAATTAATGTCTATCCATGCATTATAATTGCATCTCATACCTTGTATGCTACTGACCCATAATCATTTCATGCATATTCACATGCCATTCATACTTAATTTGCATTCTTTGTGATCATATGCGATGTTTGCTACATTTCTTCTCACATCTTCTTCTCCTTGCTCCATATGCTTAAGCCATTGCATCCATGATGGTATGATCATTAATCTACATTCATATGCATTCACTACTGACTTTGATACTCATTTCATGTATTAGTTCATGCTTGTAAGTCATACGCATTCATACTTCATCCATAAGCCCTAACTTGCATTTAGGTAAACTTAGGTGAACTTTTTGTACATAGTTTGACATAGTTTGAATTTGTGAGGTATCCTAGCATCCTTAGGGACCTATAGTATGTAACTACTGAATTTAAAAGTTATATAACCTTTAGATACCTTCACCTTTAGACTTATGTCTTATTTTGAACCCTAGTTCCATTCTAGGACGTTTATGGTATTTGATCGCTTTTATGCTTTGATTTTACTTTCAATATGCATTGTCATGCTAACCTTTGTTTTGTAGGGGGGGAAGATTGAGTTAAGCCTCACTTCATTCCTATATCTTATGAATTATAATTGTGTTTTCCTTAGCACCTTGTGCTTTTCTCTTAGGCTTTCCCTTTCTTTAGAGACAACTTAACTTCCTTAGGAAGTAAGTTAGTTTCTAATCTCTTTTCTTCTTTTCCTTAGGATTAGAAAACTTCACAAACCATTAGGATCACCTTTTGTACATAATAATTAACTTAGGGTTGTGTCTTAGTCCCCCGTTAGCTTTGACCTTTTTCAACTTGAGTCTTTCTTTCTCATCTCATGAACATTCTTGTACGATACGAGACTTTGTTGCAGAGTGCTTATACGCGTCCTGTTTCGGGGCGAGGTGTAAGTACTTACCGCGATGGATAGGTCTTAGTATGAGAATGTTCACAAACAAATTCAAAACATTTCTCATAAAAGACAAAAACAAACAATAAGCGACTATCCTCCGGGAGCTTCTCTTTCTCATCTCACTCACTCTAAACGCGAAATCGCGACGACTTGTCTCGCATGCAAGACAGTAAACGCACTCGTACCATACGAGCCTGCAACACCTGTGCATAGACATACGTAGTTCCAGCATAAAAAAACACAAACAAATAGTTCCCGCCTTAGTTAGGCGAACTACGTCGACTCTGATCCTCATTTTCCCGATGAGGTACGTGGGCAGTGGGGTAGGGCCATTCGAGCATATTCTTTATTTTCCCTACATTTTCCCCATTCTTTCTTTTTGTTCTCTTTTAATTCCTTTTCTCACTTCAGTTCCAGTTCCAGTTAGTAGTTTTAGTCAAGCAGCATATTATTTCTCACCCTTTGAAAACAAACTTATAAGCGTGGATCCCGTCGGGTACGGCGGACGGATTGGGGTGCTAATACCTTTTCAATTTGTAACCAACTTCCGGACTCAGATCTTTGGTTCCTAGGACCTTGTCCTTTCCTTCTTCCTCAGGTTTGTGCAGCATTACCTTTCCCATTCATTCGGGATAAAAATGTCTGGCTGGCGACTCTACCTTTTCCGCGCCACTTTCGTGTTTGTACTATTATGAAAATCCCGGGAGCGACACCGGCGAGTGCAAATTTTTGGGCTTTTGTGTTCAATCCCCTTCAACCTTCCAAGTCACGAATGGCACACAGGCCAATCTAACTCCTCGGGTTTCAGAAAATTGAACAGGGGCAGCTGTTGCACCCCAATATTTGTCCTCCCCTAGTCAAGGCATTGTGTATCAAAGTGTCCCAAGAGGTTCACAAGGTATCCCAAGAGGTTCAAAAGGTTCACAATTAGTCAGAAAGTTTGACAATTCCCTTAGACAAAACATCCTCCTAAGCAATGCACCCTAAACTAGGGTTTTGAATTTCATCAGGCTAAATGGATTTTCAAGGCCTCAAGTGAGCTTCATAACATCCCACATGTGTTCAATAATCCCCATGTCAAGTTTCAAGGCTTTCCCAAAAAGTTTGCTCAGTCAGATGATCAGATATGCAAAAATCAATCAAAGTGGTTAAAAAGTCAAATTGAGGTCAACTGTGGTCAAACCAAAGTCAAACTTCATGATTTTTGACAACATCAAATTTATGAAGTAAAATTCATCATTTTATCAAGGGTTGATCATGATTCATCAAAGAGATTTCAAATCATCAAGAATCAGGAGTTTCTAAATTAGGGTTTTCACAAGAAAAGTCAACTGAACTTTGACCAGCCATAACTTTCACATGCTTCATCAAAAATTTCCCATTCAAAGCTCATTTTGAAGGAAATTGAATTCTCTACAACTTTATGTCTCATAAGCCAAGCCTAAAAATGCTTTATTTGAAAGGTATGAGCCAAAACATTACAGGTCATTTCAAAAGTCAGCATCTTCCAAAGGGCATAATTTTAAAATGGTAAAGGATATGGACATGAGACCAAAGAGGTTGGTTAGAGGACTCTCTAAGCTTTCTAAAAAGTCCAAAAACACCTTCATATCCTTAAAATTGAGGGATATGTGCCTTGTTAAAGTTGGGAAATTTTTTAGGAGTGTATGAAGCAAATGGGGTCTCAAATCCAAATATTTCCAAATAGGCTCATCCAATTCCAATCCAAACTCAAAGGTGACATCATGCACGACCCAATTCAACCAATTTCTGATTTTTATATTGTTATTATTATTTATTTGGATTTTATTCATTAAAATTCATTTTAAATCAAAATAAAATATGAAAATACAATTATTGGATTGGATTTTGTTTCTAGAAACTTTTAAATGGTAATTAAGTTGATTACAAACCATCCAATTTCGTGCAAGACTATTTTGGAAGTGTTATATTTGATTTTTTTGACAAATATAGAAGTGAGGTTTCTTCACACTCAAGTAATGAAAATCCATGATCAAAAGCCCAAAGTTTTGACCTAGAATGCTTCACTATAAAGCCTTGGTCATAACCCAAACAAAGAGGAGGAATTTTGGCAGCCAAGAACAAAGTAACAATTTCAAAATTTTCAAGAAAAGGTGAGATTCGGTTTTGACCCTAGAGGCTATTCCCAAGCTTTCTCAAGGTTGAGACACCTTCTTTGAGGATCATAGAACGCATTTGCATCATTCACATTGTCCAAAACCTTCTCATAAGCCGAAACCGAACCACACTTGTTCTTGCGTTTTGATTTTTCGATTTCATGTGTATCTTTGTTTTAAATCATATTTGATGGTTGATTAATGTTTATATTGATGTTTAGAACAATTTTGGATGGTTTGATTGAAGGTTTGATGCAGGAAGCACGAGAAGCCATTGTTAGGGTTCAAGGTCTCAAAATAGGGTTTCTTGATTTAACCAATTTAAATGAATTTTGAAGACATGATTGGATTGAGTGTGATGTGAGGATTGTTTTTGTATAATTAATTTGATAAATTTTGCAGGATAAATGATGTTTGAAAGAATGAATATTATATGCGAAAAAATTCGCAGCAAAAAACGTAGGAGAAATCGCAGGAAATTTCGCAGGAAAACCTGCGAAATCCCAAGGTTGAAGATGACCATTTAGGCGCGGAAATTCGTTTTTAAAATATCAACTTATTTTATTATGAATTGTGTGCATTTTAATTTCAGAAACAATGCTTGGTTAAGTTGGCAAGGCGCGTGCGTGTATAGTTTTCAAGGCAAGGGTTCGATCCTTGCTGAGGCCATTTTTTTATAACTTGTTTTATTTTTCAGGTTTTCTAATATAGTGTTTGCTGGTCATTCCTATCACAAGCTGCGCGCTTGGCCTGGTGGCAAGAAGGGTAGACCAAGGTTGTGAAAGCTTAGGGCATGGGTTCAAATCCCACCCCAGGTATTTTGGTTTATTTTGATTTTTTTGTTGATTTACTTATTTCTAATCATTATTAATTAATTAAGATAATTAGTTAAATATTAATCATTAATTTAATTTCTTAAATATTTTCTTAATAAAAAAAAAACCTTTTCTTATAAGTTATTAATATTATTAATACTAGTTTATCTTATTATATTTGTGTGTATATATATATATATATATATATATATATATATATATATATATATATATATATTGTAAATAAAAATAATGTATTTTTAATTATGATTAACTAACCCTAATTTTTTCTATTAATCCCAAAAAACTTAATTTATTTTTTTAAACCCTAATTAATATATTAACCCTTATTTATTTTATTATTATGTAAATAATTTAATGTTTTTTTATCATTATTAAATTGCTTAAATTCTTATACTTTCTTAATTAACTTCTAAAAAATTTATAATTTTTGTCTAACCTAAAATAACTTCTCTTTTAAATTATAATCTTAATTTCTTTTTATTATTACTATTATCATTATTATTATTGCTATCATTTTATTATTATTGTTTATTTATTAATCATCATAGTCCCTACAATTTAAAAGATCAAGTCCCTTCGAGGTTGCCTACGGAATAATGATCTTATCCCTTCGAATAAATGATGATAGTCCCTACGAATTGCTAAAGACATCCCTTAAGTTGTTTTCTATGACCATACGATGACCCTACGCTCGTCCCTTAAACACATCCAAGGTAATGACTATCTATTCCTTAATAATAGGGATAATCTTACCATTGAAAGAACATACGAGAACACGAAAGACTTAATCTAGGGTAGGTACCTCTTAGTTGCTTGCTCACATTTCAAAATTCTTTTTACACCTCACTTTCTTAAACATTTTTCAAAACAAGGCTTTATATACATCCATACGAGGATCATTACAAAGTACTTAGAAAAATTTCTAATCACACACTACACTCTTCACAAACAATTAAAGTGAGCTAAGTAACTAAGAGCCCATGGATAACCATGGATATAAAGGGTGCTGACACCTTCCCTTTGTATAACCTACCCCCCGAACTCAAGTCTTTTAAAATAGGTCTTTCCTGTTCTTTTATGTCCTTTCCTATTGGATAAAATAAAAGTCAGTGGCGACTCTTGCTATCCGCAACATTTATAGAAAGTCAGTTCTCCCACCGTGTTACAGTATGAATCATGTAGTTGAAGCATATTAGTAGCTTCATGTAACAACTACTGGCTAGGGAAAATAAATCCCGATTCATTGCTGAGGAATATGAAGACATCGTTCCCGTCTCGTTTCAGAATATTGTACTTAAAACCTTCCATTTTTCGTTCGTCGCACTTCTTATTGGAAGATTAAATTCCTAAATACCCTGACTGGGGATAGAAAAGACAGACATTCCCCTGGAATACTTCGCAGAAATAAACCCGTAAGGATTACTATGTAGGGATGAACCTGTGAAGATTCGTTGGATAGAAACTTTGCTGGGGATTCCTACCTCCGAGTGTCCTTAGCAAATGTTGTTATTGTAATTTTATATTATTTTATATGTATTTTTGGTAAACAACAATCATATTCAAAATCATATATACATTCAAACATAATTAACAGACGCTTTCGCTTAAGTAAAAAGGGAAAAATAAACCTGAACTCGAAAATAAAATTGTATTAATCTTGAAAATGGCCTATAAACAGGCAAGTTTGAACAAATAGACAGAAATCCTAGTAAGAGGAATTCGCCGTAGAAAATTTAAAAGAGTATAAAAATAAGGAAAAACAACTATATGTAAGTGATCTCGTCAAGTTTCAACTCTGTTATTGCCATTATCTTCAAGTATCTCATCTTTTGTTGTCGGAAGAGAAACGATTGGACTGATCTGCACCTGTTTGAATTTGACATTGGTAGCACAACTAGTTGAGATTACATGGGTGATCCAACGAGACATAGTTGTATGCTTTAATTCCTAACTTTTGCCTGGACTTCCCTTTTAGGTTTTCAGTCCACCGGGATACCTTTTTTTGCCCAAGCTGCCTTTTCAAGTTTTCGACTTGCCGGGTGTACAATTATATATATATATATATATATATATATATATATATATATATATATATATATATATATATATATATATATATATTCCTAACTTTTTCCTGAACCTTTTTGGTTTGTCGGGATGCCCTTATTTTGGCCTAGGCCAGTCAACCTAGCGGGTCTCTTTTTATGCGTAGTATTTTTTTACTATGTATGTGTTCACAGGTTGTAGGAAATCTTCACCATCCATAGTATTAAGCATCATAGCACCTCTAGAAAATATCCTTTTGACTACAAATGACCCTTTATAAGTAGGGGTCCATTTGCCCCAAGGATCACCCTGTGGTAATATGATACGCTTGATTACCAAATCACCAGCCTAGTATACTTGATGTTTGACTTTCTTATTAAAGGCCTTGATCATACGCTTCTGATTCATCTAACCATGACAGACAGCTGCAAGCCTCTTTTTATCAATCAAGTTTATCTGGTCGAGTCGAGTCTGAATCCATTCATTTTCATCTAAGTCTGCATCTTTCATAATTCTCAGAGAAGGAATATGAACTTCAATAGGTAATACTGCCTCCATCCTATAGACAACAGAGAATGGGTTGCCCCAGTTGAAGTACGTACTGTGATGCGATAACCATGAAGAGCAAATGGTAATATCTCATGCCAGTCTTTGTATGTTATTGTCATCTTCTGCAAGATCTTCTTGATATTCTTATTGGCGACCTCCATTGCGTCATTCATTTTTGGTCGATATGGAGAAGAATTGTGATGCTTAATCTTGAATTGCATGTAGAGTTCAGTAATCATAGTGTTGTTCAAATTAGTACCATTGTGTGCGATAATCCTTTCAGGGATGCCATACAGACATATAAGATTATGCTTGATGAACCGAGCCACAACATTCTTAGTAACAGAAGCAAACGAGGTTGCCTCTACCAATTTCGTAAAGTAATCGATAGCAACAAGAATGAAATGATGTCCATTGGAAGCGGTAGGTTTGATCTCACCAATCATATCAATGCCCCACATGGAAAAAGGCCGAGGAACAATTAGAACATTCAACAGAACTGGAGGCACATATACTTTATCAGCATATATATGGCACTCATAACAAGTTTTGGAATGCTGATAGCAATAAGCTTCCATGGTAGACCAATAGTACCCTGCTCTCAAAATCTTCTTATCCATAGTATGCCCACTAGAGTGAGTACCAAATATTCCATCATGCATGTCTTCCATAATCTCTCTTGCTTCCTTCTTGTCCACACAGCGAAGCAAAGTCGAATCGTGATTACGCTTGTACAAAATTCCATTACTCAGGAAAAACTTGGCAGAGAATCTCCTTAGAAACTTATTGTTATTGATAGATGCCCCTTCAGGATACTCCAGAGCTTCGAGATATATTTTTACTTCGTGGAACCAAGGTTTCTCATCTACTCCCTCGGTATCAACCTCATAACAGTATGTTGACTCATCTAATCTATCAATAGTAATTCTAGGAGCTTTATTGTCCCAACTGACTTCAAACATAGATGACATAGTAGCTAATGTGTCTGCCAATTGATTATCTTCTCGTGGAATATGTTCAAAAGTGATCTCTTCAAAGTATGGGATCAAAAACAACACATGCTTTATGTATGGAATGATATTTGGATGCTTTGTGTCCCATTATCCTTTAATCTGACTAACTACTAAGGCTGAATCCCCATATGCATTCTATAATTGGATCTTCATCTCAAAGGCAACCTTGATACCCATGATGCACGCTTCATATTCAGCCATATTGTTGGTACAATCGAAAACAAAGTCTAGCAGTAAATGGCGTATAACAACCCTCAATAGAGATAATCACAACACCAACACCATTACCAAGTGCATTAAAAGCTCCATAAAAAACCATAGTACATCGGGATCCCTGTTCAGGTCCTTCATTAGGCTCTTTATGATTATTAACAAGCATAATATCTTCATCCGGAAACTCAAAGTTCATAGACTGATAGTCATCCCCTGCTTGATGAGCCAAATGATCAGCTACCACACTTCATTTAATTACCTTCTGAGTGGTATACTGGATGTCATATTCTGTCAAAATCATTTGCCATCTCGCTATTTGTCCGGAGAGAGCAGGTTTCTCAAATATGTACTTGATAGGATCTATCTTTGAAATATATAAAGTGGTATGAGTCAACATATACTGTCTTAGTCGGCGAGAAGCCCATGCCAAAGTGCAACAAGTTTTCTCGAGCAATGAGTATCTTGTTTCACTGTCGGCAAACTTTTTGCTAAGGTAGTATATTGCTTGCTCTTTTCGACCAGACTCGTCATGTTGCCCTAACACACACCCCATTGAGTTGTCTAGTACTATTAAATACATAATCAAAGGTCTTCCCGCAACTGGTGGCATCCGTATTGGAGGTTCCTGGAGATATTTCTTGATCTCATCAAAAGCTAACTGGAATTCGTCATTCCATTCCATTACTTGATCTTTCTTCGGTAATTTGAAGATTGGCTCACAAGTAGAAGTTAATTGGAAAATAAATCTTGCAATGTAGTTCAGGCGTCCCAAGAAACCTCTGACTTCTTTCTCATTACTAGGAGCAGGCATTTCTTGTATAGCTTTTACCTTTGCAGGGTCAACTTCAATACCTTTACCACTGACAACGAAACCTAAAAGTTTACCAAATCTAACTCCAAAGGTACATTTGTTTCGATTCAACCTCAGCTTGTATTTCTTTAACCTCTCAAACAGCTTGTGCAAATGGTTAAGATGTTCTTTTTCAGTCTGAGATATGGCTATCATGTCATCAACATATACCTCTATCTCATGATGAATCATATCATGGAACAAAGCTACCATAGCACGCTAATATGTTGCCCCAATGTTCTTTAAACCAAATGGCATTACCTTTTAATAAAAGGTGCCCCACTGTGTGACAAACATAGTCTTTTCCATATCTTCAGGTGCCATCTTAATCTGATTATAACCAGAGAAACCATCCATAAAAGAGAATACCTTATGTTGAGCAGTGTTGTCTACCAGAACATATATATGAGGAAGCGGAAAATCATCTTTAGGTTTGGCTTTGTTCAAATCCCTGTAGTCCACACACATGCGTACTTTACCATCTTTCTTAGGCATCGGTACCACATTTGCAACCCATTGAGGATAAGAAGTGACAGTTAGGAACCATGCATCAAATTGTTTCATCACTTCAGCTTTGATCTTTTCTGACATTTCAGGATGAATACGACGAACTTTCTGCTTTATCGGGCGTCAACCTTCCTTCATTGGCAAACGGTGAACCATAATATCAGTATCAAGTCCTTGCATATCTTCATAAGACCAAGAAAAGATTTCCATGTAGTCATGTAGCATCTGAATTAACCTATTCTTATTCTAATTCAGCTCCTATCTTGACTTCTTTCCTGTCTTTCTCAGTTCCCAAATCTACAACTTCATTTGGTTCTTCATGCGGCTGTATAACTTTCTCTTCTTGTTGTAGCAACCTAGCAAGTTTAACAAGCATTTCACAATCTTCCTCATTTCCATCCTTGGCAAGGTAGATCAGATTTTCAAATTCATAATTAGCAATAGCAGAACCGTTATCAATGAGATCTAGAGTGAATGAGGATATGCATTTTAGTTATGTGGGTGTGTGTAAGAACACATAGCTTTTTTTATTAAAAAAAAGAAAAGAAAAATAAAAGAAAGATAAAGAGCACAATATTTACAAAAGCAAAAACGTCCATTGATTTTATTGAATGAAAATATTAAATGAAATGGCATCCCTAACAAGCATACCATTGTGCCCCGGGCAAGGCACAAGGCTTAAAAAGTTTTAATTGTTCGAATTACAAAACCAAAATAAGAAAAACAAAAAATAGCATTTACTTCTGAATAAAGGAGATAGGAATAACGTCTTCAACCTTCCAATTGTTGAGCCCACTGCCAATGGTAGGAAAGATCCAACTGTCTATGTTGCAGTCTTCATCAGAGTCTTCCACAACATTGACTTGATCCTTCTAAACTCCTTTGTTAGTGATACGAATAGCACGAGCACGACGAATAGCCTTCTGAGCCTCTGCAGTAAAACCCAAGCCAAACTTGTCAGACTTGTAAGGAATGTCAGGAAGATGACCCCAAATAGTACAACAATTTCTTCAACTAAAACTTTAGCATTTTTCAGGGAGGCCATTGCAGGAATTGCTCTAGGAATAGCAGGACCTGACTTAACAGCAGGAGCTTTCTAGGGAACAATTTCAAATGTCTGACAAGGAGTCTCAATAAATTCACCGTCCATTTCAATATACTAGAAATTATTCACATGACTGGCCATGTACTCTTCTTCACCATAGACAGTGACAATCTTGCCCTTCACTAGATATTTCAGCTTCTAGTGTAAGGTAGAGGTCACATCACCTGCCCCATGTATCCAAGGGCGTCCAAGCAAGCAGGAATAGGCAGGACAAATATCCATCACATAGAAAGTAGAATCAAAGACTTCAGAACCCACTTTGATTGGAAGATTAACTTTTCCATGCACAATTCTTCTTGAACCATCAAAGGCTCCCACCACCATGTTACTAGGCCTTAGTACAACATCTTCCAAGTTAAGTTTGTCAAGAACAACCTTCAGTAACACATTCAACGATGAACCATTATCCACAAACACATGAGACAGAGTAATGCTCCTACACTCAATAGAGACGTGCATGGCTTTGTTGTGGTTTCTTTTAGCAGGAGTTAAATCAGCATAAAAAAAAACCTAAGCTATTACCGGTCGTCAAATTAGCAACACAATTTTCAAACTGGTCCACGGAGATTTCGTGTGGTACGTGCGTAGATTTCATAAATTTTACTAAAGCCTTAGCATGGGCTTCAGAGTATAACAACAAAGACATCATAGAGATCTTGGAGGGAGTGTGCCCCAACTCTTCAACGATATTGTAATCACTCTTATGGATGATCTTCAATTCTTCTTCCATCTTCTTAGAGGGATCTTCAACAACTGGAGTTTCAACCTGAACAAGCCCAATCACTGGTCCTTTGCCTCGATCTTCAACACTTGGCCCAGGGTGGGAGATACGAACTGGAGCAGCAACAGTCTTTGAAGTGTCTTTTGGAGAGAAAATCCTTCCACTTCGAGTAACCTTAATAGTCCCAACAATATTGTCAATATCAGGATTAATATCTTCAGCAGGTATATCAGTTAACGACTCTTGTTTGACACCATGGATATAAACATCAACACCATAATTCCAAGGGATAACCTTGTTAGAAGAATATGGAATTGGACCAGGAGTAGTAATAATCAGGGGAGCCACCTTTGGCTAAACATTAATCTTCATAGTACCCTTAAAAGTGATCCTTACAGGTGTTTTAGTAACCACAAACACATCTTCAAGCTTCAAACCTTGAGACAAACCTTCACATAAATTCTCTATAGATAGGTTTTTTTCAAACAGTATCGTACGATTGTCCATCAAATGTTGAATACCTTCCTTCAACTTCCAACAACCATTAGATTGGGAGGCACAGTAACAACAGTTTTCATGCAACCCGAAAATAAACCGGCTTGCAGCAGCTTCTTCTTAACAATCACCAGAGGAGTAGTCATATTAGTCACAGTAGAAACATAGGAACCATCATCAACAACATTAACAGTCTTCTCATGTTTGGGCATACGAGCAGTAGTCACATTAGGAGTCTCAGGGGGATAAAACTCAATTTCTCCAACATCAATCATATCCTGAATTTTATTCTTTAATGCCCAACAACTATTAGTATCATGTCCAGGGCAGTTGGAGTGATATGCACACCTTGCATTGGGATTATAGCGAGGAAAGGTAGTATTGGGATTCTGAGGAGGGTCCCTCAAAGTAATCAACTCCCCTTTCAACATGTGTTACAGAGCTTGAGCCAACGACATATTGATCTTGGTGAATTGTCTCCTAGGTGTACCTTGCTTAGGCTAATTATTCTGTTGCTGATTCTGTTGCGCAGGTGCAGGATTAGAGATCAAAATTGCTCCCACATATTGGTTATGATTGTTCTTACGACCCTATTGGTCGTACACAATATTGGATTCCTTATTCCCATTGGATTCCACTTTCCACACGTTCTCCGGTCATTATCAGCTCAGTGAAACCAAATGATGAACTTCCAATTATATGACAGTAGAAAGGACCAGTCAACGTACTCATGAACATGTCAATCAATTCCCTGTCAGTCAAAGGAGGTTGAACTTTGCTTGCAAGATCTCTCCACTTTTGGGCATACTCCTTGAAACTTTCTTTAGAGCCCATGGACATGCTTTGGAGTTGCATGCGAGTCGGTGCTAAATCAGAGTTATATTGATATTGCTTATAGAAGGCCTCAACAAGATCATTCCAAGTACGAATATTGGTACTCTCAAGTTGATAGTACCATTCCGAATGAGCTCCAGATAAACTCTCTTGAAAGAAATGAATCCACAACTTTCTATCAATAGTATGTGGCTGGATCCTTCGGACATAGGACCTCAAATGCAGCTTTGGACATGAAACACCATCATATACCACAAAAGTAGGCACTTTGAACCCAATAGGGATGACAAATCCAGAAATCAAACTCAAATATTCAAAATATAAGCCAAATGCCTTCTGCAATTCCATGGTATTCACACGGTCTTCCAGTAGCTTGTATTTCTCATCACCAGTCGAATCATGGTAATAATTATCCTCATAATCAGAATTCCCAACAGTACCACGTTGATTATCTTCTTCTTTCGCAGAATCTTCATCTCCAGGGTTTTCAACCTCATCATCTGTCTTGATTGGAGCTATGAACCTCCTACCCAGGTTGATGAAGCCAACTGGTTTTCTGGTCTTCTTCTATTTCTTGGGCAGGAGTGCCTTCAGCTCTTCTTGCCCCTTAGACAAGTTCAGGATCATCTCTTGAGAGTTCTGATCTTGAAGATCTTTGACAGACTGTTTGAGAGCCATTTCTGCTGAAATAAACAGCGAGAAAATAAGAAACATGTAGCGGAATCCTGTTATGCAATGGTATGGTATGTAGATGCATATGCAATGTTTTCAAGGACCAGGTAGGATTTAAATTTGGTAAAGAGAAACAAAAACAAAACTTTCATTAGTAGGTTTTAAAATATAATTGCCCCCCGGGCTTACAATGAAGGAACACAAAAGTTACAAAGAACATTTGAAACTCAAGCCTCCTAGGGACACTTCCTCTTTGGATTGAGATATGCCTTTAGAATCCGTTCTTCGTGAAGTTGTAATGTTAGCTTCAACACTTTCTTTTAGCATAGGACTTAGCCTTAAAGGTATCCTTACAAAGTTAATCCAGATAGTATTCCTACGAGCGGAAGCCATAACCTGCAACAAAGAACAAAGATAAACCTTTTGGTCCTTAAAATGGTTAGTGGGAATGCTATGTTATGATGCCATGATGTTATGATGTTATGTTCATACACAAACAAGTGGCACACACAAACAAGTCACATAATAACCTTAAGTTTAAAGGTTGCATGAAGTCCATAAGTAAGTACCCTCCCTATTGAAGTTTAGTTGGTTCATCTTGTCCTAGTAATGGTAATCGGGTTCTAAGGGATATCAATATCACTAATCCTTCTCAAAGGTTGTTTTTCAGTATGGCAACTGACTTGCCAACAAAAACTCCCAAAGATTAGAATCTCAATGAGCGTAGCATCGAGTATCAACCAACTTCAGACTTCACCAAAGTCGGTTATCTCACTACTTTCTAATGGCCAAGATGGGTCAATTATGGTTCTAAAAGTAAGTTAGTGTTAATGACAATATATGATAGCCTCATGTTATCCTCAACTGACTTAAGGAACATAAGAACCAACCAAGAAGTCACACTAACTATAGCCACCAGAACAACCATATCGGTATACGCCGTACAATTTTCTTAGTCTATTATTACTTACCTAAGGTACACTAGATTCAGGTTAGGATCTTTCACACAGTAACCCCACATCAAATAAAGATAAAGCAAACAATTCAAACAAATATAATGATCTAATCCTAAGGTAACCCCTCTTTTACTTAGTACTCCCCATCAGAGTAGCCAGTTCTGTAACACGGTGGGAGAACTGACTTGGGCGTTTTTGTTTCCAAAAACTATGTTGCGGATAGCATGAGTCGCCACCGACTTTTATTTTATCCAATAAGGAAAAGTAATAAAAGAACAGGAAATACCTTTTTTTAAAAAGATTTGAGTTCAGGGGTAAGTTATACAAAGGGAAGGTGTTAGCACCCTTTGTATCCATGGTTATCCGCGGGATCTTAACTACTTAGCTCACTTTACTTTTGTTTGGAAAAAAATAGTGTAGTGTGTGATTATAAAATATTTTCATAAAGACTTTGACTTTGTAATGATCCTCGTATGAATGTATACAAAGTGTTTAGTTTGAAAGTATTTTGAAAAGCGGGGTGCAAAGAGTGTTTTGAAAAGAAGTGAACAAGTACTTAAGAACTACTTACCCTAAGTTTGTAAGGTATTTCTTGTTATTTATTTCCTTTAGGGGTAAGATTGTCCTTACTATTAGTGAGTAAGTAGTTTTTACCTTGGATTTTAGGGACAAACGTAGGGTCATCGTATAGTCATAGAAGGCAACCTATAGGGGTATCTTAGTAATTCGAAGGGACTATCATCATTTTTGTAGGGTCATCGAGGGATGAGATCATTTATTTGTAGGAAACTCGAGGGGACTATGATCTTTTATCTGAAGGGACTTGATGATTTTATTCGCGGACAACTTTTACTAAGATATCCCCACGTTCGAGGGACTTGACCATATTTGTGTAAGGCAACCAAGAGAGGACCCCCTAGGAGGTGTAGATGGCAATCGTAAAACGATCGACTTGCGTGTGTGAATATTGATTTCAAATATTTTATCTTGTGAATTTTAGTGGGCTAGGTCCAATTAATTTATCATACAAGTTTTTACACCCTAAGTTACTAACCACACAATTATACTTTGTAGAAATTAAAAGCAGAAAGTAAATGGGTCCTAGACTATTACATCATAGGGAGGGTTTACATTTGTCTTTAAGGGGATTACAAAAATTAAAGTGCGGAAAGTAAACCTAATTAACTATTACAACCAGGAAGCAGTTACATAATCGGAAAAAGAAGTGCGAGAAAATAAAATTACATAATACCGTGCGTCCTATACAAATTCTCTAAGAAAATAAATATAGAAGTAAATAAAATTAGGTTAAGAAAAAAATTAATCGTTTTATGAAAAAAAAAGTTAGGGTTAAGAAAAATCAGGGTTTAGAAAAATTAAGGTTGATTAAAATTAGGGTTTAGAAAAATTAGGGTTGATTAAAATTAATCTAAACCTAATTACTAAATTAATTTACAAAAACAAAATACCTAAGAAAACTAATTTTTATTTACATGAAAAAAATATTATTTGAAAATAATTAGAAGTTTATTAGTGAAATTTATTTTTAAAAAAAAAAGTGATTAGTTAAATTAATTTAGGGTTAATTGTGGTTAGAAAATTAATTAATAAAGTAATAAAACTAAAAAGAAAAGAAAATAAGGTTATAAAAACAATGTGGGAGGCCAAAATCGAACTCGCGCCCCAAGCTTCACCAGACACGCCTCCATCCACTGGGACACGTTGCTGCGTGTGATACCTATACGAAACAAATTTATTATAAAATAATGTCAAAATTTAAATTATGAAAAACGCGTGCTCGTCTTCAACCTCCAACCACCTGGGTTTAGCTACGATTCACCTGCATTTTTTGCTACGAATATTTCGTAGCTAAATGACTTGCGTTTTATGAAAAATAACATACACACATAATAAACCAGTTTCAAGTATTTAGATCAACTAGAAATTGTCTCAGGAATTCAATGAACCCATTCGTTTGTCCTTCAATCGCCTCTATCGAAAGTTCCCAAATTCGACCTTCAAACCCTAACAATGGTGGATTCTTGAACCTGCACTAAAAACACAATTAACCAATCCAGAAACGTCCTATATATCATCACAAACAACATTGAACCGTTAAAAACAGTTTATAATGCATAAAATATAAAAATCGTAAAAATCAAGAAAAACATATAAACGTAATTCAGTTTATGTGTTTTATCATGATTTTGATGATGGTAATGATTGAGACATGTCCAGAATCCTTCAAGGAAGTGATTGCCGCCTTCAAAAGTCTTGGAAACCTGCTGCAAATAGGAAATCAATTTTGAGTTGTTTCTTGAAAATTTTGAAGTTTGTTAAGGGTGCTCTAGCTCAAAAAATCCATCCATTGCATTGCATTCTTGTTATGTATTTATAACTGAGTGAAATATGTCAACAATTTTTGGCTTTTTGATGGATTGAGAGTTTGCTTGAGTGTGAAGGAAGATGGTTTCTAAATTTGACCAAAAATTAGATAAAATCATACTTGTTTGGTCTTGCACAAATTTGGACATTTTCAATAAACATAACCATCAAATATTTGATCCCAAAATAGACCTAAGATCAAATATTTGATTTTTCAATATTTATCTTAATTAAAATTGAATTTAAATAAAATAAATCCAATATAATATAAAATAAATATGAAAAATCAGATATTATGACCTATGGGTCGTGCCTGATCTTATAATTGAATTTGGGTTGAAAGAATATGGGTCTATTTGAAGAAAACTTGAGTTTTGGCCTTTTTTGCTTCATACACCTCCTCAAAATTGCCCAACTTGAACAATGCATAAATCCCTCAATTTTTATCCCATGTAAGTGTTCTAGGACTTTTTAGAAACCATATAGTGTCCTATAACTTCTCCTTTTGGTCCTATGTCCATTCGATCTTCTATTTTTAAGTTATGAGCTCTTGAAAAAGTTGACTTTTTGTTGACTTTTAAAAGGACCTGTAATGTCTTGGCTCATATCTCTCAAATGAAGCATTTTTGGACTTGGCTTGTGAAACACAAAGTTGTAGAGAATTGAATTTCCTTTAAAATGAGCTTTAGATGGGAAATTTTTGATGAAGTATCTGAAAATTATGGCTGGTCAAAGTACAATTGACTTTTCCTACAAAAACCCTAATTTAGTAACTCCCGATTCTTGATGATTATGAGGTTTACTTAATTAATCATGATCAACCCTTGATAAAATGATGAATTTCACCTCATAATCTTGATGTTGACCAAAAATCTTGAAGTTTGACTTTGTGTTGACCACAATTGACTTTTTGACCAAGTTAACTGATTTTTGATATCCTGAGCATCTGACTGACCAAACTTGTAGGGAAAGCCTTGAAACTTGACATGAGAATTCATTGAAGTATGTGGGATGTCATCAAGTCCAATTGAGGCCTTGGAAGTTCAATTTTCTTTGAGGAATTCAAAACCCTAGTTTAAGATCCATTGCTTAAGAGGAGGCTTTGTCTGATGAAACCTGAAATCCTTTTGAGCAATTGTGAATCTTGTGACTATTAAGAGACCTCTTGAGACATATTGTCTTGAATATGTGAGGGAAAATTTTGGGGTACAACATCTGCCCACCTGGAATTCTCTTTGGACGATTTTGTTGTCGTAGCGTAATAAGATTTTTTTTTTAGGAATTCCTCGCGAAGAGCTGCCCTTGAACGGACCTCCTCAACCAAGTCGAGTTCCTCTCTTAGGGCCTCGTCTTTGAGTTCTTCTTCTAAGGGGGACTCTGTGCGACAAAAAGGTTCTCTGATATCCACGGGGATGACTGCTTATGTCCCGTATGTCATCCGGAATAGGGTTTCCCTAGTAGTCGAGTGTGGAGTGGTCTGGTAGGCCCACAGTACGCTGTGAAGTTCCTCGACCCATCTATTCTTCGCCTCGCCTAGCCTTCGTCTACGGCCCCGTATGATGACTCTGTTAGCGGCTTTGGCCTGCCCATTTGTCTAGGGATGCTCAACGGTGTCGCTCCCACCAAATGACACTGGGTCAGATGGGGTACAGACGCGAACGGTCGGTGAAAGAAGAGAGAACACACAAGGGTGAACTGAAAAGAAAAGAGTCGCCAGCTAGGCATTTTTATCCCGAAGGAAAGGCAATGCTGCATAGACCTAGAAAGATATGGATAAGACGGTTGCGAACCAGAGAAACTGAGAAAGGGGTTTGGTTACAACCTGGGAAGGTATTAGCACCCAGATTGTCCGCCGTACTCGACGGGATCCACGCTTAAAAGATTTGTGTTTTAAAGGGGTAGTGCCAGTGCTATTTTGTGTGCAAAAGCTGGGAAAGAATGCAAGTGTCAGTGTAAAAGAAATGTGAAGTGAAATAAAGAGGTGTCAGTGCTAGAAAGAATGAAGCTCAAGACTATGAGACTTAGAGAATAATGCTGGAAGAGGGGGGATATACAGAGACTTTTGTTCGATAACTGTTAAGTTATGCCTACGTATCCTCTCGTGCAATGAGGAAGTCAGAACACCATAGTTCGACTCAAAGAGACTGAAACATAAATTGACTGATGAATTGCTTACTAGTCTATGCTCAAGTGTATGACCTGTCTGGCTCAGGTGCAAACTGTCTTGCATTAGACGGAAGAAGCGAGTTCTCGTTTGTGAGTGAATGAGGTGAGAAGAAAATCCCGGAGGAGACGATTGTTGTTTGTTTTTGGTGCTTTCAATCTTTTATTGCTTTTTGTGTTTGTCATAAGTTAATGAGCTTAAGCCTAAACCAAGGGCTTGTAAACTCATTATATCCTCCCTGATTAGGGATAATGAGAATACTTTAAGTATGAGATAAGCACATCACACTTAATTACCATGATATAGGTTTAAGATCATTAACCTATGACAAACACAAAAAGCAATAAAAGATTGAAAGCACCAAAAACAAACAACAATCGTCTCTTCCGGGATTCTCTTCTCACCTCATTCACTCACAAACGAGAACTCGTTTCTTCCGTCTAATGCAAGACAGTTTGCACCTGAGCCAGACAGGTCATACACTTGAGCATAGACTAGTAAGTAGTTCATCAGTCAATTTATCTTTCAGTCTCTTTGAGTCGAACTACGGTGTTCTGACTTCCTCATTGCACGAGAGGATATGTAGGCATAACTTAACAGTTATCGAACAAAAGTCTTTGTATATCCCCCCTCTTCCAGCATTATTCTCTAAGTCTCATAGTCTTGAGCTTCATTCTTTCTAGCACTGACACCTCTTTATTTCACTTCACATTTCTTTTACACTGACACTTGCATTCTTTCCCAGCTTTTGCACACAAAATAGCACTGGCACTACCCCTTTAAAACACAAATCTTTTAAGCGTGGATCCCTTCGAGTACGGCGGACAATCTGGGTGCTAATACCTTCCCAGGTTGTAACCAACCCCCTTTCTTAGTTTCTCTGGTTCGCAACCGTCTTATCCATATCTTTCTAGGTCTATGCAACATTGCCTTTCCTTCGGGATAAAAATGCCTAGCTGGCGACTCTTTTCTTTTCAGTTCACCCTTGTGTGTTCTCTCTCCTTTCGCCGACCGTTCGCGTCTGTACCCCATCTGACCCGGTGTCATTTGGTGGGAGCGACAGCTTGGCGACTCTGCTGGGGAAGGGTAGACACAGACGAGTGTCTAAATTCAAGAAAAAGGGATAAGTGTTTGACACTGTGTATGGACTAAAGATGTGGACGAGCATCCTTAAAACTACGATACGGACGAGTATCGGTAAAAACAAATGTTGGCGCATGTTCAGAGATGATGGTACGGACGAGTACCAACTGGTTAACAAAGAACACGGACGAGTGTTGAATCTGAGTAGAGATATGTGGTGAGACACGGACGAATGTTCAACTTACCGGGGAGAGTACGATACTGACGAGTACCATAAGAGGAAGTGTGTAAAAAGATATTATGACGCTCTGTAGGGATAAGATGACGCAAACGGGTGTCGGAGGAAGTATAATAAACAGGGGTTTAGGCAACTGTGTTGGGGATAGGTGACACGGACGGGTGTCAGGAGAGTGTATTAATATGTTTTTGTGAGCGCAAAGGTGACGCTTCGGCTTTCTGCTGGGGGATTTGAGAGGCATTTTGTATATTGTTGATGATATAAATATTCACGAGTGACTTGATTCAAAACATGGATTTATGATTTATGCAATATGTTTGATTTTTGCCGTAATGCTCCGTATTAGACGGAATGCTTGGCTCTGGGGGAAACATGATGCGAATGCTATGATTATGCAAAAGGTACTGATCCGGGATTCGGATCCCGTTACAGTGAAGATCTCCGGCTGATCTGCTTGAAGTGATATCCCAGCTGGGGATGAGATCATTGGTAGATCTGATACAACATATGTGGATCTGCTTGGGGAATTAGATCATTGATAGATCTATCCTTGTGAGGAGAAAGCCCAGCTGGGAATGAAGGAGCTTCCTTCGCTTTGTTGTGGGAACTTCAGGTATTGCTCTTCTTGGGAGAGGCTGGAGCTCTGTGGGGAGATAGCTAGAGATGAGGGTGCTTGACAACTCATCTGGGGAAATGAACATTTACTGATGCTGTTTGGAAGACATGTTGAGGAAGTAATGATTTGACAGCTTGCTGGGGAAAAGCTCTCATGCCCCATGTCGTACTTTGAATACCTGCAATCCTGTATTGACGAAGAAACGTACAAGTATCCCGAGGTATCCCTTACTGGATTCCATCATAGGAGTTTAGACACTCCCGGGAGCAAATATATTTCCTGTAAGCATGTAATAAGAAAAGGCGCATCTGTATTTATGCAACTATTATATTAAGGACATCGGACATTTTTGTAAATGAAAATGTGCGAGACGAAATGTGACTGAAAATCTGATCTTATTAATTTGGGTGCCCTGAATTGGCAAGTACAGTCAAAGGAACAAATCCCCTGAAATGAGGAGATTGTTACAAAGTTGAGAAACAAAAAGGTGCTGGCAATGTTGATGACGCTTCAGTGCTTCCTTTTTGCTATGACTCGTATGGCATTGACGTTCTTCTCATCCTGCTTTCTGAAGGAGGCTGTTTCTGACCGATGCTCGAACCTTTCGAAGTTTGCCATGTTGTAAGTGATACGGAAGAATTCAGAATGCAGTTGTTCGCTTATTCCCTTATTTTGCGTGGATCGCCCTTTCGGGTTTTCAATCCACCGGGATACCCATTTTTTGCCTGAGTTGTCCAATGCGGCTTTTCAACTCAGCGGGTGTACACATTTTTTATTATTATTTATTTTCCCTTAATTGTGCCCAAGTCTTTTATTCTATTTCTGACTCGCCGGGATGCCCTATTTTTGCCTGGACTTACATTCTATTTTTTATGTCCAGCGGGTCATTTTATGCGAAGTATTTTTTAACTGCATCTGAATTCACAGGGGACAGGAAATCTTCACCATCCATAGTACTGAGCATCAGTGTTCCACTGGAGAAAACTTTCTTTACTATGAATGGACCATCATAATTCGGAGTCCACTTGCCCCTGTGGTCTGTATGAGGAGGGAGGAGTCTTTTCAGCACAAGATCTCCTACTTGGTATTCCCGAAGTCTGACTTTCTGATCGAAGGCTTTCTTCATTCTTTTCTGATACAGCTGCCTATGACAAATTGCAGCTAACCTCTTTTCTTCGATCAGACTCAATTGTTCGTACCGGGATCGGACCCAATCTGCTTCATTCAACTTGACATCCATCAGTACCTGTAAGGAGGGTAGTTCAACTTCCACAGGTAGGACTGCCTCCATACCATACACAAGCTGATATGGCGTTGCCCCAGTGGATGTTCTGATTGACGTTCGGTACCCATGTAAAGCAAATGGTAGCATTTCATGCCAGTCTTTGTAGGTGACCACCATCTTCTGCATAATCTTCTTGATATTCTTGTTAGCTGCCTCTACAGCGCCATTCATCTTTGGCCTGTAAGGAGAAGAATTGTGGTGTTGGATCTTGAAGTCCCGACATAGTTCTGCCATCATCTTGTTGTTCAAGTTGGAACCATTATCAGTAATGATTCGTTCGGGTACTCCATACCGACAGATGATGTCTCTCTTCAGGAATCGGGCTACCACTTGCCTGGTGACATTTGCATACGAAGCTGCTTCGACCCATTTGGTAAAATAGTCAATGGCTACCAGGATGAATCTGTGGCCATTTGAAGCAGTCGGTTCAATCTTGCCAATCATATCAATGCCCAACATAGCAAACGGCCAGGGTGAAGACATCACATTCAAAGGATTCGGAGGCACATGCACTTTATCTGCATAAATCTGGCATTTATGGCATTTCCTGGCATAAGCACAACAGTCTGCATCCATTGTGATCCAGTAATAACCTGATCTTAGCAACTTTTTAGCCATAGCATGCCCTCCCGCATGGGTACCAAAAGATCCTTCGTGCACCTCGTGCATCAACAAGTCTGCTTCTGCCTTATCAACACATCTGAGAAGTACCATATCAAAGTTTCTCTTGTACAAGGAACCATCAGCATTCAAGAAGAAACTACCAGCCAGCCTTCTTAATGTCTTCTTATCATTGGAAGATGCCCCAGGTGGGTATGTTTGATCCTCCAAGAAGCATTTAATGTCATGGAACCAAGGCTTATCATCTTTAGCAAGGTCTGCAGAGAATACGTATGCTGGTCTGTCAAGTCTGGATACTGAAATCTGATGCACAAAGTTGGCAGCTTGAACTTTGATCATGGATGAAATGGTAGCCAGAGCATCTGCAAACTGATTTTCATCTCGAGGGATATATTCAAGTTTGACTGTAGTGAAGAAAGTCAATAACCTCCTTGTATAATCTCGGTAAGGTATCAGATGATCCTGGTGAGTGTACCATTTACCGTTGGTTTGATTAATTACCAGAGCTGAATCTCCGAACACAGTCAAAGTCTTGATCCTAAGGTCAATGGCTTCCTCAAGACCCATAATACAAGCTTCGTATTCAGCTTCATTGTTAGTGCAGTTAAAGGTGAGATTTGCCGAGAAAGGCATGTGAACTCCTTTAGGTGTAATGAGTACTGCACCAACACCGCGACCGTTCATATTAACAGCCCCATCAAACATCATAGTCCATTCTTCTTCTGGATCGGGCCCTTCAGTGTGAACAGGCTCTTCATGATCTTTTGCTTTTATGAACATGATGTCTTCATCAGGGAAGTCAAATCTCATAGGCTGGTAATCATCAATGGGTTGCTCAGCAAGATAATCAGACAACACACTACCCTTGATGGCTTTTTGAGATGTGTATTGAATATCATATTTTGTGAGAATCATTTACCATCTTGCAACCCGTCCGGTAAGTGCTGGCTTCTCGAAAATGTACTTGACTGGGTCCATCTTGGAGATCAATAAAGTAGTGTGGGTCAACATATACTGCCTTAGTCGGCGAGCAGCCCACGCTAAAGCACATCAAGTTTTCTCGAGCAGTGAATAAAGTTGTTCATAGTTGTTAAACTTTTTGCTTAGGTAGTATATTTCATACTCTTTTCGACCAGACTCGTCATGCTGGCCCAGCACACACCCCATTGACTCTTCTAATACTGTCAAGTACATTATTAGAGGTCTTCCTTCAACTAGAGGCATAAGGATTGAAGGCTCTTGTAAATATTCTTTGATTTTGTCAAAAGCCCTTTGGCAGTCTTCATTCCACCTGACCGTTTGTTCTTTTCTCAACAACTTGAACAAGGGTTCACAGGTTACTGTAAGGTGAGATATGAACCTGGAGATGTAGTTCAATATACCTAGAAACCCCCAAACTTCTTTTTCAGTCTTCGGTGCAGGCATTTCTTGAATGACTTTGACTTTGTCAGGGTCAACTTCAATCCCCTTCTCACTTACAATAAATCCCAGCAACTTACCGGATCGCACCCCGAATGTGCATTTGTTGGGGTTTAACTTCAATTGGTACTTCCTCAGACGCTTGAATAACTTCAACAGATTCACCAGGTGGTCTTCTTCTGTAAGGGACTTGGCAATCATGTCATCCACATAACATTCAATTTCCTTGTGGATCATGCCATGGAACAATGTTACCATAGCCCGTTGATAGGTGGCACCAGCATTCTTCAGTCCGAAAGGCATCACCTTATAACAGAATGTGCCCCAGGGTGTGATGAAAGTTGTCTTCTCCATGTCTTCAGATGACATCTTGATCTGATTATATCCTGAAAATCCATCCATGAAGGAGAACACCGAGAACTGAGTTGTGTTACCAACCAATACATCAATGTGAGGTAAAGGGAAGTCATCCTTCGGGCTGGCTCTATTCAGGTCCCGGTAATCCACACACATCCTCACCTTGCCATCCTTCTTAGGCACAGGTACAATATTAGCAACCCACGGCGGATAACTAGTTACAGCAAGGAAACCGGCGTCCCACTGTTTTTGTACCTCTTCTTTTATCTTCATTTCCATATCTGGGCGAGTACGGCGCAGTTTCTACTTTACCGGCGGACAGTCTTCTTTCAGAGGCAGCTTGTGCATAACAATGTCGGTGTCCAACCCGGGCATATCCTGATAAGACCAAGCAAAAACATCCACATATTCCCGAAGCATGTCAATCAGTTGCTCTTTCACTGAATCTTGCAGGCAGGCCCCGATCTTAACTTCTTTCAAGTCTTCTTTTGTACCAAGATTAACCGTTTCAACTTCCTCCTCATGAGGAGTGATAACCTTCTCCTCTTGTCTAAACACCCCAAATTTGCCCTCACCCATTCACACCATGGCTTGTTATCTTTTCATATGCATAAGTTCAATCATAGCATCTCATATTGCATTTTTGATTCATTGCACTGGTTCTAAGTCATCTGCATCTAGGGTTTGTGATCTGAGCAATCCAAGAGCCACTTGAGCCACTCCAAAGGTCTTCAATCACTTCTAAGGGGTCCATGTATGTTCAAGCATCATATTATATCCTCTCAAAGTCAAGAATGTCAAAAAAATCACAAGAACTGAGATTGGCATGGAAGCAGAGCCAGGTTTAACTGCACAGATGACCTAGAATTAGGGTTTTGGTATCAAAGGCCATAACTCCAAATTTTTTGGTCATTCTTGTTTCTATTGGACTCTATATGGTATAGGGATCATGCATATCAATTTTCATGAAGAAATTCCATGGGGAAGGCATCTGATCAAGAGTTGATTTTTTAAGCAAGTCAGTGCAAAATCAGGGCATCTGAGGCCCCCAATGACCCAACCAAAGGGTGTTCTTCATCATTTTGATTATTTATGATCTTTATTTGATCATGTAAGATGTTGTAAGTTCACAAAATTGAAGGATTTCAAGCCATTTGCAAAGTTGACTTTTCGGGAAAAATGACTTGTAATGGAAACTTGCCATTTTGGGAAACTTTTTTAACCCTTGCTTTTTGATTCAAAAATGCTTCAAATGAGAAAACTTTGGTCATGAAAGTTGTATAATGGATCATTCCCTTTTCAAAAAGTACAAGAACTCATTCTAATTCATTTTGGATCAAAAGTTATGGCTTGTCAAAGTTGGGAAAAATCACATAATTTCAAGTTTTCTACCAAAGAGACATTTTGCAAAATGGTTTGATAAGGCATTCTAAAGGCTTCAAATGTACATAAACACTTCATAACATGTCAAATGTACCTCTAAGGATCAGAATGGTACTTTAAATTATTCCATTTCATGCCTTAAACTTGAAGAATTTCCAAAAGGGGGAAAGTTGTGCCAATTTGCAAAATAGATCAAAACTTCTCATCCACTTGCCTCAGTTCACAAAATCAGATTCACAAGCACTCCATGATCTCAGCTGAACACAACCATGCCCCTAGGCCAGCCTGCCATGACCCATACCTCAAGTACACCAACTTTTGACATTTTGGCAACTTGCCCATACCAATCAGCATAGGCCAGCACCCACTCTCTGACCTATCACACTTCTTTATGTGGATCAAATACAAGCAAAAGCACATAACAAAAAAGCCTGAGACTCCAAGAACTTAGCACACTCAAAAATCCTCTCATTTGCAAAAGCCTTCGAATCTCTTGATTCAGCCATCAAACCTTCAAACTTTTTTCACCATTCAACTCCATAAACCTCACTGATCATTTCCCACCCTCCATTTTGCCCTAAAACATCCACAATCAAAAACACGATTTTCACATTTCACAAACTGAGTTTCTGCCATTTCCATTTCAAGGCCATATAAACTCCAGCCAAGCATCTCAAGCTTCTAGGGAGGATCATTGGAGTGAATTTGAAGCAAAGAACTGGCCAGAAAGTCCCTGTTTCGAAAGCTCAAGCTCAGGTAGCCATGGCATTTATTTTTCCAGAACTCTCATTTTATGTTATAGGATGATTCTACATGTTTCACTGATTGCCATGATGTGTTTAGTTTTGAAAATAGTTGAGAAATAAGCATTTCATGAGCTTCTGAAATTTCTGAGTTCTTTTCCATTTTGCTTCGATTCACAAGTTTGATGATGAATAAATGAATTTTGATGACTGATTCTTGTTGGGGTTGGGGAGAGGATCATTTCTGGAGAGTTTTAGGGCTTAGGGATGCGTATTTAGAGAGATAGCATGAATGGCTGGCCGGAGAAGATGACCGGAACACTGTTCCGGTCACCTGAAAGTGATTAGGGTTCAGATTAGGGTTAATGACTTAATTAGCGTAGTTTGAATGTGAGCCGTCCAGATGCGCGCGCTGGTCAATTCCCTCCCTTTCTTGTTTGAATCCTGGCCCTCAGATTTGATTACTTCATTTAATTCATATTTTTAATTCATTTTAATTGCATTTTCTTTATCATTTTATTTAAAATAGCAAAATACCTTTAAAAATTCTGAAATTTTTTGTCAAGATTTTCATTATTTTTCAGAACACAAAAATATTTTTATTTTTATTTTTTGCATTAAAAATTATTTTTAAATCATTTAAAAGTTTATTTTTAATTAATTAATGAAAATTAATTAATTAAAAATACTTTTAGGTATTTAAAAATCACAAAAAAATTCATGTAACATTTAAAAACATTTAGAAACATTGTCCAACTCTCAAACCAAATTTCTTTTTTTGTTCTTGATGCCTTTTGATAATTTTCTTTGGATTTAATTCCATTTCAAGGCATTATTTTGTTTCAAACTTCAAAAATTCATTTCTGCCTAACCATTGAGAGTTGGACAATGATTCTTTTTGCATTGCATCTTGCATAACATGTAGTTTATAGGATAAAATTGGCTTAAATTGATCTTGCATTTTCAATTTGTTTTGCATTTTTCTTGTCAAGGTACCTTAAAACCCTAGCAATCTTAGGAAATTCATAACTCTCACTAGGTTAAGAGTTGGATCCCCTCCTTTGGGCAGTGATTTTTAATAGGTCTAAGGTTCCTTTGATTTCATTTTCAAATTTTTATCATGTCATTTGCTTCTGGTTTTGGATTTTTGCTTTGTATGTTGCATATAACCCTAATTCATGCCTTCCTTTGCATCCATCTTCCATTTGCTTGCATACCATGACTTGCCATGACATTTTGTGCATCCATTTGATTCATAACACATCTTAGGACATAGTAGAATCATGTTTGATCATTGCATCTTTCATTTTCCATGTTATATGTCTTTTGCATTCCATAACTTTTCATGAACATCCATGGTTCAAAACATGCTTCTCTTGCATCCATATGTTTGTATGATCATCCTCATGCCTTGTTCCATGTTTACATCATCTCTTAGCATAATTAACATCATACTCATGCTTCTGGTTTTGGTTTGCATCATCACATTTCATCTCATATGCATTGCATTTCTTTTCTTATGCTAACATTTCAGGTGGTAAGTTGTTTGAGAAGTGAATTTGCCTTCACTTCTCACAATCTCTTTTCATCTCTCTTATGCATCATTGATGCATTTTATCTTGTGTATTGGATTGAGATTGCTCATTCTTGTTCATCTTACTTTCTTTCTTCAAGCAACTTGTCTTCTTAAGTGAAGCAAGTTGTTTTGCTTCTCTTTGCTCCTCTCATTTGCTTCCCTCCTTGGTGGTTCCTTGAAGATTTCTCTTGCAAACCTCACAAACCCTAGGAATGACCAAGCATGATAACAATTAGGGTTTGATTAGTCCCCCACTTAGCTTTTACCTTTGTGTCTCTTTGAGTCTTCTCTTCTCATCTCATAATCAGGGACTAAACCCTAAAGGCTTTAAGGCTTTGTGATTAAGCTTATGCCTGCATCCTTCTATTAGGATGGAGTGTATAACTTTAATCCTAAGTGTTAAACCCTTAATGTGTTTAAATCCTTTAATTAATCCATCTAATAATCATCAAGACATCAAGCTTTTAACTTGGGCCTTGCATTAGGGTTCTAATTCTTCCTTAATTGGTTAAGAAGGACTAACCCTAGTGTTAATGGACAAGTCCCCCTCAAGTTGTCTTACAAACCCTAAAACTCACTTCTCCATCTTATCATTAACTAAAATCCATCTAATAAAGGCTTTGTTTTGTCATGAGGTTAATCCCTAATCATGGATTAAGTTGAGGAGTCTTCCTCAGCTTAAACATTCTCATCTATTATCCTTCTATTAGGATGGTGTAATGAGTCTGTTTAATCCCTGATTATGGCTTAGTCTCATTACTTAACACTAAACAAAAACAACAAAAACATCTAAATAATCACAAGTAGGTTAATGATCTTAATCCTACACCATGGTGATTAAGTGTGAGATGCTGACTTCACACTTAAGGTATTCTCATTACCCCTAATCGGAGGGAAGATGTGATGAGTTTACTAACCCATTGGTTTAGGATTAAGCTCATTAACTTATGACAAACATCCAAAAGCAATAAAAGACTGAAAACACTCAAAAACAAACAATAATCGTCTCCTCCGAGATTCTTTTCTCATCATCTTCACTCACAAACGAGAACTCGCTTCTTCCGTCTAATGCAAGACAATTTGCACCTGAGCTAGACAGGTCATACACTTGAGCATAGACAAGTAAGCAGTTCATAAGTCAATTTATCTTTCAGTCTCTTTGGGTCGAACTACGGTGTTCTGACTTCCTCATTGCACGAGAGGATACGTAGGCATAACTTAACAGTTATCGAACAAAAGTCTCTGTATATTCCCCCTCTTTCTAGCCTCATTCTTTAAGCCTCATACTCCTGAGCATCTCATTCTTGTTCTTACACTGAAACTTCTCTTATACACTTCACAATTCTTTTACACTGACACTTGCATTCTTTCCAGCTTTGACACACTAATAGCACTGACACTACCCCTTTAAAACACAAATCTTTTAAGCGTGGATCCCGTCGAGTACGGCGGACAATCTGGGTGCTAATACCTTCCCAGGTTGTAACCAACCCCCTTTCTCAGTCTCTCTGGTTCGCAACCATTTTATCCATATCTTTTCTTAGGTCTATGCATCATTACCTTTCCTCCGGGATAAAAATGCCTAGCTGGAGACTCTTGTCTTTCTGAGTTCACCCCTGTGTGTTCTCATTCCTCTTTTCGCCGACCGTTCGCGTCTGTACCCCTTCTGGCCTGAGGTGTCATCTGATGGGAGCGACAGCTTGGCGACTCTGCTGGGGACCCTTATACTGTAACCAGGGCTTCTGGTTCTTTTTGTGGGTTCCTCCTAGCGCTTGTTTGATTTGTGTTTACTGGGGTGTTATGTGCTATTTGTGTTTGTATATTTATTTTGTTTATTGCTTTATGTACAGTTATTTTATTGCTTTCTTTATAGCTTTATATACATCATACTGTCATATTGTCATCTGGCTGGATCTGGTTTTTGCTTTGGTGGGTGGGGTTCTATTGAGAGTTTAAGGTCCTATACCTGGGACCTGAGTGACACCTAGGCTAGAGTGGTTCATGTTCTTTCCCATTCCATTTCGGTCTGGTGCGGGAATATGAAACACGGTTCAGATGTGGGTTTCTTCTTGAGAACTCTGTGCTACAAATTTCCTGTAGTGCTAGGGCTATCTGGGAAGCCTGCTAAGTCTGGATGACCTTTATTATGACCTTCAGAAACTGAGGTGAATTAGAGGAGGATCTTTTATGGTTATTGTAAACACTGTACCTCTGAGTTAGAAGTGTTTACACTTCTCATAACTGATCCAAGTCTGAGGATCCTTGTTTTAGAACACCACCTGTGAGGGGGTTGGGCTGTTTACAGGTTTGCAGGAACCCTTGGCCACATCATACCAAGTTACTTGTTTTGTTTAAGAATGCTTCACTTTGGACAGTTCTTGTGATTTAACCCTGGACATGTGACTCTTTATTTGAGTCCCCCACCTTGGTTACTGGACTTCTGAACCTCCATCTGGACTTCTTGAACATACATGGACTTATATCAAGGCAGTAATCAGATCCAGCTTGATCACAAACCCTTGCATAACATTTGCATACATCATCATTGCATCATTTAACATTTGCTTATTTGTTTTTCAGGGTATCCACATTTCATTTGGCTTGGTTTTGACCCCTTCATCTGCATAGACCTTTGCTCATCAGCTATCTGCTTCAGCTATCCTCATCAGTTTCCTGCTTCAGCTACCTCCATCATCATCCTCAGCCTATTAGTGGCTCATCTCCAGTATCAGTCTTCATCATCAGCATCTGTTCTCTGCTCTTCATCAGCAGTCATGGCACCCAAGAAGAGCAACATTTCATACCATTTCTTTGAGCCTGTGCTGGCTGGCATCAGACAGGTCCAGGCACTTATCACTCCAGACCATATCCCATTATTCAGAGAACATTATGGAGGCATCCTTGATATGGTTCTGGACTTGGACCCTTCTCAGAGGAGTTTGATTCACACTTGCCTACAGTTCTATGATCCTCCTTTGAGATGCTTCACTTTCCAGAATTTTCAGCTGGGACCTCTGTTGGAGGAGTTTTCATCATTGATTGGAGTACCTGTCAGGGGTGGTATCCCCTTCAACCCAGGGATGGCTTCTCCCAGCAATGAAGAAGTGGCAAAGGCACTGTATTTGGAACCTATTTTGATTGAGCAGAACATGTCAACAAAGGCTGGAATTCCTGGTCTACACTTGGACTTTCTAACTTCTCAGGCCATCCTGAAGGCCTCCTTGGGAGAATGGAAGGCAGTTTGTGCATTGTTAGCCCTCAGTATATATGGGGTTATACTTTTTGCAGATGAGCCCAAGTTTATCAGCAAGAATGCTATTCATCTCTTCCTTTTGAGGAACCCAGTACCCACCTTGCTGGGAGATTTCTATTATTCTGTTCACCAAAGGAATGAGAAGCAGTGAGGGAGGTTGGTGAGGTGTTGTGCTCCTCTATTTCATACCTGGCTGCTCAAACACTTACCCAAGACTGATGCCTTCTTGAACCCCCACCAACAGAAGAATTGGGCTTGGAGACTTATTGCTTTAACTTCAGATGACATCAGATGGTGCACCCAGAGCACCAAAGGCAGGGACATAATTACTAGTTGTGGACAGTTCCCCAATGTACCTCTAATAGGAGTGAAGGGTTGCATCAACTACAACCCTTTGCTGTTTAAGAGACAATTGGGCTATGCTTTGGTTCACCCTCCTAGAGTGCAAGACTTGGCTGAAACCCTGTATTGTGAGATAAAACCTAATCTAGCTGTTGTCAGACAGGCATCCTGGGCTTGGGACAACATCCAGACCAAGGGGATGGCCATTCTTGGGAGATGCAATAATGTGGCTTCAGCTCAGTATTATGAATGGTCTCATGCTAGGGCTCAGATTTCTGGAATGCCCTTCACCATTGAGGATGCACCTGGACCATCCACAGCACCACCTCCAGCCACTGTCAGCCTGGAAGAATTTGAGAAGCTGAAGGAAAGGAATGAGAATCTGTCTCAAGCTCTAAAGAAGACCCTCTGGGAGAGGAGTGATGGTCGTCTAGACATTGCAGACACAAGAAGCTGACCACTGCAATTGCCACCAGGAACCTTCTTATCAGAAACATCACAGAGCATCCGGCTGGTCCTGTAACTGAAGCATTTTTGAAGGAGGTAAAGGAGGATGAATTTGGCTTAGATGTTTGATTTCTTTGTTTGTTGTTATTTCCATTTGATGTATTTTTCTTTTTGTTGTATTTTGACCCTTCAGGGGCATATGTTGTAAAAACAGACTATGTATGATTCACTATTTGTAATGTATTTGTCAGTTCGTTTCACTAAGTTTTCTCTTTCTCAAGCAACATCAAAGCATCTTCCTTGAGGTCTGGAAAGGTCAAAACCAAGTACCAAGCCGGATACCTTGGAAACAAATAAGCATACTGCATTGCATACTAACCTTTGTTTTGTTTTGTAGGTTTTGTTTTTGGTTTGTTTGTTTCTAACTCTGTTGTGATTCAGGAATTATTGCTCGCCGTCGGTTGTTCCCTCTCAACCGTCCACACAGATATCCTACTCGCAACAACCTTCCTGGTATCCAGATGGATTAAGTACAGCAAGAGCTGACAGAGGTCAGAACCCAGATGGTTAATGAGAGGCTGGAGATGAGAAACCAAATGACCCAGTTCATGGAAGTAATGAATGGCTTGGCTCAAAGTCAAGAAAGATTGAGGGCATTGGTGGAAAGACAAACCCCGGAAGAACCTCCTCTGGGGACTGGAGGAACAAGTAACAATGAGAGGGGTCAGCCTCATGTTAATCCACCAGTATACGGGCCTCATCTACATCTGGAAGTTAACATCCCGGGTAATGTGCAAGGAAATACTACTGGAGGAAGAGTCTTACAAGAAGACCCCCAAGAAGAGCAGTTTACTGTGATGGGAGCTGGGGATGAAGTTTATGATAGGAGGTTTGATGAAATTGCTGAGAAGTTGAGATCTCTGGAGTCTCAAAATTCCCTAGGTTTTGATGTTATGGATATGGGGTTAGTGGATGGGGTAAGAATTCCCCACAAGTTTAAACCCCCGTGCTTCGAGAAGTACAATGGGACTTCCTGTCAACGAACTCACTTGCAGTCCTTTCTGGGGAGACTCAAGGCGTACACCATGGATGAGAAACTGTGGATGTTCTATTTTGAAGATAGTTTGACTGGGGCTTCAAGGGAATGGTACTCTCACTTGACCAGAGCTACTATCAGGTGCTGGAAGGACCTAGCTGAAGCTTTCATCAGGCAGTACCAATACAATCTAGACATGGCTCCTAACAGAACCCTTCTGATGGGAATGTCTCAATCCTCCAGAGAAAGCTTCAGGGAGTATGCCCAGAGGTGGAGACAGCTTGTTGCTGCTGTCCAGCCACCCATGTCGGAAAGAGAAATGGCCGACATGTTCATGAACACTCTACAGGGAACGTATATTGACAGGCTAGCTGCTTTTTCTTCCACCAGCTTCGCTGACGTAGTTATAGCTGGAGAAAGAATTGAGAGCCTTCTGAAGATGGGTAAGATTTCTGATAATGGTGCAAGTTCGTCAGGTAATCCCAGGAAGCCTTTTGTGGGACCTAGAAGAACTGGTGAGACAAATGCCATTTATGCCAACAGGGGCAGACCTCAGCATGTCCATAGATCAATAGCAGCTGTCACTATTCCAACTCCGATTCCTCAGCAACCAGCATATCAACCACCACAACAAACACACTATCAACAGCAAGTTCAGTATCCGCCACAGAGGACCTACAACAACAACAACAATCAGCAACAAAGACCCTTTCAGCAAAGACCATCACAGGCAAATAGGGTGATTGACCCTATCCCTATGCCTTATGCCGCTTTATTGCCACAACTCCTGAAACTCAACCTGGTTGAACTAAGGACATTGGCACCACCAGATCCTTCCAATCTCCCAAGGAATTACGATGTCAACGCCAGATGTGCTTTCCACTCCAATGCACCTGGCCACAACACAGAGAAATGCAGGGCTTTACAAATGAAGGTACAGGACCTGGTGGATTCTAAGGCCCTCAACTTTGCACCCCCTCCAAATGTCAACAAGAATCCCATGCCCAACCATGGAGGACCCAGAATTAATGCCATTGAGGAAGACAAGCCATCTTTCTTAATCACCAGTGTTGGGCAGATTCGGACACCTCTGGTAGAAATTAAAGCTCAGCTCCTAGAATGCCAGATGTTCCCCGGGTGTGAGCTCGGTTGTGGTTATTGCAACATTTCGGTCAACGGGTGTGATAACTTGAGAAGCGGCATAGATAGTCTTATCAAAAGTGGTATACTCCAGATCACAACATCGGCGCCTACAAATCCAGCAATCCCTTTGACAACAATTCCTGACTCTTCTACAACTGCAACAACAATCATTCCAACCAATTCATCAATATCATCAACAATGGCTCCGTCCATCACTTCAACAAATCAGATATCAACAACCATCCCTTCTATAACATCAGCACCCATTTATTCAGCAGAATCTTCTACAACACCAACAGATATCTCAGCGGTCACCATTTACTATGATCCATCAAATGTTCCTCCAAACAACAACTTTCAACAGCAAATAGTGGCACCTCCTGCCAGGTCACCAGTCACCATTTACTACGATTCGCACACCATTTCAGTACCCTCCTCTGCAGCAGTCAGTCCAGTTACCATCACGGTGCCTGGACCCGTTCCATATGAAAGCAGTAATGCCATACCTTGGCATTATGGCTCTGACCTCTACTGCAACGGGGAGAAAATCACTTTGGATTCTTCAACTTCTTCTCCACAGATTGATAATGTTGGGGGAGGCGGAGGCTTCACCAGAAGCGGACGCCTTTTTGCCTCACAATTACAAAGACCTAATGCCGAAGCAGAAGCTGCTGCCAAAGCAAAAGGAAAGAGTGTGGTGGTGGAAGAACCGACTATCAAAGAAACTGAGAAGACATCTTTTGAGCAAGATGTAGACGAGTTTATGAGAATTATAAAAAGAAGTGATTACAAGGTGGTGGATCAGCTTCACCAAACTCCCTCAAAGATCTCCATATTATCCCTGCTGATATGTTCTGAAGCTCACAGGAATGCATTACTGAAAGTCTTGCACGCAGCATACGTGCCAGAAGAGATCACTGTTAATCAACTAGAAACTGTGGTGGCAAATGTCAACACCAGTCATAGACTGGGCTTTACCAATGCTGACTTAACAACTAAGGGGCGTAACCACAACAAGGCTTTACACATCACTCTAGAATGCAAGGGTGCTGTTCTATCTCATGTACTGGTGGACACTGGGTCTTCACTCAATGTTCTACCAAAGAAAGCCTTGGTGAAGCTGGAGTATGATGGCTTGGCATTACGTCCGAGTAATTTGGTAGTGAGAGCATTTGATGGCTCTAAAAGATCAGTGCTTGGGGAGATTGATCTGCCTGTGATGATTGGCCCGCAGACCTTCAAGATTACCTTCTATGTGATGGACATTCAGCCGGCCTACAGCTGTTTGTTGGGTAGACCTTGGATCCATGCCGCTGGCGCAGTTACGTCTACCCTTCACCAGAAGCTGAAATTCGAGTGGGAAGGCCAGATCATCACCATCTGTGGTGAAGAAGATATCTTTGTTAGCCATCTGGCTACGTACAAGTATATTGAGATGGATGGAGAAATCCATGAAACCATGAGCCAGGGATTTGAGGCCCTGAACATAAATGAAGCATCTGCTGTACTGGGAACCTCCATGACGTCTTATCAGCAAGCCAAGAAGGTTGTTGAAGAGGGGACTGCCCAAGGCTGGGGCAAGCTATTGCCTGTGGAGAAGAAGGAGGACAGATTTGGGTTGGGTTACAAACCAACTCAACAAGATCAATCAGAGGCTGCCAAGAAGCCCAACTTTGTCAGCGGGGGGATGCTCACCCCGGATGCAGTGAACAACTTGGAAGATGAGTCGGAAGATGAGCGCAACCTGGAGAGCTGGATACGTCCAAGGGTCCCGGGGAGCCGTATCTCAAACTGGTCTTCCCAGGAAATTATAAGGGTTACTCCTGCAGAGTAATTATTATTTCCTGTATATTTTAAGCATGCATCAAGTCTTGCATCTTGCCCAAGATGTCAAGACTCATTTTGTAATCGGGTCATCTTGTAATTTTGTGCAAATAGATCAATCAATGAATATCAGACATCTTTTGCAAATGAGTCTTTTTCTTTTTCCGCTCACTGTTTTTCATTTTATCTTTTTGTACAAAAATAAAATGGCAATGTTTTCCAAAATGATGACTTCATTTCACTTTTTCTAAACAAGGTTAAAATCGATCACTAAAATAAACAATCTAAACCCTTGCAGAGAGTGCCTTTCAGACTGCACCGACAACAACACAGCTACGACTTCGTATGACTTTGACAATCCAATCAATCAAGCTGATGAAGGGGTTGAAGAAGATTACGAGCTACCTGAAGAGCTAGCCAGGTTGTTAAGACAAGAGGAGAAGGTTATCACCCCTCATCAGGAGGAGGTCGAAACGATCAATCTTGGTACGGATGAAGATGTGAAAGAGGTTAAGATCGGGGCCTGCTTACAAGACTCAGTGAAAGAACAACTGATTAACCTGCTTCATGAATATGTGGATGTGTTTGCTTGGTCTTATCAGGATATGCCAGGGTTGGACACCGATATTGTTATGCACAAGCTGCCTTTAAGAGAAGATTGCCCACCAGTTAAACAGAAACTGCGTCGTACTCGCCCAGATATGGCAATGAAGATCAAAGAAGAGGTACAAAAGTAGTGGGATGCCGGGTTCCTTGCCGTGACTAGCTACCCGCCGTGGGTTGCTAATATTGTACATGTGCCTAAGAAAGATGGCAAGGTGAGGATGTGTGTGGACTACCGGGATCTGAACAGAGCCAGCCCGAAAGATGATTTCCCTTTACCTCACATTGATGTATTGGTTGATAATACGGCTCAGTTCTCGGTATTCTCCTTCATGGATGGATTTTCAGGATACAATCAGATCAAGATGTCACCTGAAGACATGGAGAAGACAACTTTCATCACACCCTGGGGCACGTTCTGTTACAAGGTGATGCTATTCGGACTGAAGAATGCTGGTGCAACATATCAACGGGCTATGGTAACATTATTCCATGACATGATCCATAAAGAAATAGAATGTTATGTGGATGACATGATTGCCAAGTCCCTCACAGAAGAAGACCACCTGGTAAATTTGTTGAAGTTATTCAAGCGTCTGAGGAGGTACCAACTGAAGCTGAACCCCAACAAGTGTACATTCGGGGTACGGTCTGGTAAGCTGCTGGGGTTTATTGTGAGTGAGAAAGGGATTGAGGTTGACCCTGATAAAGTTAAAGCCATTCAAGAGATGCCTGCAACAAAGTCAGAAAAAGAAGTTCGGGGTTTCTTAGGTAGATTGAACTACATTTCACGGTTCATATCTCACCTTACAGCAACTTGTGAGCCTTTGTTCAAGCTGTTAAGAAAAGAACAAACGGTCAGGTGGAACAAAGACTGCCAGAGGGCTTTTGACAAAATCAAGGAATACTTACAAGAGCCTCCAATCCTTATGCCTCCAGTTGAAGGAAGACCTCTGATAATGTACTTGACAGTATTAGAAGAGTCAATGGGGTGTGTGTTGGGCCAGCATGACGAGTCTGGTCGAAAAGAGTATGCAATATACTACCTAAGCAAAAAGTTTACCGACTGTGAACAACGTTATTCACTGCTCGAGAAAACTTGATGTGCTTTAGCGTGGGCTGCTCGCCGACTAAGGCAGTATATGTTGACCCACACTACCTTGTTGATCTCAAAGATGGATCCAGTCAAGTACATATTTGAGAAGCCAACACTTACCGGACGGGTTGCAAGATGGCAAATGATCCTCACAGAATATGACATCCAGTACACATCTCAGAAAGCCATCAAGGGCAGTGTATTGTCTGATTATCTTGCTGAGCAACCCATTGATGATTACCAGCCTATGAGATTTGACTTCCCTGATGAAGACATCATGTTCATAAAAGCAAAAGATCATAAAGAGCCTATTCACACTGAAGGGCCTGACCCAGAAGAAGAATGGACTTTAATGTTTGACGGGGCTGTTAATATGAATGGTCGTGGTGTTGGTGCAATACTCATTACACCTAAGGGAGTTCACATGCCTTTCTCGGCAAAACTCACCTTTAAATGCACTAACAACGAAGCTGAATACGAAGCTTGCATTATGGGTCTTGAGGAAGCCATTGACCTCAGGATCAAAACTTTGACTGTGTTCGGAGATTCAGCTTTGGTAATCAATCAAACCAACGGCAAATGGTACACCCACCATGATCATCTGATACCTTACAGGGATTATATAAGGAGGTTATTGACTTTCTTTACAACGGTCAAGCTTGAGTATATCCCTCGAGACGAGAATCAGTTTGCAGATGCTCTGGCTACCATTTCATCCATGATCAAAGTTCAAACGGCCAACTTTGTACCTCGGATTTCAGTGTCCAGACTTGACAGACCAGCATATGTATTTGCAGCAGATGTTGTTAAAGATGATAAGCCTTGGTTCCACGACATTAAGTGCTTCTTGGAGGATCAGACATACCCACCTGGGGCATCTTCCAATGATAAGAAGACATTAAGAAGGCTAGCTAGTAGTTTCTTCCTAAATACCGATGGTTCCCTGTACAAGAAAAACTTTGATATGGTACTCCTCAGATGCGTTGATAGAACAGAAGCAGACTTGTTGATGCACGAGGTGCATGAAGGATCCTTTGGTACCCATGCCGGAGGGCATGCCATGGCAAAGAAGTTGCTAAGATCAGGTTATTATTGGATTACAATGGATGCCGACTGTTGTGCTTATGCCAGAAAATGCCATAAATGCCAGATTTATGCGGATAAAGTGCATGTGCCTCTGAATCCTTTGAATGTGATGTCTTCACCCTGGCCCTTTGCCATGTGGGGCATTGACATGATTGGCAAGATTGAACCGACTGCTTCAAATGGCCACAGATTTATCTTGGTTGCTATTGACTATTTCACCAAGTGGGTTGAAGCAGCTTCATATGCAAATGTTACAAGGCAAGTGGTAGCCCGATTTCTGAAGAGAGACATCATTTGTCGGTATGGAGTTCCCGAGCGAATCATTACTGATAATGGTTCCAACTTGAACAATAAAATGATGGCAAAGCTATGCCGGGACTTCAAGATCCAACACCACAATTCTTCTCCTTACAGGCCAAAGATGAATGGCGCTGTTGAGGCAGCAAATAAGAATATCAAGAAGATTGTGCAGAAGATGGTAGTTACCTACAAAGACTGGCATGAAATGCTACCATTTGCCTTGCATGGGTACCGTACGTCAATCAGGACATCCACTGGGGCAACACCATATCAACTTGTGTATGGTATGGAGGCAGTCCTACCTGTTGAAGTCGAATTACCCTCCCTGCGGGTACTAATGGATGTTAAGTTGAATGAAGCAGAATGGGTCCGGTCTTGATACGAACAACTGAATCTGATTGAAGAGAAGAGATTGGCTGTAATCTGTCATGGGCAGTTGTATCAGAAAAGAATGAAGAAAGCCTTCGATCAGAAAGTCAGGCTCCGAGAATACCAAGTAGGAGATCTTGTGCTGAAAAGACTCTTCCCTCCTCATACAGACCACAGGGGCAAATGGACTCCGAACTATGAAGGGCCATTCGTAGTAAAGAAAGTTTTCTCCGGTGGAGCACTCATGCTCAGTACTATGGATGGTGAAGACTTCCCGTCCCCTGTGAATTCAGATGCAGTTACAAAATACTTCGCATAAAATGACCCGTTGGACATAAAAATAGAATGTAAGTCCAGGCAAAAATAGGGCATCCCGGCGAGTCAGAAACAGAATAAAAGACTCGGGCAAAAATAAGGGAAAATAAAATAAAAAATGTACACCCGCTGAGTTGAAAAGCCGCATTGGACAACTCAGGCAAAAAAGGGTATCCCAATGGATTGAAAACTCGAAAGGGCGATCCATGCAAAATAAGGGAATAAGCAAACAATTGCATTCTGAATTCGTCTGTATCACTTACAACTTGATAAGTTTCGAAAGGATCAAGCTTCTTTCAGAATCAGCCTTCTTCAGAAAGCAAGACGAGAAGAACGTCGAATGTCATACGAGTCATAGCAAAGGGAAGCCCCTTGAAGTGTCGTCAACATTGCCAATACCTCTTATCTCTCAATTTGTAACGATCTCCTCATTTTAGGGGATTTGTTTCTTTGACTGTATCTCGCCAATTCAGGGCACATGAATCAATAAAATCAGATTTTTCAGTCACGTTTCGTCTCATACATTTTATTTTCATTTGCAAGAATGTCTGATGTCTTTAAAATACTGATTGCATAAATACAGACGCTTTTCTTCTAAAAATACATGCGTGCAGGAAATATACTTACTCCCGGGAGTGTCTAAACTCCTATGATGGAATCCGGTAAGGGATACCTCGGGATTACTTGTGCATTTCTCTGTCTTTTCAGGATTGCAGGTATTCAAAGCACAACATGAGGCATGAAGGCTTCTCCCCAGCAAGATGCCTAATCATTATCTACTCAGTCTATCTCCCGATTAGCACCGGAGGTGCTTTCTCCCCAGCTGAGTTACCATTTGTTATTTCCTCCCCAGTCAAGTACAAAAGCCAGGGAACCATCTCCCCGCAAAGCAAAACTTCTTTTCTATCTGACATTCGTCCTATGTCATGATGCCTTTTTGGCAGCCGTACCCTGCCAGGTGATTGTCCTTCACCTTTGGATGACCGACCCTCATCCTTTCCCAGCGGAGTCTCCATTATTGGAACCCTTTTTCTATCCGGCATTCGTCCTATGTCGTGATATTTTTAGCAGCCGTCCCCTGCTAGGTGATCGTCCTTCACCTCCTGATGATCGTCCTTCATCATTTTATCCGATGGCCGTCCCTATCGTTGATCTTGTTATCCGGCATTCGTCCTATGTCGTGATATTTAGCAGCCGTACCCTGCTAGGTGATCGTCCTTCACCTTTTGATGATCGTCCTTCATCATTTTATCCGATGGCCGTCCCCCATCGTTGATCTTCGTTATCTGACATTCGTCCTATGTCATGATACCTTCAGAGCAGCCGTACCTTGCTAGGTGATCGTCCTTCACCTCTTGATGATCGTCCTTCATCATGCTTATCCGATGGTCGTCCCCATCTTCGACCTTTTATCCGGCATTCGTCCTATGTCGCGATATTTTTGGCAACCGTACCTTGCCAGGTGATCGTCCTTCACCTTAGATGATCGTCCCTCATCTTATTCCCCAACAGAGCAGCCGTCCCCTGCTAGGTGATCGTCCTTCACCTTTGATGACCGTACCTCATCATTTATTCTTACCTCTAATCCCCAGAGAATCTTTGTCACTTTATCTTGATGGTCGTCCCCATCATAATCTCTTATATCCCCAGCATGTCGGCCGTCCCCGTCATTGCTCCTTCCCCAGCAGTCGTCCTCCGTCGCCCGCACTTTATAGATATACTTTATTTTCTTTTACAATCTATATCCCTTTTCTTCTTCATTTTGTGAGTGCAAATTTTGGACTGTCTTTGGTATTCAACCACAAGTTATCTTGTTCGCCTGTTAAGCCGTCGCTTACATCCTGCACAGCTAACTCATGTTTGAATAGGGGCAGCTATAAACACCCCAAATTTGCCCTCACCCATTCACACCATGGCTTGTGATCTTTTCATATGCATAAGTTCAATCATAGCATCTCATATTGCATTTTTGATTCATTGCACTGGTTCTAAGTCATCTGCATCTAGGGTTTGTGATCTGAGCAATCCAAGAGCCACTTGAGCCACTCCAAAGGTCTTCAATCACTTCTAAGGGGTCCATGTATGTTCAAGCATCATATTATATCCTCTCAAAGTCAAGAATGTCAAAAAAATCACAAGAACTGAGATTGGCATGGAAGCAGAGCTAGGTTTAACTGCACAAATGACCTAGAATTAGGGTTTTGGTTTCAAAGGCCATAACTCCAAATTTTTTGGTCATTCTTGTTTCTATTGGTCTCTATATGGTATAGGGATCATGCATATCAATTTTCATGAAGAAATTCCATGGGGAAGGCATCTGATCAAGAGTTGACTTTTTAAGCAAGTCAGTGCAAAATCAGGGCATCTGAGGCCCCCAATGACCCAACCAAAGGGTGTTCTTCATCATTTTGATTATGAATGATCTTTATTTGATCATGGAAGATGTTGGAAGTTCACAAAATTGAAGGATTTCAAGCCATTTGCAAAGTTGACTTTTCGGGAAAAATGACTTGTAATGGAAACTTGCCATTTTGGGAAACTTTTTTAACCCTTGCTTTTTGATTCAAAAATGCTTCAAATGAGAAAACTTTGGTCATGAAAGTTGTAGAATGGATCATTCCCTTTTCAAAAAGTACAAGAACTCATTCTAATTCATTTTGGATCAAAAGTTATGGCTTGTCAAAGTTGGGAAAAATCACATAATTTCAAGTTTTCTACCAAAGAGACATTTTGCAAAATGGTTTGATAAGGCATTCTAAAGGCTTCAAATGTACACAAACACTTCATAACATGTCAAATGGACCTCTAAGGATCAGAATGGTACTTTAAATTATTCCATTTCATGCCTTAAACTTGAAGAATTTCCAAAAGGGGGAAAGTTGTGCCAATTTGCAAAATAGATCAAAACTTCTCATCCACTTGCCTCGGTTCACAAAATCAGATTCACAAGCACTCCATGATCTCAGCTGAACACAACCATGCCCCTAGGCCAGCTTGCCATGACCCATACCTCAAGTACACCAACTTTTGACATTTTGGCAACTTGCCCGTACCAATCAGCATAGGCCAGCACCCACTCTCTGACCTATCACACTTCTTTATGTGGATCAAATACAAGCAAAAGCACATAACAAAAAAGCCTGAGACTCCAAGAACACAGCACACTCAAAAATCCTCTCATTTGCAAAAGCCTTCGAATCTCTTGATTCAACCATCAAACCTTCAAACTTTTTTCACCATTCAACTCTATAAACCTCACTGATCATTTCCCACCCTCCATTTTGCACTAAAACATCCACAATCAAAAACACGATTTTCACATTTCACAAACTGAGTTTCTGCCATTTCCATTTCAAGGCCATATAAACTCCAGCCAAGCATCTCAAGCTTCTAGGGAGGATCATTGGAGTGAATTTGAAGCAAAGAACTGGCCAGAAAGTCCCTGTTTCGAAAGCTCAAGCTCAGGTAGCCATGGCATTTATTTTTCCAGAACTCTCATTTTATGTTATAGGATGATTCTACATGTTTCACTGATTGCCATGATGTGTTTAGTTTTGAAAATAGTTGAGAAATAAGCATTTCATGAGCTTCTGAAATTTCTGAGTTCTTTTCCGTTTTGCTTCGATTCACAAGTTTGATGATGAATAAATGAATTTTGATGACTGATTCTTGTTGGGGTTGGGGAGAGGATCATTTCTGGAGAGTTTTAGGGCTTAGGGATGCGTATTGAGAGAGATAGTATGAATGGCTGGCCGGAGAAGATGACCGGAACACTGTTCCGGTCACCTGAAAGTGATTAGGGTTCAGATTAGGGTTAATGACTTAATTAGCGTAGTTTGAATGTGAGCCGTCCAGATGCGCGCGCTGGTCAATTCCCTCCCTTTCTTGTTTGAATCCTGGCCCTCAGATTTGATTACTTCATTTAATTCATATTTTTAATTCATTTTAATTGCATTTTCTTTATCATTTTATTTAAAATAGCAAAATACCTTTAAAAATTCTGAAATTTTTTGTCAAGATTTTCATTATTTTTCAGAACAAAAAAATATTTTTATTTTTATTTTTTGCATTAAAAATTATTTTTAAATCATTTAAAAGTTTATTTTTAATTAATTAATGAAAATTAATTAATTAAAAATACTTTTCGGTATTTAAAAATCACAAAAAAATTCATGTAATATTTAAAAACATTTAGAAACATTGTCCAACTCTCAAACCAAATTTCTTGTTTGTTCTTGATGCCTTTTGATAATTTTCTTTGGATTTAATTCCATTTCAAGGCATTATTTTGTTTCAAACTTCAAAAATTCATTTCTGCCTAACCATTGAGAGTTGGACAATGATTCTTTTTGCATTGCATCTTGCATAACATGTAGTTTATAGGATAAAATTGGCTTGAATTGATCTTGAATTTTCAATTTGTTTTGCATTTTTCTTGTCAAGGTACCTTAAAACCCTAGCAATCTTAGGAAATTCATAACTCTCACTAGGTTAAGAGTTGGATCCCCTCCTTTGGGCAGTGAGTTTGTATAGGTCTAAGGTTCCTTTGATTGCATTTTCAAATTTTTATCATGTCATTTGCTTCTGGTTTTGGATTTTTGCTTTGTATGTTGCATATAACCCTAATTCATGCCTTCCTTTGCATCCATCTTCCATTTGCTTGCATACCATGACTTGCCATGACATTTTGTGCATCCATTTGATTCATAACACATCTTAGGACATAGTAGAATCATGTTTGATCATTGCATCTTTCATTTGCCATGTTATATGTCTTTTGGATTCCATAACTTTTCATGAACATCCATGGTTCAAAACATGCTTCTCTTGCATCCATATGTTTGTATGATCATCCTCATACCTTGTTCCATGTTTACATCATCTCTTAGCATCATTAAAATCATACCCATGCTTCTGGTTTTGGTTTGCATCATCACATTTCATCTCATATGCATTGCATTTCTTTTCTTATGCTAACATTTCAGGTGGTAAGTTGTTTGAGAAGTGAATTTGCCTTCACTTCTCACAATCTCTTTTCATCTCTCTTATGCATCATTGCTGCATTTTATCTTGTGTATTGGATTGAGCTTGCTAATTCTTGTTCATCTTACTTTCTTTCTTCAAGCAACTTGTCTTCTTAAGTGAAGCAAGTTGTTTTGCTTCTCTTTGCTCCTCTCATCTGCTTCCCTCCTTGGTGGTTCCTTGAAGATTTCTCTTGCAAACCTCACAAACCCTAGGAATGACCAAGCATGATAACAATTAGGGTTTGATTAGTCCCCCACTTAGCTTTTACCTTTGTGTCTCTTTGAGTCTTCTCTTCTCATCTCATAATCAGGGACTAAACCCTAAAGGCTTTAAGGCTTTGTGATTAAGCTTATGCCTGCATCCTTCTATTAGGATGGAGTGTATAACTTTAATCCTAAGTGTTAAACCCTTAATGTGTTTAAATCCTTTAATTAATCCATCTAATAATCATCAAGACATCAAGCTTGTAACTTGGGCCTTGCATTAGGGTTCTAATTCTTCCTTAATTGGTTAAGAAGGACTAACCCTAGTGTTAATGGACAAGTCCCCCTCAAGTTGTCTTACAAACCCTAAAACTCACTTCTCCATCTTATCATTAACTAAAATCCATCTAATAAAGGCTTTGTTTTGTCATGAGGTTAATCCCTAATCATGGATTAAGTTGAGGAGTCTTCCTCAGCTTAAACATTCTCATCTATTATCCTTCTATTAGGATGGTGTAATGAGTCTGTTTAATCCCTGATTATGGCTTAGTCTCATTACTTAACACTAAACAAAAACAACAAAAACATCTAAATAATCACAAGTAGGTTAATGATCTTAATCCTACACCATGGTGATTAAGTGTGAGATGCTGACTTCACACTTAAGGTATTTTCATTACCCCTAATCGGAGGGAAGATGTGATGAGTTTACTAACCCATTGGTTTAGGCTTAAGCTCATTAACTTATGACAAACATCCAAAAGCAATAAAAGACTGAAAACACTGAAAAACAAACAATAATCGTCTCCTCCGGGATTCTTTTCTCATCATCTTCACTCACAAACGAGAACTCGCTTCTTCCGTCTAATGCAAGACAATTTGCACCTGAGCCAGACAGGTCATACACTTGAGCATAGACAAGTAAGCAGTTCATAAGTCAATTTATCTTTCAGTCTCTTTGGGTCGAACTACGGTGTTCTGACTTCCTCATTGCACGAGAGGATACGTAGGCATAACTTAACAGTTATCGAACAAAAGTCTCTGTATATTCCCCCTCTTTCTAGCCTCATTCTTTAAGCCTCATACTCCTGAGCATCTCATTCTTGTTCTTACACTGACACTTCTCTTATACACTTCACAATTCTTTTACACTAACACTTGCATTCTTTCCAGCTTTGACACACTAATAGCACTGACACTACCCCTTTAAAACACAAATCTTTTAAGCGTGGATCCTGTCGAGTACGGCAAACAATCTGGGTGCTAATACCTTCCCAGGTTGTAACCAACCCCCTTTCTCAGTCTCTCTGGTTCGCAACCGTCTTATCCATATCTTTTCTTAGGTCTATGCAGCATTACCTTTCCTCCGGGATAAAAATGCCTAGCTGGCGACTCTTGTCTTTCTGAGTTCACCCCTGTGTGTTCTCATCCTTTTCGCCGACCGTTCGCGTCTGTACCCCTTCTGGCCTGAGGTGTCATCTGATGGGAGCGACAGCTGCGTGCAAGACTTTTAATAGTGCGTTCCGATGAGCCTCGGAGCACATTAGCAATGATAGTATGGAGATTTTAGAAGGTGTTTGGTGAAGCTGGTCTACCACCTTGTAATCACTTTTCTTTATGATTCTCATGAATTCATCAACCTCTTGATCAAAAGGAGTCTTCAAAGCTTCTTTAGCAACTGGTTCTTCTTGCACCATGCTCTTCCCTTTTGCCTTAGCAGCAGCTTCTACTTCATCAACGGGTCTTGGAATTTACGAGGCAAAGAGACATCCGCTTCTAGTGAAGCCTCCGCCTCCCCCCACATTATCTATCTGAGGTGAAGAAGTTGATGATTCCAAAGTGATTTTCTGCCCCTCGCAGTATAGATCTGAGTCGTAATGCCAAGGGATGGCATTATTGCTTTTGTAAGAAACTGGCCCAGGCACCGTGATAGTGACCGGACTGATAGCAGCTGCAGAGAGGACCACAATGGTGTGTGGATCATAGTATATGGTAACTGGTGCTCTGACAGGAGTAGCATTTTGTGAGTTGTTGGCAGGAACATTTGCAGGATCATAGTATATTGTAACCGTTGAGAAACTTTCATTAATTGCTCCTGATGTTGTAGAAGGCACTGTTGACTGGATGGGTGTTGAAGTTGTAGCAGGAATGGTGACTGAACTTGCATCCGTTGAAGTGATTGATTGAGCAGTTGTTGGAGTTGTAGTAGAATCCGTCGGAACAATGGTTGCTGACGTTGTAAGAGTATTCTTGACTGTTGGCGAAGGGATTGTTGGAGTTGTAGTCGCTGTTGTTGTAATTTGAAGGATACCATCCTTAATAAGACCATCTATGCCGTTTCTCAGCCTTTCACACCCATTAACGGCAATGTTGCAATATTCACATCCCAGCTCACATCCGGGGAACACTTGGCATTCTAGCAGCTGAGCTTTGATCTCAACCAGAGGTGGTCGGATCTGTGCAACACTGGTGATTAAGATGGATGGTTTGCCTTCCTCAATAGCATTAATCCTAGGCCCGTTGTGACTAGGCATTGGATTTCTTGTGACATTCGGAGGAGGTGTGAAGTTGAGAGCTTTTGAGTCCACCAGATCTTGGACTTTCATCTGTAAGGCCCTGTATTTTTCAGTATTATGCCCCGGTGCGTTTGAGTGGAATGCACACCTGGCATTTGCATCATAGTTCTTTGGCAAATTAAGAGGATATGGAGGTGCCAATGTCCTTAACTCAACTAGGTTGAGCTTTAGGAGTTGTGGCAAGAGTGCATCATACGACATTGGAATTGAGTCAATTACTCTGTTTACTTGTGATGGCCTTTGCTGGAAAGGACGTTGTTGTTGGTTGTTGTTGTTGTTGTACGACCTTTGTTGCGGATAATGAACTTGTTGTTGATATTGTGGTTGTTGTTGTTGAGGATATGCTGATTGTTGAGGAATCGGAGCTGGAATGGTAACTGCTGCTACTGACCGGTGCACATACTGAAGCCTGCCCCTGCTTGCATGAATGGAATTTGTTTCACCGGCCCTTCGGGGTCCCACAAAAGGTTTTATGGGATTGTTGGACGAACTTGTACCACTGTCGGAAATTTTGCCCATCTTTAAGAGGCTTTCAATCCTTTCACCAGCTACGACCACGTCAGCAAAACTGGTAGAGGAGAAGCCAGCCAATCTATCAATATAGGTCCCTTGCAATGTATTCATGAACATGTCAGCCATTTTACTCTCTGACATGGGTGGTTGGACAGCAGCAGCAAGCTGTCTCCACCTTTGGGCATATTCCCTGAAGCTCTCTCTAGAAGACTGAGACATTCCCATTAGGAGGGTCCTGTTGGGAGCCATGTCTAGGTTGTACTGATATTGCCGGATGAAAGCCTCGGCCAAATCCTTCCAACATCTTATGGTGGCCCTAGAAAAATGCGAATACCACTCTATCGAAGCTCCAGTCAGACTGTCTTCAAAGTAGAACATCCATAGCTTTTCATCCATGGTATACGCTTTGAGTCTTCCCAGGAAAGACTGCAGGTGAGTTCGTGGACAGGAGGTACCATTGTAGTTTTCAAAGCATGGGGGTTTGAATTTGTGGGGAATTCTCACCCCATACACTAGTCCCATATCCATTACATCGAAGCCCAAGGAATTCTGAGACTCCAAAGATCTTAACTTCTCAGTAATTTCGTCCAATCTCCTGTCATATACTTCATCTCCAGCCCCCATAACAGTAAACTGCTCTTCTTGGGGATCCTCTTGCAAGATTCTCCCCCCAGCAGTATTACCTTGCACATTCCTCGGGATGTTAACTTCCGAATCCAGATGAGGTCCAAATACTGGTGGGTCAATACGAGGCTGGCCCCGCTCATTGTTACTAGTCCCTCCTGTTCCAAGATGAGGCTCCTCGGGAGTTTGTCTTTCCACCAGCTCTCTTAACCTTTCCTGACTCTGGGCTAAGCCAGTCATCATTGCCATGAATTGAGACATCTGATTTCTCATCTCCACTCTCTCATTAGCCATCTGATTTCTGACCTCAGTCAGATCCTGCTGTACTTGTTCCATTTGAATACCGACAAGGTTGTTACGAGTCGGGTACCGGTGCGTGCGGTTGACAGGAAACACTCGGCGACGAGCAATGTTTCCTGAAGTCACAACAAAGTTAGAAACAATAATAATAACAAAACCTACAAAACAAAACAAAAGTTAGTATGCAATGCAGTATGCTTATTTGTTTTCCAAGGTATCCAGTTTGGTTCTTGGTTCTGACCTTTCCAGACCTCGAGGAAGATGCTTGATGTTGTTGAGAGGAAAGCCCAAATGGAAACAAACTAAAATATATTACAAATGGGGAATAGTACATAGTTTGTTTTACAACACATGCCCATGGAGGGTCAAAATACAATAAAATCAAAAGTACATCAAATGGAAACAACAACAAACAAAGAATCAAACATCCAGTCCAAACTCATCCTCTTTGACCTCCTTCAGGAGTGCCTAGGTCACTGGACCAACTGGGTGCTCTATAATGGTCCTAATGAGGAGGTTTCTGGTAGCAATGGCAGTAGTCAGCTTCTTATGCCTGTCCTGGTCCTTTGATCTCTTCACCCCTGCTCTGAGCCTCAACTCTGAAATCTCCTTCTGGGTTGTCAACAAAGCTTCCTGCTGCTTCTTCTCATTGGCCTCTAGCTGTTCAATCTTGGCTTGAGTCTTTTGGTCTTTTTGTGTACGGGCTTCAGTGATTCTGACCCACCTAGCCTGACTCTCTTGCAGATAGAGCTCAGTCCTAGCCTTCTGAATCTTGGCTTCTTTATAGGCATTCTTCAATATTTGTTCCCCGGCTCTTGCTTTCCTGATATAGTCCTCTGTCTTCTCAATTTTGGTAAGATGCTCCACCCTAAGCTTCTCCAATCTCTCAATATCCAGACGACCATCACTTCTTTCCCAAAGAGTCTTCTTCAAGGCTTGAGATAGGTTCTCATTCCTTTCCTTCAGCTTCTCAAATTCTTCCAGGCTGACAGTTGCTGCTGGCTGTACTGTAGATGGTCCAAGCATGTTTTCCAAGATGAAAGGCATTCTGGTAATTTGAGCTCTAGTACGGGACCAGTCATAGTACTGAGCTGAAGCAACATTATTACACCTTCCAAGGATAGCTACCCCCTTTGTCTGGATGTTGTCCCAAGCCCAGGATGCTTGTCTGACAACAGCTGAATTAAGTTTTACTTCACAATACAGGGTCTCGGCTAAATCTTGTCCTCTGGGTGGATGAACCAAGGCATAACCCAGTTGTCTCTTAAACAGTAAAGGATTGTAGTTGATGCAACCCTTCACTCCTATCAGAGGCAAATTTGGGTATTGTCCACAGCTGGTGATAATGTCCTTGCCTTTGGTGCTCTGGGTGCACCATCTAATATCATCTGAAGTCAAGGCAATGAGCCTCTTGGCCCAATTCTTCTGTTGGTGGGGATTCAAGAAGGCATCTGATTTAGGAAGGTGTCTGAGCAGCCAGGTGTAAAACAAAGGAGCACAACATCTCACCAACTCCCCCCTTTGTTTCTCATTCCTCTGATGAATGGAGTAGTAAAAGTCCCCCAGCAGTGTAGGCACTGGGTTCTTCAGAAGAAACAGATGGATGGAATTCTTGCTGACAAATTTAGGCTCATCTGCAAACAATATAACCCCATATATGCTGAGGGCTAACAGTGCACAGACTACCCTCCACTCTCTCAAAGAAGCCTTCAGGATGGCCTGAGAAATCAAGAAGTCCAAATGCAAACCAGGGATCCCAGCTTTTGTTGTCATACTTTGCTCAATCAAGGCAGGCTCCAGGTACAATGCCTTTGCTATCTCTTCATTTCTGGGAGCTGGCATCTCTGGGTTGAAAGGGATTCCACCCCTGATAGGTACTCCAATCAATGAAGAAAACTCTTCCAGTAGAGGCCCTAATTGAAAGTCTGGGAATGTGAAGCATCTCAAAGGAGGGTCATAAAACTGCAAGCATGTGTGGATCATGCTTCTCTGAGAAGGGTCAAGGTCCATAACCATATCCAGGATACCTCCATGGTGCTCTCTAAACCGTGGGATGTGGTCAGGTGTGATAAGAGACTGGACCTGCTTGATACCAGTCAACACAGGCTCAAAGAAATGGTAGGATATGTTGCTCTTCCTGGGAGTAGTCATGAGTGCTGCTGAAGAAACTGAAGATAAGTGCTGATGAAGATCACGGACTGATGCTGGAGATGAGCCACTGATAGGCTGATGCTGGTAATGATGAAGACAGCTGAAGCAGATAACTGATGAAGATAGATGAAACAGAGGTCTATGCAAAAGAAGGGGTCAAAACCAAACCAGATATGATATGGATACCCTGAAAAGCAAATAAGCAAATGTTAAATGATGCAATGATGATATATGCAAATGATATGCAAGGGTTTGTGATCAAGTTGGATCTGATTATCTGTCTTGATATAGGCCCATGTATGTTCAAAGGTCTAGATGAAGGCTTAGAAATCCAGAAACCAGGGTGGGGGACTCAAATAAAGAGTCACATGTCCAGGGTTTAATCACAAGAACTGTCCAAAATGAGGTACTCTTAAACAATATAGTAACAGGGTATGATGTGGCCAAGGGTTCCTGCAAACCTGTAAACAACCCAACCCCCTCACAGGTAGTGCTCTAGAACAAGGATCCTCAGACTTGGATCAGTTATGAGAAGTGTAAACACTTCTAACCCTGAGGTACAGTGTTTATAATAACCATAAAAGATCCTCCTCTAATTCACCTCAGCTTCTGAAGGTCATAATAAAGGTCATCCAGACTTAGCAGGCTTCCCAGATAGCCCTAGCACTACAGGAAATCTGTAGCACAGAGTTCTCAAGAAGAAACCCACATCTGAACCGTGTTTCATATTCTCGCACCAGACCGAAATGGAATGGGAAAGAATATGAACCACTCTAGACTAGGTGTCACTCAGGTCCCAGGTATAGGACCTTAAACTCTCAATGGAACCCCACCCATCAAAACAACAAACCAGATCCAGTAATGACAATATGACAGTATGATGCATAAAACTGTAAAGAAAGCAGTAAATAAGACTGTAGATAAAACAATAAAGCAAATACATAAACACAATTAGCACATAACACCCCAGTAAACACAATTCAAACGCGCACTAGGAGGAACCCACAAAAAGAACCAGAAGCCCTGGTTACAATATAAGGGTCCCCAGCAGAGTTGCCAAGTTGTCGCTACCACCAAATGACACCGGGTCAGATGGGGTACAGACGCGAACGGTTGGCGAAAGGAGAGAGAACACACAAGGGTGAACTGAAAAGAAAAGAGTCGCCAGCTAGGCATTTTTATCCCGAAGGAAAGGCAATGCTGCATAGACCTAGAAAGATATGGATAAGACGGTTACGAACCAGAGAAACTGAGAAAGGGGGTTGGTTACAACCTGGGAAGGTATTAGATCCCAGATTGTCCGCCGTACTCGACGGGATCCACGCTTAAAAGATTTGTGTTTTAAAGGGGTAGTGTCAGTGCTATTTTGTGTGCAAAAGCTGGGAAAGAATGCAAGTGTCAGTGTAAAAGAAATGTGAAGTGAAATAAAGAGGTGTCAATGTAAGAAAGAATGAAGCTCAAGACTATGAGACTTAGAGAATAATGCTGGAAGAGGGGGGATATATAGAGACTTTTGTTCGATAACTGTTAAGTTATGCCTACGTATCCTCTCGTGCAATGAGGAAGCCAGAACACCGTAGTTCGACTCAAAGAGACTGAAAGATATATTGACTGATGAACTGCTTACTAGTCTATGCTCAAGTGTATGACCTGTCTGGCTCAGGTGCAAACTGTCTTGCATTAGACGGAAGAAGCGAGTTCTCGTTTGTGAGTGAATGAGGTGAGAAGAGAATCCTGGAGGAGACGATTGTTCTTTGTTTTTGGTGCTTTCAATCTTTTATTGCTTTTTGTGTTTGTCATAAGTTAATGAGCTTAAGCCTAAACCAAGGGCTTGTAAACTCATTATATCCTCCCTTATTAGGGATAATGAGAATACTTTAAGTATGAGATAATCACCTCACACTTAATTACCATGATGTAGGTTTAAGATCATTAACCTACTTGTGATTATTTAGATTTTTTTGGAGTTTTTGTTTAGTGTTAAGTAATGAGTTTAAGCCATAATCAAGGATTTAATGGACCCATTACACCATCCTAATAGAAGGATAATAGATGAGAACATTTAAGCTGAGGAAGGCTCCTCAACTTAATCCATGATTAGGGATTAACCTCATGACAAAAAAAAACCTTTATTAAAGTGGATTTTAGTTAATGATAAGGTTGAGAAATGGATTTTATGGTGTGTAAGACAACTTGAGGGGGACTTGTCCATTAACACTAGGGTTAGTCCTTCTTAACCAATTAAGGAAGAATTAGAACCCTAATGCAAGGCCCAAGTTACAAGTTTGATGTCTTAGTGATTATTAGATGTATTGATTAAAGGAGTTAAACACATTAAGGGTTTAACACTTAGGATTAAAGTTATACACTCCATCCTAATAGAAGGATACAAGCATAACCCTAATCACAAAGCCTTAAAACCTTTAAGGTTTAGTCCTTGATTAAGAGATGAGAAGAGAAGACACAAAGATGACACAAAGGTAAAAATAATGGGGGACTAATCAACCCTAATTGTGATCATGCTTTGGATGTTCCTAGGGTTTATGAGGAGAAACAGATGAAAGGAGGAGAAACAGAAGAAACAAGTCAACTTGCTTCACTTAAGAAGACAAGTTGCTTGAAGAAAGAAAGTGGAGAAGGAGCATGAATGAGCAAGCTCACTCTAATACAAAAGTAAAATGCAGCAATGATGCATAAGAGAGATGAGAAAAGATTATGAGAAGTGAAGGCAAATTCACTTCTCAAACACTTACCACCTGAAAAGTTAGCAAAAGGAATTTGCCTTCACTTCTCATACATGAATGCAAGGATGCAAACCAAAACCAGAAGCATATTTATGTTGTAAATGATGCAAAGAGATGATACAAATGGTGAACATGAGATGTGGATGATCATATAAGAGATGAGAATGCAAATGGGACAAGTAAGAAGCATGAAAGTTCATAAAAACACATGACATGTAATGAAAGCAAAAGCATGACAAATGAATGATGCAATGATCAAACATGATTCTAATGTGTCCTAAGATGTCTCATATGTCATGTGGATGCATAAAATGTCATGGCAAGTTCATGTATGCAAGCATATGAAGGATGAATGCAAATGAAGGCAAAAATTAGGGTTTAGACATAACATGCAATGCAAAATTCAAAATCAGAAGCAAATGACATGATAAAAAATTGAAAATAGGATCAAAGGAACCCTAACCCTATACAAGTTCACTGCCCAAAGGAGGAGATCTAAATCTTAACCTAATGGAAGTTATGATTTTCTCAAGTTGGCTAGGGTTTTAAGGTACCTCTCAATGATGAATGCAAAACAAATTGAAAATGAAAGATAAATTCAAACCAATTTTATCCTAGAAACTACATGACATGAGGAATGCAATTCAAAAAGAACCATCATCAAACTCTTCATGGTTAGGCAGAAAGGATTTTTCTAAGTTAGGGCAAAAATATTGACTTTTAAGAACCCTAAATCCAAAGAAAAATGTCAAAATAGGTCAAGAACCAAAAAGAAATTTGTTTGAAGGGTTTGATAATGTTTCTAAATGTATCAAAATGCAATATGCTTTTTTTGGTGATTTTTAGAAACTTAAATGGTATTTTAATTAATTAATTCTCATTAATTAATTAAAATAAACACTTAAATATTTTAAAAATACGAAATTTATGCAAAAAATAAAATAAAAATTATTTTCAGAATGAGAAAAATATTTTAAGTCATGATGCAAAAAATGAAATTTTTTAGAAGTGTTTTGCTATTTTTAATAAAATGTAGAAAGAAATGCAATTAAAATGAATTTAAATGAAAGTCAACTGATCTGAGGGCTGTGGTTCAAACCTAGGACGCGGGAATTGACCAGCGCGCGCATCTGAATGGCCAGAATTCAAACTTCCCTAATTATGATTAAAACCCTAATCTGAACCATAATTACTTTCAGGTGACTGGAACAGTGTTCCGGTCATCTTCTCCGGCTAGCCAAACATGCTATCTCCCTCAATACGCAACCCCAAGACCCCTAAAGCTCCAGAAATGATCCTCACATCAACCCCAACAAGAATCAGCCATCAAAATTCATTTATTCAACATCAAGATCATGAATCGAAGCAAAACGGAAAACATGGCAAAATTTTCAGAAGCTTATGAAATGCTTATTTCTCAACTATTTTCAAAACTAAACACATCATGGCAATCAGGGGAACACATAGAATCATTCTATAACATAAAATGAGAGTTCTGGAAAAATAAATTCCATGGCTACCTGAAGTTGAGCTTTCGAAACAAGAGCTTTCTAGCCAGTTCTTTGCCTCAAATCCACTCCAATGATTCCCCCCAAGAGTTTGTGATGCTTGGTTGGAACTTAAATGGCCTTAAAAGGAAGTTGGCAGAAGTTCAGTTCATGAAATGTTGAAATCGTGTTTTTGATTCTGAGTGTTTTAGGGCAAAATGAAGGGTGGGAAATGATCAGTGATGTTTATGGATTTGAATGGTGGAAAAAGTTTGAAGGTTTGATGGTTGAGCTATGAGTTTCGAAGGGTTTTGCAAATTTGGGGGATTTTGAGTATGTTGTGTTCTTGGAGGTTTCATCTTGTGTTGTGTTATGTGTTGGGTTGCTTTTGGTACACATATCAATCCTTTATAGGTCAGAGAGTTGTTGTGGAGCAGTGTGATTGGTATGGAGCAAAATGCATAAAGTCAACATTTGTGTAAGTGAAGGCATGGGCTGGTTCAGTCATGGTACAAGGGTATGGCTCGAGTCAGCTTGCTTCAAGGAGGTCCATGGAAGTCATAGTTTGTAGCTGGCACAAGTGGCTGAAGAGATTTGATCCATTTTGCAATTTTGGGGAAGTTTGGCCCCTTTTGAATTACTTGAAGTTCAAGGCATGAAACTTGGGATTTCTTTGTGCAATTATGATTTTTAGGTCATGTGTGATGTTTGTGTAATGGTTAGAAGTCACTTTGAGGTCACATTTGGCTTTGGCAAGTGTTTTTGCAAACTTCCCTCTTCGGCGCATAAGTGAAATTTAGTGATTTTTTCCAACTATGCAAGGCCATAACTTGAGTTCTATGATGAATTAGATCAAGTTCTTGTACTTTTTGAAAAGGGAATGATCCAATCTACAACTTTCATGACCAAGAATTTTTCATTTGAAGCATTTTTGAATCAAAAAGAGGAGGTTGAAAAACTTTCCCAAAATGGCAAGTTTGCATTACAAGTCACTTTCCCAAAATGGCAACTTTGCAAATGGCTTGAAATTCTTCAATTTGGTGAACTTCTAACTTCTTATAAGATCAAATAAAGATCATATATATCCAAAATGATGAAGAAGACCCTTTGGTTGGGTGATTGGGGCCCTCAGATGCCCTGATTTTGCACTGACTTGCTCAAGAAGTCATCTATTGATCAGATGCCTTCCCCATTGAATTTCTTCATGAAAATTGGTGTGTGTGATCCTTATAACACATAGAGACCAATAGAAACAAGAATAACCAAAAAATTTGGAGTTATGGCCTCTGAAACCAAAACCCTAATTTTAGGTCATCTGTGCAGCTAAGCTTGGCTCTGCTTCCATGCCTTTCTTAGTTCTTGTGATTTTCTGGCTTTCTTGATCTTGGGAGGATATAATATGATGCTTGAACATACATGGAACCTATTGAGATGATTGATGACCTTTGGAGTGGCTCAGATAGCTCAGGGATTGCTCAAATCACAAACCCTAGATGCAGATGACTTTGAACCAATGCAGTGAAGCAAAAATGCACTATGAGATGATATGATTGAACTTATGCAAAATGAAAAGAATCACAAGCCATGGTGAAATGAGTGAGGGCAAATTTGGGGTGTTTACAGACAGATGCAAAATGTTGTTTGGTTTCTGTCTTGGCGATAAAGTCCTGAAAATTCCTATCCGTAAACTGGGTGTCATTGTCTGTTATGAGGGATTGTGGTACGCCGAATCTGGCTAAAATGTTCCTTTTATAAAAACATAGAATGTTGAATGCGGTGATTCTGGCCAGGGCCTCGACCTCTATCCATTTGGTAAAGTAATCAACGACCACAATTAGATACTTGTTTTGGAAGGAACTTGTCGTGAAGGGTCCTAGGATGTCCATGCCCCATTGTGCGAATGGCCATGGTGACAACATTGTTGTCAGAACGTCGGGGGGTGCGATGTTCATATCCCCGTGACGTTGGCACTTTCCGCACTTCTTGACGTGTTATTTGGTGTCGTTTTGCATGGTCGACCAGTAGTAACCTTCCTGCAATGCTTTTTGGGCCAAAGACCTGCCACCCAAGTGTTGGGCATTAATCCCTTCGTGTATCTCATGTAGGATGTTAAATATGTTCTCCTCCCCGACGCATTTTAGGAGTGGGATGGAGAATCCTCGACGGTACATCTTGCCGTTCATGAGGACGTAGGACGAAGCACAACATTTAAGGGCACTGGCTTCTTTCTTGTCCTCGGGTAACTCCTAAATCGTGAAGTACTGGAATACGGGAGTCATCCATCAACCGTTATTACCTATGACATTAATACCAATGGTAAAGTCAGGCTTTTCAATGCTAGGACGAGTAAGTGTTTCTTGGATAATGGATTTGTTTCCGCCTTTCCTTCGCGTCCTTGCTAACTTTGACAGGACGTTTGCTCGCGAGTTACGCTCGCGCGAGATATGTTGGACGTCCCAGGATCTGAAGTGTGTGAGCATCTGCTGTACCAGGGCCAAATATTCAACCAAATTGTCATTCTTTGCTTGATATTCCCCTTTTAATATCGATGCGACCAACTGTGAGTCGGTGAAAATTTTGACCTATTGGGCGCCCGTGTCCCTTGCGAGGCGGATTCCTGTCAGGAAGGCTTCATACTCCACCTGGTTGTTAGATGTTAGGAAAGAGAGAACTAGAGATACATCGACCACGAGGCCCTCCTCATTTTCAAGGATGATCCCCGCCCCACTTCTATAGGGTATCGATGCCCCATCGACATAGATGATCCACTTGTGGGCATTTTCTGACGTGGTTTCTGTCGGGGTCATCTCAGCGACAAAGTCGGCTAGGGATTGAGCTTTTAGAGCTTTCCTGACTTTGTAACGTATATCGAATTCAGATAACTCCAGGGACCATCTCAACATTCGTCTGGCCATATCTGGTCGGGCTAAAAGTTGCTTGATAGGTTGATCAGTTCTCACGACCACCGTATGTGCCAAAAAATAATGTCGCAACCTCCTGGCAGCGTTTACGAGTGCGAGGGCGACTTTCTCGATTTGTTGATATCTAAGCTCTGGTCCTTGAAAGGCTTTCCTTGTGATGTATACGAGTTTCTGCCCGTCAGAATCTTCCCTTATGAGAGTTGCATTGATGGCTTCAATATTGACAGACAAATATAAGTAGAGGACCTCCCCGATCGTTGGTCTGGACAGAACTAGGGGTTATAACAAGGCTCGTTTAAGGTGTCGTAGGGCCTTCTCGCATTATTCCATCCATTTGAATGCGACTTCTTTGCATAATAGTTTGAAGAAGGGGGAAACATGTTGGGCGGATTTCGCCACGAATCGAGACAAAGAGGCGATCATACTGTTTAAGGATTGGATTAACTTCTTCGAGTTAGGTCTAGGGAATTCTGAGAAGGCGTAGAATTTGTCGGGTTTGGCCTCGATTCCTCTTTCTATAAGATAGAATTCGAGGAACTTGCCCGCTATTACACCGAATGTGCACTTGTCAGGATTAAAATTCATTATGCATTTCCTGGCTTGGTCGAACACACTCTGGAGATGAGAGGTATGGTCGGACTCTTGAATGGACTTGACGACCATGTCTTCCATGTAAACTTCTAGCATATCCCCAATTTGCGCATGGAAGACGTTGTTCATCATGCACTGATATGTGGCTCCTGCATTTTTTAACCCGAATGGCATCACATTGTAGTAATAGTTTCCTATCGGGGTCATGAATGTGGTGTGCCTTTTATCTTTGTCAGCCATGGGTATTTGGTTGTACCCGAAATATGTGTCCATGAAGGATATCAATTTAAAACTTGCAGAGTTATCTACCAACTTATCTATGTTGGGCAGATGGTAAGAGTCTTTCGGGCAAGCCCGATTAAGATCGGTGTAGTCAATACAGAGACGTCATTTCCCATTGAATTTTTTCACAAGTACAATATTTGAGAGCCAGGTCGTATACCTGGCCTCAGTTACAAATTTGGCCTTTAGAAGGTCTTTGACTAATTTTTCAGCAGCTAAGGGTTTTTCTTCGGACTGCTTTCGCCTTCGCCGGACAACTGCGCGTGTAGTGGGGTTGATTGCAAGCTCATGGTATGCAATCTCTGGGGATATGCCTGGCATATCAGTGGTGCTCTAGGCGAAGAGGTCAACATTGTTATGCAGACATTGCTTCAACTGTTCCTTGATGTCGTCGGGAAGCCCTGTACCGATACAAACTCCTCTGTTGGGGTTGTCTCCGAAGGTTATCACTTCGAAATCTCCCGCGGGCAAAGGGCGCAAAATGACTATTTTATTTACAGGGACGTCTTCCTCGGCATCAACAGGGATGCGAGGATCAAAGTCGATAGTGTTGATCTGAGGTGCTGGCTTCTTCTCGGGCTGAACATCGTCCGTTGGAGAGTCTCTGTCTCTTGCGCGCTTACTGCTCTTTGGTGCGGTCTCTATCACGGCCTGACCTCTGGTCGCTACTTCAAAGCACCTTCTCGCTGCCTCAATGTCCCCGTGGAGAGTAGCTACATGGCCCTTCTCTGTGTAATACTTCATTTTGAGGTGGACCGTTGAAGGGACGATGATGAGTTCAGCGAGTGTTGGCCTCCCCATAATGCATTGATAGAGGGATAGACAGTCGATCACCAGGAAATACGTCTTAATTGTTTTGGAGGCGTCTCCTTTACCGAACGTGACCTTCATCTCGACGTAGTCCCAAGGCTTGGCGGTGGCCCCATTAAACCCCTGCAAATCAGAACCAACATATAGGGATAGGTTTTTCTGGTCGAGTTGCAATGCTCAGAAGAGCGAGGTGTACATGATGTCGACCGAACTTCCTTGGTCGATGAGAATTATGCGCACATCTGTCTTAGCCATCATTGCACGGATCATCAAGGGGATATGAGAATTTGGAGACCCATCGAAGAGCTCCTCTCTATAGAAGGTGATTGACTAGGCTTTCCCTTTAACTCTTTCGATGGATGAAAGCTGAATTGGTGAATCGGTGATGAATCAACCAGATGCTCGAGGTTACGCCTAATGGATTCAATAGTCATCTCGTTGTAACTTGCACCAGAAATGAGCATGGCCGAAGGGAAGCATTCCCAAGGGTTGTGTGACGCAAAGTATCTTGTGCTTAAGAGGTGTCGAGGAATGAAGAATCCTCGGGTATGGTGACTGACATGGCGACTTGCATGGGGGCGGCCTCCTCGGTGACTTCATCGACTCTCTTCGTCTCTTCTTGCCTCAGAGCTCTGTCTTTGATGTACTTCTTGAGATGTCCCTCTTTGATGAGGATCTCAATAGCTTCCTTGAGGTGGATGCAGTCTTTGGTGACGTGTCCATGACTGCGGTGAAATCAGCAATACTTTCTCTTGTCAGTATTGACCTTGGAAGTAGTTAGTTTAGGGAAGCAAACAACACCCTGCTTGAACTCAGTGTTGATGCACTCACTGAGAATCTTCTCGTGAGGAGCGGTGAAAAGAGTGTATTCTGAGAATCGACTTGTTGGTCCTCTACCTTCTTGGACGATCATCTCTTTGTTTTTCACGCCGAGGGGCCTCGTCACTATCTCTCTACTTGTGAGGTCTCGCATTCTCTTGGTTACTCGGGTCCCGTGTTTTGTACGCAACCTCCTTTTCCTCGTACTGGATGTAAGTCTGAGCCTTTTGGAACAGCTTAACGAGGGATTGGGGAGGTTCAATACCAATAGCTCTCCGGAATTCACTATTGGGCGCAATCCCTTTTCTAGGATGTATCGCTTCATGCAGTCGGTAATGTGCACTTCCACGACTTCTTTGTTGAATCGGTCGATGTAGTCCCTCATGGGTTCTTCCTTCCCCTGTATGATCCCCTCGAGGGTAGCCTCAGACTTTGGATGATGTTTAGATGTTGTGAAGTGCCTAGTGAATTGGTTTTTCAAAACTCTCCATGATGTGATGGATCTTGCAGGGAGATGTTTGTACCACGACATCACGCCTTTACGCAGGGTGATAGGAAATAACATGCATTTGATCGCACCCTCCATGTTGTGACAGTGGAGCATGGCTTCGAGTATTTCGATGTGATTGTCGGGATCTGTAGTCCCGTCATATGTGGCCAGCAGAGGAGGTTTCTCAAGTCCGCGTGGGATGCGTGTCTCCATAATCTCGCGGATGAGTGGCCCGCGATGGTCTTCATCATCGCTACTTCCTGACTCGGGGATCTGCTCCGCCGATGACGGTCTTTATTATAATGGGATTTCTTGTTGTGATCTTGATCTTCAGGCGAGCGCCTCGTTTTCCGTGGAGGAGATCGAGTACGTTTCCTAGCCCTTTCTGGGCGTGAACCTTCAGGCACATCCTGGTTTTTAGGAGGAGAAATATGTCTAGTATTTTTCCCTCTGCGACCTTGTAGAGGAAATCGAGAATGGCGGGGAGAACCTCTGCGACATAGTCTCCTGGATGGTGAGGGGAAGCGACGGTTACGTTCGAGCACCTGTATGTGTTCGCTATGTTGAAAGAGGGTGAGGTTTGCCCTGTTGAGAGCAGTGATGAGAGCTTGAGTGCCAACATCTGCGTCTGATGGGATGAGAACTGGTTCGAACACAGGATCCCCGTGAGTGACATGCGGTTGTTTCAGATTGTTTGAAGTTGGGGAAGGAGGATGTCCTTCGCTGTGACCGACATTGAGCTGGGAAACTCTGTGGTTGCCAATGTTGTCACCGTCGCTGATGACGATGGTGGAAGTGTCTTTCACAATCTCGTTGACCTGGGTAGCCATGAAGACAAAAAAATGAGCTTTGATCTTGCGGTGAAAGAAAGGGATCTTGGTCACGAAAGTTGGGGAGCTGTTAGTTTCCCACAGACGGCGCCACTGTACAGAAAGGATCCAGACAGGTCTTCGCGACCTTCAATATGGATTGTGAGGAGAAGGGGTGGTGTACCTGCAATGTACTTCGACGCTCAAGTAAATTTCAGTATTAGACAAACCAAACCAAAGATAAAGGGTTTTTATAAGGGCACATATCTGTATGAAGCGGACGCGTAGCCTTTGACTAAGTATAACTACCTCCTATAAATCTGGTGGACAGTTGACCACGTGGAAGACGTTATGACGCGTGAGGTGGAGGTCCCCAACGACTCTTTTTCTACAACGATCATATCCTCACTGATCCTTTAATGAATTTATCCCAATTAAACTATGGATTTGACCTCAATTTGACATATGACACATGCTAGGCCAATACAGAACAAATATAATATACATTGCAATGTCATTAATGTAAATGACACACTAGAGAATGAATACAATACAAATCTTTATTCTTTTCTCTCTGATTTTTTCTTCTTTCTTATTATTTCATAAAAAATCATCCAATTTTATCGAAAGACAATTTTAAAATTAATGAAATATGTATATATGTGAGTGACCCTTAAATTCTCTTAACAATTTAGTCAAAGGACTAGATTTTAAGGAAGCTGTAAATATTTAAATGGCTACAGGTGGTGTAACTAGAGTAATGAGATGTTTATATATCAGTTTTCTCAATTTGTATGGAATTTATTTAAAAATTAAAAATAATATCGGAACTGAGTCTGAAACTGAGTTTGTTCGTCGTCGTCTTCGGAGTGCAAAGCCGCAACTGTTTGCTGAATCATTCAACAATTCCATCGAATGCACCATCGATGAACTATCGCTGTAGTTAGAAACCGATAAATCTCTGTTTTGGAGATTTGATGGCGGGAACGGGATTCGGCGGCGCAATAGCACCGACGCCACTGATTAGATCATGGAGAACCGCCTTTTTAACACTGAGAGACGAAACCCTAACGAATCCTCCTCGCAATTCCACAGCTCAGTTGCTCCAGAGTCTCATTTTCTCTCATTCTCATACTCTGTTAAGTGCAGCACCCGAACTTTCTTCTCACGAGGTATTAATGCCTTCGATTTATTATCATTTGCTTTTTTTTAGATTTTTCGTTACTATCTCTCTGATTTTCTATTTGATTTGTCGCTAAGGTTTTATCGGACATAGCGTTTTTGATGGAATTGGTAGCTGCTACTTCTTCAGATGAAGAAGACTGTGTTCATATCTATACTCAAACATCACGCTTGGTATAGTTCTATTTTCAGCTTTTTTTATAGTTTTCTGATTTAATTTATTTACAATAGGATTGATTTGTATTTAATAAGTATACTGATTGATCTGGCTTCTCACAGGTTCATGATATATGTCGACACGTTAAGTTTGACATAAATGGCTCCTCTTTCGGTAGTGTTCTTGGTTCTTTCGGGAAGATGCTGGATCGGTTTCTTGGAAAAGATGCTACTGGCGACAAGTTAACTGGAATTTACAGAGCTGCAGCAATTGTTTCTGCTGTTGAATGCTTGCATGCTATTAGGTTATTTCTTGCTTCTGAAATGAATTGATATTCTTGCTGCAATTTTACTTTGGCTGTACTCATGAGTATAAGGGTATAATTATGTCTTGTGTTTGGGGGTTAATAATGCTTTTATTTGAGAATCATAATAGACAGAGCATGTTTCTCGTTTCTGCAAGCTCTTTTCTAGTACATGTGAGATTTAGATTCTGAACTTTGGTATTATTTTTAATTAGCAATGAAGGTGTTCTATTAATTCCTTGTTTAAACCATGAGTGGGAGGGCTTTATTCATATATTCCTTTTTGAATCTTCTCTTAAATGAAAATTCACAGCATATTACAAAATTCATAGGAGGCTCATCCTTACTACACTCATCTGGGGTTAAACATACGCCCAAATCTAACAAACTTGCATCTCAAGCTATTGAGCTTTTAGGCAGTTATTAGTTACAATAGCCAGAGCTAATGTTGCATTTTTCTAACAAACTGTCAAAGGCAAAAAGACACTAATAGAAGCTACAATTAAGGCATCACAAGAGAGGGAGACACCACATCTCCACCCAAAACCTTAAGCGATGTGGGACTTTAACCACTCACTATTGCACCCAATACATTGAGCTTGCTATGCAACTCTAGAAATAGGAAGAGAGAGGTTGGGTTAAAATATCTGCCTTCTGGTCAGGGCCAGGAATCTGAACAACAAACAGCTTTTCATGGATAAAGAACAAATCAACCTCCATGTGTTTAGTTCGGGCATGAAGAACTGGATTGTGAGCCATGACAACGGTACTTTGGTTGTCACAGTAAATAACAGGAGGAAGGAAATCTATCTTGAGCTCATGAAGCAGAGTTTGAGCACCACATTAACATTTCTCTACCAAACTTACTAAGGCCAAAAGGCACTATTACAAGTTGCAGCTATTTATAGCATCGAACCCATGAGATCATGAAGCAGTGTTTGAACCTGTTTGAACCCGAGTAGCACTTTATGTTCTAATAAACTAACGAAAGACCAAAAGACACTAGTACAAGCTGCTGTTATCTATAGCAGCGAACACATGAGAAAAACTCAAATAAACAATCATAATTTATCAAATAATATATTAATTCCTAAAATATCTCATATTTATTAATTATTACACCGATAGTGCATACCAATTAAACTCTAATGTTATTCTACTAAATTTTTAGTTTTTTTTATTGTTAACTAACACCTTTCAACTTTTTGTTGGTACTTTAAATTTACCCTATACAAAATCTGCTCCCTGTCCAGATGTATCATTACACTACCGCATCGAAGATGGTTGCAATCTGAAGATACTATACTAGTTAAATTTCTACTTCATGTTATTGTTAGCTCTCAAGGTGTGTCATTTTGGATGCCTCGTTCAGTATACAAAGAAAGACCAGCTGTGATTAATATGAGTTTTTCCACAGAAAGCAGTTCAAGTGAGCTACAAGCAGTATCTTTTGAGATGCTCGGCGAAGCAATCTCAAGAGCTGGGTCATCTTTCCCAGTTGATATCTGGAGATCAATGTTTGAGGTATATATACTTCTTTCTTTTATTTTCTTATAAAATTTGTATATTAATTCCAGCAAAATATTTTAACTGGTTTCTTCTGAAATAGGTGGTCAGAAAAACAATGGAAGTCATGGTATTAAAAACCTCAGTTGTGGAAGATAATGCAATGTCCAGGTAACCTGTTTGTTGGAAGATCTCAGTAGAAACCAATGAATGAATTTATTGAGAATTGAGATTCATGCTTTGGCTATATGTCATTAACTACAAGTTTCTGACGCATCTTTTCTGCAGGTTTTATGAATCTTTCCTGAGCTGTCTGCATCTGATCCTTACTGATGCTAAATGTTCAGTATCTGAGCATGTAAGGAAGACTTTATTTTTTAATAATTTTAATGCAAGGAACAAATAAATGTGTTTTACCTTGACCCCTAACCATTGTGACACTTGAGCTTTTTTCAAGGTGTCAGTTTTTGTTGCTGTGCTGCGAATGTTCTTAAATTACGGACTTTCTGGTAGAACCCCAAGTACTTTGCTAGTTGGCCACACGAAAAAGAATCTTAATTATGGAAGTCCTAAGGTACACAGGGATCAACTGAACAAGTCAGATCATAGTGTATATCGGCCTCCACACTTGCGCAAAAAGGACTGCTCAAATGTGAAGCCCAATAGAACAACATATTCTCAATATATCTCTGATAGTGAATCTTCTGCTATCAATGTTACATCTTCAGATTCAGATTTTAGTGATGGAGATGGGTCAGCTAAAGAGAGTACTAGAGTGCAGTACTCTAGGGTTAGAGTTGCTACTATAATTTGTATGCAGGTAAATTCCAAATTTACTGTCCTCTCACCCTTCCAATGTACTTTCATGAGAACTGAATCCTAATATTGAAGTTACTGTTAGATTTGCCCAAAATTTATATTTAAAATTTAGTTTAAGATTTGAAATAATAATTTTTTATTCTCAGAATTGGGAAAATCTATATGCTAATTATCACCAAAATCACTACTCTCCCTTTCAACCCTGTCCTCTAAACAGACCTATCATTCATGAAATACTGGATTTGAAGCAATGTGAATAGAAACTTGGCTCTCAAACTAGTTTATAATACCCAATAATAGATCACAAGTAACATGTGTCATAGCTCACCATTTTAATTGTGGATTTGGTCTTGCCAATACGTGCATTTTGCTTCTAATTTTTTACAACATATTTTTACCAAAAATATCACAAATTATTGATATAAATCTTCAGTTTACATGACATCACGTCTATTAGGTAAAATGATAAGCAGAAAGAGTCAGAGTTTTCGAAGATAGATTCTCTAAGACATGAAGAGTATTTTTGTTCTGCCAATCTCTGCTAATACCGCTTGTACTTATATCAGAGGATGCAGCAGTAGGCAGATACAGAGATTAGTTACAATTGAAAAGCTGATGTTCTAACTAAATAGATGGAAGTAGCTGAAAGAGAAGATTCTAGAACTGAACTACAAATATTACAAATTAGGAATGAGCAGCCTGACGCTACAAGAGAGAGTAGAAGTTTGCCAATATAACCTGTACGAAGATACTATAATAATATTCAGTTCATCTGAATGCACGACACACCCAATCCACTCAAAGTAACCATACACCTCAAAGCCAATCTACTCAGAATAATCATACACCTCACAGCTACCAATATTTCCGGTCGTTCTATACTTCTAGGATGTGTTTTGTGTGAATATGAAAATGTTATGTCATACACCTCACAGACAATCCACTCAGAATAACCATAGACCTCATAGATACCAATATATCCAAATGTTATAGACTTCTAGTATGTATTGGGCGAATGTAACATGTTATGTCACTGAAATAACGAGTCTTAAAAACTGCATTGGCTGTGATGTGATAAAACACTTACACAAATAATCTAATCTAATTCAAGTCAAATTTATTGCTAATAGTTCTAGCCTTGCTCAATAACGCTCCTAGCATTATAATTCAAAACTTTTTACTCCCTTCGTCTTATAAAACGTGTCTCATTTGCACTTTTTCTCTGTTTCAAAATAAATGTCTCCTTACAATACCAATACAACATTTATTTATTTTCCCACTATTATACCCTTATCTAATAACATTCTCTCTATTCAACAAATCTACTAACTATAATTAATAAGGGTATTTTAGTAAATGATATTAATTTTATCATTAAAATCAGCATATCTAATCATTTTTATAAGAACCACGCATAGTTCAAATAAGACACTTATTATGAGATGGAGGAAGTAACATTTAACATGACTTGAAGTCAAATTAGTCTGCGTTCCTTCTTATTGAACTTATAAATTCATATTCTATAGAGTATTATTATTGCTTATTTTAGTATGTATCAAAATCACTATGTAAAAGTAAAACAACTGATATAAATAGGGCATCTATAAGATGTTAGAAAACAATCAGTTTTAAAATCAAAGATAGTTACAGCAGGAACTAAGGTAAACATTTCCCCCCTAAAGTTTTCTAATATTTTTTTATTAGCTAAGAAAACCAATTTCAAACTTGCATATTTTGCAACCATTTCCCGTCTCAAGATTTATAAAGATAGAATAGATATTCATCAATTATTTGTGTTATTTAATTTAAGTTACCCCTTTGGTGACCATAGATAGATCCTCGTCATTTTTCCTGTTGATTACCATCGCCGACAGGAAAGCTAATTTGGCAACTTTGCCCTGGTTGCCTCTGGGTTTTTATTTCTTATTTACCATCCTTGTGATTATGCTTGGTGTGAAGGATCTTTGTCAAGCTGATTCTAAATCTTTCTCCATGCAATGGTCGTTGCTTTTGCCAACCAGTGATGTACTACAACCAAGGTATGGGCTGGCATTCTTCTCGCATTTAATTCAAATTTCTCTTATCATGTTTCTCGTCTAATGCCATTTGACATTGTTTTTTTTTTCTTTTTGCTGACCATATAATTGTTTTATTGCATATTCATAGGATGCGTGATGCAACTTTAATGACCTGCCTGCTATTTGATCCTTGTTTGAAGGTAACAACTTTTGTTGATATTTATGTATGGCTGTCTCACTTTTGTTGTGAATTTCATCTTGAGTGTTAGTGGTTTCCCAAAGATAGAACTAATCTCTATATAGAGTATTCTAACCTAATGGGCCTTACTAAAGATCCAAAACATGAATTAATACTAATAATACTAAAAATAACAATAGTATAGTATTTATTTACAACATTTTATATAATAATTAATTATATAATATTTAATACTCTTGAAGTAACTTAATTCCTTCTCATGTTAAATAAATACTATACTGTATACATATTATTACATATGTATAGTATTGTTATGTAATAACCATTTCTTTGGTATTTTCTCTACATTTAGCACTTTCCCATTTTGCCAACTCTTGCATCTCGTGTCATATACACACACAGCCCACTCCTCTGGATCTCATATTTGTTTCCTTTCTAAAATAAACATTTGTAATGAGTCTATCGTATTCACATATAAGAAAAGATTATATTATGCTATCTATAGGCACGTATGGCATCTGCGTCAACACTAGCGGCCATGTTGGATGGTCCATCTTCCATTTTCCTGCAAGCAGCAGAATACAAAGAATCTAGCAAAGTTGGATCTTTTACCGCACTTTCAAGCTCCCTTGGGCAAATTTTACTGGAAATTCATAAAGGTAGCCAAAACATCTGCAGTATCTTATTTAATTACGTAGTTGCTCAAACAGTTTTTTTATTAAACTTGTGTTCTTTAAAAAATTATTGACTCTTCATTTTCCATGGATTACTTGATTTTCACTCTTCCATTTTTTTTTTCTATTGCAGGTATTCTTTACTTAATACAGAATGAAGCTCATGGTAAATTGCTGGCATTGTTATTCAAAATTATCAGACTTTTGATATTACATACACCGTATGTCTCTTTGCTTCCAGCACCATCAATATATTTTATTTAATCTCACAATGCTCTAGTTCTATTATGGTTGGAGTCGGGATTTTCTTCGGCGTCATTTGAAATGCTGTAGGAGGTGGATAAGATGATTATATAAATGTTTACTAAGACAACATGAATGGGAAGTGGGAGCACCCCTATAATCAACAATTTTACCAACTCAGAAACTTCCATCTGTAATTGAACAGCGCTGCCTAATGGTTTTCTCAATGCTCAATGTTGTCGGCATTTAATAAGTATTACTGAATGTTGAAACTGAAACAAATGAAAATGAAACCCGGGGATAAAAAGTCGGGAATTGCAAATATGAAATTCAAATAGATACTTAAGCGATGTACCAAATATGTGCCGGACAACACAAAATTAGATTAATGTTTATATCTAATCATTCAACGGTTCAACCTCCTGTTCATGTAAGTTGTGAGGCAAATTTAGAATTGAACTATAAAAAGTAAGCTATGTGCAGGAAGTTAGTAGCAGGGAAAAGAGTGAGAAAAGTTTTCCCCTTATATACGACAGTTACTTGATTAATGTAAATCTGACAGAATTACCCACATAATCTTAAGCCACAAATTTTAACCAAAATATCTTGAAATTATGCAGATAAGCCAGCTATTACTGCTTTTATCTTCTACTGCCTTTACATCACAACTTCTTTATGTTTTAGTGTCAGACAGCTCATTATTTCATATGATCAAATTATAGGGATATAAGTTGGGAAGGAATATATGAATACAGGTTAAACATTCAATAATTACAGGGAATAACAAAATAATTAATTACAAAAATTGATGTTGGTTAAGCATATATGCAAAATGTTTAATAGCATTAATTAGGAAGTAGGGTAAACATTCAATAATTACAGGGAATAACAAAATGATTAATTACAAAAATTGATGTTGGTTAAGCTTAATATATGCAAAATGTTCTGTCAAAAAAAAAAAAAATATATGCAAAATGTTTAATAGCATTAATTACACCAATACCACATTTGGTTCTTAATTTCTAGGAGTTAGTTATGGGACTTTCAGTCTTCATTCTAAATGTAAACCGGTTAATTATGCTATCTTTACTGTTGACAGTTGACACTGGTTTTTCAGTCTTTTATCTATTTATGCCTGTGGAAAATTAATTATTTTTCTCACTGAAATAATTTTGTTTGCCAGATATTCGAGAATGCCACCAAATTTGTTGCCTACTGTTATTACTTCTCTTAGGACGAGGATTGAAGAAGGGTTTCGGTCCAAAAGTGACCGGAATAATCTGCTGGTTAGTTGTATGATTGTCCAAAGTATTGTTGTCCTTATGGACCCAGAACTTCTGGGGCAGTAATTTGTTTGACATGACCCGTGTTAGCAGGATGCTGCGTTTGGTTGTTTGACATTAGCTCTGTCTTCCTCACCATCCTCTGCTCAAGTAAAGAAGTTGCTCTACGATGAAGTTTCCTCAGGTATCTTTTATAGTACTCTTGATGTTAAAAGTAATTGAACAAGTTATCATTTAAAATAAAATAAATGGTCTAAAATCTTAGATCAACCATTGCTCTAGATGTGAATATTTCTTATGAATATTCATTCATTCTTATTTTTTGTTCACATAATTCTTGAATGTTTATTTCATTTGAATGTTTCAGTTATTTTGATTGAGATAGATATACAGTCACATACCTGATTAATAGTGAATGCATAGGAAATGATATTTTTGTGTATTGTTTAATTGGATTGGTGTTGTATCAATGATTAAAAAGCTAGGCGACGAAATAAGTTTCAGGGGTGTATTATGAGATTGTGGGGATGGGGGATTTGGTTGATGAGGTTGTCATGGTGGGTTTTTATAATTTGAAGGTTGTTGGGATATTATTTAGTCTATTCGCACTAGGCTTGGATGTGTACCTATGGTAATAGTGTTCAATTTAATTATAAGTAATAATGATGCACAAAGTTTGATTAGGCATTGCAATGAATCCTAGGTGTCGCCTTTTAGACTTCATTCCTAAACAAAGAATGGGAAGATGTTAGATTATGCATATTGCTTGGCATATCCTTGAAATCTCCAGGGTCAACTTTATGACTTCATTCATAATCAGGGAATTTGAAGATGTTTGATTAGGCATCTTGCGTGACATATCCTTGAAATTTTGTGAGCTAATCACCTCAAAGCCCGAGCATATTCAAATATTTTATCATTAGAAAAATTGCTAAATGTTAGAAATGTTGTTCTCTTACACTAGCCATATACATTTTATTTTTAATTATCTTTACCACTTTCCAAATCCAATGTGCTTTGCTTATAGAATTTTGTTTTGCTCTTGGGATATATATGAGTAATGAGTCAACAATGCTGTGATATTGCTCCGCATATACTACTCGTTTGATTTTGGATATATGATACTGCTATCTGTTGGTTTCGCTTCATGTCTGCAATTGTTGGTTTTCCTTCAGGTTATCTCGAGAAAGAAAAGAAGTTGGGTGTTCTTTCTTTGTTATTTGAATATGCATCGCAAGGAAGTTCCCCAAGCATTTGCCTTGAAGCCCTTCAGGTAATCTTGTCAAGAACATATTTTTAGCATAAGTTGCTGAGTGAAATGTGCAGTCTCCGTTTTGTTAAGGTGTCTCTGCATGTGTTGGCATTGTTGCAGAATTAGTGTTAGAATCTGTTACAAACGGTTAGATATGTTGGAATTAATTCAAAACCTACGAGAATTCCGACCCTTTCTGTATGAACAAGAAAGGTTCTTGAGGAACAATTAACAAAGAAGAAAAAATATGAAGTAGAAAAGAATTAGGGTTCTAAGAGAATTTGGAGATAAAATTTTTGCTACACACAAACTATGTGATTTTTCTTTTTATTCACTTACAACTGCAAACTGTGAATTACAACGTGTTAGAATTATTTGATTACAAGAGGGATACTCCTTATTTATAGAGTTAGGTTTGCTTGCACCCAAGGCAAAGCCTAAAACTATAAAAGCCCAAAATATCTATTTTGGAACTAAATCAAATATAGATCTAAAACTAAATCAAATATGGCACAATGAATTACACTTTCAACAAGATAGCCAATAGCAAACCCTATTAGAGTTAAGCTATAGAGGCTGTAAATTGAGAGCATAATCTCTCTCAGACCGTTCAACAACACTCTTTTTAGAGTCTTGACTTGACATTTTGACTTTTTTGTTGGTTAATATATATTTTTGGCTTAGTTGTACTTTTAGCTTCCTAGCTCTTTTTGCTGTGTGATTTGAGTGTCTCAAGTTCCAATTGCGCCCGTTGAGTCACTAAACTTCCCATTGAGTCTATTAGAGTATATAGCTGTTGTAACTCAAGACTGACAAGTGTCAGTCTGAGTAGTGTGTATCACCTGCTACTGCGGGTCCTTTGTTCTGTTAGAACTTGCTAGTACAGGTCACCTTTTTTGTTATAACCTGCTAGTTCAGGTAACCTCTAACTGAGGTATATAAATGATGTAATCACTTGTATCATGAATTCAGTAACTGAAATACAGAAAGTTAGTTACGAAACTACCAACTGAACTGACAATGGCAATTTAAGTCTTCTAAATGGTATCCTGTATCGAAATATTGTAACTGTCATCTGTTTTATAAGAGTATCTATTTTCTTTCTGGATAAGGTTACTAAATTTTCATGGCTTACTCCAAAATTGAAGAGTAGGGTTTGTGTAACTAAATTGGTCAATTGCCTTTGCCATTTTGACCTGGTAATTTTAACCAGCAATTGTATTCAAATTTAAAGGTAGTAGTTATTGGTTGATATGCTTTATCCATAATTTATTCAATAGTAAGTGAAAGTGTCATGGTAGTTTATTTATCTGTTGAGACTAATTTTTTTCAGGCACTTAAAGCTGTATCCCACAATTACCCTAGCATAGTGACTACATGTTGGGGACAAGTTTCTTCAACTGTATATAGTTTTCTTAGTATTGTATGTCCTGAAGTTCCTTCAAAGCAGTCAAATGAACATGTTGGGAGTACAACAGCGTCTATTAGCGAAAAAATTCTTATTGCTGCTATAAAGGTAATGACTTCATCGTTCCTCCTTTTGCCTTTATTCTATTTCTTTTTAAATGCTTAATTGTCCCTGAAACATCCTCTCACCCCCCTTGTGCTTGTTATAGATTAAATGGTGTATACTAAGTAATCAATTCTATTAGAGTGCAGAAACCACATGTCATGTGTTGTATACATAAAAATTGATTGGATTCTCTGTATTCTTGTCTTAGACTGCTAAATACAGTGTATAAGGAAATGTTGGGTTTATAAGAGAAAGAACCCATACCCCTATTGCCATAAGGTTTTGGGTGGATATGTGGTATCAAAGTCTCTTGGATCCTAAATCTTTGACCCACTCACACTTCCTGAGCTCCCCGATATATATATATATATATATATATATATATATATATATATATATATATATATATATATATATATATATATGCAGAAACCACATGTCATGTGTTGTATACATAAAAATTGATTGGATTCTCTGTATTCTTGTCTTAGACTGCTAAATACAGTGTATAAGGAAATGTTGGGTTTATAAGAGAAAGAACCCATACCCCTATTACCATAAGGTTTTGGGTGGATATGTGGTGTCAAAGTCTCTTGGATCCTGAATCTTTGACCCATTCACACTTCCTGAGCTCCCCGATATATATATATATATATATATATATATATATATATATATATATATATATATATATATATATAAGTTGGAAAAGTAATAATAGGTAAGGAATAATATTATTGTATTTTCTGGTGATTACAGTGTATGTATATATAGCAAAACTTAGCAGATACATGATCCTAAGATTAAGGCTAGAATTAAGATAGTACAAGCAAATAAGGCAACAAATAATGCTGACAGTAATTACACTAATTATATTGATTGACAGTGTCAAGGTAAATTATTGGATCCACACATTAAGGGATCTTGTCTCTAATTCCCCCCTTCAAACTGATGGGTGAGGAAGTCACCCCAAGTTTGTCTTTGAGTTGGTTGAATCGTGTGTGAGTTAATGCTTTAGTGAGGCAGTCAGCAATTTGATCAGCTGATGGAACATAGGCCACAACAATCTCATTTCGCAGCACTTGGTCTCTGATGTAGTGCACATCAATTTCAATGTGTTTGGATCGAGCATGCATAACTGGATTTGAAGCTAATGCCTTGGCACTCAAGTTATCACACCACAGTGTTGGTTTTCTTGGCAGAGGGAGTTTTAGCTCATCGAGGAGTGAACGAGTCCATGTTATTTCAGCAGCTAGGTCAGCCAGTGCTCTATATTCTGATTCTGTACTAGATCTTGAGACTACCTTTTGCTTTCTTGAGGACCAAGAGACAAGTGTTTCACCAAGGAAGACACATTGACCTGCCATGGATTTTCTATCATCCACGCTTGTGGCCCAATCTGCATCTGAGAAGCCTGTTAAGTCCAAGTCAGTGGATGGTTTAATGTGTAGACAGTGTTGGATGGTACCTTGAAGATATCTCAATATTCTTTTGATTCCTTGCCAGTGATCTATAGTGGGGGAGCTCATGAACTGGCTGAGCTTGTTAACTGAGAATGCTATGTCAGGCCTTGTGTTTGTTAAGTATTGCAATGCTCCTATGGCTTGTCTGAACACGGTTGGGTCTTTTAACCTCTCCCCTTCAGCTGTAAATTGCTTGCCAGTTACCATAGGTGTTGGACAGGGTGAAGCATTTTCCATTTTGAATTTTTTCAGGATGTCTCCTATGTATTTCGATTGCTTTAAGTACATACCAGATGCATCTCTTTGAGCTTCTATGCCTAAGAAGTAGTGCAGTGGACCAAGGTCCTTAAGGGAAAATACAACATTGAGTTGTTTGATGAAGGATTCTAAAAATTTGGTGTTGTTTCCTGTGACAATTATATCATCCACATATATAAGTAGAAAGGTGATGTGATCTGTACCTCTTAGAGTGAAGAGTGATGAATCACTTTTTGTGTTCTTGAAACCCCAACTGAGTAAGGCATTTTTGAGGCTGTCAAACCAGGCTCTTGGGGCCTGTTTTAATCCATAGATTGCCTTATATAACTTGCAGACATGTTCAGGTTTAGTTGAGTCAACAAATCCCTCTGGTTGATGCATAAACACAGTCTCTTTGAGATACCCATTAAGGAATGCATTGTTTATGTCCAACTGTTTGACTTCCCAATTGAGATGCACTGCAATTGAGAGTATGATTCGAACTGTACTGGCCTTGACAACTGGGCTGAAGGTCTCTTCATAGTCTAGACCAGCTGTTTGTTGAAATCCTTTTGCAACTAATCTTGCCTTTCTCCTTTCAATTGTCCCATCTGCCTTGTACTTGGTCTTGAAGACCCATTTAGAATCAATGATGTTTTCTTGGCCTTGATATGGTACCAAAACCCAGGTTTGATTTGACATGAGTGCCCGATACTCATTATCCATAGCTTCTTTCCACTGTGGTCTTGTAAGTGCTTCTGTGACATTTTCTGGTTCCTTCTCATCTGTGCAGGTTTCGGCTAACCCAACATATGGTTGCTTTGGCTTGTGAATTCCAGCCTTGCTCCTGGTCCAATGAGTGTTGATGGTTGTGCTTGGTTCAGCAAGGTCTTGGGGAGCTTCAGCAACTGTTTCTATGGGATCAGTGCCATGTGTAGTTGGATTGTTCCTTGTTAAATCATTTGTAGTTGGACTGGCTGGTGCAGCACTATCGGTTGGACTGACTTGTTCTTGTTCGACATCAGGATTATTGTCATCTGAAGGTGTTGCTTCTCCAATATGTGAGCTACCTGCAGTAGGCAACGAAAAAGGAGCAGATGGACATTCAGTTAGTGTTTTCAAGGGACTTCTTGTATTGAGAAACCCATCATGGAATGGAAAGTGTTCTTCATTGAAGACAACATGTCTTGAGGTGAAGATTCTTCCATGAGAGTTTATGCATTTGTATCCTTTATGGGAGTTACTATAGCCCAAGAACACACATCTGGTTGTGTGGAACTGTAGTTTGTGCTGATTATAGGGCTTGAGACATGGATAGCAAGCACACCCAAAGGATTTTAGAGAGTTGTAGTCAGGTTCCTTTCTAAAGAGTAGTGAGTAAGGACTTTCATTTTGAGTGACTAGAGAGGGCAGTCTGTTTATGAGATAAACTGCCGTGGAGAAAGCTTCCCACCAATAGTGTAAGGGCATTTTGGCTTGTGCTAGTAATGTCAGGCCAAATTCAGCAATATGTCTGTGTTTTCTCTCAGCCCTACCATTTTGTTGTGATGTGTAAGGGCATGACATTCTGAATTGTATTCCTGCTTCTATTGCATGGTTTTGCACAGCCTTATATTCACCACCACCATCACATTGGATTGTTTTAATTCTTTTGTTAAACAGATTTTCTGCCATGTTTTTAAACTGGGTAAAAGCTTGTGCAGTGTCTGATTTCTGTTTCAGAGGATAGATCCAGGTAAATCTACTAAAGTCATCAAGGAAGTGAACGTAATATTTGAAACCCGAAGAAGATGTTACTGGTGCAGGTCCCCAGACATCAGTGTGAACTAATTCAAGGATTTCTTTAGCATGAGAGGAAGAGGTTTTAAAGGGTAAAAAATGCATTTTGCCATATTGACAAGCCTCACAAAAGTTAAAATGATCACTAGGTGATAGTTTGACATTACAGTTTTTCAAGACTCTATCTAGGACTTTATTATTTGGATGACCAAGCCTTCTATGCCAGCTTTCCTTGACAGATACATAAACACACGGGTCCCTTTCAGTCCTTGAAAGCTGATACAAGCCATCTTTAAGTGTCCCTCTTAGGATTGCCTTCCCTGTCAACTTGTCCTTCACAAAGCAACAATTTGCATCAAACTCAACCAGAATGTTATTGTCAGCAGTTAATTTTGACACACTTAATAGGTTTTTGGTAATATTGGGCACATATAAGACATTATGTAAGTTAAGTGAGTTTAGTTTTGAGGAACCTGTGGCAACAATCTTTAGTTTTTCACCACTTCCAACAATTAATGAGTTCTTACCATGATGTTCTGTCAGATCCTCGAATTTGTCAGTTTGGTGTGTCACATGATTGCTTGCACCACTGTCAAAGTACCAATCATAATCTTGAAGAGAGCTTTGTGAGGCTAGGAAGGCATTGTGTGCCCCTTGTCTGTCACTGCCTGCTGAATAATTTGAGTTTGAATAAGACTTATCAAATCTGTAATAGCAATTTACTGCTGTGTGCCCGGCCTTGTGGCAAACTTGACATGTTGGTTTAGACATTCTTCCTCTTCCTCTGCCTCCTCTCCAACCTCTGAAGTTAGAGCCTCTCCAGTTGCTGTTGGAACCTCTCCAGTTGTTGTTTGTGTTGCCTCTGTCATCAGTTTTGTTGGCAACATTTGCTGAAGCATTAAGGGTTAGGTTGGTGAGGCTATTCAGTTGATCGAGTCTACTCTCAAAGGTCAGTAATTGAGCCTGAAGATCAACCCAAGTGAGACTAGTTTGATCAGATAGCTTGACCACCATAGGATTGTATTCAGAATCTAAACCATTCAGAGTTTGAATGATTAGATCTGAGTTGGAAATGGGGCTGCCTGCAAGTTTCAGCCTGTCAGCGAGATTCTTCATTTTGACCAGATACTCCTCCATCTTCATCTCTCCTTTTCTAATGCTGTGAAACTCAGATTTGAGGTAAGTGACTCGAGATCTTGTGTGTGCACCTGCTAGGCTTTGGGCTTCATCCCAAAGTTGTTTTGAGGTTTCACAGTGCAGCAACTGTGTTGCCATTTCAACAGTCATTGAATTCATCAACCATCCAAGGAGTTGTGAATCATGAGCTTGCCAATCTTCAAAAGCAGGATTTGGCTTCTTGCTTGAATCTGTAGAAGCTATGAATTTTTCGGGACACTCCTTTGTCCCTAGCATGTGCCCATCGAGCCTGCAGCCTTTGACTATAGAGATCACCAAAGATTTCCATAGTGGATAGTTGTCTCTGTCCAACTTGACAGACACAGTGAGTGGGAGATCATTTCTGGACTTTGAATCTGCAGCGGATGCCATGATTTGTGTTGGATCAAGAGCCTTCAGGGCTTAAGCGCTCTGGTACCAAGTTGGAAAAGTAATAATAGGTAAGGAATAATATTATTGTATTTTCTGGTGATTACAGTGTATGTATATATAGCAAAACTTAGCAGATACATGATCCTAAGATTAAGGCTAGAATTAAGATAGTACAAGCAAATAAGGCAACAAATAATGCTGACAGTAATTACACTAATTATATTGATTGACAGTGTCAAGGTAAATTATTGGATCCACACATTAAGGGATCTTGTCTCTAATTATTATATATATATATATATATATATATATATATATATATATATATATATTATTATATATATATTTTATTATATATATATATATATATATATATATATATATATATATATATATATATATATAATAATATATATATATATATATATACTTTTGGTCTCTGATAAAATGTGTGAATTTTGAAGGTTCTAGACGAGTGTCTTCGTGCTGTGTCTGGATTTCAAGGAACTGAAGATCTTTCAGATGATAAAGTTGTGGATGTTCCTTTTACATCCGACTGCATTAGGTCGAAGAAAGTATCATCTGCTCCATCATATGAACTAGAGTGCAAAGAGAATGATGTAGTTAACTTTGAAGAATGTGAATCTGGAATTGAGCAATGGTGTGAGGCAATGGATAAGCATATGCCTCTTATCTTATGTCACTCCTCAGCAATGGTATAAGTTTTAATTTCTTTAGTTTCATATTGGTATTTTTATATTCTGAATAATTGAATCATTTCCTCAGCAATGGTATAAGCCTATTTAAGATATTTTACAACTATTTATTATTTGATTTTGATTTTTATCAATTAACTAGTAGAAAAATAAGTGGTGAATATTGATACGCTCCTCAGCCCAAGGCTGGTTTAATAGATAGGGGGGTACAATTAATTCTCCTCCTTGAATCAAGGAGAAAATAGTTACAAAGGAAAGTTAAAAGAAAAAACAGATGGAAATATCTAGAAGCACCTAGAAATTATTAAAAAGGAAAAAATATACACGGATTCTCCAACTATAAAATAGTTTACTTCTTTGCTAACTTGGACAACTTTCATGTCTGGTAACAGAGTAAATTCAAAAGAAAGTTCAGGTACTGTGTAAGTAGATGTTGGAACTTGAGGGTGTTTTAGTCTATACTCAACAAGAATGAACTCTTACATGCTTGTATGAATAGAGATCCTAACTAAATTAAGTCATGCTTTAAGAAATTTGTTATATCTCTCGCCTTTTAACACAATAGCTTCTGAATGTTAGTCCTTGGCTTTGATCTTAACCTTTGGACTAACTGTTTCTCTCACCTTTCCTAGTAGAGAAAATTCTAATTCCTCAAAATTAGAAAAGGCTAATAGATTATCAACTAGCAATCAAGAAACATTAGAGTTAAAAGGCTAAGTGATTCAAATATGTAAGAGGTAAGATACTCAAAAAGGCTAAGTGATTCAAATATGTAAGAGGTAAGATACTCAAAAAGGCTAAGTGATTCAAATATGTAAGAGGTAAGATACTCAAAAAGGCTAAGTGATTCAAATATGTAAGAGGTAAGATACTCAAAAAGGCTAAGTGATTCAAATATGTAAGAGGTAAGATACTCAAATCAAACATGAAATGTCTAATAGAGGCAACAATGGTGCAAACTTGATAGGTCAAATTGAACAATTCTTGATTTTGGTAAAATGTCTTTTCTTTAGTGCTTTTGTGTCGAATCATCTTTTTTTCAGCACTTGTCTTTTCTGGTTTTTCTCTGTACATTTGAGTTCCTCTCATTTTTCAGATCAATTTAGGTTTTTGAATTTATAGAATCAGACATGTTGGATTAAACAGTTGCGAGTGATGAAGTTGCATTTTTTTTGCAAAGAGAAAATCCAGCAACCCTAGAATTCTACATTTCAAGTAATCACCAAACCAAACCTGCATACACATACTCTAACCCTGATAACTCAAGCTTGCACAAAATTTGGATTAAAAAGATGCTACAAATTGAAGTTTCTCAGAAACATCAAGAACACAAAATATTAGGCGACAAGCTCTGAATACCGCTCGATAAAGATGTAGTTGATTCCATATCAGAAGAAAGATCTAATCAAATAGTTTCTTGAATCCAAGTAGAAATGAAATGGGATTAACAAACAAGCAAATATGGATTAGGTGGAGGGGATGAAGAAGTAAGGCGCCATAATTATGAATTTATGATGATTGATAAGCCAATACGAGAACTGCCACAACAGTAAGAAAACCTTTGATAAGATTCAAGCAAGTTCTAATTCAAGAATTCAATGAGGAGAAAATCTCACTCACCAGCTCATTAGAGAGAATTCTAATTCATCTTAGTGTTACAAAATGAGAGTCTAACAAAAGTATTTAAAGAAAGATTCGCCCATTACTAAATGGGCCCATATCAGGATTACACTACTTAAACTAAGATAATATTACTACAATTCAAATTAAACACAAATAGAATGAAAAGCTTGTCTAAAGTCTTGACTTCAGTTTTTTCTTGTTTTCCTCCTGCTTAGATAATTTTAGGTTCTCATCAAAAACTAATTATCTAACAAATTCTATTAGCTGAGCTGTACTAACAAACTTAAAACAATGGAACTAGTGGGATAAACATGCACAATACATACTATGCTACAGACAACATGACTAATAAACTAGTGCTGATATCCAATGGTAATTGTATATCTCTTATTTCTTTTTTCAATTTGTTCTTTTTCTAATTTATCCAAAAAAATTATAACATTGCTGAATCTAAACGCATAGGTGATTTGTCTTTAATGAATGTCTTCTTTTTCTGTTTTTCCTGAAAGGCGAGGGCTGCGTCAGTTACATGTTTTGCGGGAATGACTTCGTCTGTGTTCAACTCTTTCACAAAGGAGAAGCAGAACTTAATTTTGTCTTCTTTAGTAAGTATGATACATAACCTACCCAATGCCATGAATTGTACTGAATTAACTGACACCATTCCTTGTAAATATTGTGTAGGTCCACACTGCTGTTCATGATAATGCATCATCAGTGAGGTCTGCTGCCTGTCGAGCCATTGGTGTCATTTCATGTTTTCCACAAGTGTGTCAGAGGTTACACTAAAACTTGTAGCAGTGTCGATATTCAACATTATGAAATCCTTTTGAACCTTTTGTACCAAATTAATCAGAGTCAAACTAAAAATTTCAATAATATCTTTAGTGCAGAGGTACTTGACAAGTTTATTCATGCTATTGAGATAAACACTCGAGATGCCCTAATCTCTGTAAGATCTTCTTTATATTTCTAACTCCATACATCGTTACGTACTTCAATGATATGTAGGCTGGAATTTAGAGATTTTATTACATCAGGTTAGGATAACGGCTTCATGGGCATTGGCAAATATATGTGATGCCATTCGTCACTGTGTTAGAATTCTTCACTTTGGACAGATGGGTGAGGGTGAGCTTAAATTGATGTCTATGAATCAATAGTCAACCATTTGGTATCAAGACTACATTCCAGATTTCTTTGTTCTTAATTTTCTTCTATCATGAATCTTTGCAGATTCAAACTCCAACCCCCAGTTTATTGTATCATTGAGCGAATGTGCTTTGCGTCTTACAGAGGATGGGGATAAGGTAGATTTATTCCTTTTTTTTTCTCCCTCTAGTCATATCTTTTATGTTAATGAATTATTTTGTTTGTATAGATATATTTGGTAAATCTTATACTTTGAATATTTGACTCCTTTTAACAAAATTGTCTTCGATTCATATTTTATTAATTTGTGTTTCTCATTAATAGGTTAAATCTAATGCTGTGAGGGCTCTTGGGTATATTTCACAAATCTTCAATTGTTCAACGCCAAGATCTCAAGATACATTTGTGCACAACCCTGAGAATCCAATGACGTGTAAACGGCGTTGCCTATTGGATTCCCTTGAAGATTTTCATAGGCTGGAGAAAATAGTTCAGGCATTTATTTCCTGCATTACTACTGGGAATGTTAAGGTACCAAAATTGTGTTGTTTTAATTTGATTGTTTAAAGTAAATTTGATTTCTAAATCTTCTTGTAAATTTCATTCTTGAACCACGAGTCTCTGTTTTTCAGGTCCAGTGGAATGCTTGTCATGCTCTAGGAAACCTATTCTTGAATGAGTCATTAAGACTGCAGGACATGAGTTGGTATGTTGAATTAAACACATGCATCTTATGCTTCACACACACACACACACTGCATGTCTTTATTCTTCTCTCAGTTATTAGATATTGTTATTTGTAGTATCAATGAAGTAACACAATTCAAATTCCTTACTCTCTGCTCTTTTACCATGATATCTGTAATATAAAGGAAGATGGCCTTTTTTTTTTCCTTATGTTCACAGTTGTGTCTCCATCATTGGCTTCCTCCACTGTTTGGATACTTTTTAGCTGTCCTCCACCGTCAGCAACAAACTTTTGCAGTGAGATTCAACTGTAGGCAGTCTTGGATTGGCCCTGGAAACTGCCTACTGACCTTCCTCAGAGAGTTTTACAGTGTACAAGATCCAACTCTGCTTGCACCCCCACACGAGAGCATTTTTAGCCTCCTGCTTCATTCATATTTCTCTTGTCATACTCATTCCTCTGAAAAACTCATCTTTCTCTTTTCAGACCATTACATTCCACAAATCCTAACCCTGTTGCATAAATAGTACCCCCTTCTTTGACCCCCTCATCCCTATCCTAACTGTCCCATGTTTTTCTTCCTCATTCACTTACATTATTCCTACCACTACCCTTTTCACCTGTTTCTGTTTGTATCGGAGTAGGAAAACCATTATTAAGCATGATTATATAGTTAATAGTTAATACCTGTTATGACATTTCAGCAGTTAGGTCTGCTAGCTGAACAATTCTGATACAAGCAGTTACTGAACTGTCTTTTATTCTATGTAGTATAAGTACTAATCTTAGCTCAGAAAACCAGAATATAGAAATTAATCATTCACAACTTTTCAATACTCCGAATTATTGAGGTGTTATCCAGATAAGTTCACAATTAACAGTAGCCGTAGCATATAGTCCTGTATCCAGCTAGCTTCTGTTCTATACTTAGAAACATGTTATGAATATTATTTATTAGAAAATAAGGGGTGATTACTATTATGATTTATTCCTCAGCTTTAGCTGATTCAGATAGAAAGAGTACTAATCACCTCATTGAATCAAGGCACATTAATTAGAATATAAAATACTAGAAACTCGTAGTAAAAGTAAAAAATAAAATACACAGTAAATAGTAAAAATAATACTGTAATCCAACATTATTAATTGAGTTAAGTGTGCAAACACTAATCTCAATATATATACAAGATCTGACTAATGCAAAAAAATCAAATAGTTACATATTTTACTTTTACAGCAATCCTCCGCAAGCTACTGAATGGATATCTATCATTCTCATTCCTAACTTGCAAATAAATTGGCTAAATTGTTATGTGGACAGGGATTTTGCTTACCCATCTTCCAAGTAGTGCTTAATAGAAATGTAGGAAGTTGTTAGTTATGAATCTGCTTCTCAGTTTTTCTTTGATGAAGTGTCGATTTATCTCAATGTGTTTTATCCTGTCTTGGCAAATAAGATTTCGAGCAATAATAATAAGAGCCAATTTATATTCGCAAAATAACTTTATAGGGTCTTCATATTTTATCTGTGTCATCACGCACAATCTTCATCTGCAATAGCTCTAAATTTTTTGACCTCTTTGTCTTTGGTCTTGTAAGTCTGATCCAAAATTGTATTGTTTGGTAATTTTCTATGCCTTTATTTTTATAAATCTTATTAAGCTCTGCTTTAGCTTGAAAGGGAGCTCTAGAGTATGAGAAAATATGTCCCCACATCATTAGTATGTTAGAGTATCTTAGATTGTTTCTTAGAATCAGTTTCCAAATATAATTTACATACTATGATTTGTTCCCTTATTTAATAAAATTAAGAGTTTAATATTAGTATTAATAAGAATAAGGATTAGTGCTTTGTCTTCTGTTAAAAGGAACATTTCATTTCATATCAATTTTATGATTCAAAGTTATATTTTTCCTCCCTATATACCTAAAAGATTAAAACTCTCCAACATCAAAATAAACTATGGCCTTGGAACAATGTTTACAGGGCGCCGGTTGTGTTTGGCATTCTTCTGCAGCTATTACATAATTCATCTAATTATAAGATCAGAATACAAGCTGCTGCTGCATTGGCTGTGCCTATGTCAGTGCAAGGTAATGTATTTTCTTATCATTAATTTGGATTTGTCATTTTCTTATCTTGTTTCAGTTTTCACTTAAAAAGTGTGGGTAATTGTCAACTTATCATATCTATTATCTAGTGTTATATAGTATTAGGCTTTCTCATGATATTAAATGGACTTTAGTGAAATATAATAAACTCCCTTTGGATTCAAATATAAGCAAAAAAAAAGGCCAAATTAGCTTTTTAGTCCCGTACCTTATTTTTTAGGTTCAGTCCTTTAATTTTTTCATCTGAGTTATCTATTGGTCCGAGTTATCTATGTCAATCCAATATAGTCCTTTTGTCAATTTATGAGGCCAGCGTGTTAACTTTGGCGGATGCAGTGCAACATGGCAAATGAATATATGATATGCACACATTATTTTATTATCAAATTGACTAAAACCACCCTTTTGATTTCATCTTCTTCCACCCCCATCTCATCCATCCCTTTGGCTCCGACAATCAACCATTTCTATGAACTCATTTTGCCTACTCCACCCTATCCTCCCCCTCTTCCTCTTCATATAAACACAATATGGCAACGGTGCAGATTTGGGGTGAGTTTTGCCTCCCCCGCCCCCAATAGAGGTCGTTTTTTCCGCCCCACACTCATTCGACGTTAGGGTTGTAATTTCAATCCTCATCCCCACCTTCGATGGGTGTTGGTTTTCCCGTCCGCATCCGCCCCCGCTGTATTTATAAAAAAAAATTAAAATACTATATTAAATATAACAAGATAATAGTTATTGAGAATATAGGTATTGCACTGACAGTGTAAAACTATTTTACATTATCATTCAATGAGGATTAACTTAAAAATATCAGGATGACTTGGCAGAATACATGGAGGTGATTGATTGACAGTGTAAAATCCTTTTACATTGTCAGTACATATCCTTTTTTCTCATAGTTATTACTTATTAAATAAATATAAAATAAAATCATGAAATTATATTTTCTATTAAAAGGAGATTACAATTTATAGTATATAATTAAATATTAAATAAATGAATGATTTTGTGTAAAAAGTATATAGTTAACTAACGACGAGTTTTGGGGATGGGTGTGGGGTGGAGATTGATAGAGATAGGGTAGATAGTGGTAGTTAGGTTTCTATATTGTGTAATGTTGAGCTGGCTTAGTAAGCAAATATCAGACCCAATAAGCAAGTATCAGACCCAGTAAGCAAGTATCAGATCTAGCAAGCATCAAATATGTTAGTTGCTTACCTGTATGCTTCTGCCCTCTATATATAAAGTTCATTGCATCTTTAAGATATAAAATACAATGAGAATTATTCTAACTCATTTCTCTAACTACATTATGCAATTCTATCATGGTATCTAGAACATTTTTTTTTACGATCCACTTGATTGCTATTAGCTTCCATGGAACTTCTGTTTCCTTCATTGCAAGTCAAGCTTTCGCATCTCATCTCAGTCAAGCTTGATGACAAGAATTTCAAGCAATGGAAGCAACAGATCGATGAAGTTGTTCGCGGTCATTGCCTACAACGTTTTGTCACCGTGTCGGTGATTCCTCAACGGTTACCGTCTGATCCTATTTTTGCACTTCAAGGTGCGAATTTTGAGTATCTTGATTGGGAACAACAAGACGCCTTTATCTGCACATGGCTTCTATCCACCATTTCTGATTCGCTTTTATCGAAGCTTGTGGATTGCAAGCATTCATGGCAAGTCTGGACGGAGGTTCACCGCTACTTCAACACGCTTCACTCCACCAAAGCACTTCAACTACGATCGAAATTGCGTCGTCTAACGAAAGGAGCGCTTACGATCGTTGAACTCATGGTGCGAGTTTGTGAAATCAATGAATCCCTAATTTCGATTGGAGATCTCGTTCCTCTTCGTAACCTAATTGAAATTGTTCTTGACGCTCTTCCTGAGGAATACGATGCCATTGTTGCTGCTGTTAACGGCAAAGAAGATCTCAGCTCTCTTGATGAACTTGAGCCGTCGCTTCTTGCACATGAGTCGCGACTGGAGAAGCATCGAAAAACTATTCTCATGAAGCTGGTGACTGTGAATTTAACGTAGGCAGCGCCACCGTCCTTGCCGATCACCACTGAACAATTTGTTTCTGAAGCATTTCCTCAAGGTACAAGTCATGTCACTGCTAATGCTGCTAAGAATAATGGTTATGGCTCGCGTGGTGGACGTTTTGGCCGTGGAGGTGGACGTTATGGCCGTGGTAGAGGTCGTTTTTGCTTAATCTACCCTGCCATTAAAGTTTTGGGATCATGCTTTTGTCACAACAGCCTACCTCATTAATAGACTCTCTAGCCTTACCCTAGATAACTACTCTCCTTACTTCAAATTGCTCAACAAGCCACCTGATTACTCATGCCTTAAAGTGTTTGGATGCTCTTGTTATCCTTTTCTTCGCCCTTATAACTCCCGCAAATTAGACTAGATCTCAAGAGTGCATTTTTCTTGGGTATTCTACAGCTCACAAAGGCCATAAGTGTCTTGCCTCTAATGGGCATACTTACATCTCTAAAGATGTCCTTTTCCATGAGTCAAAATTTCATTACTCTACCCTATTTCCTACTTCTTCTCCTCAATTTGCTCCAGCCTCATCCTCTTCTCCCACTGTTTCCTCTTGGTTTATGCCATCTCTTTCACCTACTCCTCTTCCTACTCAACATAATAGCCTTGCATCCTCTTCCTCAACCAATCATTAAAATCCTCTTACTTCCACTATTGTACCTATTTCCTCCCCTAGCCCCCTACCTTCTCCTGCACTACCATATCTATCTAGTGCTCCCAGCATATCCAATGTTACATCCAACTCTTCTCCCACGCTTATCACTTATGATCTGGCAGAAGCCAGTACCATCTCTCCCTCCTCACCTCAAAATTTGTCTCCTAGTATTAGCCCTGTCCCTCCCAATTTATATCAACCATTCATCCATCCTCTAAATATTCACCCTATGCAAACCAGAGCCAAAAGAGGTATATCTCAACCTAGACTCAACCCCACCCTGTTACTTACTCATATGGAACCAACCTCTGTTGGTCAAGCCTTGGCTGCTCCCCAATGGTTTCAGGCTATGAAAGAGGAATATCAGGCACTGCTGAGAAATCAGACTTAGACATTGGTGGCATCATCTGGTTCCAGAAAACACATAGGCTGCAAATGGGTTTTCAAGGTGAAAGAAAATCCTGATGACTCTATAAACAAGTATAAGGCCAGGTTTGTGGCCAAAGGTTTTCATTAGCAAGCTGTAAGTGATTTCACAGACTTTTTCACCTGTAGTGAAACCAATCACAGTCAGGATTGTTTTGACTCTTGCTGTTACCAACAACTGGACCATTCAACAAATTGATGTTAATAATGCCTTTCTTAATGACACCCTTGAGGAAGAAGTTTTCATGCAACAACCTCTTGGGTTTGAATCTACCGACAAGTCTCTAGTGTTCAAATTAAATAAAGCTATCTATGGGTTAAAACAGGCACCCAAGGCCTGGTTTGACAAACTCAAGAGTGCTCTACTGCAACATGGTTTTCAGGCCAGTAGGTATGATCCAAGTCTATTTCTACTTCACCATGGCAGTCTTCAGGTTATGATCAGAGTTATTAATTGCGGATTGCGGCGCGGAGCGGCTGACCAAAAAAATGGGATATCGGGATAAATTTTGTTTACTTTTTAAAATTGACTACTTTTTAGACTAAATATATAAATAATTTATACAAATAAATTATTTTGGGTGAAAATTAAAAAAAAATATTAAATTAGCAACAAAAGTTTTATAAAAATCATATTAATTAAATAAAAAAGATTGTTATTATTATATTTATTATTAAATATTATTATATTTATTAAGTTTAATGTTATTTTATATATATATATATATATATATATATGCATATATATATATATATATATATATATATATATGCATATATTAAGTTTTATTAATATATACCGTAATAAATTAAAGGAGTTTTTCTAATTAGATTCTTTCTTCTCAGCCACCACTTCTTTCTTCTCAGTCGTAACTTCAGTAAAAACCTTAATTTCATCTCAGCCACCACTCTCTTCTCTGACTACTTTCTTCTCTTTTTCTTTTTTGCCGTGACTACTTTGTTCTCTCTTTCTTTACCACCAGCACACAACTGCATCTGCAAATTAAAAAAACGCAAAAGTGAAAACCCGCTCCACCCAGGGAGCGGGCTGCGACCCGCAACCCGATTTCGCGTCGGAAGCATCCGCTTTTTCTTACCTGCGATTCGCACCCAACTATGCACACGGACAGTGGCCGCCCCGCCCGGGAGCGCGCCGGGAGCGGCCGCTATTAATAACTCTGGTTATGATACTTGTCTATGTTGATGATATCATCACAGGAAATTTTGTCCCCCTTTATAGACTCTTTGATTAAGCAGCTGAATGCTAATTTGTCTCTCAATCAGCTGGGTAAATTAGATTATTTTCTACGAATTGAAGTCACCCACTTGGCCAATGGATTCTTACTTCTCTCACAAACCAAATACATCACTGATTTATTGGCAGGAGTAAATATGTTAAGTGCCAATGGCATGCCTACTCCCATAGTTTCCAGCAGCAGTAAACTCTCAAAAGCAGGTTTTAATTAAGTTGAAGATCCCACTCAGTTTAGGTCTGTTGTTGGTGCTCTGCAGTATGTTACCTTGACAAGACCTGAAATTTCCTTCTCAGTGAATAAGGTTTGTCAGTTTATGTCCAATCCTTTGGAGGAGCATCGGAAAGTTGTCAAGAGGATATTAAGGTATTTGAGTGGCATGGCCTTCTCATTCAGCCTGCCTCAACTCAACAACCTCTGACTTTAATTGGGTTTTGTGATGCCAACTGGGCATCAGACCCTGATGACAGAAGATCCACCTCAGGGGCATGTGTGTTTCTTGGTCCTAATGTGGTGTCATGGTGGTCTAAAAAGCATCAGCTGGTTGCCAGATCCAGTGTAGAAGCAGAGTATCGCAACATGGCCTAACTTGCTACTGAAATGATTTGGGTTCAGTCATTACTTAAGGAACTGCAATGTCCTTTTCAAGTTCCTAAAATCTTGTGTGATAATCTGAGCACTGTCACTCTTGCTCACAATCCTGTTCTCCATAACAGGACCAAACATATGGAGCTAGACTGTTTTTTTGTGCGTGAGAAAATTCTCGACAAAAGCCTTATTGTATCTCATGTGCCAACTCAGGATCAGTGGACAAATGCCCTAACTAAACCTCTATTTGCAATAAAGTTTATTCAACTACGGGCCAAGCTAATGGTATTCAACAAAAATGATTTGACAGGCACACACTCAGCTTCTAAGGGGGAATGATAGAGATAATGTAGATAGTGGTAGTTAGGTTTCTATATTGTGTGATGCTGAGCTGGCTTAGTAAGCAATTATCAGACCCAATAAGCAAGTATCAGATCTAGCAAGTATCAAACCCAATAAACAAGTATTTGATATGTTAGTTGCTTACCTGTATGCTTCTGCTCTTATATATAGAAAGTTCATTGTATCTTCAAGATATAGAATACAATAAGAATTATTCTTACTCATTTCTCTAACTACATTATGGAATTCTATCAGAGATAAACATCCCTACCCCCGATTTTGTATATCGGAAAAATGTGCACCAGTCCTTGCACCCTGTTAAAGCGGGCTTCTCCATCAAAGTTAGGGCAGTTTTGGGTGTATTCATTCAGTTTCGCATTTTATTGTCATGTCTAAATGAGATTAAAAAAGCTAAGATTATCCTACACACAGAAAAATAGAGAAGGAAGAGAGCAATGGAAAGGGATTTTGATTTGGAGAGTACATATGTGCGAGGTTATGGGTTAGAAAGGGCCCCTCGCAAGGTAATCCTGGCACTGCCACCTCACGATCTTCTCTACCCCCCTCACTAGTAGAGTTTTTGCCTTCCGTGGGAATCGAACCCTGTACCCTGGGGTTCAAGTACATGCTCAATCCATTCCCACTACCAAATGAGCTAGTAGCTCAATTGGTAGTGGGAATGGATTGAGCATGTACTTGAACCCCAGGGTACAGGGTTCGATTCCCACGGAAGGCAAAAACTCTACTAGTGAGGGGGGTAAAGAAGATCGTGAGGTGGCAGTGTCGGGATTGCCTTGCGAGGGGCCCGGGCTGTTATAGATACTGGGACATGATACAACACACACTTCACACCGATAATATCAAAAACATAGGACATTGACACCGCTACATATATGATATTATTGTCATGAAATTTGGCTTCTTGCCTTTCTCATTGCCTTTCATACAATATATAACAGTGTCGGTAATTACAACTCATAATGACTAATTTCCTATTCTATGAATATAATAACTAATTACAATTCATAATGACTAATTTCCTATTCTATGAATATAAATTATTCACAATAACTGCAAAGATTATTTCCTGATTAACATCTCCCCTCAAATTGATGCGGCTGGTCAAGGAGCATCAATTTGCTAACAAGAAACTGATGTCGTGGGCGTGGAACAGCCTTGGTAAGAATATCTGCGACCTGCAACTGAGTATTGACGTGAGGAAGTGATATTATTCGACCATCGTAGGCGTCACGTATTGAATGACAATCAAATTCTATATGTTTGGTGTGTTCATGAAAAACAGGATTTGCAACAATTTGAATGGCACTTGTATTATCAGCATAAAGTGAAGTTGACTCTGTTTGGGGAAATCCAAGTTCAGTCGAAAGACCACGAAGCCAAAGTATTTTTGAACAAGCAGCAGACATGACACGATATTCTGATTCAGTAGAAGATTTAGAAACTCTTGCTTGCTTCTTACTTTTCCAAGAGATCAATGAAGAACCAAGAAACATACACCAACCAGTAACAGATCGACGAGTATCAGGACACCCTGCCCAATTAGCATCACTATAAGCACTCAACCGAAGAGAAATTCCAACGGAAAAGAATAATCCACGGTGAGAGGTACCCTTTATGTAACGAATTATACGATGAACCGCAACCAAGTGAAGATGGCGATGAGAATGCATGAATTGACTTACTTGTTGAACAACAAAATCGATGTCAGGGCGAGTAATAGTCAAGTAGTTGAGGCTACCCACAAGTTGTCGATACAATAAGGGATCAGACAAAAGATCCCCATCATCACGATGATATTTAACATTAACCTCAAGAGAAGTATCTACCGGATTAGCCGATTGGAGACCGGCCATAGAAATCAAATCTGTAGCATACTTGTGTTGATGGAGAAAGATGCCCTTGGATGTAGAATGAACCTCAAGACCAAGAAAAAATGTAGATTACCCAGATCTTTCATGTGAAATGAGGCTTGTAACTGTTGCTTAAGTTGCTGAATGGAAGCATGATCCGAACCAGTAATAACCATATCATCAACATATAAAAGAAGTAGAAAAATACCCGCAAATGTGCTATGAATAAATAAAGATGAATCATATTGACTCTGAGTAAAGGAGATCCAAGTATAGTGGAGTGGAATTTCTCGTACCATGCTCTAGGTGCCTGTTTCAAACCACATAAGGAGCGTTTGAGCTTACACACGCCTTTAGATGAAGAGAATAAGCCTTGAGGTGGAGTCATATAAATATCTTCTGTCAGGTCACCATGAAGAAAAGCATTCTTTACATCCATTTGATGAAGAGTCCACCCACTTGAAGCAACTATAGAGATGATCGTGCGGACAATTGTCATTTTGGCAACAGGTGCAAATATCTCATCATAATCAATTCCATATTCCTGCTTATTTCCTAACGCAACCAAATGAGCCTTGTAACGGTTGAGGGACCCATAAGAATTCAATTTCACGGAATACACCCATTTGCAACCTATAGGTTTTACATCAGGAGGACAAGAGACAATATCCCATGTGAAATTCTCTTGAAGAGCTTGGAGCTCTTCATTCATTGCTTTTATCCATCACACATCTTTAGCAGCCTGTGAGTAACAAGTAGGAATAGATATGCTAGAGTGTGTGGCAGTCAGAGAAGTATGTGAGGAATCATACCTGTCTGGTGAATATCTATCTGGTGCGCGAGATATTCGACCAAAACGCCGTGGTTTAACCGGTACAGGATCATGTGGCAGTTCAGCTTCGGGAAGGGGTGTGGGAACCTGCTGTCTGTGTTTTCTGACATATACATGACCTGGTTTATAACGTTCTATAGATTGAGGCATAATAGAAAACTTAGGAAGAGTAACAATATCATTAATGGCAGGAGAAACACAGGGAAACATAAACTGATTATCAAAACATGTCACATTTCTAGAAATGTGAAAACGATGCTTAGAAACATCATAACACACAAATTCCTTATGAGAGTGACTATATCCCATAAATGCACATTGAATAGATTGTGCTCCAAGCTTATGCCTTTCAAAAGGAGTTAAGTGAACAAAACACACACACCCAAAAGTATGTAAAACACTATATTCAAGATGAATTTTAAATAGACGAAAGAAAGGAGAATCAAGATCAATAACCGTAGAAGGAAGGCGATTGATCATGAAGAGAGCCGTGGAAAGAGCCTCCACCCAAAATCGGGATGGTACAGAAGCTTGGAGAAGTAAGGTGCGTGTTACATCAAGCAAATGATGATTCTTACGTTCTACCATGCCATTTTGTTGAGGGGTATTGGGACAAGACCGTTGAGACAAAATGCCTTTTTGTTGAAGGTATTCCTGAAACTCATGAGACATGTACTCACCACCAGAGTCGGGTCGAAATTTTTTAACACTTGCTTGAAATTGAGTTTCAACATATGTCAAATATTTCTTAAACATAGAAAACACTTCAGATTTAGAACGGAGAAAATATATCCAAGTAAAACAACTATAATCATCAATAAATGTGACAATATTTATAATGACCATGAGAAACCACATGAGACATTCCCCATACATCACTATGAATCATCTCAAAACAAGTGGAAGCACGATTAGAACCAGACGGAAAAGGAAGTGTTTTAATTTTAGTCAATTTGCAAACAGAACATGAAACAGAGACATCAGGAATAACATTTTTATTTCCCAATAAACCACTTTTACATAAATGAGACAAAACAAAAGAGTTTGGATGACCTAGTTTTCTATGCCAATCCTCATAAGAATTCAACACTATTGCAAGCAAGAGACAAATGATTAGAAATAAACTGTATTGGGAACAATCTCTCCACTTTAGGCCCCTTCGTGATCACTTTTCCCGACACCTGCTCCTGCACAAGACAACCAGATCGAGAAAAATTAACATTACAATTATTGTCCACCAATTGACCAACAAACATTAAATTAGAAGCAAGCCCAGGTGAGATAAGCACATTCTGAAAATCCGAGTTTATGTCCCCAACGTTAGTGATAGACAAGGTATTACCATTGGCAATCTGAATTTTCTGATTACCATGATAAGAATGTAAATTGTGCAAGTTTTCAGATGAACCTGTCATGTGATTGGATGCACCAGAATCAAGAAACCATGGACGAGAAACATGAGAAGACTTACCCTTAATACCCAAGGCTGAAAGGGCAGAAAGTACCATGTGTTGAATCATTTCAGGTTGTAGAGCATTGCCATCTGATGCACCAATGGTAGATGAGCCAATTGTATGGCCTGTAGTGGCATGAAATGCCTTCATCGAATGATGTGTTGGTCGTGGAGGACGTGTGGGACAGTCAGAGATGATATGACCTTGTTGTTTGCAATGGTTACAAAACTTCTTACTGTAGCTACTAGCAACATGTCCAAACTGTTTGTAAGAAAAACATTGGGCATGTTTCATATCACGACCTTTATATCTACTTTGAGCAGTATATGCAATTGCCACAGGTTCAAAACTGACAGTATCATGAGACATGGTTCCTTGAGTAAGGAGACGTTGTTCCTCTCTGAGAAGTTCACCAACACATGTATCTAAAGAAGGAACATAATTCCTATTTAGCAAAGCACCTCTGACAACCTCAAATTCTAGACGAAGCTTCATGAGAAATTGATCTCGCCTACTTGTGTTGTAGACCTCTTGAACAGTCACAAGAGAGGTCTTGGGAACATTAACATGTATAATAGCAGAGTGTTCTGCCCAAAGATTAAAAAAACCAGAAGTATTCTTGAATAGACAAATCACCTTGTTTGTAGTTGGCGATGTCTAACTCCAACTGAAAACGTTTTGTCGAATTGTCCTGGTCATAAATGCGCTTCAGATAATTCCACATTTCTTGAGTAGTTGAAAAAGAACGCAAATTATTTATCATCTGAGGATCAATACTGTTTAGAATCCAAGTGATAATTTGAGCATCTTTAGTTTCCCACGCATCTAAAGCAGTTTTCTCCATCTGTGCCTTAGAAACATCATCTAAGTGACTCCATAATCCCTTTCCTTTAACATACATCTTGAACTGAAATTCCCATGCCGAATAATTCTTGCCGGTAAAACGAACACAAAAATTATCTCTTTCTTTTTCGGAAGCCATCTAAATTATTAAGCCACCAGATACAATCTCACTAATATTATTTTATTATTATTAATAATAATAATAATAATAATTATTATTATTATAATATAATAACAGTAAATGTAATCACAATCACGAGAGTAGTAAGGGTTATCTCAATTACGTGAGCAGCAACAAGAAACCAGACCCACGAACAACAGCACGAACAAATCCACAATTTGGAAGTAGCGGCAAAACCGAAGATTATCATGATCTAGAATCACGAAGCAACAACAACCAAGAACCAAAAAAATTGATTGCGATAACAACGCAACAATGAGAATCCCCAAGACGAAATCAAGAACCGGCAACCAAAGAGTTAGAATCTCAGACAGCTGCAAGGTTTCGATTTCAAAAGAAAGAATTTCGAAACGAACACGATTACGAGCACGAACCAGTGGGGTATCGCTGATCAGCCAAGATAAGAATATTTTCCAGATTTGATCGAACCTACTGATACCATGTCATGAAATTTGGCTTCTTGCCTTTCTCATTGCCTTTCACATAATATATAACAGTGTCGGTAATTACAACTCATAATAACTAATTACAATTCATAATAACTAATTACAATTCATAAAGACTAATTTCCTATTCTATGAATATACATTATTCACAATAACTGCAAAGACTATTTCCTAATTAACAATTATTTGACCTTTATTTATCCATCCATTATTCGAAGAGTTATAAATATTCTAATCAAAATATTCCGACACTTGTTTGACTTTTCTGCCTCGTGTCGTATGGATGTCATAAGTGTCGGACACTCACATGTGTTGGACACTGCGACACGCCAGCTCCAAGAGGTGTCCGTGCTTCATATAGAAATTAGATAGATTTGTGAGAGAGAGAGAGAAGTGATAAGAGGGAGATCAACAGGAGGGGTGAAGATATAGTGTTGCAGTTAGAAGAGGGAGAGAACGGCTAAATGAGAGAAAAACCTCTACTTCTTTCTTCTTCATCCGCTTCTCTTTTTAAGTGTCGGACACTGACACGTGTCGGACACCACGATACGCCAGCTCCTACAGGTGTCCGTGTTTCATAGAGAAATTAGATAGATTTGTGTGAGAGAGAGAGAGAAGTGCTAAGAGGGAGATCAACTGGAGGGGTAAAGATAGAGCGTTGCCGTTAGAAGAGGGAGAGAACGGCTAAATGAGAGAGAAACCTTTACTCATTTCTTCTTCATCCGCTTCTCTTTTTAAAGGTCGGTCTTTTACAAAATCATGGTGTACTTTTCCACATCAAATAACCTTAACCATTTTACTGTTAATAGTGACAGAAGGGACTCTATTGCGTTAATAGAGACAATATAAGGGACCAAAATGACAGTTCCCTTTATTTAATGTTACTATTTTAAAAACACCCTTCACTTTGTTCAAGGCAACTAAGATGCGAGAACCTTCAAGAAATTTAAATAAACTTAATTAATATCCTCAACCTGTTTGTAGGCAATTAGTTTTGCTTATAATTGAGTCTGGAGGGAGTTATTTAAGGTGTCCATAAACCATGTTTTTGACTGACATTCTGTTACCTGCTTTTCCTTCAATTTTATTTGGTTCTGTATAATTTTACTTCATTTAAAGTACTTTAGTTTCCAAGCCCTTATTTGAATATAACTTGATCTTCCATGTTTAAGCAGATTATGGTCAATCCTTCTCAGATATTGTGCGATCCATAGAGCATATAATGGAGGATATAGATCAGGACTCAATTTCAGGCCCTTCGAATTTCAAGTATAGGGTTTCATTACAAAAACAGGTCATACTTTATATTCATCAATGTCATGTTAAGCTGATCATTTTTGAATCGTCAAATGATATATAAAACCATGAATGTCTAGATGGCTGTGATTTATACTGGATGTTAACAGTCCTACATTTTCTACTCATGGACGCATTTTAGTCTTTTTAATTTAAGACAACCAATGTACGATGAATCCAATCTTATTTTATGAAATGTATTAATTGGTAATTACCTAGATTATATATGGCACTAAGCTGCACAACTATGTATCAACTCAAATTTCTTGGACATAATAGTCTTTTTAATTCAAATTGGCTTTAGAGCTCCCTGTCTACTACCTTAGAAATCTGGGTGCATTTTTCCATGAAGTGTTGTGAGTTAACAGTCCAGCATTTTCTTCTTTTGTAATCGTTGTAAGTTAGCTTAGCCATAGATTATTAGTTTTCATTACCATAAATTCAGTCTTCTTTTAGCAATTGAATTAATTAGTATTTTTTAAAAATTTATTCTGGCCTTTATATGAACTGTGTTGTGCAACTTTATCATTTCTATGAAGCTATTATAACTCTGAAAAGAAATCTTACTATTTTGAACATAATTTGAAAACTATATGGTACTGAATTTTTAGTGGAAATTTTGAATGAACATGCACAGCATTCTTCTCATTTTATTCATGATTTTGAATTATGGAGATATGGCATAGTTCAATCATTTTCTTTTTCTTGTTATTTAATTGAATTGCTCACTTTTAAATGCAGCTTACCTTGACTATGTTACACGTTCTATGCTTTACATCAAGTACAAATGATCAACTGTTGAAAGATTTTCTAGTGCAGGTAAGTATTTTATTTCAACGGGATATGCAAATCTCAGGAATAGTGATGTTTTTTTTATCAGTTACCGACCATTGACTTCACACAATAAAGTGATGATATGTAGTTATAACCAGAGTATGGACAACATATCACATAATAAATTTGGTCTATGCGGAGATTGAATATGGAAGTTACCTTTGACAAATTTGGTTGAATAAACTAAGTTTCTCTATAGTTTTCTAAAAGCTACCTTGACAAAATTGGCAGAATGACTTGATAATAGTAGTTATGTATATTTCTTATACAATTATGTGCTATCATGCATTTGCAATTTCAGTTTTTCTCGAGATTATACTGTTTGCATGCTGAACTTTGTATTTTCTCGGTTGTTCAAATAGCCTCTGATGGAGTTTAATCTTCACTTAACATTTGTTCTATTTTATGTATTTAAAGAAAGCTTCCATCCTTGAAGATTGGCTCAAGGAACTTATCTCATCTGTTGGGGGCATGGTTGATGCTCAAGATAAATCCATTGCAGACCGAAAGAAAGTAATGATATCCAGCGCAATACAATCATTGATCAAAGTATACAAAGAAAAACAACAATATGCAATTGCTCAAAAGTTTGTGGAATTAAACAACAACATATGAAGGGGGTTCATGTAATGATTTGTTTTCTAGGCCAACTAGTCAAAATTATACCATTACAGCTGGTGGAGTTAATTGGCATCGGGAGCTGAGATCGGTCATCTTGGCAATAGATCAAGTCCAGTCGAGATAATTTATTTGATAAAGCAATGTATGGATGGATGGATTAACTATATCAATGCTAAAAGAGAGTTTTTTTTTTTTTTCCAACATGAAGATATTTTTGTATCTAGATATTTTCTATTGCAATGGTTAACACTTTTCTGCAGTGTTTTAAAAACCGGACCGGCTGGTCGAACTGGAAACCGGCCAGGTAACCGGTCTGGTTCGATTGTTGGATCGTTTATACCGGTGCGAACCGGTAAAAAAACGGTGTAAACCGGGTAAATCAGAAAAATCGACGGTTTAATTATAATTTTTAATTTTTTTTATTATTTTAATTAAAAATTAAAATAAAAAATTAAAATAAAATTAAAATATCAAATAAAATAAATAAATTAAAAAAAAAACATAGTAATGATATCATTAACGAAGAAATTGTAGCGGGTGCAGTTGATTTTACTTACAAATTATTTTAATATTAAAGAAGGAGATCTCAATATTGAAACAATTTTCACTCCTTTAAACTAAATTTGATATACATTTGAGTTATTTTTTGCAATTAGACTTTGTAATTTTATATTATTTTGTTATGTATGATACCTTTATTCTAAAATTTGAATTTAGATAATGAATTTGTTAATCTATGATATGATATTTAAAAAAAAAATTAAGTGTTATTTATATTTTGTAGAGACTGAATCATCTGGTTCAATTAGTTTTATATCTATATAATTTTTATAAAAACCGTTCTATATATCCGAGTTATTTGATTTGGTCATGCAGTTCGATCAGTGACCCAGTGGTTCAATCAATAAACTAGTGATCAAGTACTTTCATCGGTTTGATGACCGATCCGATTTTTAAAACACTGTTTTTCTGGATTTTTTTAACAGATTTCCGGAACAAACTATGTTTGTTTTATTTTGAGAAAGTATATTATTTGTTTTATGTTTAGCAAATTTCTAATGCCCAACAAGTAATTCAAAGTCAAATAAATAAGTATAATAGCTGGCAAATCATTCCTAAACAAGGAAATGAAGCACATTACGGGTGTGGCTGGAAGAGAGATTTTGAAGAATTTTGGAGGATATGCTTAATTAGTTTCTTGTTTAATTTGTTATTTTCTTTATTGAGTTAGTAAACTATTTTTAAGTCTTCCAAAAACATATTCATTAACGAACTTGTCCTGTGTTGAGATTTGTAAAAAAGAAACTGGTTAAGTTATTCATAAGTCGAATTTCAGTTCACATGATTGATCAGTGAATTAACATTGGTGGAAAATAGAGTTATTAAATAAGTTCCTCAAAATATCAAGAGAATTTTTTAATCCACTTTATGATACTCTCAGTTATCTGTTGTATTTTCTTTTATGCTCTTTGCTTTCAAAGATATATATTTGGACGTACCATTTTTTTTACATTGAATGCTTCTGGACCAGCATTTGCGGAAAAAGTCTCGTAGATGTATTTTTGAAATCTTATAAGAATAATTTTTTTAAAATATAAATCCAGTTTTGTTAGTCGCGGATGCAAATTAACTGTTGTAGATGCATATATAATAACATACAAATGTAAATAAAATAATATGATATACAAAAGAAGTCATATGTCATAAACATCATCAAAAAATACTACATCAATGACATCAAAATAAAATACATCAAAATAAACACCACAGTAACTACTGTGTGTGCCGAACAATATCTGCATCCTCTCCTCTGACTGTGTCTCCTTTGTCTCTACCGCCTCCCCGACTGTCAGGTCTGCGTCCTCGGTCGTTGATCCCACCCGTCCTAGCTCGATGTCTACGATACATAAGCGCCTCTCTGCCACCGCAATCATGCCATCCACTATACGTCTGCCACCATACCACTCAGCGAAGAAATCAATTGCAATGACTATCTCACGACATCAAGACATTACATCCTAAGTGTGGTCCAGCTGAGACTGCTCCTTCTCTAATATCTTATGATGAGCTGGTATGGAAGGTGATCCCTCTACAATGGGCACTATGTAAGGATGTGAGATGATAAAGTACCACATGATGTAGTCATTGACGCAACTCAAGTCTCTATAAGATCTGGTCACCTGAGCCTCGTCCGGTACCATGTGGTTCTGATAGTCAGCAAATAACTCATCTATCTGCCTACGGGTCAGGCCGAGAGGAGCGGAGACAACATGGTGCTTGGGTATGGTCTGAATATAATCAAATTGTTGCATGACACGTTCGGGAAGACATGGCACAATAATGATCGAACTACATGTCAACCATCAGCTGAACATTGAGATGCCAACAAACATACGTGACTGACGGTGAGCTCCATATACGTTGTATCAGATGTCATCAGCAACTATGCAGTCGAGATAGACTTTGTACGAGTCGACCGCCTAGTTTCATCTGATCGGGATAAAGGCACGTGCATGTGGCCAGACCTCCGTGTACTCAGGCACACTCCCTCATCCAGCTATCAACAGAAAATGCTGGAAGATCCAAGCCTGAAATGAAAATAAAAAACATCGATATCAAATTTTATCACGAATATAGAATGAAAAAGAAATGAAAAAATTGAAGGCTATAAGATTGTTACCACGTATAGTGAACAACTAGCTTCCCGCGACAGTCCTGATCTTCCACAAGCATCCCTCTGAGAGTTTCGAATATGTTTATGCCAATGTAATTGCCCCCCATTTGTACTTATGGATCCGTGTGGGATCCAAAAAGTACATGAGGTAAGTTACATTGGTATATGTGAAGCTTGTGTCCACAAACAGTTGTGTGTCGACCAAATATTAAAAGTAACATCTTAGTGTAAGTTATTTGTGTATCTCGATCTCAGTTGGATCACCATCTGTTTCTCTTGCAATAGCCAGCGACTTAGTATATCTACGGATCAGGAAGGAAAACCTCACATGAGCCTCGTTGTCTTATCCAACTCCTCTAGCGCATCTTGTGGATCAGCCCCGAGCTCCTCAACCATATGCTTTCTCGTCTCATCCTTCATTATCCTACTGTGACGGAGGAGGGTACCCCTAATCGGTATATGTAATAGACATGAGATAACGTCAAGGGTAATGTTGATCTCGTCATGCGATAGTAGGAAGAACAACATCTCAGGGTGCCATCTTTCGGCAAAAGCCATGGGCATCTCGTTGTGGATTAGGTCATACCCAATCTCACAAAGGTCCTTCAGACAAGAGTTAGCAAGGACAATCTGGAACAAATTCTCATGTGGCTGAGGCAACCTCTTCCACCCATGGTTATATAACTTCTAGGTATCACGCGTCTGAAAATTTACAATGAAAACAATTTTAATAAGAAACAATGTTACATATAATAAATTCCTAATGATAAAAAAAAGAAATAATCTGAGTAATGTTACATCTCCATCCCAGACATGTCGGGCAGTATGCTCGGCGTACCCTGTCAGCAGGGACATATCGGGTGGACCCCGGGAAACCTTAAGAGCATCATCATTGTCACCAACATCCTCATATGTAAAATCATCACCCTTTATAGGTGGGACCAGATCAACATCACGTTCTGGTAGTGGAACATGACTATCTTAACATGGCATGTGGGAGGGCGGGGTCTGTGATGAATCCACAGTAGCATCCCGACGCCTCCGGGATGAAGAAGTGGATGCTCTCATGGGATGTGAGGTCGATGAAGTGTCTTTGGTCTGTCATGTAGACGATTGTTCATCTATTTGGTTTTGTGCACGTCAAAAAGATACATGTTGTGTAACTCATTCATGTATCAGTCGGGAGTCTCTATCATCCATAAAGTCTTTAAGGTATAACCAATAAATTAGAATTAGATACAAATAAATTGAAAAACTAAAAGAAAAAAAAAACATTTTCTTGTTTCTAGATGTATACATACGAAAACCTTCCGTAAATGCATCCACGTAAGCACCCAAAATTCACAATGTCTGAATTGTTTCGGAGCTGCATCTATGGAACATTCCTAACATAATTTGTTTCGGAGATATTGTTATCCCCAAATTTCGACGCTAGCATTAATAAGGTCATTTGGCTTAAGAAAGAGTTTTCTTGTTATAAGCTAGAAGTGAGGTTTTCGACCTTACTTATTAAAAGGATGAAAGTCGAAGGAGCTCTCTTACAAGTTCTGTACTTAGAGAAATTCTGAGTTTGGAATATTTTCTAAGTGTTGGGATGATTCGACCATGCAACAATTCGACGAAGTTGGCAGTTTCATGAGTTTTTCATGTTCAAGTTTGGAGGGAAATATGTACTTTCCAATTCAAATACAGGGACAATTGGCGCAAGATGAGGCTTCTTCAACATGTAGTGGGAAAAGTGTCATCATCTTAGGATAATCTTAGGAAGAAACTGTCGAAAACAGTAACTTTGTAATGTATATAAATAGCCTAGTCTAGTTTTAGAATAAGTGTGTGGAAATCATATGTACTAGTAACCCCGTATACTCAAAGTATCCGCGTGTAGAGAAAAGATTACAGTGAGAATGTACGTGATTGAAACACCACCAATTTATCTTCAAGTTATTTATCTTTGAAGCCATTTAAACTTTCAAGACTTTTATGTTAAAACATTTATCTTTCAAAGTCATTTATTTTTTCAAGCAATTTACTGCACTTCCTTTACAATTCATGCCTTTTACTTTTCCAGCACTTTAACATTTTGCCTTGTATTTATCTTTCCTTTACATTTTCAGTTATTTAAACTCTTTGCCTTGTCTTTTATTTTGATTTACCTTCAAGTCTTGTCTTTACTCTTCTTTAAATCTTCAAGCCTTGCCCTTTTCTTTTGTTTACTTTGAAAGTCTTTGATTTTACTTAATTTCTTTTATTATAATAACCTTCTGAATCCTTTCGTAGGATTCAAGACCTTTTCCCAAAAACATTAAAAATCACAAACCTTTTAGCACATGTCCTAGGATCAATTTGGTCGATCCTGTGAGTAACTGAGGGTATTTTGGTATCTTCAGAGGACCAGCAGTTGTTTACCAATTTTGGGGGTAAACAAATTGGCATGCCCAGCGGGACAATGCTAAAAACAGTTTTTAGAAGTTTCATAACTTCTATTTTCATAACTTTATTTTTTTTCTTTTGTAACTTCTTTTACATGGGCATATTGGTCGAAAGAGCGGATACTTCTGTTGCATACATTTGAGAAGTGGGAAAGTAGCTTGTACAGATTATTATATACCCAGAAGAAGAAATACAAGGAAGATGTCATCTAGACAAGGAGACCCAAGTGATTCAATTCCCGTAACAAGTGAGGCGAATCCCCAAGTGATCAGTTCAAATGTTCATAGTGTGAATACACTAGATGTGCCTAGGAGTGAGGCCATCCCAGTCTCCAACCCTTCAAAAGGGGCTTCGACGACACCAAGTGTGGTGTCAGAACCTACCCATTCGACAAGGCCAGGAGCAATGATTACTAGTACGTATAATATTTACTATGATCAACCGGTGTTGGAGTATGTTGGGCCAAATACTCAAACTCCACCACCAAATTTGTCTGCATTCAGACCTTACATGCCTACGGGATTTTCTCAGCCTGTGACCAGAAATATATCCTATGGTATGCCAACAACCATGATAGCGAGCCTAAGGAATGCACCTCCAGTTTTTCAGACAATGTTATTCCTTCACATTTGCAAGAATCTGGTTCTGCAATAAACATGAAAAGGAATATCCAAACTGTTAGTTCTGGGCATTCGACTCAGGGTCATGTCTTAACAAATGATTCCACAACCTATTTAAGACAATAGATGGATGAGAGCAACATGCAAATGGTTAACACTCTATCTCAAACCATGAGATAGGTTTTTCAGCCTTTGATTCAAAATACAACTCAGCCGAATTAACAAATTGTGTCTCAGATGTCGCGCATAGCAGAATTCATGGGAGTCCCAACACCAGTTCGACAGCCTAATCGCATGCCAAATGTATGAGATGTTATGCAACCACCAAATCAAGAGAATCCACCAGTAGTCGAACCATTGGAAGTCGAACCCATCAAGAATCAAAGGCAAAACCCAGTAGAGGAGGAACCAATGGTGATGGTGATGAATAAACATCAGGATGCAGACCAGATAGTTCAACAAGTTCGACATAATAATTTGGCAACACAAAAAAATTTGGCAGCTCTTGTCAAACGAATAATGTCCAGAAGTGGGATTAATACAGGTTTTGCCAGGCCAAATTTCACTTCACCAATAGTAGAATATATACTTCAGTCAGAATTGCCTCCTAGGACAATGGTTCCCAAGTTCACTAAGTTCTCAAGAGATACGACTGAATCTACGGTCGAACATGTGGCACGTTACATGATAGAGGCTGGAGAGATTACTAATGATGAAAGTCTAAGTATTAAATATTTCCCTAGTTCCCTCACTAAGAAGGCCTTGACTTGGTTTACTATGTTTCCACCTGGTTCAATATGTAACTGGACTCAATTGGAGTGTTTGTTTCATGAGCAATTCTACATGGGTCAGACCAAGATTAGTTTGAAAGAATTGATCAGTGTCAAATGAAAGTTCAATGAGTCCATTGATGATTACTTGAACAAATTTCGATTGCTCAAAGCCAGATGTTTTATACAAGTACCTGAGCGTGAACTAGTCGAAATGGCTGTTGGTGGCCTTGACTATTCTATCAGGAAGAAACTGGATACCCAATACTTGAGAGATATGACCCAATTAGCAGATAGAGTTCGACAACTTGAACGTCTGAAGGACGAAAAATCTAGGGCAAACAAACATAAGAAAATAGCTTATGTAGAGTATCAAGATAAGGTCGAAAACGTCTATAACGAAACTCTACCTCTAGATGATAATGAGATAGACCTAGCTGAACTTAAGCAGGGTCCTTCTTATTCTTGTAAACTTCTAGTTCTCTCACATGGAAAGACACCTGTCGAAACTGAAAAGAGTGATATGTTTCCAAAGAAAACATACACTTTCGACATCACCAAATGTGACAAAATTTTTGATTTATTAGTTAAGGATGGCCAAATACTCGTGCCTCCTGGTGCTAAAATGCCACCTTTAGATCAAAGAAAGAAAATAGGTTTTTGTAAATACCATAATTATTTGGGTCATAAAACTTCTCAATGTTTTCTTTTCAGGGATTTGGTGCAAAATGCAATTCAAGAGGGAAGACTCAAATAAAACTTCTCAATGTTTTCTTTTCAGGGATTTGGTGCAAAATGCAATTCAAGAGGGAAGACTCAAATTTGGAGACAAGCCTAAGGCACAAATGAAGATTGATATTGATCCTCTTCTGGTGGCTGAGGCAAACTATACCGAACCTTCTGCAGTGAACTGATTGAGGTTGTTGAGCAAGTTGCTGATGACGACAGCAACCCTGATTTAGTTGAAGCTATAGTGGATCATGTGGTAGTTGAGGTTACTGAAAACTTCAACAATGATGTTGTGTTGTTCAAGGCTAATGAATAGCTAACCAGCAAGCAACGGGAACACCTGATATGCAAGGATGTTGAAGGATTCTTTAAGACATCACCTGATGTTGAAAATTTCAATATGGGGGTTACCATCGTCCCACATGAGGAGGTCGAAGAGTCAAACATCCCATTGATTACAAAAGAAACTACTGAGATTTTCGTGAAGATGGACGAGGCTACTGATGGCCTTGATTTAAACTTCTCTAAGATGAAACTTAGGGATGAAGTTAATGTCAATATGGTCGAAGTGACAGATGACCAAGTGGCAAAGGTGGACCATTCTGCACCTCAGAAGGATCACTATAAGAAGGCTTATCCGAAAGAGGATGAGACAATCGTTGATTTCTTGCATAGATGCTGAAGCAAGAAGTCAGAAGTAATGCTTTGTCCAAGACGCAATTCCATCTTATACAGAGAAGCTTCCTAGAGCCTTCAACATGTGAATAAGGCTAATGGGGCGCAGAAGCTAATGGCTTCAAGTATGAACCACTAGACTTCTCATGGGACTCAATAAAATACCCATCTCAAGTTATCACTCGCTTCCCGTGGGACTCAATGTAATACCCACCTCAAGCTAACACTCGCTTCCTGTGTGACTCAATGTAATACTCACCTCAAGCTAACACTTTCTTCCCGTGGGACTCAATGTAATACCCACCTCAAGCTAACACTCGCTTCCCGTGAGACTTAATGTAATACCCACCTCAAGCTAACAAGGGACTACGATCAAATATGATTCTCATTTCTTACTAATCTACGGAAATCCTAGGTACCTCGCAAGCATTACCATTTCATTTCTTTAAGCTCATACTTTTCATAATTTAGCATTCTTATGGTTAAGTCGGAAAATCGGGAAAAAGTCGGGTGAAAATAATATTCTTGGACATTGTAAGAAAATACATAATTTTAGCTTCACAGCGGTATGTGGAACGTTAAAAACGGATGTCCGGATCAAAAGTTATAAATTAAATACCACACTTGAAACCTACAGGTCTCGCTGCTCGCTGAGCGAAAAAACTTTTGGAACTCTCGCTGAGCGAGGGACTGCTCGCTGAGCGAGCTACACCAGTTCAGGAAATTTCAGGCTTACGGGAAATCACTTCTCCAACCCAAACTCAACTCCAAACATCAACCAATGCAGAAAAATATAGCCAAACATATTCATAGACATAATGTGAGTATTATAGTTAAGTTTTAATCGAGTTTTAACCGTTAAACTTTCAATTTCTTGGATTTTCCAATAAAACCCTAAACCACAAAATCTCTAAAATTCAACCAAAATCAAAGATAAAAGCTTCTAACTAAGAACCCACCTCGGGAGATGAAGATTGGCGGAAAGATTGAGTCGATTCGACGGACGAATGGCGAAGCAAGATGAATTTGAAGTCTTGGGTTTTTTCCCCTCCTTTTCTTCTCTTCTCTCTCTTTTCTTCCTTCTTATTTCTATTCTTCTTCCTTACTAACTTTCTCTTATTCTTCTTATTTCCTTTATACTAATAAATATAAAAACATATATATTACCTTTGTGTCCAAAAATTAGAGAGTATCCAAAAATGTCTCTTAATCCGATATTTTATAAAACCTCTGAGTCAACTACTATAAATTAATAAATAATATCCCGTTGATTGCTCTAGTTAGTTCCGTTAAAATTTCTTAAAGTAGTCCGAAATAATATTATTACCAATTAATATTATTCAGAGCTTTAAATAAAATACGGGGTATTACAGAAGACCTTTTTCAACGTATCTCATTCATCATTAGGAGTAAGCTTTGCCAGTCAAACATCTTCAGTGCTCCTGCACCTAATCTCATCTGAGTCTTCATCAACTTTCCTTTTTCTCGAATGTACATGTTCAAAAGTGGCATTTAGCTAGAGTTAAAGAAGCTAGAGAGGGCTAGTTAGACTCATGGCACCAGAAGTAACTGTTGGGTTCCTCAGTCGAGTCACCCCTTGATTGATAGACTCATAAATGTTGGCCAAGATAATTTCACTCAAGTAAACCCCCTAGTGTTATGGAGTTGGTTTGCCAAGGGAAAATATTTCTTCGCCACCTGTAAGGACTTGGTGTAGAAAAAATATATGGATAACCAGAGAGTGAGGAAGGCAATGTGTTCCTTATCAGAAACCTAATCATCATTTAGTTTAGAATGATGGTTGATGAAATGGGTATATGTTAGCTTCGACTCATTAAAGCCAATTGTATCCTTAACATCAATGGAAGGGTCATATGTTGGACCATCAGTTTGAAGCCTTGTGATAACGACTATGTTGAAGAGAGTGAGGGTAACCATCCCACAAGGAAGATGAAAAGTATAATGGGTGCAGTCCCAGAAGTATAGGGAAGCAGCCAAAAGGTTCAAGCAGTAGGGGATATGTGTCTTCGACAACATCAACAGATCATAGATCCCTATAGCTTTGCAGTGATCAACCTTAGTTTTTTCCAATCTAGCCATCCAAAGATCAAAATCATTGAATTGGCTTACATCCATAACAACCTTGTACCATCATAAAGGTACTTCAAGTCCAGTTGATTGAGAGGAGGTCGGTTAGATGAAGAGTCATCAACTTCAGGGAAATGCATGTGCCCTAAGGGTTGGGTTTTACGGTAGCAAGGAAAGAACTCTCTTAGTTTTTCATATGTGTTCTTAGCCTTTGCCAAAGGACCAGATAAAGTATAAGGGCATTCATTGACAGTAAAGGGGATCATTACCTGGGGTTTGTACAAACTCCTCATTTCGACATCTCTGGGTTCTGGTACGAACTTAGGGTTTTTTATTCTCTTTGGTTCGGTGATGTTGTTGAAGGAAGGTAGAGATTGCTCTAAGGCGAAAGCCTTTGATTTTTTAACTTTCTTATGGGAAATGTTGGCTTTGGAGAATGCCATTGTTGGAGATAGAAATGGAGTTTTTTAGGGTTTCTTGGAAGAAAGTAAGAAGACTTTAGCAAGAAAGAGACAAAGTTTGCAAGAGTTTGGAAAGGTTTATTTTGTGTGTTGAAGGATGTATTTATAAGCATAGGAGATGAGAAGTTATGAAGTCTAGCCACTTAATGTAGATGTGATATGATGGGACACGTGGCACTTGGGATCTTACGCGTTGAGGTAACAGTTAATGCAAAAGACGTTTTAGCGCATTGTTTCAAGGGAAAGCTCATGATCAGAAAGCAGCATATATGACTAATGGGACCTTTGGGATTTTTTCCATTATGACGTGACGTCATGCGCATGGATGGAGAATCACAACAATTTTCTTTAGAACATGGGTTAGGTGGTTCCAACCATACTTTCGTCTGACCTATGTTGGCGTCGAAATAATGGATATCAAAAAAATGATCTTTTCATCAAGACGGCCGAAAAGAACATTTTTGGGGGGCAATTTTCATCCCCAAATTTCGACGCTAGTATTAATGAGGTTATTTGGCTTGAGAAAGATTTTTCTTGTTATAAGCTAAAAGTGAGGTTTTCGACCTTACTTATTAAACGTTTGAGAGTCGAAGGAGGCCTCTTACAAGTTCTGTACTTAGAGAAATTATGAGTTTGGAATATTTTCTAAGTGTTGGGATGATTCGACCATGCAACAATTCGACGAAGATGGAAGTTTCATGAGTTTTGCATGTTCAAGTTTGGAGGGAAAATGTGTACTTTCCAATTCAAATCATGGGACAAGTAACGCAAGATGAGGCTTCTTCAACATGTAGTAGGACAAATGTCATCATCTTAGGATAGTCTTAGGAGGAAACCGTTGAAAATGGTTACTTTGTAATGTATATAAATAGCCTAGTCTAGCTTTAGAATAAGTGTGTGGAAATCATATGTACTAGTAACTTCGAATACATAAAGTATCCGCGTGTAGAGAAAAGAGTGCAGTGAGAATGTACGTGATTGAAACACCACCAATTTATCTTCAATGTCAATTTATCTTCAAGTTGTTTACCTTTGAAGCCATTTAAACTTTCAAGCCTTTTATGTTAAAGCATTTATCTTTCAAAGTCATTTATTTTTTCAATCAATTTACTGCATTTCCTTTATAATTCATGCCCTTTACTTTTCCAGCACTTTAACATTCTTCCTTGCATTTATCTTTCCTTTACATTTTCAGTCATTTATACTTTTTTCCTTGTCTTTTATTTTCATTTACCTTCAAGTTTTGTCTGTAATCTTATTTAAATCTTCAAGTTTTGTCCTTTTCTTTTGTTTACTTTGAAAATCTTTGCTTTTACTTAATTTCTTTTATCACAAACACCTTCTGAATCCTGTCGAAGGATTCAAGACCTTTTCCCAAAAACATTACAAATCACAAACCTTATAGCACATGTCCTAGGATCAATCTAGTCGATCCTGTGAGTAACTGAGAGTATTTTGGTATCTTCAGAGAACCAGTGGTTGTTTACCAATTTTGGGGGTAAACAGATACACCTCTGAAACCTTTTGCAACAACTTCAAACAACACACCAACGCCATTAACATCACCAACATTTGAAAATCGACATTTTGATGCCCTGATCTTCTGTTTAAGCCAACAAACATTACCTACATTGTCTCTAAACTATATTTCTAAAATTATCTAATGATTTCTACACCAAAAAGTGTATTCTAATTCGATTACAGAGAAAAATCGAAAATAACTCGGAAACTCGAAAAATTACAGGTTATGTTGAGTTATGGATGATTAGGAGTGTGTTGGTCGTTGCAGATGATGCTTTGTGTCGAACTCGAGCGAAAACAATGTGGTTTGGTGGAAATAATATTTTTGAAGAGTTTGAGAGAGGGAGGAGTTTGGAGAAGATGAAGAAGATGAAAAGTGAAGAATGAGGGAGGAGAAAGGGTCTGGCACGAAGTATATCAAAATATCTTCCGGAGATACATAAATGAAAACATTCCTTAGATGTATCTCAAGAACAAACCAACATTAAGTAAAAAAAGTGCGTCCGGAGATACAACTCTCGAAGCATGGGGCAATTTTGAAAACGCACAAGGTGCGTAAGAACCCCATGGGGTGGGGTAAGAAATTCTCATATATCAAACCCCCTACTAATAAGATTTTTTAGGCCCCTCAATTATTATTTTATTTTTGGGCCCAATTAAAAGGTCCTTATTTTATTCAAAATATTTCACTGTGTGCTATATCTTTTTTCCAATTAATTCATTTTTCATTAGAAACTCCACCGTTAACATATTCTTTCATGTTGCATTGCCATCCAGCTTGTTGCATCGCCACCATTTTCGTTGTCACCTCCATCTTCTTTTCATGTTGTTGTTCTATTTTTAAGGTACTCATCGTTTTCCATCTCTCTTTATGAACTAGTTCTATTCGTAAAAATGCCTCAATGAAATTCATAGATGTTATTTTTTGTTTGATAAATCTTATTAACACCAGTAGAAAATCATCGTTGCTTTGATATGATACTTTTAGTGGCTAACAAAAGTTGACAAGTAATGATCATATGCATAACATGAACCTTTACACTATTTTTCAAAAACCATCGAGACCCTTTTCTCCCATTGTTTCAGTTTGATCTTAGGTGAATTTTAATTCTATACCGCCCATGTCCAATCGAACTTGCCTCGTCGTAAACCATGACGTAGGTTTGAGTTGAGTTCATTAAATAAGAGTAGATTATTGAGAAGTTGAAGAGTGGTATGCAGGATTCTGATATGAGAACAAATCGTTGGCTTGAGATGTTGAGAAACGTGTTTACTAGCAGGCGACACTCAACTTCAATCATGTTGAATTTACCACATTCTACTTTCTGCATTATGTGGCTATCAGATGAAAGATATTACTATATTTTGGTGTCTCATCAGGACCTTTTAGGATTATATGTTTGGAATGTTCGGTTCACTTGAGATGGAAATCTTGGGTCAGAATAGGCCTTTTGTCAATATGTCTCTCAATTTTAGTTAATTTGTACCCTACAAACAACAAGATTAATTTTAGTTAATCTTGGACACGGGAAAATATGTTGGATAAGTTGGTCTAAAATCTGCAGAAGAAAAGAAAAAGGTGGGCTAGGAGTAAAGCATTGTGGCTTGTTCAACTTGGATGTGTTGAACAAATGGTTATGGAGAATTTTAGATTACCACAATGCAACTTGGTTTGAACTGCTGAGATTTACATATGGTGATATCAAAAGAAAAATCCTTAACCATTTTTGTTTCCTCTTGGGCAAGAAAGGTTCATTATGGTGGAAAGATTGGATTATGTCACAATCCAAAGCAAGAAAATGGTAATCATATCGATTGTTGGAGCTCTAGTTGGTTAGGGATAACCCCTATATGTAGGTTATTCCCAGTAACTTTTGGAATTTGTGATGATCATAGAGAAAAAAGTAGTAGAGATGGGGACTTGGCAAGAAGGGAATTGATGCTAGAATTTGGACATTTCTCATTTTGTGGTTGAATCAGAAACAGATGGTCAGCTGGCTGTGATGATGGACATAATTAGACACATCCAAATTAACTTGAATATGAAGGATATGTTCATTTGGTGGAAGGATAAGCATGGATTTAGTGTCCATGGTAGTTATGAAGTTTTGTCAACAAGCTCTAAAAATGATTCTAATTTGAATGAGTTGATTCTGAGAGACATTGAGTATGTGTGAAATTCAAAAATCCCAAGCTCTATATAGGTCTTCTACTAGAGATTGCTTTAGAATCATCTACCAACTAGAATACAATTGGGTAATTGGGGGTTCTTGAATTTAGTCAAAACTTGTTGTGTCCTTTGTGTGTTTGCTGGCAAAGAGGATGGGCTTTATTTGTTCCTAAACTGCCACTTTAGCTCAACAGTTTGGTTTAAAGTGTGTAATTGGCTTGAAATAAAACCAGTGAAATATAGGAGTTCAATTATTATGCATTTTGATTTGCTTAGTGCCTTACCCAAATCGAAATTTCACGATAATTGGTATGGCTTCTTTTGGCCTTTAGTCTGCTGGAATATTTGGATATGCATGAACAATTTGGTGTTTAAAGGAAGTAAATCGGATGGTTGAGATTTATTAATCAGAACTCTAATGCAAACTTGAGAATGGTATCAAATCAGATTTCAAGGCTCCCATCATTTTTGTTAGAAGGATTGGCAGATGGATCCCCAAAAATGTCTCAATTTTATCACTTAGTTATTCTTTTTTACTTTTCTTCCTTTGTTGCATTTGGTTTTTCTCATATTGTATTTGTTAAGGATAAGCACATATTATCCACATTCAAGAAGGTCAAATCCAAGGATCTCTATTGTAGGAAATTATAGACTAGACAATTATAGGCAATTAGTATACAGATTCTTGTACTCTTATATATATATATACATCATTACAAGAATAAATAATCATAATGGTATTTAAAATAGGATCTCTATTATAGGCAATTATAGACTAGACAATTATAGGCAATTAGTATACAGATTCTTGTACTCTTATATATATATATATATATATATATATATATATATATATATATATATATATATATATATATATATATATATATATATATATATATATATATATATATGTACATCATTACAAGAATAAATAACACAACAAAATTCTTTTACGTATCATTACTTTATATGGTATCAGAGCTTCTCTGGTTAATCTCCCTCAGTTTGTGTTTATCATCTTGTTCATCGACTCACTCACTAGCATCATCATGTACGATGTTCCACCACCCAACACCTCAACCCCTTCACAGAGCCACCACCTCCAACACCGATCCATGTGTCATCCATCATTCCGACAACCCTGCAACTGTCCTTGTTACACCTCTGCTCACGGTCGATAACTATGGTTCATGGAGCCGAGCCGTAACAATGGCACTTCGTGCCAAAAACAAATTCGGGTTTGTCGATGGAACACTAACCTGTCCAAAGAAGGCCGATGATATCTCTAAGTGGCGTCGCTGCAACGATATGGTTGCAAGCTGGATTCTCAACTCGGTTTCAACCGAGATTCGCCTTAGCATTCTCTATGCTCAAACGGCGGCACAAATCTGGACCGATCTCAAGGATCGTTTATCTCAGTCCAACGCTCCGAAAATCTATCAATTGAAACAATCTATCTCTTCCCTAAAACAAGAGGGCATGTCTATATCTCTGTATTTTACTCAGTTGAAATCTCTCTGGAATGAACTCCATTCCATCGCACCTATCAATTCGTGCATCTGCGGTAATGCCAAGAGTATTATCGATCAACAAAATCAGGACTGAGCCATGGAATTTCTTCAGGGCGTCCATGACCGATTATCGGCCGTCCGTAGCCAAATTCTCCTCATGGATCCTTTTCCTTCAATTCAGCGCATTTATAACATTGTACGCCAGGAAGAGAAACAACAAGAGATTAATTTTCGACCCCTCCCTGCTGAGGAATCAGCAGCGCTTCAAGCTTCTAAAGTGCAGTATCGCACTCAAGGCAAACGGCAGCGTCCGTACTGTGAGAATTGCAATAAGCATGGTCACACTATTACTACTTGCTATCAGATTCATGGCTTTCCAAATAAGCCACCAAAGAAATCTGAACCATTCTCATCTACTTCCGCTACTCAACTCTCAAACGCACAATACCAAAAACTCCTATCTCTCTTAGCCAAAGAGGACACTATGGGATCATCTGTGAATTTAGCAGGTACCGCCTTTACTTGTGTTCCTTTTTCTTGGATTATTGATTCTGGCGCTTCAAATCACATATGCACATCTCTTTCTTATTTTTCTTCATATTCACCTGTTCATAAAAATATACTTGTTCAATTACCCGACGGCTCTCACGCGTCCGTGAAACACATCGGCAATATTCATTGCTCGCCGTCACTTACACTCACGAATGTTTATCACATTCCATCTTTCAAATATAATCTATTATCTATTTCACAATTAACAAAATCAATACATTGTGATATTATTTTCTCATCCTCTGGTTGCATATTTCAGGACCGAGCAACGAAGAAGACGATTGGTCGGGGTAGTGCTCGGAATGGACTCTTCTACCTGAATGAAGAACCATCATTAAATAAAGATGACAAGGATCACTATTTCCTTGACCATCCATCTAGTTCTTTTTTTAGTTCTAAGCAATGTAATAAGGCTGACCTATGGCATTTACGCCTCGGTCACCCATCTATTTCCCGCTTTCAATTTATTGTTAAGAACTTTCCAAATATTAATGCCAATAAAGATTTTGTTTGTGACGTTTGTCCGCGTGCAAAACAATCACGTTTACCTTTTTCTTCAAGAACATCATATTCATCTCATTGTTTTGAGTTAATTCATGTCGATATTTGGGGTTCATTCTCTACTCCATCACACAATGGATCACGATATTTTTTAACAATTGTCGACGATTATTCACGATGTACTTGGTTATATCTCATGCAACATAAATCTGAAACATTTACTACGCTAATTCATTTTTTTAATCAAATCAATCGCCAATTCAACACTAAAATTAATAAAATTAATTCCGGCGATGAGGGCATCTTTCTTCCCCAACTTCAAGCTATTCGTTCCGACAATGGTTCGGATTTTTTGTCCAAACAAATCCAAACATGGTTTCATGATCATGGCATTATTCATCAACGCAGCTGCGTTGCAACTCCTCAACAAAATGGCGTTGTGGAGCGCAAACATCGTCATCTTCTCGACGTCGCAAGAGCATTACGTTTCCAAGCGAAATTACCCCTTTCCTTTTGGGGTGAATGCGTGCTCACTGCCGCTTATCTCATAAACAAACTCCCTACTCCCATCCTGAAATATAAATCTCCTCATCAAATTTTACTCGGTTCTCCTCCTTCATACTCATCACTTCGTGTGTTTGGATGTCTCTGTTTTGCCAAAAATATGAACATTCAACACAAATTCGATGAACGAGCCAAACCCGGTATCTTTATCGGTTATCCTTTTAATCAAAAAGGATACCGCATCTACGATATTCACACTCGCAAAATATTTGTCTCTCGCGATGTTCAATTTTTTGAAACCATGTTTCCATATCACGACCTTCAACCTCCTTCCATCCTAACGACATAAGCATCAACACTCAAATCCTTGATTGTGAATTTGATGACTCCTCTTCCAACTTATCACCGACATCAAGTATCTCTCCCGGCATTAGTCATCATGATGACACAATTGTGCCCATTCCCACCCCTCAGGATGATAACTCATCGAATATTTCATCCAACATTTCATCCATTCCTGTAGAAACTCCCCAACAACATGCACCTACAACGATCAATCCTGCAG